>CM042336.1:11368396-12058396 GCA_023566125.1 Zingel zingel | reverse complement strand
TTAATCCTCCACCTACCCCTACCTTGTCCTTGCATGCGTTCTCCTGTCGATCTACCCTAAAGAAACATTCCAGGAGAGTTTTAACATTGCTGTAACTGGACACCATCATGCCTTGTGTGCGTTTGACAATGAGAAAGAGAGAGTTTGTACGTGGGGATTGGAATGCTTGGGTACGGCCTTCTCTTTTTTCCTCCAATCTGTGAAAGTTTAACACGACATGCTACTTGGGTTACATGATGTAAGGCAACACATGAGCCTGACATCAGGTCCCTAGGCAGCAAAGGCTAATAGGAGGTTTGGTTTAAGATGTGATGACAGAATCTTGGGCATGTGTGACTACAGTGCTGGTAGGATTTGGCAAAGAGGTGGTGGCATTAGATGAGGGGATGAGAGAGAAAGGCAGGGGCACACACAATAATATACACATGATTAGCAGGACAAGAAGTTGAGATATGGATAAATTAAAGGTTTTGGAGAGTAGAAAATAGAGACAAGGCAAAAACAAGGGAAAGGTTGGTGAACATAAGACACATTCTTCTATGGACTTGTATGCTATCTATAAAGTAACTTGTAAAATTAATGGTTTGAAGGCAACTCAGGAGAAAAATCCCTGCAGATACCAGGTTTCCCCAAGTGTATTGCAAGCCTGGTGGCCCTATGGGCCTAAGATGTTTTTTTAAACTAGTTACAGTGGGGCGGCTTGGTGTGAAACTTAACATAGTCATATTTTCAAACCTCCAGTTAGCATTTAGCATTGACTTAATGTAGAGCCCTTTGAAATGTGTCTAACAGCTTTTTTTAAATTATCAATTTCGCGATGCCCATGATTCTGTTATCACAGAAACTATCGGGCTCTACATTAATGCAACCATCAGTCTGGGACTGGCCCCAGGCGGGCCTTCGTCAAAAAAAAAAAAGACACTTGCCACAGGGCTTAACAACTTTTCTGGGGGAAACCCTGAATACTTCCATGACTGTAGTTGAAACTGAGATTTAGATGGACTGAAATGGCTTAGTAGCTTTTAGTGTCGTCTATATTTGATGGCTTGCCTCAGGTCTAGACAAGAAAAAAAGGCGTCAATTACAGCAGGTTTTATTATACTGCAAGGGGATTTTCCTTTTGCAATAGCTGATTTTTATTCCTGTGACAGTTCAGGAATAGTGTTTGTGTGTGCTTTACAGTACTAGGCTCCTTGTGTCACAGTCTATAGAAAGGTCCATTTGGTAGCCATGAAAACACATTACAATGTTCTTCTTTCCCCTTCCTTCTGCTCTCCACCCGTCTTCCCACCCTCTGCCGTTACTTGGAAACCTTCCCGACCGTCTATTGTGATAAGCTAAACACAAAGCTGTGAGGATGTCCCACGCTAGCTGCTAGCCATATTTTTGTCTTGCTCCTCTGCTTGGACTTCCAGCCCGCATAACACTGCATCAGGGAATTAACCTCTGTTACTGTTTCTTTCATATTGAATACATTTTTGCAACAGTCACTCCAACAGAGCCACGAGGGGAAAAGTACTGTAAATGTTGCCAAATTACTGACAGCTTCTCTCTAGCCTAACTGCATTAATGCACAGTGAATGTGATAAACAGCTCTGTCTCCCTTGCTTGTGGCTGCCTCGAGTGCAACCTTTAAAGAAATAAAAGGGCATGGCATTTTTTTTAATAAGACAATTTAGTTGACGTGAAACTGGGAAGTTAAATAAAGGAGAGTGTAGTTCAGTGAATGGGACCTTACTACATTCTCACAGTTTGTGACCTTTCCCATTTGTTCTGACATGCCAGGGTTTCTCTCTGTCAAAATGGCCTACGCTGTTTGTAAGCGATTCCTCCCTTCCTGTTCCCCTTTTTTTTTTTCATATTTGCCATCTGCAGTGACTGCATGACGCCACAGCTTCTGTGTCATCAGTGACAACGCTCTCACACACACAGGGACTAGACAAGAGAGAGTGGAGAGGAAGAAAGAGGGAGACAGAAGAGACAGTGAGAAAGAGAGCTCACTTCATCCTTTAATTGTGTCTCTGTGAATGTCCCAGTGGACTTCATTACCCAGGCATCCTAAGAAATCTCACTTGTTTGCTCTTGGTAACATGTAAAGAGCGTTTGTAGTTCTTTTTATGTCTCTACAGCAGCATTAAGCGTTTCAGTTGGGCTAGTCAAAATGTCTCTGTAGCACAGATCGAGGCATATTTCAAGCAGTTAATAAAGCCAAGGACTTATTTGCAGTAAGAACGTTTTGATGATTATGTGCATAGCTAATGGGTACGAAAAATAACACCTTGAAAAAGCAGAAATATGGTCTGATGGCTTCCCACAGCAGGCCCTCTCTGCCAATATATTTTACAGCAGCAGAATTGAAGGACATTCTCATTTATCTTTAAATAATATATTTACATTTTGGTCTGTTTAGTTCACTTAGACATTTATCGAATAATCAGACAGGAAACTTTACATTTGGCCACATTTTACTGGTGCTAATGGACTCTAAATGACAGGTAACTTCTGTCCATAGCAAATGTCATATAATAAAATGTTCTAATTTTCCAGGATAGTGACATTAGTCATTTTCATAAACTGTTTTGTTTGTGAAAATGACACCCTTTCTTTTACGATTTAAAGACCTATATTAGTGACACGTTCATCTTCCGTAGGCCCTACCGGAGGACTGGAGGTAATTTTTGACTTCATTAAATCCGGGACTAAAAATCTACAGCATCTCTGCATAAAAACACAGCAGGAGAGGTGATTATCTTTGGAAATTAGCTCACTCATTTAGAGCTGTGTGGATGCAGATGCCTTCCATTCAATGGAAGCCTATTATTCCAAACGACTCTCATTAAGTCATAGTGAAATAAGGCAAGCTGTGGAAGCAGTGAAATAAAATCTTTAGACTGGCTGTGCAAAACTCGTCAGCGGTAAACTACGCTTCTTCATTAAGAGCTCTGACGTCAGGAGACAAATGCAAAAAATTACTCAGTTTAAAAGAAAAATTGTATGCAGCTGATTTCTACCTCTTAAGCCCTATAGGAGGTTATTTGTGCTCTGAGCCGAGGGAACCGACAATACAGTCTGAGCTTGATGAGTGAGTTTACCTAATACTGAGGAGCATCTGATGAGTCACAGCTGATGTGTAATTTCTGTATTTCAATGTAGACCTGCTGATCAGAAGCTCTTTTGAATGACATTCATAGCAAGCCACTTTTCTTGATTAGTCAGGCTGTGCTCACTTCTATGTAAACGAAAGAAATCAGATCACATCTTCCCATGGACTACAGTACTGGTTCTATTCCCAGAGACCATCATGAAAATCCACATCCATTCTACTGCCATTTGCTGTCTCCCTACAGCAAACACTTGTCTGCCACTGCTCAAGTCCCTTCCAGGTAGGCATTTATACAAAAAGCAAAAGACCCTGGAATGTCTTGGTTAAATGCTGCTTGTAGTCCGCTAACAGCTTAGATCACAACAGAAAGTGTCATTGATCTCCTCTCCTTCCCAGTAAGCAGCTTTTT
Organism: Zingel zingel; assembly: GCA_023566125.1. Classification (NCBI taxonomy): domain Eukaryota; kingdom Metazoa; phylum Chordata; class Actinopteri; order Perciformes; family Percidae; genus Zingel; species Zingel zingel. The sequence goes on along the minus strand of CM042336.1, from coordinate 12,054,884 downwards.
TTTTCACGAAACAAGACGTGCAGACGGGGCCAATTCAGGCCAGTCCGTCAATTATTCATTCATTATCCAGTCCATCCCTGCGTACCAGTGAACACATTGATTATTGGTGTTTTCTTTGCAATAAATTAGATCTATTTTTGGTTGTCTTTGGTTTATGGAGTGGCATGCAATTTAGTAAAAGTGCAATTACTGCAAGAATTCAACTTGATTGAATATTTTCAAACCTTCCAACACCTTTTGTAAGACAGCCAGTACTGTTGCCTGGGTCACAAAGCTAGGTCCATTCAGATTTACATCCAATGCAGGTTTAACGTGGGTCAAGTCTGAAAGGAGTATCATTGATGCTCACTTGCCATGTCACAGTTTGCTAAACATTGCATAAGCTTTGCAACCAAAGTAGATATATTTGCATGTACTAAACCTGTAAAAAGTATCGGCAATACAAACAGACTACGTTTTTTTAGAAGTAATACAGTCGGCTTTATCTGGTCTTGACTAAACACTGACAAATGCTGTAGTTATTCTCATTATTTCAGGACCGTAGTAGCTTATATGGCAGCATAAACCAATGCTGCATAACTAAGCAACATGGGAACGTTCAGCATCTGGACTTGTTTTTTCCCAGGATCCATTTTAAGCGTTTAACACCAGGGGAGCACAGTTAGAGGAACAAGGGAGGAAGGGAGATTAGATGGACTCTTCAGAAAAATACTGATCGGTCTCATAGTTCCCTGTGGTATCAACACAGCAGGTATCCTTCATTTGCATTTCCCATGAGCGTACCTTCTCCCTCTCCTGTTTCCATTTATTTATGACAATGACCGCAGGTGGAAATCAGATGACCAAATTGCCTAATGTTGAACAAAGATCTACAACATGAGCTGGCGCACACACATGCACAAATCTAACAGAGTCTTTCAGAGTGTTTCCCAGTTTATTACAGTTCTATGATAACCTCCATCCATAGATTCATGTGCTGTGTGGCCGGGGCCCTAAACATCAGTAGCCTGTATGAAGTGATGGAATGTACACATTAAAATTTGATCTCCTGCATCAGTACATCCAGTGCTGGTCAGGATGGCAACTATAAATTGCTGGCCATTATTTTCGATTAACCACACTGACACCATGGCTCATCACATTTTCTCCCATTTTTACCCCGTCACAGTGGTGCCATATTTTCAGCGGCGTTTCATTTTAGATTGTCCCTGAAGCATGATAACACAGACCTGCAAACCTCGGGACACAAGCCACCAGGCCATCTTATTAATGGCAGAGCAGCGATAACAGCAGTCGTCTACGTCCCTAGTTGGTATCTTGATCTTCAGGCACATACTTTCCAGGGCCTGAAGAGCAGAAGCATCATAGCAGGTGCAAAGGGTTGATGACTTGACAGTTTATCATTGATATGCTGGTAAAGTTTAATTCCCTGCATCCCCAGTACAGCCAACTGGATTCCGGACACAAAATGGCCGTCTCGGGTCACAGATGCAATGTGAACTTCCTTTTAAAAGTTGAATGAATGAAAAGAAACTGTCCTGAAACAGAATTGCCTTGGTGAAGGTTAGCGTGATTTCATAAACTTTATGAGGAGGGCAAATAAAAAAAAAGAAAATTAAACAACCTTCATACATTTATAGACTCTATATGTTAATATAAACACAGGCAGTATGCATGTTAATTATAATGAGCCAGAATTGCCAACATTGAAAGCTTCACATTGTATTAAACATGATTTGCAGATAGAATGGAAACAGATATGGTCAGCTGCCAGCGAACATCAGGGATAGCAGATGCACAACACAAGAGGAGCAGATATGACATTGTCAGTTGCTTATTCTGTAAAATAATGGCCAATCTCCCAAGGCAAGAAACCACTACCAGAATGTCAGTGTCATCAGAATTATAGTCACTTCATTATAGTCACTTCATCACCCTCACTGTTAAGCCATTACATTATGCACATTGTATTGTCTAACTTCTTTAAATGTAGTTAGAGATAGCAGATCTCACAATCCTTGTTATGGTTTTGGAGCCATAGCTCATTTGTAAAACAATGATTTCAAAAGGGCAAAAGAGTAAACTGAATCTGTGAAAGCAATCTGACTGCTAAGCTCTTGTTTAGACAGAAACAAATTGTTGTGTCTGTGGGGAAAGTCCTTCCCTTAGTTCTTAATGAGTTTATTGGTAATCAATATCCCTCTCTTGTCCACTGGCATGTGACACTGAGGCCGTGACCCAAGAGAGACCCTAAGACGGTGGAGTTGAGTGGGTCAGTGAGGATTGGTAGTCACTTGTTCATGCTTAGGCAGAAAGGAATGCCCTAGTTTCACCTAGGTAAGACAGAGGCAGGAAATGAAAAAAGCTTTTTCTGTGCCCCTGTAAGTGCAGAGATACTGTAGTTTTTCTGCAAAAAATGGGGATGCATAATGTTTCTCTTCACTTAAATTAAGGAAATTCCCTTTCTTATTTTGTCCTCTCATATCCCTAATGTTTTTCATGGTGTTATTTTTCGTAAACATTTTGCAGCACATGCTAACTGTTTTGGCTTGTGACCAATGCTCTTTGAAAGTAGACCTCCTCAAAGAGCTGGGTCTGCGTCCCTGCCAAATACTGCACAAAATGCTGGTTTGCCTGTCATTCAAAACTTCTTCACGGAACCTCTCTCCCAGTGATTGTGTTAGCATCCTGCTTACACAGACGCTTTGTTGGTAATGTTTTTTTCAGGAAGATGGGGCCAGGCCTCCCGTTAGGGGTCAGAGCAGTTGACCCTACCCTGGCGAGCTCTCAGTCTGTGTAGGATGATTTTATTCAGCCCCACTCAGTAGAACAACGGGGTGTAACCCGGGTTGGTGTGGCACTGCCAATGCCGATTCCATTGAGAAACCCAAGGCCCTCAGAACAGCACTGATCAAGGGTGCCGGATGTTTTTGATTCACACTGCTGAGCCTCTATATATTTTCCAGTATAATCAGTCTGCTAAAGTTTGTTTTTCCTTTGTGGCTTTGTTATCCATAAAAAAAGATAGTCTTTCTATGATGGCTCATGTCAAACACAATGTAGATGCACATCATTCAAGGTCCTCGCCTTTTTGTTATTATTTAGCCTGATACAAAGCAGAGCAAAGGAGCGATAGAAGAGGATATCTGGCACATGAAAAACAATTGGGCCAGGTGCCAGACTCAAGTCAAGCATGTAAGCTCAATAAAGCACACTGTATTGATTTGCGAGTTATTCATTATTTGTTTTGGATGTAGAGAAAGTTCTTTGGAAAATGATTTTGGTGTGCAGTTCAGACTCTGAAATTAATGGTTTGACAGATCATCAATGACCACAGAATATGATAGTAAATGACCTGATATTGATTTATTTCCCAATGCCCAGCTTCTCTCCTCAGTGTATGCTTTAAGCAAGACCAAGCACTCTCCTGAGTATTGGATTTTTGTCCACCCTGCTTTCAAATGTGAAAATGAGGATTTATTTTGTCCTGCTGCTTGAGTGATGCTTATAAGAGAGCATGGATTCGACTAGATGAATGGAGATGGAGAAAGGATATACATCACATCGCACTTAATATCTCCCATGACAACAAACAGCCTTGCCGCTGATAATATGCAAGCATCTCAGATGCTAGAAACTCAAAATGTAAAAAAATGGCAGATTTATTTACTGCATTCAAAATAAATGGCTGAGGCCCCGCTTTCACTCACAGATGGCACTTCCTTTGAGAAAAAAGAATTGCAAAGCCAGTGACTCGTAATAATGCGTTGGCATGGCGGCAGCCATTTTGCACAACCTCCGGAGGCACTGATCGTCACAGAGAGGCGTTGGCATTGTCTTGGCACCGACCCGACCCGAGGCTCGGAGTAGTAACTGATAGCCAAGCTGGAGCTTGTCAGGCCTGACGCTTATCACTTTTGACATCTGTCCACGCCATCTTTTTTCCCTCGTCTGTAGCCGGCCCCAAAACACTGACCTTGGGATCTCTTACTCTGTTACTCCAATGCCCCGAACCTCCCTCCCCCTCCTCCTCCTATGGCCTCATTTGGCACTGCTTCCGTGTGTGTTGTTTTGAGGCTATCATTCACCCTTTAGACCTTGCGTTGTGGTCAGACATGACTTGCAAACCAATGTTCTAGCAGTGGCAAACCCCCTTGCCTTATTTGGATTTCTGCTTCTATGCAATATCGAGTAAATGCTCTCAATGTCTATATTGTAATCATATTTTCTCTAATAAGTCTGGGCAATACAGTTTGTTTATTAAAGATTGATTTATGAAATATACACTATATTTCACAATTATGCCCTTAGAAACCTAATAACAGAGATGTTATGCAAGTACAAAAAAAAGAAAAAAAAGTCAGTTTGTGATTTTTAGAGATAATTATGTAAACCGTGGTTTAACGCAAAACTGATTTCTGCCTGCAGATGGTATGAGTTTTTATATTGCTATTTTATGTGTGTCTGCCAATAAGACAAAGGAAAAAAGGCAAAAAAAGACAAGCTGCCACACACAGCCCACCGTTGACAGCTTGGCAGGAAATGCCTGACAAGATGTGCTGTGAGTGAGTGCTGCTGTTGCCGGAGTGCTGTGTTGCTGTTCGTCAGCCTACAGAAAGGGTCAGCGTGGCAAGCACATCCAGACACACATATGTCCATATGGCATTCAGAGTCAATTTGTGTTACGGCTGACAAGAAAAATATGCTATCAGCTTTTACATACGTTAAGGGCCTACCAGTAGAGAGAAGCTGAAGAAGCTCAAAATGTCATCCTCTTTGCTTTCTATGAGAACCAACACAAACACCCCTATTTTAGCGAGTCAAGGGGGGTCTTTGTGTGTTTGCATGAAGCAGCTGAGATATTAAACAAGCTACTTTGACTCCCACACAGCTTGCAATCATAGATCATTTTTGCTGAATAGTTTTTTGCTACTGAGTCACCACATTAATCAAAATCCCTTAATCGGTGGCAATTTCTTTTACATTTTGCATTTTCCTGGGTTACATTGCACATCCTTTTACATTATGCTACTGTGACTCATCAGCAGCCCTCACCCCTGGCCTCCCTTTATGAGGTAATTAAGCCCCTGGTTGTTTGTTTAGCTGTCTGCATGTGTGTCCTGCATAAAACACAGGGGGGGGGCATATGTTCTTCCTACCATAAACCCATTGAAACAGCGGGACACGAGTGGTGAGGAGGGGTCGACTGTGCATGTGTGTGTGAGTGTGTGCTCTAATTAGGCAGGCAGAAGTGCATTAGCCTCACTGGGCAACAGCCAGCTGGGAACATCTGGAATCGTCTTTCATACTCACCAACTTACAAACACACACACACACACACACACACACACACACACACACACACACACACACACATTACAAAAGATATCTATGGAACAGCAGTATGATAAGTGAGCATAGGTCAGGCATGACAGGTCATATGCACAGCTATTTAAGTCTGCTACATTTTAAGCCTTCCTCACATCACAGCCCCCAGTCATGGGGCCATTAACACATCTCCTGTCAGCCTTTTGCAATCACTCTGCTCTCTCTGTTTGGTTTTATTAACGGTAGATTAGATGGCTATTTTGCTTTACTATGGTCAACCTTTGATTATTTAATTCTTTCAATTTCAATTCTTCTATTCGCCAAAGTCTTGAAACCTTAGCAGTCTCTGCTATATAAACAGTAGAGCTTTCTCCTGTTAATATCAGTGACATACTTCAGCTGCTCCCACTCACTGCATTCCCTGTTACGTCCAACTCAGGTTCCTGCGTAGGTGCACACTCACCACTCCACAAGATACATCACTTCCTGTGTATCAGCTAAATATATTACTTAAAGAAATACTGCTGTCACACACTGCAAAAGGAACAAAAAAACAGATACTGAGTTGGCACTCTCAGTATTTCTCCTGTACACAGGGCTCAGTGAGCCAGCTGAAATAGTGTTTCTCTGTGCTATTGATTAGTTGGTTAGGCCGTGAAAAGCCAGGGACAAGACAGCCACTGAGCTCCCTTCCTTTGGCTTACCACTGCATGCAAGTAAGTCTGCTCTCACACTTTTCTCTCTGGCTTCCACTTTCATGCACTTTTTTCTCATCCATTTAGCCCAATCCTCTCTGTGTACTGTATTTGTCCCCCTCATTCTTGTGCTATTCTTATGTGTTTTACTATTGCGCTCACAGAGAAAAAGCCCCAGCAAGCCGCTTGCCGAGTGAAGATCACAGGAACCCAGCTGTTCACAGTCAAGGGCTGCTTCTTTTATTAGCCATCAGTAGGCCGATCCGGTAGGGCAATGAGAGAGAAAGAGTGGGTGGCAGGAGAAGCAGCGCGGGGGCAGTGCGGGGGGGGGGGGGCACACAGAGTTCCCAGCTGTTAGTCCACAAGCTCTGCCCCCTGTCAGAGATTAAGTAGATCAGTGGAAACGCAAGCACATACACAGAGGCGAGACAAGACAGCTGACAGAAAATGGATTGAGATGGTCCTCAAGGGTGATAAAAGCTGCATACGGACTACCAAACTCTTAATGTTTTTTGTTTGCTGATGACTGAAAAGTTTTGCACGCTGCACCACTGGAATGTACAGTGGGATAAGGCACAAGCCAGAAGGCGTGCAATGCCTTAATATCCCTACAAATCCTCTCTCCTGCCACATGTCCCTTTTATTTTTCCCTAGCATTTCAGAAACCCATGCCGCCTTTCAGTCTGTGGAGGACTGTTTTACTACTGAGCCAGTTGTCTGGAGGGACACAAAGGACCTGAGTGTAAAATTATATTTCTAGCTATATAACCAGACCTCCATTGTGCCTCCATTTTTACGATATTATTTGCATTAAGATTGCAGGGTTGGTTTTCTGTCTTTGTTGTGCCTCCACTCTATCTGCTTCAATTCATAGTGGAAACAAAACCACTCAAAAGAAGTGTCAGTGATGAGAGCAGCACAGAGTGTTCCCATTTTGTATGATTACATGTACTGTGACAAGCAAGCATGCTGTGTTTTGGCAAAACATGTTGCAGTGGGAACCCAGAATCTTCATAATTTCTGAAAAAAAACGTGCCCCACATGAGGTGTTCAAAAGACTTCACTTGAGATTTGAGAAAGCATCTTCGGAAAGACTTTGCCTAAAGTCTCCTTTGCGTTCAAAGTACTCAAGATGTCTGTATTGTATTTGCATATTTATGAGAAATGGGTGTCACAGTGATTAAGTTAACTGGGAGCCAGTTCTGCAGAGTGAGGATAATGAAATCATATAAAATGTGAAAGTCAAAGGACATTTTCTTAAAACATATCTTTTTCAACCTTGTGGCAGAGTTGTTGAAGTTTACTTAAGAATCAGCAAGATGATGGACAGATATCTGTTGATTCAGGTCCAGTAGCTGCTATGGTTGTTGGAAGATGGTAAAAAAAAAAGCCCATTACATAGTAGACCTTTGCATGATAAAAGTGGTGTACAAGCACTTAAACTCCATGTACAGTATTATTTTAGCTTAAATATCATGTGCTCGAGTTCTCCTGCACAACAAAAAAAAAAAAAAAACGGACACAAAGATAAATCCAGAGCATCAGCAGTCAGGAAAAATAATTTCACCACACATTCATGTAAACATGGAACCAATATGGACTTCATTACTAAGTGCCTGAGACCAATGTGGCTCAGTGGCCCCAGAGAAGTAATTAGAGTTCACACTGAGAACTGACTCTAAAATATAGTCATTATCCCAGCAAAAATACAACCTTTCCAGGTCAAATCACTTTGTTTGCAGTAGTAAAACAAGTTTATTTCTGCATTGAGCCACCATTATAGTAGCCCCAATCCACTTGCCAGCATTTTATGGAGCACAGAGCGATTGGGGGCGACAGAGATTCAATAAAAACACAACACAATTGGCTCAACACAAGGTAACTGCATGAGCATGACAATTTTTCTGTGGAATGAGTGCTCGATTATAGTATCATTTTATATAGCAGTGTATGCAATGCATGTGCAGAATAGTTTTCATCACCCTAATTTAACAAGCGCCTCCCGAATGAAGCCCCAAACGAGGGCACCAAATTCTTTATAGCCCCCTTAAGAGCTAATCAGCCATCTTGCAATGAAACACAAGTTTATATTGGGCCTTCTCACACAATAGTCCCAGTGTACGCTTGTTGTTGAGCTCAAAGGTCTTGGCAAGAATGAAACTCATCCTGTTGTTGTCTTGGTGATTACTGAATACAGACAGGAGGAAGAAAAGACCATAATCTAAGAGGACAAAAAAATTGGAACTGCAGGCTGGCCTGTGGACATAAGTTTCTCACAACAATGGGGACATGTCCCTCGAAAAATTGCCCTTGGAATGTGAGATCAGTCGTGAATTTTCAATCAACTCCACTTTCCTCCTGCAAGACTTCTGAATCAGCAAAACATCTTGTAAATATGATGTCTAACCACTTTTCAGGGACGCCGTTTGCAGTGCTCCATTGGGTTGAATCTGTTTTCTGTTGAAAATGTATGGTAAGGACAAATATTCTAGTCTGTGCCAGTGTTCTGTTAAGCTTAAATTAAACTGTTGTAATGCAGAGTAGTTTGGTATAGAGTTGGATCGTTTTACCAAGATGTTGGTACACTGATAATTACATTATGGATCTACTTAACAACCAGTCTTCTTTTGAGTTTTCTCATAATGGAGATTTAGAGTATATAACTTACATACTTTTCCATATAGCAACCTCTGAGCAGATGTAAGTATAGATGACAAAACACATGTTACTAGAATTCGGTGACTCAATTTTGAATTATATTGAGTTATACAATTTTTAGTGGTTCTTTTGGACCAAATCCAATGAAGTGCTTCCCCTTGGTTTTCCCAAGAGGCACCACTTGAATGAGGATATGTAGGAGGATCCTGCTCAAACTCTGAAAGTACAGCCTGTGTCTCATGCTGAAAGTCAAAGACTATACACTTTGTCAAACACACGACTGAAGGGGAAGGGGAGGATGACCCTGCTCACATATACACAACATTACTGCCACCATCACCAATTTATCACACATACTTTCCTCTGATCTTTGACCCCTCCCTAGGTCTGTGTTTGTATTGAGGGCAACCTGCCACTGTCTGAACTGTCTGTCTGAAGCCTCCCTAGAGAGACACAGCAGTGTTTTCAGGGGAAATATGCTGCTTAAGCCACTGATGGTGAATCCACCCTTCAGCCCAGCATGTGTTTCTGTCTCTGTGTGTATGTCTATCATTGTCTTCTCAGCCCTCTAGTGTTTTGTGCATGCTGCTCATTAGCCAGACAATGGCCACTTATGATAAAATACCATTCAGGCCAATATGTCAGCAAACCCTTGGGATGAAAGAAGGGCGTGTGGCAGCAGAAAGCAGTGTGCTTGAAAAGAAAGAGAAGGCTGGAGCAAAAGGAAAGAGAGGTGAATGTGAAGGGAATACCAGGGAGAGTCTATGGACAGCTTGAGAACAAAAGAAACAGCGTCTGCATCAAATGAGGAAGGGTTTTGCATGTTTTTATCATTACAACAATCCCCGAATAAAGAATCAGTAAGACCTCAGTTCAATCTAGCAACCTGCCTTTCTGAACAGTGACATTACAAGCGAGCCCACTGAGTCAGACTGGCCTGACCTCTTGTGCTTGCGAGACCTAGTAGAACAAGCCTCTGCTCCATGCATGCACCAGCCGCACCGCTGCAGCCCTAACTGAGGCACTAGCTTCATCCTGTGTATGCTGGCTCCCTTCCCCTTACATCACCGCGTCTGGAGGCGGAAGGTGGGGAGGGGTACAAGATTAATGATGGTGCTAACCGCGTATTTATCATCCGGCTGGAGAGTAATGCGACACCTTTCTAATCTGAATATATTTCATTGGGCTGTTATGGCACTCAGCCCTGGGCCCCCTGTATGTGTGTGTGCTTGCACTTGTGTGCGTCACTGGAAGTGTATTTGAATGTTAATTATATCTGCATAACTTTGCACGTGAGAATGAGTGTGCTTGTAAAAGCATGTGAGTACTAGGATACCCGACAGCCGCCATAAACGCTATCTACCCTGGCAAAACGGCCCTGTGGTAATTAGATAAAGATGAAGTTCCTCATTCCAGCACGTTGGGGCCACGCTCCCAGAGATCCTCTCCTCTGATTCCCAGCTGCCTTATCAGGCGAACACCCTTCTTCCCTCCTCCTCTCCATCTCGCCCTCTCATTCTCCTGCGACTTCTTTTTGGCACTCAGCAGAAATCAAGATGGATGTCTCCCCAACAGAGATGGGAAGATAGGGAATGTGCAAGGCCAAGATGGGGCCTGATAGGGCCTACATTGGGTAGCCACCCGTTAGATTGGCTCTCCTGTCGCCAGGGCTGCCAGAACTATAAAAGCAACTTTGGAGCATAAACTACCTGGTTCAGAGGATCATTCTGCCATGGGTCTTTTCAGATGAGGAACTCACATGCTAAGTAGAAAGTTTGTCCACACTTGGGTAGTGCAAGACCACACACAAATGTAAAAGTATTCAATAAGTTGGCTTTCTTACATTATGTAATATTTATTGTTAACCTACAGGTACTTATCCATTGATGTGGTAGAATTTTAAAACAGGGCAGCAGCAGAGTATATGTAATCTGTTCTGCAAACATTATCTAAATCTATTCTGGTGTGTGGCCTTACAGTGTGTGGCCTTACATATGGGGTCAAAGCAGGGTCAACATTTGTGCCAAGATAGCGTACACATATGATGTAGCATTGGTCATGATGAAAAAAAGGTTTTGCGAAATTCAGGGAGAACATGGAACATAAAAAAAAAAAAATAAATAAATAATGTAATAAATGTCCAAAAGTCTAAAGCTAATTACAATCATTCACAAAGTACAGCCTCAGTATTAAGACAGTCTTTGAACTCACAGGACACAAATCTCCATCTTAGGCATTCATAATATCGAGCATACAGGCTTAAATTCTAGTCAACAATCACAGCGGTGACAAGGCCAACATCATTTTATGCTAGAAGGGAGTCCACACATAGGCACGCTTTCTCGCACAAAGAGATTTTCTCTCGGAGATTATACGTATTGCTTTCATGTGTACCCTTTGCCAATTTGCTATTTATGCAAGTGAATGTATTTCAGACTCTGAAGCTTATTGTACGCTTCATTGTTCAAGTTCATTGTAAGGCAACAAAGGGAGATAGGGAGTTAGACAACTATTTTTCAATGGAGAGATTTGGATAAGGCATCCTTCCCAGTAACTAACCTACCCAGCTACCCATGCTTACATATAAGACATCACAACAGCAGCAGTTTCTTGCAAACCTGATACAAACTCAACAAAATTATTGGTCAAGGCTCATGTTCCAGATTTGTTGACGGCAGCTTCCATTGCCGCATTTGCTCTAATATCTTAAATAATTAGTGTAAGAGCCAATTAGTGCCCTTGGTATAAATAGGATCCAATCTTTGGTTCCTCAGGTGCAACCCGGAAGCACATACAGTTTTTGACCATGCACACACGCACCCACACACACCAACACCACAACACTACACAGGCATACATACAAGCAGTGATTTGTCTGGAAACCCAACTAAGATCTCATGGAAATAAATGGAACCAATGGTTTTAACTGCAAATATGACTTGGACTTTCATTGGTCAAAAAAGTAAAAAGTGCATGAATTACTCTACCTATGGACCAGCACCTCAGGGGCTTAAAGCTTGGGCTTAGCCTCTACAATTAGGATTACATGTATGCTAGTTAGCATGTCTGTCACTCTCTTTGTCGACATCCTTGAAGAAGGAAAAAAAATGTATTCTTTATAATTCCCACAAGAGGAAATTCAATAAGTCAGGTACATCAAAGGTTGCCTGTGTTAATGAAGTGGCTTGGATTCACCTTTGCTTTAGATACATAAGGTGGCTAGATACTCGGCATACAATGTGATGTGATATCTGAAAGATGCAACAGTCATTTTTGAGTTGTTATAATTGGTGAATCAGGGACAGATTTCTCACCTGTCATGTAAGAGATCCAAGTTAATGTCCTTGCTAGCGCGGGAACCTTTTCAACATCCATCATGTCAAAGAAGAATAATAAGCCTGGTGCTTGAACAGCACAGACTGACTCATGATGTTTCAGTGTCATTTCAGCCCTGAGCATCTTTGGCCAGACTTCAGCACCATTCCCTCACCAGTGTTGTTATGAATCCCCAGAGGGAGGGACAGTTTATCTGTAGCAGTTAGCAGCTGGTGTCTGCCCCAAAGACTCCAATAGCCCCCAGCTAGTGTTGCCACTTCAGATGCTAGTCATTTAGCAAACAAGTCAATCATGCAAGGCAACTGCCAGTGACTTGCCAATGTCCCCAGTCATCCCAGATAGAGATGAGGGGGCAAAGAAGAGTCACAGCCCGCTGGGTCATGAAAAACAGGTCAAATTGGTCATCAGGAAACTATCTGGGTCTAGCATTCTTATTTTTGAAGGAAATTGAAATAGTTTGTAATTATAAAAGATCAAGGGGCCTCTGGTGTCCACCTCTGTTCATTGATTTTAGCCCCTGTCAAAGGATTGAGATTGTGTATCTGATAACTAAGTTTAGAAGCATGATCTGAACTGAGAGTCTTTTACAAACACACTGAAATATGTGAGTAAATGAGCCAGTTAGACAGTCATGTTGTGGAATTGCAAAGGAATCTGTGGCCACCCAAAAATGTTGTGAAGGAAATGAATAGCATTTTCTCTGCACTGAACTGGTGGTATGTTTTTGTCACAATAGCTTTGAACATCAAGACTGCGAAAAAATAAAAGCTCCTTTTGAAGTAAATGTAACATTTTCCTTTTCACCACATCAGAAATTCAAATTCAGTGTTAAACATCACAATACATATTTGTATTATCCTAGCTTCTGTAAGACAGATAAACAGATACATATCCTTCTTGTATCTCATCTCTTGTCTGACAAAACTGCTTTGGATGTGGCACTGGAGACCTAGGGGCTGACACTGTGGCATCAATGAAAGAATGAGTTTGACAGCCGACAATGTTAGAGAGTTCTATAGGATTCAATTAGCTTCATAGAGATGGGAAATGTTTTAGCTTTGTAATGTTTTTCTTTCATCATGGGTAGCAGAGTCTAGCACTCTCAAATGTTCTCCTTCAGTTTGTAGCTTTATTTGTCTGGCAATGACAATGTTACCCAAAATAGCAGTTGGATCAACTGGAGCAGAATTTGCATTACATTAACACAAAGACTGTACATATCTTCCCAACAATTTTTCTTTGACTAAAGCAAGGGGTGAATGCCTTCATCTATCACCTATTACAACTGCACAAGTAAATAAAGCAGAATGCATTAAAATGCTGCATTCACTACAGAATGAGAAACTCATTGATTTTGTATTTGCTCACCTTTGGAGAGCAGGAAAAAGTCCACTCAGCTAACTCATACTGTGGACAGAGTAACTTAATCATCAGTTACAAAATAAAAAAACATAAGTTACAAAATAAGATAAGAATAACTAATAATAATTTTGATTCGTTAGATATCATTAATTCACAGTCTTAGAAACCACCACCTTTATGTAAAGGTGGTACATGTAACTGTAACTTGACTGAAGGTTCAACAAGTGAGAGCGCACAGTACTCCTCTGTGGAAATTCACTGTTTACTAATGGCTACCAATCAGTTTCTTAAGGTGAAATTCTATTGGATTTACTCGAACAATCATGTGCCAAACAGTCAAAGTGCAATGTAAAAAGACATACATGCTAACAAGGTAACCCTTAAATTCAAGGTTATAGTATGCTGCACACACAGGCATATGCAAACCCACATACTCATATCATCAACTCCCCAACACACACACACACACACACACACACACACACACACACACACACACACACACATTCAGACACTCAAATATGCACACATACATGCTTGTACAGCCAAATACATCTCTATCCCTGTAGTTCCCTCCTTGGCAAAATCTCAGTGCCAGTCTCTTAATGAAATGCTCAATTAAGGTCTTTAAATAGGTAATTATGCAGTGCCTAATCCCTTAGCTCCTGGGCCCTATCTCATTTAGATGACACTTGGGCAGGCAAAAAGGGAGGGGCAGGCACTAGGGCCTTAGTTTCTGTCATCAAAGCCCCTCTATGGTGGCACAGGCATCCCTGTTAATGATAAGGCACATCGAGGCAGTCAGTCAACAGCGACTCCCAGTGAGGGCCACTGACAGCATGGGAGATGGCAATGTCAGGCTTGACAGTGTCTTAATCATGTTTGTGAGTGTTCGGGGGTGGATTGTATTGGGTTGTGGGAGCTTGTATAGAGGTTTCTAAGAGGATGTTAGATGTAGAGCGAGAGCAGCAAAGACTATTTGTGTGATGTGGGATTATATGCATTTCTTTGCGACAATTTCCAAGTTAATTTTACATGAAACCAGGACAGAGGGAGAGAAAATCACTTGCAAATGTCAAACTGTGTATTTTGCTTGATGCCAGGCATTGACAGAACAGTTCTGATTTCCTGTACTGACATTTGTTTGAAGGTGGCATTTCATTTGAATTTCAATCTCCAAACTGGGGCTGGAAAAAAGAACCTATTCATTCGTTTTCAGCAGCATAATAAAATGTCTTGTTCGAGTGCTACAATATACCATCACTGACGGGGAACTGCTCTTGTTTGGTTGCTAACGTAGCAATCGCAAGCATTTGTCTTAGTGAAACGACAAAGGGGGAATTGTTGCTTTTGCCTTGGGGTGAACCATTGCTTTCCCTCGACTGAGTTGCACAAGCAGCCTGCACTGCCTTTAATGAGAACAATGGCTTAGCTTGGCTAAAACACCTTTCAAGGGCGTCCAAGAGCTAAGAAAAAGTTTAGCTTTTCAAACCTATTAATCAGCAGTGTCCACATCAAAGAGCTCAGTAAACTTTAGTAAGGATACTTGAACCACTGAAATACTGAAACAGCTTTCTGAACAGCTGTTCATCCCCACCCTGCATGTCCTTCGACAGTCTTATCAGGATATAGATGGAAAAGCAGAAACAACACAATTTCACCTGTATCTGTGTACTCAGCAAAAACATCTCATATCTGTGATAATATTTTTTGTCCTGTTTCCCTCCCTGTTGGCACTGATGTATTTTCATGCAAAATGCTTTCGATAAGCACCTGGTTCTAATGCCGCCTGTCTGTTCTTTCAGTTGTTGACTCAGGCTTTTTTTTAATCAAATCTGAGTCATGGCAAAAACACCAGAGCCTATAATACACTGAAAGATTTCGCTGTCAGTGTCCTTATGAACACCAGTTTGACCAACTCTGCAGACACTCAGACTAGAGTGAGTCAGGATAACATTTAGGCATGATTTAAAGCTTGTTGATAAAACATAATAGACACAGACATATTATTAACACAGCAATATTTTCACCTTTTAATTTAGCCAAGATTAGATGTTTAAAAATCAGCTGCCCGTGAAAGAGAAGGGTGAGAAGCACAAAATAAATCCACATGGATTGCTGCTAAGGCCGTATGACAAGTGCAAACAAACAGATAGCATACAGTATGCTAGGCTAATTGAAAGGGAAATTCTCCCGCCGTTGCCTTAGTGCAGTACAGCAACAATAATGTGGCGTTACATTTTAGCTCAGGCTATATCAAGGCAAATTAGCATTTAGATAATGGGAGACACTTGGCATTCTAATTATTTTGCTGCCCTATGAGTGTAGCGTGTATGCCCCAAGCGCCTCCTTACATCCTTCATGTACGCCTAAGTAGTGCATTTACATACCAAACGGTTTGGCTTGTGTACAAAAGCCACTAAAATGTCACCACCGCACAATGTACCTTGGTGTTCAATTGTTTCGAATAGATAAGGAGGCATATTGTCATTGACTTATGCCATATTAGGGTGCAACATAATGCTGTGTTAGTCAGTTATTTTCAATAAAGGCTGTTCTGATGTTTTCTGCCGTGTCTGCGAGTGGCAGTGGAATGCTGGTTTGTCTGTTTGAGGGCTCTGTATTTTCTAAAAACGACATGAACTCAGGCTGGGAACAACCTCCCTCTCGCCCTCCTTCCTCTCTCATTTTCTCTGCCTCACGGAAGTGAGATTATTCATCCTCCCACAGACCGTTGCTGTGTTGGGGGTAGATGTCAAAGTGCCAGGAGCATGTGGTGCAAAGGGTATGTGCGCCTGCTCTCTGCTTGTACGTGTCTATTTAGTGCACATGAATGCCTGAGTTTACATTTGTGAGCACGTATGTGTAGGAGTTGCGCGTTTTAGGCTTCATCTATTCGATTGGATGCAGACCCAATCTCTAATTTGTGCTTTTGAGTGTGAGAGGAGTTTACATGTTTCTTATTCTCTAATTTATTCATTTTTTTACCCGTTGTCATCTTTTTAGTTCCCTCCCTTCAGGAAACAATACCTTTAGACTGTCAGAGTGGCCTCGCAACTTTCATCTCCTCTTCAGCAGCGCCTGCTTTTTCCTCTTCTCCATCTCTCTCGCGCGCTGCCTCGGTTAGACGTACAAGCACAGACGGAGCGTGAGAAAAGCTGGCAGTGAGGCACATTCCCTTGCTTCCCTCCCTCTGCCTCCACCTCTCCTGCTCTCTACCCTACAGCACACTCGACTCTCCCTCCCTTCTTCCTCGCATTTCCTTCCTCTCCCCTCCATATTACTTTCCCCTGCCCTCCTCTCCTTTATCTCACCACCCCTCGCCCTCTCTGCCTCGTTGCTCCCCTTATCCATTATATTTCCACCCCTCTGCTCCGCCCTCCCCTCACTCCCCCTTCTTTTTTCTGGTTCATAATATGTAACATGATTTAGCCCTCCCCTGTTCATGCGGCATAAATTTAATCCCAGCCATTCCAGGTTGGCTGTTGCTGCTGCATCTACCATTTTTCTTATTTCCCCGCCATCCTGCCACACTCTCTACTCCCAAAACAATAGACTCCTTAAGATTCAGCCTGTTTGCATGATAACAAGTTTTCCCCCTGTACTAAATGCTGATGCACAAGGTCAAGCACGACCCAAGTGGCACATGCTTGTACTACAGTAGCCGCCCACAATGTGACAAGCAAACATAGCACAAGAGGGCCTCCCAACAAGCAGGCAATCATTTGAATAGTTTACACAGCTCACACGCTTACCCAAAGGCTGATTGTACTGGGTTTTATCTGCTGCCCATTGAAAAAGGCATTAGTGGTTTCCATCAGAGTTCAATAGGTAGCATGTTTACCTGCGTCATCAAGGCCAAAGGATGTGATCCAACAATGCAGACAAAGATGAAATATGTTATTTTGCTTTTCTTCGCCTATAACCGTAACTGTGTGTGTGAGCGTTTGTTTGTGACTGTGTGTGCACTGTGTGTTGGTATGCTTTCAGAGAGCAGCACAACAGGGCACTGGGATAATCAGTCACTAGACTGCAGGTCAGGGTCTTGCACTGTGGCGACCATCCATCTGGGAAATGTGGTGAGAGGAATGGAATGAGAGAGAAAGATGGGTTGAAGAGAGAGAAATGAAGAGAGAGACAGAGAGAGAGAGAGAGAGAGAGAGAGAGAGAGAGAGAGAGAGAGAGAGAGAGAGAGAGAGAGAGAGAGAGAGAGAGAGAGAGAACAAGTGGTGAGGTAGACCAGGTAGAGAGAAAAGTCAAGGAGAGGCTGTTGAAAACAAAAAGAGCACATGCACAAGTAGTTGGAGGAGGAGTGTTTGTGAGTTGATGCTACGTGGTGATTTTAGTTACTAAAGTGTATGCTCAGGGTCAGTTTGGGTGGGCTGAATTCTCATGAGGGTACAACCTTGCTCTTTGCACCCAAACAAGGTTACGCTTTTCAAATTGCAACATCTTCTTCTTGATCTGTGTTTTCAAATGCAGTTCTATGAAGATGTGTAACCTCTATTTCTGGTGGCAAGAATGTGCGTAAAACTGAGAAACTATTACATAAAAGGCACAAGAATATCATTTGATTAATAACAGTCTTCACGAGCTAGGTGAATATATTCTGTTACTGTATTTGTTGTGTGACATTTCAAAGTCCAGGTCATCTTGCCGACAAAAAAGGGGGGATGGCTTTGAATTCTCCCGGCACTAATTTGAAGCGGACACACAATTGAGATGGGATTGTGATAGCTTCCTTGTCCCACAGTCACAGCAGGTGCCTTTAAACCAATTATTAGACAGACAAATGTCATCAGATGCAATTAGCTTCCTGCTGTGTGTTTTATGTTGGGTGATTCATTCATAAGAAAACAAGATATAACCAGAGACATCAGTTTAAAGCATCGGCAGCATTTGCTTGTCAAAAATTAGTCAGGCTTCCAGGCGGAACTGTAAACTCAGAAAGTCAGGCGATACCACCCAAAGGATAGTTTATGACCGTGGGAGGCTTGTTTGAGGGAGGTCATGGGAGGCAAGGAGGGGGGGGGGGAATAAATAAATAAATAAGTATAGCAAATAAACTCCTCTCATGTGTGGTTGTCAGGGTCTTTCATGTGGAGGCTGCACTCAAGGGCGTAGCTTAGCTTAGCTTCAGGGATGTTATTACACATGCCGGCTGATCGGGAGCGATGTGTGAGAAACGGCCTTGTCACTCGGTCTTAAATCACGCCATCGCAGAAGAAAGTAGCACTAGAGGAAAAAACAAAAAAATAAGTCAAATACATACAGAAGAGAAAAACAAAAGGGAAGAGCGGTTAAGAAAAGAAAGAACTGCACTTAAGATAGGGACGCAGTGAAGAGAAACTGAGAGACTTTACACTCTGGCATTGAAGATAGAGTAAAAAAAAAAAAAAAGATAAAAGATGGCTGCAGCTACCATGGCAAACACATTGTGAGTTAACCTGAACTTAACCCATCTTGATGAGGATGTGGGCATTGGAAAAGGAAGTGGGTGGGTAGCTGTGCCTTTGATGAGCTTATTTTTATAAATCTGGTCATATGATGTTTAAAAAAAACCCTAGGGGCACTTTGAGTGGGTGCCTGTCACAGGCAGCCCTGTTTTACTGTTAGCAAATCTGTGTAACCAGAGAAAGTGCTGGTGCCTTTTTATCTGCCCTTTGACTTTGAGGCCTTGAAGCAATGCTCCGTCGTTAAGAAGTTGATTCTACCCCCATCCCTGCTCCTGAGCCATCTCACAACAACCGATTGATGCCACGACAAGGGCTCTCTTAGTTCTCAAAGAGAGAGAGAGAAAAGCAGTGGGGCAAAACAAAGGGCAGGTCACTGACACCTACAAGGAGGGGGATGTGTGTGTATTTAAATTATTTTACATAATGTTCATATTTGATTAATTGTAAACCTTACTTTTATACCTCATTTTCATAATGTCATTCCTAATGTAAAGTATAGCACTGTGAACATCAGTAAGCCACCCATTATGTAGTACAACTGCTAAATAAATATGCTAAATAATACATCGACATGTACTATAATGTATCCCTTTTGGTATTCTGTAGATACTGTGTGTAATGACACATTATCGGCTGGTAGGTATTCATTTATTTTCCTTGGAGCTATCAAATAACTATAATCGTGGTAAAATGTTTTTTATTGTAATCTTTTGCATAAAATATCAAATAAAGATACAGTGAAGTAGCAAAGATAGATTAGTACAACAATGAGCAACAAAAAACAAAATACGATCAAAATGTCATCTTGATTTGCAATAATGTTTCATTTATAATTTAGTGCTACAATAAGGACATGGCGCTGATGCAATATTGGCCATGATGTACTATGTTTTTGTTTGAAAATATACACAGACACAGTGAAGTGCAGACCAGTGTAAAGTGCAATACAAGTTCATCAAAATGAAACTCCTTTCTAACATGCCATGCTTTATTTCCCAAACGTCAACTGTTGTGCCTTCATCAGGGTATTATATTGGAGAGTAGTTTAATTAACGCATTGTGTCAACATCAAAAGGAAGGTGGTAAGACCTGTATCTGCTGCAGCCCTGACTCTTCTCCACCTGAAGTAGGGGCTCAGCTCAGCATCACGGTGAAGTCCGAAAGAGAAACCATAGAGGTCATTGCAGTGCTAACAGTAGCCTACCCTGTGTGCTCACTACTACTGTATAGCCATGCATGTCATTGTAGTTTAAAAGTGTGTGTGCGCATTCTTTAACTCTGCTAGTCCAGAGGAATATAGACTAGTCATGCATAATAAAAAGAAACAGATTTGTATTTGCTGTGCCTCGCTGGGCATGATACTAGGCAACTTTTTGTAACGCAACGCAGTACACATGTGTTGGGCTAATTACAGAGGGATTGACCTTAATAGATTTGGTGGCATTTTTGTGGCTGCTTTGGTCTGTTAGGATAACATACTGTGAATCAACTATTTCCTTGAAGTTCAATTCAGTTTGTGCATGAGCCTAAAATTAAAAACACCCTGTTACAAAATTCCCTGGTACTGGCCAAAGTGAAATTAGTCAACTTGCACGAAGGATGGGCATAATGTGGTACAACTGTTATGCTCAAACCCATGTTGAATTTGTTAAAAAATGGCAGCGTCAGTAGCATTCTCACGTCAGCACTTGTTTCCCACTGGTTTGTACTCTGTTTGCCAAAATATATTAGCATGTGCAAGAACATGGAAAGACAAAATTGCCCTGAAGCTGATGTTGTGAACCTGCTGCTTTGAGGAGCTCATGACTATTCTGCCTGCTTTCTTTTCCATAACAAGTTTGTATGGCTGGAATATAAGATAAATATGACTGATTCTTTTGTTATTGTGTTCTCCCCTCAAATATTCTCCCCTCAATAATATTGCAGAATAGCAAACATGCACGCTCAAATGAGAATAGAGACCAGCCATTATGGAGAGTATACACATCCCACCCTGCTTCTCTTTCACATTTCTGATAAGGATCATGGGGAAGGAGAGAGAGAGCAGACAGCTCAACAGCCCCTTTCTTTTTCTCGCCACACACTCCCCCCTTTTCTAATTAACATTGTGCATGTTGTCAGGCTTTGTTTAATAATGCATGATTGCTATCAGCAGCAAAATCCTTTGAATGAAGCACCACTGAATGGGAACACAATAATACCACCAGGGGCTCAGGAAGAAAGACAAGATTTTTTTTTTCTTCTTTCTATTGTAATAAACGTTCAGTGGAAAGCATCAATGCCACCAAATGTATGAAAGTAAAGGTGCAGGGGCACGACCCAAAATGGCCATGTTGTGGAGAAAGTAGGCAAAGGTGGTGGCGCCTTCGCGGGAGTCTTTTTATATGGACAAATGGGAATGGAAAGGATCATTCGTACTCATGCACATGCTCATACATGTTATTACACATGGCATGAGCACAAGCTTTCATGCAAAAAAGCTACAATATTTATGATTACTCCATTGTCAGATAACAATGCAATTGGCATACTGCTGCCTCTCTGCCAGGTCTGCCAGGTGGCTTGTGTGCCCTTAGCACATTAGAAAGGAATCTGCAGTGCAATTTATTTGTAAAAATTAACACCAGAATTTAACACCAAATACAATTGCTTTCATTTTTGCTATAAATCAAGGTTTTCGGGGAGATGGGGGTTTAGCTGTACTTACATTAGCTTCTTCTTGTATTTACTCACATGGCACAGCCTCTTGATTGTCTTGCTGGTGGTTACACAACATACAGATGGTTTTGTTTGCCTCTATCAGTGTGTGTGTGTGTGTGTGTGTGTGTGTGTGTGTGTGTGTGTGTGTGTGTGTGTGTGTGTGTGTGTGTGTGTGTGTGTGTGTGTGTGTGTGTGTGTGTGTGTGTGTGTGTGTGTGCATGCACGCATGCCGGGTATAAACAGAGAACGGCAGGGCTGCTGAGTACTGTTTCTTGTGTGCTGCCTAATGTCACGTCATTATGGAAATTCACACATTAATTAACTCAAAGGCTATCGCTTAGATTTGCAGGGGCAGATGCGTGAAACAATAACCGGAGGAGACAGACAGCTGTACCTGCACTACGTTTGATCACACAGCAGCATTATGCCCTCACGCCCTGCTCAGGTTCTTCAGTCCAGTTGATTCTAATCACATCCACAGTTGCTACAAACGCTACTCATGTGAAAATTCTGTCTAGTGTGCTCAAATGTATGCATATGTATACGTGTGTGTGTGTGTGTGTGTGTTTGTGCTGGTGGTGGTGTGAGCGGGGGATGAGATTGCCTCAAATTGATTCCCTTCGCCACACGTCCCCCGCTCTTGCGCTTGTTGCTAGCCCTGCGGCGCTTGGAGACAGGTAGTCGTGTCTATCTCCCCACAACACAAATCGAGTGTGACAGGTGCGCTATCTTCCCGTCTTTTCTGCCATTTACAGCCCACAGAAATGAAAGAGGGAGAGCTAGGAGCGAGAAAGAGGATGATTGGTAACAGGGAAATGAGGTACTTTGTCATCATCGGGCTTGCTGATTGGGCTTAGGGGGCGCTTGTTTGTCTGTTTAATTCTTATTGTAGTGGGTGGCAGTCAAATATGCAGATAAACAGTCCAGGAAAATTATTATTACATTATTTCTAGCAAAACCATTTATATGCACAGTTGCTGCCTCCTAAACAGACTACTGGAACGGCAGAATCCCAAAACTTAAACAGATCTGACATGTGTGTTTGATCTCATGGTGCATAAAGCGTCTGAAATGTCATGGTACACAGATCATGTACTGGTCCACTTCTACAAGTCGCCACAGCTGAAAAAACAACATCCTGCTGAGCAATGCAGACAGACTAGCTAGCATGCTAGCCAGCAGTACAGTATGTATTAAAGCTCACACGCTTGGATTAGCTGGGAGCCGAGTTACGAGCCGAAGACTACCGCAGAGCATCCATCACTAAGGATCAAGCTGTGGCTTAAGCAAATGGGTGACAAGGGATAGAGCCGGTCTGCAGCTAATACTAGCTCACTGTATCACATTGATTTTCACAGCCAATGTAGTGGCCCTTCAATAAAGGGTTGAAACATGAATGGCAACACTTGGCCACTCTGTTTTATGGATTGAATTTGTTGTTTGAGCTGAAGAGAAAATGTGTGTGTGCTAAAGCTAAGCTAATCCATCACTTTGTATAGGCACTTAGTGCTATAAAGCGTCTATGGATGGACTATGGATCACGTCTAGTGTACGGGAGCATAAATCTGAGCTACAGATGGAATGTTTTATTGAATGGGTTTATTGTAGTGTAAGTAAAAGACAGCATTTATATCTCGTATTGTACTTTAAAACAAAAAGACTCAAGAAAGTCCCAGCAGTCTCTTGATGGTCAAAATTACTTCAATCCATAATTGAAGAAATATGAAATAGCTTTCAGCATTTATGAAAATTTCCTGTTTTTCATGGAACAGAGGCACTTTTATGTGAAACAGATATCAACACTGATCTTAGGAGGACTTAAAATGTACTCTTATTATACAGCCTATTTAATTGGTGCTCACGACCAAAGCTGTGAAGACAAAATCTTATTAGTCCACCCTTTCATCTGTGTGGTCTCTCTCTCTCTCTCTCTCTCTCTCTCTCTCTCTCTCTCTCTCTCTCTCTCTCACCCTCTCTCTCTCTCTCTCTCTCTCTCTCTCTCACCCTCTCTCTCTCTCTCTCCCTCTCTCTCCCTCTCCCTCTCATGCACACGTGCACACGCATTGTGTGAAGTGACTATTCCATTTAGAGAACTGTCAGAACATACCCCGTGAGCACATCAGCCTCTTCCTATCCTCTGTCAGCTCCAGCCGAGGCTGTGTGGGGGTATGTCAGAAATGTGCAGGGATAGATAAAACCCGTGGAGCCAAACAGCTTTGTTTCATTCAGTCCCTCACTCTTTTTTCTCTCCTTTTTTTCCTCTTCCCATCCCTCCTTGCCTTGCATAGGCTGTGAATACCCTGCATCTGAGAAATCAGACCAGACTGACTCACAGGGCTCTGTGAGCCAGCGCCACCGAGGCTGCCAAAGCATGCTGGTGCCAAGCTGTCCCACCATGCACAGAGCCAGACCCACGCCGCTGCTGCCGCTGCTGCTTGTCCTGGGTCTGTTCCTCCACCTCGCCGACGCTCAAAGTAAGTGGACCGTTGGCTTTCACGTGGGCCTCAAGTGTTGTGTCCTGCAGGGTTGTGGGCGGGGTGGGGTGGGATTGGTGGGATTGGTTTTGTCCTTTTTTTTTAATTGATCATCAGACACATCAATACTTCATGTAACACACATGCAACTTAAATCAATACTTAATGAAATAAATTAAACTCCTTCATGAAACACACATGCTGGTCTGTTCTATGGTGAGACTGCTGATACACTGGGGAGATATTACCACTACCAATATGAGATGTTAGTGTCCTTATTTAAATGTTAAAAAGATGCAAATACAAAATTCAATTTGGTTAGGTTTTAGTAAATTAAGGCCGCGATTTAAATAATCTGCATCAGTTATGGTATAAAAAAATACAAAATGTAAAGTCCCTCTCCACTCAAATACTGCTTAGAAAAATGTATGTGCTGAGTCTGAGTTCATGACGTGTACATATGAGAAGATTTTGTGACATCTCAACTAGTTTGGAAACCGATTGTGGTCCAATATGCAACATCTGCAACACGAGTGTGATGTGAATTTTTTTTAAACTTCCTTATTGAAAAATCCAATAAGGTGTCATTTTATGAATGAAACAAGGTCATTTTAAAAATAAAAGTTTATTTATTTAAAATAAATAATTATTTTTTATTTTATTGATTTTTTGAGAGAGAGAGAGAGAGAGAGAGAGAGAGAGAGAGAGAGAGAGAGAGAGAGAGAGAGAGAGAGACCCATGTCATACACTTATTCCAAGCAGAGTACTGAACATGTCTGAAGCAATCCTGTATCACTCTCACACACACCGGGAGACCCGCAAACCTATATTATACAATGGTCCATCTCTTCATCACACCAAACTATCAAAATGTGTTCAAGTCCCTATTTTCCAGCTCCTTTTTCCTGCTGCAAAAACTATCATGTGAACCAGAAATGCTCAGGCTTCAGCCAAGAATCTCATCATGAGAAATCATTGAAATTGAGTTACTTGACATCAAGACACCTGGCCATTGATGTGTGACAACAGTTTTCAAACCTCATTGAGCTCTGGTCCTGCACCAAAGCACCCCCCTCTCTCTTTTTTTTTACACTAAGATCCATGAATCATTAGCTTCTGGATTCACAGAGGGATGAATAAAAGTTTTACTGCTCCCTTTGCACCGACTGAAATCCTCTCAGTTCAGCTGCATATCTCTGACTGAAGGGATCATTCACCCAAGGTCATATACAACAAAGCCACGCAGAGTGAAATTGATGGGATAGATTCACAACTTTGTGCTTGAGAAATGTTCCCTGCAATCTGTTCAAATGCGTTTTATTTTTCTTCTTTGCCTCTCGCCACATATGTCTCACAGCGGGGAAGAGGCAAGCGGAGAAATGTATCCTCCATTTATCCCCCGCTTTATGTGCAGCTCCAGGATTTATTGACACAATTTAATTATGGGACCTTCCCAAAACGGCATTAACAGTCGATAAACGTTACCATTGAGGGGGCTCTTTGGTAGTTATCTTTTCAGAAACTCCCATCTTCCACAGTCTAGTGTGAATTTACATAACAGAATTTGATGAGAAAAAAAGACTATTGCCAAAACCTTGCCTCAGACAACTGTCTTGACAAACCTTCCACTCTCGCGTGTCCAGACATTCCACAGTCACATTTGAGCACACATGTAACAGAGACCTGCACAAGTGCAGTCAGCAGCCCCCAAATCTTGACGCCTCTGTGTCCCCCCCTTTATAATTTCCTTCCTTTAGCTGTCTGGCTGAGAGCAGCTGCTACCTCATAGCCTACTTAGACAGCTGTGCTGGGTCATCATTTCAAAGCCAAAACAAACTTATCAAGAGGTAGCCACAGTGGCTGTCTGTTTATGACTGAGGGGGTGTGTGGGAGTCAGGGAGGTCACAGGGATGAGGTGCTTGCCCTGTCTGCAACCGAGGTACGAGAGCAAATGTCTGCTTATAGCCAGATCCACTTTCGGCAGTACAGATTAGCCCTGGGATTTATATTAGCTCCATTCTGTTCCTGCACTGCCTGATCTACCACATGCAAATGTTTTGTTCCTGCCCTTCCCAACTCCCTTCTATTGTTTTTCTTTCTAATCGCTCTCCTGCCAATTGTCTCCTCATTTCTTATTTGGGCTTTTTCTTTCTAATGTGTTTCCGCCTGCATCTTTATCCTATCCCCACCTTCTCCCGTTGCTGTTTGGAAGCAGTGCAATAGCCCCTTCCAGCGACTGAGCAGCTCCTTTATTTCCTCTACTGTGCCGCTGTGTATGCATTCCCAACCCAGACACTCTGGGACTCTCTCCCTCATTTGTGTTGTGCACTGAGGACCAGAAAGACCTCCATACAGTTTAGTCTGCTCCAGACTAACCCCCCAGCACCAAAAACCGGGTTGCATTTCTAAAAGGAAAACTGCCCTCTGTTGGTGCTCTGGGTTCATTTCGGTGTGAGCTAGCCTCCGACTGTGGACATGGTGGAGGATATGAGCCACGCGAGAGCAGAAAATGGCTGAGTCGGCCTGCTCAACAGATGGCACGATCCTCGGAGCCAGTCCTACTCGCCACCCTACACAGTAGACACTGCAGCCCCCTCTCAATGTAAAATGCCAATCAGGCCCCCGAACAAACACGCATTGCTGTTTAAATGTGTTAATGGGAGTGCTACCAAATTTGCTCTTCCTGCAAATGTTTCCAAGCGAGACCTGTATGTAGCTTGGAAGAACATGATGGATTTAAAAATGATCTAGGAGGGTTGTGTAGCTCTGCTTCTTCATTTGGTCTGTTGGTTTGTTTTCACTCTGTCATTGTTTTGTCTTTGGCCTTCCCTCTCTTTTGCTCTCGCTCGCATTCTCCTTCACCCTGTCTCCCTCGCTTTTCAAATGCGGACCAATTAATTTGTGTGGCAAATTGGGCCTGGCAATAGCTTGAAAGAAGGACATAACTGTCCCTGGTGAGCCAAGGGTACAGAGCACGAGAGGGGAAGAGCAGGGAGGCAACAAACAATTCCTCTGTGTCGTTTGCTCAACAGTAATGCAATAAAGAAGCATTGGAGGATGAGAGGAGAGCTGGAAGCACTTAACATCTCCACCTGGGCAGGGATGAAGCGGGCTAAAACTTTGGTGTGGGCATCTGCACTAAATAACTTGGCCATTCATTAACTCAATAGATTATTTTATGAGACGGACAGTGAGATGAGGAAATAAAAAAAAGCTGCTTTTAGGAGTTTAGGAGAGTGTGTCTCAATTCAATAATTACAACGGTTCCCCGAGGCATCATTTTGTGATTGAGCTACAGTGTGCAACACATCGACCTATACTGATTGAGCTACATCACCAGCACCAGCTGAACCACAGAAGTGAAAAGTGCTGACTGATATATGATTTTTCCCCCCTTAATGAACAAATTGATATAAAAAATACAGTAGTATGCTTATTGAAATATGCTAAGAGTGATCTGTCGGGAAAACCAGCTTACAAACACCCACGCACTTACTACCCCATGCTGTGTTGGGCCATGTCAAACCCTGGGCTTAATAGTGTTTTAATTGATTCAACCTCTTTGCTGCTGGATGGCATGGTGAGTCCCAGCGAGCCAGCATGCTCCTTTTAACACGTCAAATGAGTATCGACCGGCCCCTCCAGCCTCTCTAAACATTAAGATGTTACCACCCAAACCTCATCTCGCTCACTGATGCGTATTTACAACCAGCCATGTATACAGAGGCATGCACACACTCATGCACTCGCTCACAACATCCACATGCATCAAATGTATGTGCAAATCCTTTTGAGCAAGTAATCAAAGGTGAACCACATGGGGAGAAAAATAGCTAATATCACTAGATAATTGTCTAGTGACGCAACACTTCTTTTGAGCCATTGCAGTGTGAGATAAGCAAAGATGGGTGTCAAAATTACTCACAATTTAATGCAACATGAAGATTTAAAATGCTTGTCAAATAACCAGAGGAGAGAAGTTTTGTCTTTCCTTTGACACTTGAATTTGACTCTTGCTCTGTTTTTATGTGAGGAATACGTTTCCTATAGGTTCACTCTAAAGACATGTAGGCGCAAGTTACACATTTATGATCTGAGAGTGTGTACTGCTCTACGAGGAGTAATTTGTTTAGCAGTACCGCAGTAACAATCCAACAGCATCTGCCTGTGTTAAAGTTGTTTCTAGTATTTTGTGGGTGGAATGCAGATGATCATAATTCTGATTAGTATTGGTGTTTTTATATCTGTATTTGAGGAAGATGCATGTTAGGATGGATGTATCTACCTAAACACACACACACGCACACACACACACACACACACACACACACACACACACACAAATGAAGTAGTCCCAATTACATGCATGTGCACACAAACGTGTGCACACATACCCCTCCTAAACAGGATCACCTTGTAGCAAGTCCGAAAGCTAATGATACTCTATTTCCCAGATGACATCAGGCTGTGTGTGCTTTATGCATGCCTAGCCTAATATGAATTATTGTAAAATAGTGTATTTGCATATGAGCTTCCGGGCTGTACTGAAATTAGCATTTTTACAACAGCTCAAATTAAATCCCTCTGCTTAATTTGGCTGCATGTTAATTTGATTTAAAATGAGTCTATTCCATTCCCTCTTACACTCATACCTACAGCACTGACATACAAACCACACACACACACACCAATTCAAGAGCATACACACTATAAATGCACAGTATGTACTCTTAAGAGCTGCAGACTATATTATCCCCCCCACGCACACACACACACACACATACGCACACCATACATGTTAGTGTATCCACATAAAATGACATTAAAGCAAGGGGAGAACTGAAGTCATAGAGGTTTTGAATCAACTTTAAATCACTGTAATTCCACCCAGTCTACCAACTCGTTCATCATTCTGCCAGACACTGCTCAAGTGGAAATCTCATTGTTGGCTCCACTCGTTCATTTCAAAACGTGACTTAGTACAGTATGCCTTTAAAAACTGCATCAACATCCACAAGAGGAGAACGTGTGTTAACACTTGGAAAAAAAGTGGTGAAAACACCTTCACTGAGCTTGCCAGCACTTAATTACCATTTAGTTGTTTGGATGGAGACCTTGTGACAAGACTGGGGATCTGAGATAAAACAATGTTATCAGTGCCATGCAAGATGCTTCTTGCTCGCAGGTTAAACTAAATGAGTAAGAAGTTATTATAATTTTCTTTTGGCTGAAAATGACTCCTTGTCAACAATGTGCTTTGCAATTATGTTTAAAGGTTGTATCAGGCCCATTATTAACTCCATGAATGCCGATTTAGCTGGCAACTATGCCCAAGTGTATTATTTAAGGCCATTAGCCTCATCATGGATTGCAGTCATTTTTCCTCACACTTGGAGCACAGAATCACACAAAAGCCAAGCAATTTTCATCACACTCCTGACCAGCCCACTCTCAAGAAAAGCAGATAATCACATACAATATGGAGATGCTGTACAGGCCCAGATGCAGGTAATTAAAGGCTAGCCCCCAGCCACTAACGCTATATCGAAGTGCACTTATGTCTACAAGACACATTGACTTGAAAATGGTGGGGCAATTTAACCATGCTGTACCATTCATGTCACAGAGTGGTAATATTGACAGAACAAAAGCATGCTAATCCAAATTGTGAAGCCACTGGAGTGGCAATCAACAAACTCTCAGAATCCCTTGCTCCAAATCCATTTATTCAAATACCTTGACATGAAATGACTTTGTCTATCATACTGTGAAATGGTGTGGATTTCAATCACCTGCCACCTCTTTATCTGTCTTTTAAGGTGCCACAAAAACAATAGAGGACCATGTTAACGCAGTGCACCAGACTAGGTCTCCATATATACACAGTCTATTTCTCTCTCACACACACTCTCACAAAGGGTACCTTGTAGCATGCCTTTGAAGCTGGGATCAGCCGGTGAGCTGAGCACAATGCCAGCTGTTTTGCATCTGCTGGGCTTACACTTGGCATGATTCTGGCCTTGCTGGCACATGTACTAAATCTGATCACCCTTCATATGCTATGCCAGTGAACTGTATAACAATGCAGGTGTTTTGTGACATTGCCCGAGTGACAGTGCAATTAATAGATTGATGCTGTAGCTACAGTAATGGGATTACTGGACCAGTCATGTCTGAAATACATCAGCGTTGCTTGCACAGATGATGTTTCACCGCAGTGTGCAGTCTGAACAATGAAGAGCTGGGGTACATATCATCTTCACATGGAGAAATCTAAGACAGGAAAGTCATACTAAAATATACACTCGAGGCTCAAAGATGATGACTTACTGTAAGATGTGTTTATGCTCATAGTGAGCGTGCTAACGACAAAATTCACATTCAACTCTTAAATACAAAAATACAAGTCCAAACGGCACTGTGTTAATGGATCACGTCCATAGTATTCAAGATCATAACATTCTGTAAATTGCGGAGACTGTCTGATGGCCTTATTTGCATTAGTGCATTAATGGTAATTTATCTACCGACTCTAGATTGACTCATTAAGCACTTTCTGCATACAGGTACCCCAGAATAAGTGGTCATTTAATGCAGGTTTGGCTAAAGCATGACCTCACCTGCTATACCTTCACGGCTTATTAATCGACTCCGATTATTAACACTGTGTGGTTTTAAAACATATATCCTAAGCACGTAGTATTGACTAAGGTATGAATCCAAGTACCTTTATTTGAATACCAAGCAAAATGGGTAACAGTTAAAATTGTAAGGAGTCAAGAGGTTGACAGAGCTTGCATGAAGTCAGGAATTATTTGTCCTATTAATTATTTATTTCTGAAAATGCTGTTAAAGAGCCATCTGGTTATTGCTGAATGTATCACTTTGTTTAAGTGAGAAAGATCTTACAATTGGCATTTGTGTGGTTGGAGTTCAGTTACAAAAGCGTTTTTTAATTATCTGCCTCAGAATTTGTGTATGTGTGTGTGTGTGTGTGTGTGTGTATGTGTATGTGTATGTGTATGTGTGTGTGTATGTGTGTGTGTGTGTGTGTGTGTGTGTGTGTGTGTGTGTGTGTGTGTGTGTGTTTGCACGTGCATGTGTGTGTGGTCACACATGTGAGCTAGTGTGGGTAACACCTGGCCCTAGGCTGGGGCTTTGGTCTCACTCCAGGGGTCCTAAGAGTGCGACACATTGCACTGATCTCGGCGCAGCACATTTGTGTGCCTGTGGGGTATGTTGAGATTCTGCAGTGGGGTTAATGGTCTAAACCATTCATCTCCATGAAGTGCTTCGGGGAATGTTTCAGTCCCAGCCAGCAAGCTTACATCCCCACCTTCTTACCTACAGCACTCTCCAATGCTTGACGCCGATTGGGAATCTTTATGCCCTAAGCTCCTCTTGTCACAGTTGATTTACATTCAGTGGAGTGATGGAGGGAGTGCTCACAGTCCGTCTTTGGAGAGTCGTCGTTGTCACGTAATACTCTCTCTCACACGACATCTATCACTATTTTCTGTCACTCCACCCTTCCACTTGTTTGTTTGCTTGCTCACTCATTAACTCACTCTCGTGCGCACTTCTTCACACAGTTGCCGACTTACGCGCGCTCCCTCTTTGGCTTCTCTGCACCACCGAGTGAGTCATGCCATTCGAGGAGCTGAGATTTATTGTGACACATAGCTTTAGCGTGGTTTATTAGTTATGGCAAATGAGAGTGAAAGCCTCTATTGAGAGGCGAAAATGCTCTCACGCCACAGCCAGACCCATAGGCTTTTCCAGTTGAAACTGAGCCAAGCTCTTGTTTCTAATGACACAGCGCTCTAAGTGCCCATCCCATCACACTGCGGAACATGGAATATGCATTCTCACACACATACATTCACACACGATTAACAAAGGCTCCCTGGACATTTATGAGGCATTTATACAGCATCCATCATAACATCCATGAGCAGTCTGTTTCCCCTTAGCTTTAATACTCCCTTGGTGCAAGCTTTCACGTCATTCATCATTCTCTCATCAACTAATTAATTACCACAATCCCCTCCATCACTTGAGTCATGATGAAGGATATTTCAAGTTAAGATATAGATAATTCAAGTACCACAGAGAGGAACAATGGAATCCGGAGTGGTCATTTGCCTCGAAAGGACATCATCTGGTTTTCCTCCCTCTCTCCAAATCTTTAGAGCAAAAACACAGTCTGACATATTCATCACAAACTTTTAGTCCTCTCGAGTTTGATCTTACTCAATCCCTATGCAGTCATCCATTAATCCACTCATCTCTCCACTTTTATCTCTCCCTCAGTCTGATAGTTAGTACAAGGGAGCACGAACGGGGGAAGAGGGGAGAACGTGTTGAGCAGACTCGATGATGTCAGGATTTATGCCTACATGGATTTCTTTAAGTACACCTTCCAAATACAATTTTTCCACTCTCCTCCTCATGCCCCTGGAGAGAGGGAAAAATGACACATGATCAGAGAGTCTCGAAGAGATTCCCCTTCACTTGCTCAGTCTCCTTCCTGCCACTGCCTGGGTAAGACATTTCCCACCACATGAGCTGCTGCCTCTCATTGCATGGCACAGTTTAATTGGCTGTGCATTCCCCCTGTTGTGATTATTCAAGGAGAGATGTCCACAGAAAGGATAAGCTGTAGTTTTGCCATTACGTCCCACAGGGACAGTCTTATTTCTGTCTTTGGCCAATTTATGCCAACTCGAGTGGGAGGAGAATGGGAACGCCCAGGGGACATTAGTCAGTAAGCAGGTAGCAAAGTGCTACTGAAAGGCCTGGTTAAACTTGATGAGATGAGATGCATGTTGTACGCAAATTGCCTTTTTTCTGCATCAAATACAGGTTTGTCTGAAATCTCATTCTCAAGGAATAATTATTTGCCCTGGAATGCACATAAGGAATAACAATGCGGTAGTGTGCACAACCACACATGCATATGGAAGTACATCCATTTTAATGTTCACACTCCCACACATACATTATCTGATATGGATATGCTAGCAGCAATGCACAGTAACTCATATTCATAGTCTGTGCAGTATACATGTACAAAAATAGTATTGTATTCTCCACACACACACACACACACACACACACACACACACACACACACACACACACACACACACACACACACACACACACACACACACACACACACACACACCTAATGGAACCAAGAGATGGACAATATAGCATATCTGTAATAATATGCTTTCATTCTCCATTACTGCCAAAGAGCACCACTGATCAGATGGTCTGGAAAATCTCCTTTGACCTATGCTAAAAATAACCATATATGGTGATGTCTGCTTCAGTAATGTGCTGTATGTACAATATACAAACAACAACTTTGTTTCCAAGGAAGACTGACAGTACTTGGTGACACCTTAAAAATAAAATAATGAATAAAATACAAATATATATATATATATATATATATATATATATATATATATATATATATATATATATATATATATATAAAAGTATAGTCAGATTCACAATCAGAGTGTAAACTGCCACAGACATGGAATCCAAAAATACCATGATGGCACACAGAGATTAGGAGTAGGTAGATGGAAAAGAAAGTGAAACATGGGAGAGAAAGAGCTTAGATAGAGATTAACTGAAAGAATGGATGGATTGACTTTCAAAGGCATTTAAACCAGATGAGGTGATAGGAATGAAGGAAAAGGCTAAGCTAAAATGAGTTACAGGGATTTATTTTATGTTTCTTCACTGCTTAGTCACAACTCTTTTTCTTTTGCAAAGCTCAAAGATAATTTCCAAAAAGTAATCCTGGAGCCTGGGACTTCAATCCTACAGATATGATAAGGTTCCTGATATCTTATGAAATATCTGAACTGTTCTTTAAAGGATCTGAAATGTGGTAATGAAAGTCAAAAGGTAAACAGTTTGAAGATATAGTATTTTGGATTGAATGTCACCATTTTGATCTTACTTCAAGTCTCTGGTCAGTCATTAAGTTCAACTTCAACCAACTTCTATCTAAGCTGATAGTCAATATTGCAAGTGCTACATGAATTAAGTGAGTTTTTTATTGGTGTGCAAAAAGGGAATCACTCTGGCTTTTGGTATTATAGCAAATGGAAACTGAAGCATTATAGGGGGAAAATGAAAGAATAATGCAGGTTAATAGTGCCTGCTGGGAAAGAAAAAGTGAGCCCTGAAAATGCAATCTTGTGTTAAAATCATAATCCATCGCGACAGACAGTAAGGCAATAAGCGGTGAAAATAACCCAGGTCAAGACAACTTAGTAGCAATCAATTGGTTGCATAGTAACTAAAGTGATTCAGGGATGGAGATGGGAGGTATAACAATAGCAAACAAAAAAGCAAAACAGAACCATGAGAGGGTGTTCTTATCTCAAGATGACTGCTATCTTGTGGAAGACAGCCACTTTCGTTTTGACAAGCCTCATTGTGTGGTGTCTTTGAAATGCACAAGGGCCTGTTACACAGCATTCATTTTGTTTCATCACTTGCACAAAGGCTTGACTGACATTATTTGAGATAGTTTGTTTCAGGTACAATGAGAGTAATTATTCCGGCTGCATTGAGAAAAGAGAGACTACCAATAGCAAAGTAAGCAATATTATCGGCAATGATAGAATATTACAGCAACATGTTAATGAAAGCAATAGAAAAACCTATTTTTGTATGATGCATAGCCCCATTTCAACAGTACATCACTTTTGCATCATGTAGTGGCTTTTGAGCTTTGCTAGTAAATGACAATGTTTGAGTAGCACTAGGGCTGAAACGATTCCTCGAGTAACTCGAATAATTTTAGTACTAAAAATCCTCGATGCAAAATTATTTGCCTCGAAGCTTTGTTTATAATCAATGTTACCAACATTGTATCGCTCATGGTGTTTCCGCATGGATGTTATTACTGTCGCACACCAGGATGACGCTGCTGGCGACACATGCCATGAAGACAGCGCAGATTACAAAATGAAGAAAGAGCGTAAATAGTGAGGGGCTAAGAGAAGAGACAGGCTGGAGAAAACGACAGAAAGTGTCCAAAGTTTGGAATCAGTTCAAACACATTTAAAACTAAAACTCTGTACAGTGTGTCTACTGCAAAATCGAACTAGCTTACCACAATAATAGCATAACGTCAGTGCTTTAGGATCTCAACAGAAAACATTGAGTCTAACTTAATCATCCATTCCACGAAGAGGACCGACCAAAGTAAATCTCAATCATAAGGATGATGAAACTACACCAAACACAACAATTACCAAAATCAAAGACAAGAAAATACGTAGTGGTGACCACAATTTCATCTAAAGAGCCGACTTGTTGACTATCCCTTCGGAAAAACAGCTGATTGTTGCGCACCATTTTCTCTCACTCAGTAGCTGATCAACAATCTACTAGCATAAGTGTAACAGAGCTGTGTAGCATTGTAATCAAATATATAAATGAAAATAGTTTGAGTATAACTAATATTTACATATAGGCCTATATACAGATCAGTCTCAGGTTGAAACTTGTAGTTCTGAAAGTTAAATTGCACAACTTAAGGTAATGTTTATGTATGTTTAATGTATGCCTTCATTTAGTTTAGTTTAGGTTGTTATTGCAGTTCAGAAAATGTTTTCTTTAAAAACAATGTATTAATGCACTTAAATGCACTTAATGTTTAGTTTTTTGAGAGATGATATTGTAAGCAATGTAGGCAATAAAAATGTAGCTTTTTCCGAAAATTTAACCAAACTATTGTATATTATTGCTCTTCAATAAAACAAAAGTATTTCTTATCCGATTACTCGATTAATTGATGGAATAATCGGTAGAATACTCTATTACTAAAATAATCGATAGTTAGAAGTAGTAGCAGACTGTAATGAACAAAGAGTCATATTTTTGGTCAAGGTTGCTTTGGGTAACAGAGTAACAGAACTAGAACACATTTGGGTTTGAGTAAGTTGATAAGAAAAAAATCAAAGTCACAGTGGCACTAAAACTTGTAGATCACCCAAGGCACAGTTACAATAACTGCAGGAGAGAGGAACGTTTTTTCAGCTTTGACATATCTAGTTGTTTTTAATTCCTTCCCTAACATATTCAGGTACAGTAGAGTCTGTGTCCATCAGTAAAAGAAGCAGTAAGCCCTTGGCCATGCATGCAGAGAAGCCCTACTGTTCCCAGCTGCCCTTACACAGGGCAGATCTATCCAGCCGGTCACTGCCCTACATCTGTACAAGATCTGGAAATATTGATTAGGTGATAATTAAATTGTCCATCCCAGCTTGATATGGATTAATAATTGCCCACTAATGCCTGCCTGACATTTTGCTGTATTGACTCGATACTATTTGCAGCAGGGCACCGATAATTATGACGCGTAGCATTCTTCATTTTGTCCTCTAATGAGACCAATCAGAATTGGCTCGACATTTTCCTAAGAATTAGAAAGGAGTGAAAGTAGGTGAGAAGGAAGGATAGATTTTCACGTATAGGACCCATTATTCAATGGTTTGGGTCTTATCACAGAGATATTTCTTTGTCTTACAGGAGCATTTCTTTTCTTACATTCATCATTTCTTGATGTGTAATTAGTGCTTTGTCAGGATAAGGATAAACTATTCTATTCTTCATTCTATGTTGGTCCAAATCACGTAAAGAGGACAAGCAACATCACCACTAGGAGTACTATAAATACTGAGATGAGAAGGTGGCATGGGCATGATGCCACATCACTGCTTCAACTTCCTCACTGCCATCTGTGTGTGTTCCTCCTCTGGCATTCTCACAACGGCCTTTTGCGCTTTTTTCTCCTTTGTCCCTGTTTGCTAGGTTTAATTAGGTTATTTACTTGAGTCTCACCTCCCAGTGTTTCATTATAGTGGGCATTGCAGATAGGGCTTCACACAGGGCAGGGGCAGATAAAAAGTTAGGACAAAAGATGATGAATGTCGTGAGTGCGGACCGGAATGCAATCTGGTCGCCACGATGCAGAGATGCTCTAATGGCTTCCCAGCAAGGAAGGGGAAAGGCACCGTCAAGATGGCAACGTGATAAATGGTGCCAGAATGGCTGTAAGGACTGTGGGCAAGACAAAGAAAAAGAAAAGCGCCATGAAAGGAGGAAAAAAACCCGAAGATGACCACAAAATGGAATCTAATTAATCTGGACTTGGTTCCCCCTCCTGACAAATTGAGCGCAGAAGAAGAAGGGGAAGAGAAATTGTTTTTTAGGGACGTGTTCAGCCCCCCCCCCCCCCCCCCCTTACCATTCCACTTTCCTCCCAGGTTGAAAAGGCAAAGGGTTCTGACAATGCTCCTGCACCTGTGGAATGATTAATGGCAGCCGACTCGCCTTACATGCCGCAGAGTGAAAATATCGGCTCCAAAAGCACACCAAGGAGAACCCTGTTATAAATATAATTATTCTGCTATTTACTGGTACATTACACAAATGTATGTTTGAGAGGAAAACAATAATCTTTGTGAACTTTTCTGTTTCCACTTAAGTATATAATGCATATTTTCCTGTACTACATTAATTCCCAATTGGTTTCTAAATGGTAGAACGGACCACTATCACATAGGATTCATATATATTGCATTACAATAATATAAATACTGATAATATTGTACATAATCGACAGGAAAAAAAAGAGCTTGAGAGAAGGTCAGAAAGAGAAAGTGTCTCATACATGGATGAATGAGTGGACAACACTGCACTGCTGATTCCATTCAGATGTATGTTGAAGCAATGTCCATACCTTTTAGATATACAGTATAAGTGTCCGTGGAAACTAATTTACATGCCACAATGTCACACGCTGTAACAAACTGCCTCTCCATCAGTTTGAGCCTCTTCAAGTTGAAAAGTCCGTCACTTTGCGTTTCCTTTAGGTGCAAGATTTTCTAGAATATTCATGAAGTTAACAATCATGCCGAGTCAATGTGCCAGATTACTATTTAACCTTTAATCTATGTGAGAAAACGGATGAAGTCATTTCGTACTGAGGACCATAGTACCCTGTGGCATTTTGTGACAATGTCATTGGCTTTTTACTCTCTCTTCCTTGTGGTTTCACTACTCCACATTAAAAAGCCAATAGCCCTAGCCATTACTCACACTAGTGCTTTTTAGAATAATCCAGATAACTGTGAAAAGGGCATTGTGGATAGATAAGTCTTTCTACTTTTACTGGGAAATATATGTCTCCAATCTAGCCAATTTATAATCAGAATGACTCCCTTCACAAATATATAAGTACATTATCTAGGTCCGCAATTAAACATAATGTATAGCCTGTACAGTATGTCTATGTTCATACAGTTAAGGTACATAAAAAAACCACACACATTCACTCTTTCAGTAGACTAGAGCCCATTACTTTCTGCTGGCAAACATTTGCACTCGAGGCCGTCGTCTTTTTGTACCCTCTCGCTCTGTCAACTGAGGCTCA
Organism: Zingel zingel; assembly: GCA_023566125.1. Lineage (NCBI taxonomy): Eukaryota > Metazoa > Chordata > Actinopteri > Perciformes > Percidae > Zingel > Zingel zingel. The sequence goes on along the minus strand of CM042336.1, from coordinate 12,016,396 downwards.
GTTTGGCAAAGGGTGAAAAGGACTAAGAAGAGAAGCGCAACAAACTCCATCAGTCCAAAGGCCACATTTCCGGTCCCAACAGCCTTTTACCCTAAGGAGGCTCCTTGTCTTTAGAAATCTAACCTTTTTTTTCACCCGGCCTCTGTGACTCTATGACACAATATTCCATTATTTCACTTATCCAAACACAATTGGAAAAAATATAGTATACAGTACATGGACTTAATCACAACCAAGATTCTCATGAAACCATCAACAACTTTGAGTATTTAGCTCCCTTTTGTTTGGCTTATCTTTTTGTCAGTTGCTTCTCAAATATCGTCATATGTGGTTCTCTTTACTAGCTCTGAGAGATTTCCAGGTGGTGTATTTCAGCGCCCCGATCATGTTCATTTTAATCACCTCTAATGTGATGCAAATATTTCAAAGGTTGAAACAATTGCAATTTTGCCTAATCAACATACAAAAAAAATCCTGCCAAAAAAAAATGTAAACTTTTTTCAAAAACGTAAAAAGTTTTGAAAGCAGATACTATGGTACGTTTCCTTTTCTAACAGGTTAAGGAATATAATGAATATAAATGCAGCTTAAAAGTGTCTAGTAACACCCACACACTGTAAACAGACAGAAACATGCACACAGAGTCATCCTCTTTACACTTCTATGCATCTCCCAATGAATCATCCTTACATCCACACATACATCAAGAAGGAGCCTTTCAAACGTGAGCTGAAGCACTTAATTTCAGTGGATTATTTTAATTATATCCCCTGGGGTTGTTGTTTTCCTGGGGTGACATTTGCACTGTTTGCTTCCAAATGAAAACCCCCATCGGCCAGTCTGACCCTGATACCATCCACCCTCATTTGTTTCCCCATCTGTAGCTCTTCAAAGACACAGCCACACACACACACACACACACACACACACACACACACACACACACACACACACACACAAGCTGAACCGTTTTCTTCAGGGGTTTCGCAATTAAAAATTCGAAGACCTCAACTTAGATTTACTGCATGTGGTTTAGTCTGAGACATATTAATAATGTGTAACTGACATAAACAAGCCGTTAATACACTGCTAATGCCTTATCCTGCAGTATCATATGCACTAACTAGAACAAACTAATTAAAAATGTAATAAAAACAGTAACATTAAGATTAACCATTCAAATTGTATTAATTTGGAAAATTATGTGGCATTTTGACATATCAAATGCAGCAGCTTAGAGGCAATATTCTGACTACAATACAGTATATATTCTAATTCTTAGTAATTCATGCTTTTATTAAGCTTTGATACAATCAACATAACCAGTGAGCGAGACAGTGACAGCATTATGAGCATATACTGTACTGTGCTTCAAACCTTAAATACATACTAATACTGTTTAAAGCTAGCATGTAACGCTTGCAGCTCAAGGTAAAGTATAACAACTGTGCAGTACTACTCTCAGGTAATCAATTCCACCCAATAGTAGCCAGTCAGTCTTCAAAATGTTTTTGCATTTGCAATGATGCTGTATTCTGACTGATCACACTCATTGTTGAATGGAGAAAAGGTGCTTTTTACCTCAAACAAATTATCAATGGGCACCGTTTGTCTTCCTCTCTTTTATGTGCAATACTCTTCCCTCACTGCTGCATATAACTAGTGGCCTGTGAAAGGTCACTTTGGTCCTTGGGTGACTGTTTGTGGTACCTCCCCTGCATATTCTTTGTCCCAGTAATACGTTTTTGGTATGAGAATAGCCATGACTGTGGCTCGCTGCAGAGAACAGTATGCCAAGAGATTGCTCTTTTCAGGTTTCTTAGGAACTGCATTTTAATTGTAGTTCAATATTTTCTACACTGTCCATTATATTTATCCAAACGGATTAGTGAAATATTCACCAAACCTTAGAATGTGAAGACTAGTAGAACGTGATGGTAGGACGTACAGTAGAAATGGGAAAAAAAGAATGAAAATGCCTATTTCTTTTTCCCAAAAAGCTTGGTTTAGGTGCAACCTCGTTAGCTGAACTTTGGAACATTCGAAGGATATCTGAGCTGCTGAAAGGAAGCCAATTGTCATCTAGCAGGATTTCTGGAGCATGAGCTAGTTTGCCTGTAAGCGCTTGAGAAAACAGTGCAGGGAATGTGTCACTTCTTATGGCCTGACAACTGGCATCCATCGGAAATGGCTTGGCACTACTTATCCATAAAATTAGAGTCTGTTTAAATATACAATGTCGAATCCCTGGAATGATTTGCTACATAATCCATCTCCGCTACTACGAAGACACATATGAGGCAAGCTTTTCCGCTCCGTGGTCGGGGGCAAAGACAATTATGTGAAGTTTATGCTATAAAGAAATAGGACAGGCCCAATCATAGTGTCATTCTCTCTTGAATATAGCCAGTCAAATATCTTGCTTATTTGATTTTCCATTCCACTTTTCCCATCCATATCTTTTGATTCCTGCTCCATGTAGTGAAAAAAGCCAGCGGCTTTGTAGATTGCCATCTGCACGTGCTCTCATGGTGATATTTTCTTATCAATCTCACATAACATTGACATCACATGTGTGATAGAAGCATCAAAATCATACAAAATCCTGCTCTCTTATTATCTACACATGTGATTACCTTGGCATTAAGCTGACATGGCCAAATAATGTTTATCACTTTTGCCATTTCTAACATCTTTTAAAGTCTGTGCAGCCCTAGCATGATAACTATTGGCCATTTTGCTGCAGCACTGCCATTTAATGAATCGTTCCATTGCCTAGTGGATAACAGAATGAACGAATGGCTCTGTGTTAGTGGCTGCCACTGCCTATCCTATCAGATAATTAACTTTTTGCAAATAGACTGCGCTGACTACCAAACCGAGTAAGCCTGCACAATTAGAATTACTTATCTATGTTTCTCCCTTTTTCCCAGACAAACAAGACAAATAAATCCAAATTTCATACTTCTTGCTCAAAGGTTTTTTGCTCAAATGGTCACACACAAATTGGCCCCAGATTTGTGTTTTCATATATAAATGAAAAAGTAATGAATGAGGGGAGACGTCTTATTGAAATTGAAGCCTCTGTATTATTTTGCATCTTCGTTCGACAACGTCTGGCCAGATGTTCAGAATTTCCTACAGGAGGGCCTAGTGTTTTCCACCGCCCTCCCCCTGCTCTTCTCTCTTTTTTCTCTGGCGGTTGGTCTCGCCCCAACAGTGGAGCAATTCAATATTTATATGTTTCCTTCTGTTTGGTTTCCAACCGCAAAGGGAGGTGGGCTTTCATGTGTCTGATTTGCCACAGTAGCGATTCAGTTCCAGCTTTTAAAGCGTTGGGGGCCGTTTGAACAAAGCCATCTGTTTGAGTGGGCCATTTTATTAAGTGACACACTGGATCCCTCTACCTCGCTAATGTGTCCTGTGGGAGATCGCGGTAGCTTGTGTGTGTGTGTGTGTGTGTGTGTGTGTGTGTGTGTGTGTGTGTGTGTGTGTGTGTGTGTGTGTGTGTGTGTGTGTGTGTGTGTTAGAGAGACAGACACAGGAAGAGCGAGAGAGAGCGAGAGAGAGAGAGAGCGAAAGAGAGAGAGAGAGAGAGAGAGAGAGAGAGAAAGAGAGAGAGAGAGAGAGAGGGTACAAGTTCCTCTGCAAACAAGAGACTGCATCACTGATGTAGCCGTCATTGCAGAACTGAAAGGTTTTTGCCTTTATGAATCTACAATGATAATTGAATACGGGGGCCTTTCAGTTTCCATCTTATCCCATGAAACACAGACTAAGACGCTCAGCACTGTTCCATAAATAACCCTTCATATTTATTTAATGGAACCTTCCAGAATTTTCTATTGTTCCACACAACCCAATTTATTAATGTTGTTCGCCCATTTGCAATGTTCGCTCCATCCAGCGAGAATATTCTAACACTCTTGAGAGTGTGTCTGTGTGTTGCTGTACGTGTATGATAGGTTGGGCACCTCTGGAGCCCTTTTCTGCCTTTCCCCCTGTCTTGTCAGAGAATCTGTCAGTGCATTGAATGTGGGACAAGAGCATTAGCCATTCTTTTTGAAGCTGTTGCTGCTGTCTGTGCAAAAGTGCCCTAACTCCCGCAGAGCTCTAGCTGGAAGCTGCGACCTTGCAGTGCAGTGCCACTGAGCAAGAGTAACACACACTTACTTGGGTAAAGAACGTCCCACCTGAATTTGATTTTTGCAACCTTAGTCATTGGGTTGAATTTTTGGCAAGGGGAATACGCCAATGAGCTGTTTAAGATTTTGCATGCTGTAATTTTCCAGCCTTTTAAGCCGTGTTGTAAGTGATGCACATTTGTTTATTCACGGGAGACTCTTGGAGGCTTATGAGCAAAATAAGAGACCCTGACCCTATCGCTAAATAGACCTGCAGCCCTAGTCTCCACGTGCAGTCTCAATATTAATGTGTCATTAAGCTGCATTCTTGTAAGTTCTATTGAATTAGTTTTACATAATGACTTATGAATTTTGCTTAGAGAGCACATTTAAGCAGTTGGGAAGTGGGGGGATCAGTGTAGGAGAATGCTTGTATTATGAACTTCATTATGTGTGACAAGCAGCACAATATTGATGGAAGAGCGGGTCCCCATGATTGCACTGCATTAAAACCTCTGCAGTGAATTAATGTACTATTCCTGATCCAGTAATTAACAATCATTCGGGGGCCACATCCCTTTTCAAGTAATCACTAATTGCAATAGGAATTTCAGTTTCCATTTAAGGCAAGATTACCGATAAGCATGCAATTCAAATCAGCCAACAGTTCTAATTAAGCTCCAATTCCTTTTCTTTCTTTCTGCCTTGTGAGCACATACAATGTGGAGTTTGTTTCCTCAGCATTACAAAAGACACATTTTTATCATAATGCTGCAGATAGAGAGCTGTTTAGTGCCCCATGAAAATGGTTGAAATGCTTGTGTTTGTTCAATATTATTAGTATGTGTGGTTTATCTTCTCTCTTTTTTTCACTTTTTTGCATTGTTTATCTCGGTTTTCTTTTTGGCATGGGGTCAGATGTTTCTGAACACTGTATAGACAGATAATTAATCCATAGAGAGGGTGTTGCTTTATAACCCACATAACTGCATTCACAATCACCAGCAAACCCATTCCTCTGCACCTTCATTTAAATACTATGATAATGATATTGCTGCAATGGAATTTCAGAATACTTAAAGGATTAAAACAAAGTCAAATATCCTCGGCACATAAGTGTCACTTTTACACTCTTCTAACATTAGCCACCCCTTTCAGTCCAATTTGCGCCACATGGTGCCATTGTGACAATTCATCAATATCACAGAACTGATATTCTGTGGCTTAAAGATGTCGAATGAGGTTAATGGCATCCTTAAATGCTCCTTTCTTCCACGAGTATGTCCAAAATGGAGCAGGGTATTTGCAGACTGCCACCCAATGTGTTAGGATTAATTATCGCCCTCCACAACCCCACCTCACCCTGCAAGTTAAAGATTCAGAGAGGAAATGGCCCTTTTCATGCAAATGAAATTGAATATGTCAGTCAGTATAATTGTGAAAACCAAGCCGTCTTGGACTGGTGTCTGTGCAGAATAGAGGTTCCAACTGAAAGTGGGTTTATTAATGTTCTTCTCTCTACTCTTTGATTCATGCTCTTTAATGGCTTGGCAGATCAAACTTTAGTCTTGAAATGTTTTGGCCGCCATGAATGAAACCCAGACTCTGATCTATTTGAGAACAGTATTTAAATGCAGTGTTTGGCTATGAGTTAAGCCAATATCAAACAAACTTGTAATGAATGTAGATCCACAAGATGCTTTGAAGCCGATTATCCTCTAGGTTCATCGCGATGATAGAAAAATATAATATCATTGGCCTCAGTTACACAACGCAATTTATAGTGTGGCCCTGCAACAGGTACTGTACTTAAAGTTCACCCGGCACCTGCCACTGCTGGTTCACCACAACACATGCCAAAACAGGGAATGTAACACATGCACTTGTCTTTTAAAAAAGTTTCACTCTCAGTATCATGTCTGGATTTTGATTTAGGTTCTTTGGCATTTTAATTGTATGTCAAGCACCCCTGCAGCCTATCTTTTGTTTGACATCCAAGATTTAACAAATTATGTCATTGGTGCTGCTCTTCTGCTCTGACCACAGCACCTTTTGTGTAGCGCGGCAGAGCATTGCAGTTTGTTTGCCAACTGCTGTTTCCCTACTCCTGCTGTACATCTGGTATCATCTGCATTGTTTTGGACATCTCGGTCTTTGACATATGTAATAGTGGTGTGCTTGGAGAGATATTGGGTTTCCCCTTTTCAGATCAGGTCCGCAGACACAGCTACCAGGGTTTTTTGTCTTTACCTTTATGGTAATGCATTAAAAATGATATCACACACTAATTTGGTTATGGCCCTTATGCTAAATGTATTCTTCTTCTGCGAGTTAACAATTCTAGTAAACTGTTGCATGTCCAAGAGCTTGATCTCAGGCCAGTGCAATTGTTGTTGAATGTTGACATTTCTGTGTGATTCAAGAGAAAAATATTTAGTCTGAACTTCAGGGGGAAAGCTGCCCCAGTGTGCTGATAATCACCTAAAACACCCTGATTTATTGATCAGACCACTTTATTTAAATGGTGGTTTCATAATGCTTCTAAAAGGGCCAGAATGATAAGAACGATAGGATACAGTAGCAGCAACGGTAATCACATTTAATGTTCCGTGTGTGTGCTGCCCACATTGTTGAAGGCTTCCAATTTCAATTCATGCCTTTCCATTAAAACGTATATACTTCCAGTCATAAAAAAGTCTGCCCCCTCAGCCCCGGGGACATGGGTGTTCTTAACCCTTGTGTTGTCTTCATTTCAACCTTGAAAAAAACACTTTTTTTCTGACATTTGTGACACCTTTTTTCACAATTTATTTTTGCTTTTTCCAACGTTTTAAATTTTCTAATTTTTCTTCTACACATTTTCAGCGCTTATTTCTACGTCCCATATTTTCTGATATAAAACAAAAATTTAAAACGGGCCAATGTGACCCGAAGTCAACACAAGGGTTAAGAATAGTAAAGGCTTTCAGTCTGCCACCAAATTATTAACATGGTGTTGATCCATGAAAAATAGAGCAAGGGGATGCTATGAAGAGCTTCTTCCTTTCAAATGGCAGCGAATGTGAATAAGGTTACGTAATGACCCCAAGGGAGAGCAGGAACAGGTCCATGCCACTAACCTTTTAGCTTGTGACAGGCTTTACATTTCTTATTTGTTTGCCGGCGACAGCTTAGCACTGGATTAACAGGTGCCTAGCCATGGTATTAATTCATCCTTACTTATCAAATGAGATGCCAACATGCAGCAGATGTAACAGGAGCTTTAACTGGATGGCAGTTTATTTTAATTAGGATTTATTTCATATGATTTAAGGCAAAGCAATGTCCACACACTATGCATGATAATATTCCATGTTTCTATTTAACATTATTATAGATACATCTTTCCATGTTCTTATTAGAGAAGCTTCTGTGCATGAGCATGTTTGTTCATCGACCATATCTTTTTGGTTGCTGTCAAGGTGCTTGTCATGGTATTGTTCAGAGAAAACAGAGCTTTCAATCAGCCTCTGTCTACCTTGAAGCCATAAGAGGAGTCTACCAAAATGGATGTTTGTCAGCGGCAGACCTAAAATGGGGGTATGATGGTGCTATCAGCGGCCATGTCTGTGAAAACACCATTACCTCCATGTCACGCCTCAATCACTCCCCATTGTGCAATGACTCTCCCCCCCCCCACTCTCTTCACCTCCAGTGCTGATCTCCTGTACATGTCCTAGCAGTCTATCACAGCCGGCGTAGAGAGACGCACCGAGCCATAATGGATGGCCCCGGTGCGAAAACAGCCCCAATAGCATATCAATTACCCATCAACACCCTCTTGGCTGGATGCCAATGTGCACCACACCCCAGCAAAGTCAATGAGATAAGGTGCAAATGCAGATATAATGGTGCTTTTTGCGGCGTACAAATTACACAGTGTCTACTCTGCTGCCCAACTGTTGGAGCTGTCAGCCAGTGAATGAGAGGGAGTCTCTGAGAAGTGTGTGGGTTTGTTGATGTGTGTGCATGTCATGAGGCAATCAGGTGATTTCCCAGACTCATTTGCCCAGTGGAAGCCCAGCTGCTTGCCTGTTTATCTGTTCGGCCTTTTGATTGCTGACCACACATCTTATGTCACCTCTCCACAAATCCTGCAGGTTAATTTGTCCCCCGCTCGCAGCACCACTGCCGCTGCTGCTGGGCAGTACAATCTGGGTGGGGAAATCAGTCTGCACACAGGCACGCGAACAAGCACAAACACACATTCTCACACACAGATGAGGTGATTCAGATGGTTGGCATTACTGCAGCTGTTGGGCCCCTAATGGCCTGCTGAACTGATTGATAAAAGGCAAACAGTTGCTCTGCAGGGGGACAGATGGAGCTATACCTCCCACTGAAGCTGGCACTCGAGCTTCAGAGGAAAATACTACAGGCGGGGGGTCCGACTTAGCACTATGACATTATTGCTATTGAAATAAGCCCTGATCATAATGATAAAGCTGGGATGTAATCTCAAAATCAAAATCTCATCAGGGAGAGACGGGTTCCTTTGATTACTAATCACTTTCATGTGTTCGGATTTTGTTGTAATAGAAACGTCAGCTCAGGAGCAGGAACTGATTGTCCTGGAGGGGGAAAAAAAGGCGAAACAGAACTCAGTTTTGGGAATTGGAAGTAAATAGGGAACTGTTATAATGGCTGACAAAGCCTGAATTATATTGGGGAATAATTTACTTGACAAAATCAAACTGCATGAACAGGACTGCAGCTCTTTTCACTGTTATGGAGATCCGAGCCTGAACAAATGCTATTGTACAGTGTTGTAAAACCACTACAGTAGATGGGAACGGCCATGTCCGTGACCACACAAAGCAAACACTGTTCCATTCTGCTATTCCCTCACCTCCACGCCCCTACATTTGTAGCATTTTTATCCTCATTGCCTTTACACTTGACTTGTGCTGAATTGAGGGGCCAATTAGGAACAACAGAATGCTCACATCGCCGATATGAGCGTTGTAAGGACCTTATCAGGTGAATGACTGATTGCTGGTTTTCGAGAGACTAGTGTTGTCTGCTACTCAACCAATAGATACGCTTCTGTTTCTCTGCAACAGTTAGGAAAATGTTATTAAAAACACTGAATGGCCACATGATTAATGTCCAGTGGAATAGCATGTTGACAGTGTGATGGGTAACAGCTTGTAAAGACCAGTTCATCCAACCACTCATCTTCACATAAATTAAAAGAAAGTGCTGAGTGATCTAAACTTAAGGTATTTCCTGATTTTAAGAATCTACGTCCCCCTTTAGCGGCATTATCAATCAGTTATTTAAAAGTAGCTTAAACACCCAATTACATATTACAAAGCAAATGGTTACAACATTGTAGTCATTTCCATTATAGCCTTCTCTGTAGAGTGTGTTGTAAACAAAATAATTCCTATGTGAACAGTTTCTATACCCCAGTATACATTTACTGAATTTGGGACAGTATCACATATTGACCACAATAACACTTTTTACTGTCACAAAGGGAAGAGGCAATGTTTTTACAGAAGTTAGCAGCCTTGACACAAACCCAAATGTTTTACATTTCAGAACAAAGCAATCCTCAAGTATATGATCTTTTCATTTCTTTTCTCCAGTGATTGATCAACACTTTCCTTATTCCCCACAAAAAATGTCCTTTTATACAAGAATTCCTCTTTAAAACTCCCTCATAAGTCTCAGTTATCCTTCAGAGGAGATTTCAGAGTTATGAAGAAATACTCCCAGTCAAGTCATGTCCTCTGTCCTTTAACTTCTGATCTCAACCACTGATCTGTTTCCACTCGCACAATAAAGTCAGTACAATCTCTTGTCTTGACCTCCGAAGACAATCCTCTATACAGGCACATGCTGAAATCTGCAACTGTGTTGCTTCCTAGTGTGTGCGGCTTGATAAGTGAGATGAATTGCTCTGTCTGCAAAGCTTAGAATGCTCACTAACTATTTTTGTTTTCTTTTATTCCATTTCTGTCCCTTTCCAGCACCACCAAAGTTTTTAAGAACCCCCAATGACCAAACAGGCGTGCAAGGAGGCGTGGCATCCTTCATCTGCCAAGCTACAGGAGATCCACGGCCGAAAATTGTGTGGAACAAGAAGGGGAAGAAAGTCAGCAACCAGAGATTTGAGGTATTAGGTCTATTGTTCTGATGTAAAATGCTCGACAAAATGGGAATGCTTCAAGCACTGCTTTTGGCTCTGCTCGCACATATTCCATCGCGGCATGCCCAGCTCGCTTGCGTTTCGCCCTGACTTGCCACCACGCATTAGCAGGCTATAATAGCCATGCTGGCCAGCCTTTTAAACATGCATGGGTTTTAATGAGCAAGTACACAAAAGATTGGGGGACAGATTTGTAATTAAATAAAAGACAAGAAAAGAGTAATTGGACAGAAGAAAAAGCTTGTGGCTTGACCCAGATACCTACATTAGTATCACGCCACATTTGCCAGCTTTATGCAAAGTGAAAGGGGAAGTAATGGTTTCACTTTCGAAAATATCTTTTGCTTTGTGGCATCTTTATCTAAATGCATGTCCTACCCTCCTTATTTTGGCTTAAGCTTTGATTTCTGGTCAGCTTTAATCTGCACTTGGGCTCAGTACCCATGAGAAATAACACATCATCGCAGAACACTGATAAGATTTCTATTAATTTTTGTGTCAGTCCTCGGGACTATCATGGTGTCGCTTTTTTCCCCCTCCGCTCCAGATGCCATATTTGCTTGCTACTGCACAGCAACAATGGCTTAACGGAGCTTGGAGACCTCTTACCGCCTCGTCTTTGCGTCTCATGTCCACAGAAATCTAATCTTATCATAGTTCATTGCGTTTGCATTGCACGTTATGCTGAATGCTAACACGCTAGTTTTCATTGTCTCATTGCCTCACAGAGCTTGCTGGCTGCCGCCATTCCATGTCCATTCAACTGTACACTGCCGTCTCATCTTCTAACAAAAACCCATTTCCTTTAAGACATCTCACAACTTCCTTTCCAATGCTTCTGCTTTGACTAAGAAGGGAGGCTGTTTTTTTTACCATCACCTGCTGTCAGCTTGAATGCCAACACCGCTATAGCTTGGCTAATGAAATGTTGAAGTGTATTGTAATCTAACACATGCACAGATGTATGGTGAACTTTTAAAATGTCCGTAGGCCTCTGTGTGTGTTTGTGCGTGTGTGTTTGTATGCGAGCGTGTGAAGCGGAGGGCTCAGGCCTATCTTTATTGAAATCTACCTCTATGCCTAAAAGACATTGAGTTATGACACAGGGCTTTCTAAAAAACAGTGAGTATACAACATGTAGCATGCAAAAATAGCTATATAAGCTACAACAAACACCTGTTTGTGCACATTTTATGTGTCGTTCGTCTAATACAGTCGGTCCTGTCTTATGTACCACTATCTCACCTCATGGTACAACTGTCCGTAACCGTTTACCAAGCCACCTTTAACTGTTTGTGCTTGTTTCTGTCCCATTGACACAATCCAGTGTGATGCATTTTCAAGGGATAGAATGTTAACTTTAAGAGTGGGACACATTCAGATTTAAATTTCACTCTACAACCCAATATCCCAGCAAAACATTCTGACTACAATAACTTTTCCCATTCTTAAAGTTAGTCAGCCGATCGACTATTTTACCAATTATTGCACAAATTAGTAGTAGATAGTTAGTTTATTTAAAAGACAGCACTTCTGAACACATAATAAATGAACATACCCACAATCAATTTTTTTTGGAATCAAATATGCTCAGTACCTACATTTTCTCTATACACATTCTAATTCTGCACAGATCCTGACATTACTTTTTGTACATGTACAGTATGTACAACCACAATATTCACATTGAACACCAAATCATTAGGGCTTAATGTAAGGTAGGCAGCAGCTTTTGTTTATGTCATAGGAAGCACATTGTGTCACCATCAGTGTTGTTAGCCAAATGTCCTCGACATTGTTGTCTTTTTTTCTCTCTGCGGAAGGTCCCTCGCCCATTGTGAACCATAAAATCTCCTTTAACATATCCTGTCTCTCGCACCTGCAGGTGATAGAGTTCGACGACGGCTCTGGTTCAGTGCTAAGAATTCAGCCATTACGCACGCCCCGAGATGAAGCCATATATGAATGCGTCGCCTCCAACAGTGTTGGAGAGACGAGCGCTACCACCAGACTCACTGTTTTACGTGGTAGGTCCTTCTCAGCAACCCCAAAAGAAAAAAAAACACAGACACCACTAACATGCCCTTTTTCTCCCAGCTAACCCAGGTAAGCTTGCGTTGACTTGTGTTATGTCTGTCCTGTCCTCTTTTCTTTGTTTCTTACTGTCGCAGCGCACAGTCAAACTCAATTAGAGACTCTGGTTTCACTCACGTTGTGTATTCTAACTTGATACGATTTAGTCCATTAGCCATTTAGCCAAGTAAGTTTCCGTTTCTAAGTGACTTAAGTCATTTGCATACAGATGCCTGACACAATAATTAAGATGCCAGTTAAATTATGCAAATAGCCATCCATTCCTAGCCTGCGGTGGTTTAATGGAAAAGCTCAGCAATGCTTTTCAAATCAGTCATTTTTCATCTCTGCACTTCAGCTTTGATATTATTTTGGCCGTGTAGAAAATGAAGCAGTGTATTCTTATGTGATTAACGATCATATATTGCTTATGTTAGCATTCTAGCTGCAAGTTGCCTCAATGCAGAGATTTTTCAGTGACCAGTGGCTATTAATAGCCAGCACTCCTCTGCACAAACATGTGTAACAATCCAGACGGGAAAGGTCAGCCACTTTGTTTACTTCCAGTGAGCAGTGAGAATAAAAGTCAGATGACAAATATCAAGTTGGTTGACAGTGACTCCTTTATAATAAGCAATGAGCAAAATGTTATCTTGATCACACACAACATTCCATTCAAAGGAAAATATGTGGTGGCCCTTAGCTCAAAAGGGTGAGTAATATCTCTCTAAAACATGACTTGTTTGGCTGTGAATAGAGAAAATTGCTTTAGAAAAAAAGCCTTGGGCTGCTTGAATAAGGTGTGCTCCATTATGTACCACAATTACACAACATGGCAAATGAGTTTCTATTGAGAGGGTTGCTTCCATCCTATAGAAAAAAAGCTGGCTCTGCGAGTCTCTAAAGTCCCCCCCCTCCACTGCTTCTTATCTCACCAATGAGCCAACAAAGGCCCTTTGCACTGTCTTCAGAGGCAGATTGAAAGAGAAAGGTGGCACGTTCACATGCAGCTCTCTCCTGATTACTCTGGAGCACATTGCGAGAGCGTGTATGCACGCACTCACCTGCAATATTGTGCATATTTCCTGTTCCCTTTCGCTCCTGCTCGGTCTCTCTGTTTGTCCCCTTCTCACTCACTCACTCACTCACACACTCACACACTCACACACACACACACACACACACACACCTGGACGGCGGGTATAGAAGCTGCTCTTCCCGGCTCCACAGCCTAGCATTAGCATGTTTATTACTATTTCCATTTTGCTCTTCTGCTCGCTCTCCTTTCCCATCAATGTATTGGAGGTGAGTAGAGGCCTATCACGGACCCAAAAAATAGAAAAACAGAGAAAAGCTATTTTCTTTCTCGTCTTTGGTGCAAATAAAAAGGATGTGCTTTCTGTCCTTACAATGCCTCCTGTGGATGCATATGAACCCAGAATAATGGCAGTGTGAATGATTATTTATATATAATATATGTTCATTTCACTACCCTCTGTCAGCACTTGCTGTGACATAACAGGAAGTCAACCTATACCAAGTTTAAGCGCTTACAGTTGCTAGACATCTAGTGTCTGGTAGGTCTTACAGAGGAAATGTATTGTTAGGCCGAAGGCACACTGGTGGTGATGCCGTTAAACAGCAAATAATAAATAATAGACTGAATAATTATTATGAGCACTGATAGCAATCATAGACAAAGGAAAGAAAGCAAGATGGAAATCAAATATAAACAAAAGGGAAATGATGCCCCAGTGCTGGCCACAGACACGGATATCAAGCATGACTATAATACGATCATCTTTAGCTAGCCATATTATTTGAGTTTACACTTCAACAGTTATAACTTCAAGTTGTAGACATCCATTATAGAGCCAAACTGATTCCCTCCATTACTCAAAGACTCAACATAAGGGTGACTTTCAGGACGATGGGAGTAAGCTGACACACTTTACTGTGAAGGCATCGCACTGTAGGGGTAACTTGAGGTAACACAAAGGAGGCATTATATATTATTTAGGAGACCAAAAATATCCCTCCTTCAAAAACTACTTTGTGCAATACAATAAATACGGTGGTGTGCTACTCATCATTCCACATGACACAAATTGCAGTTTGAAAATTGCAACTGCACGTTTTTAAAGTCCGATCTGTCACCATGACAAGCAAACGTTATTTTTCTCCTTCTTTTTGGCCCTTTTTGTGGAGAAATAGTAAACTTGCACACGAGTGTGTGATGCAGGATTGGAGAGATAAATAAATAAGAAAACACAGATAAGTGCTACTACACCAGGCCTAATACATTTAAAGTGACTGTTTGTTTAGTTCATTTGTGCTTCAATGGTCTGTGGAAACGACTGCAAAGCATCTGTTGTGGGAAGCTCGCCGCAGGGGGTGAGGCCTAATTCCATGAAGGAAAAGCACATTGTTGTAATTGCCATGCTATGAGAAGAGGGGACTCGAGGTGACAAATCCAAAGTACTGGGGATATTAGTATTCGGATGGGCCTTTTATTTGATGGGAAGTGCCATTAGTAATGAAGTTCTAGGCGTGGGGAAGTGATTTGCATGAAAGGCGAACCCTGAAACGTAATGATGTTCCGAGTCAAATCTGCTAGGCCATGGCAGGAGCTACGGGTTTGCTTAGTGCACTTTTTTTGTGCGCTCTGTTTTGATTAACTATAAGATGACCTGACTCATATGCGACTCATGTCTTTGAATTAAGGTCATCTTGATTTGCTTTGTAATTGAGAATGACAGGAAGAGATTGAGAAATGAAGAAACAGCACATTTTGGGTGTCATGGCTGGAATATGATTTCAGCAAAGTTTTATTTAATCCCATTTATAATTATGCCTCCATAAGATATTTGCGTACACACGTGGACTCATGGACTAACAAGAATACCTGTCAGTATTAGTGATAGACTGATTTTATCGGCCGGCCGATATATCGGGCCGATATTTGCGTTTTTACGTGTAAGGCATCGGCCGATATGCGGCTTCTGCGTTCGCCAATAGTTTTTTCCCGGCATTATTTTCAGACAGGCGTCCACAGGCAGCTCTGTGTTGCTGGAGACGCTGCAGTTCACATGCAGACCATGCAATGCCCCTCCCCCACTAGCAGAGTTCTGGTGCTGGAAGCCTACCAGGCTTCCAGCACCATGTCTTAAATTACAAATCAAGCACTTTATTTCAATGGTTACTTTTCAGGTTTATTGTTTTCTTAAATTATTTAAATGTGTTGACAAAGGACATTTTGTGATGACCTAATTATATCTCTTGACATATTATATCTTATAATATGTCAGCAAGCAATGCATCATCAAGGCTGTGTTGTAGATGTTGATGAAAGCCTTTTACCCTGGCACAGTTAACCATATGCAGTGCACCCATCCATATGATGCACATTGCACACATAATTTGGGTGATATGAATGTAAGATGATTGCAGAAGTGACACTGATTTGTGTTTTTGTTTATTATTTTTAAAGAAATGGCAGAGTAGATTCCGAAAACAAATCCAGTGTGGCAGGGTTTACATTTTTGTGATGTAAATTGAGGGAGCAAAAGCAGTATCGGCTCCAAACATCGGCTCAAGAAAATCAGCAGCCCGTATCGGTCATCGGCTGAGGCTGATGAAAAAAAAAAAAAAAGAATTGGTAACAGCATCGGCACTAAAGAATTCATATTGGTCGATCCCCAGTCAGTATGTGATTAGTGCAGCTGGATTTCTTTCACACTTTAAACCATAAGTAAAAAAAATAAAATAAAATAAATACCCAGAAAATGTAGCCAAAACACCTCACAAGGGCCTGGACTCTCTGCTAGCAGTACTTCCAGCAAATTGATGTGTGGATTTGAGTGCTGCAGTTCATGATTCAGGCATGATTAAGGATTTATATTGCATCCTCACACTCCCATTATGCTGTCAACAGCCATTTCCTGTGCCCCACACACAAGCGCGCAAACTTATGCAGCTGTGCACAACTTGACAGTGGGAGCGGAAAATGAGAAGCCGCTCTCCTGTGACGGAAAAACAGAATGCATCATTTCCATTTGTATGGAATGGCGCAATGGCACGGTCAAAGCCGTGTAGCTGAGACGGATCTTTCCACATACAATGAAAGGGCTGCTACATGATCAGTGATTATTCATAGACGTGTGCACTCGGCTCTTTGTCATTGTCATGAGAAAAATTGTCTCCACACTTAATAAAAGACACCAAAAGCTGCTTCATTTATATTCCAAGCCTAGTTTACAGATATCCATAAGATGCTTGTCAACGTAAACCATGTGGACATGCCTGCATAGCAAAAACCCATAGAATATTGTTAAGAGGAACTGATCATTTTTAAAATGTACCTTAATGCTCATTCCTAACCATTGATTTTTAATCTGTTGCACCATTTTCTCAATGTATAATGCTTTCCTTTCGAACAAGTGCAGAGTGAGGGATGCACATACGTTGGTCTGCATGCTCAAATTGCTAAGCAAGATAAATGCTGTGTCAGCTGTCTCAAACTGTCGAAGCAAATGATGCAGTGGGGATAAAGCAAGTCACCATTGTAAAATGTCTGCAGGGGGCCAACAGCTAACATACAATTCTCTGGTTTTACTGGCACAAGCTCTACAGATGGCGAGACATGGGCCACCACATGGAATATGGACAAATACATTGTTTCCCCCAAAAATGGTGCTGTGGAAACATGCTGACTCACTGTAGGAGTTTAACTCTTTTCTTACATATAAAACGATGATATTTTAAACTGAAAAGGCATTTTTAGGTCTGAGGGAATTGTAAAACCCAAGTGGTCGGTCCATTATGCCGCACAATTGATTCAATTTATTCTTTAATATCCTCTTATAGTATAAAGGACTTTTAAACATAATTTACCTTGTCATTATGTCCTGGTGTTTCAGAAGCTACTTGTGTTTTAACAGGTTTTTCATGCGAACAGTAGCCATTTGTTATTTGCAGCCAATTTTCCCCGGAAACCAACAAGCTTTTTCTCTCTAACATAGCATGCTGGGACAAATAGTGACTAAGTGCAAACAACTTCACAGACCATCAATTATCTTCATGTCCATTAGATGTTTCATAATATATCCACTGACAGAGTTATTGCTTGGGATTTGGCCAATACTGATTTAATGCGACACTCCCCTCAATTCCCAACTTCACTCTCTCATATGTCACAAAAATTAAACACAAGATGCCAAGATATTCATTAATGTAATTAAAACGAAATTGATATTTTCTTTGAAAAAAAAAAAGAAACAGCCCCCACACCCTCTTATATCTCACTGCGGGGTTAATCGTGGGAGCCAATGAGTATCTGTATAGTATGCAAGATGATTTAAGGCATAACCGCTGCCAACACAATGATGTTAGACTTTACAGTCTGCATAGCTTGTTAGAAAACATCTGCTGGAGCCACTAAGGCACTTGCACACTGAACATGATAGATAACTCCCTGCATGTTGTGGCTCTGTATTTGTTTTAATGAAAGTAAACACGCCTCCTGAATTAATAATTATTGATTAAGACAAATGAGGAATGTGTTTGTTTTCTGTTTTTTGCCCTCGCTGGCATTTGATTCCACTGTTCTCCACAGTGACCTCACAGCACTGGGAGAGTAATTAGGTGATGAGTGATTTAAAAATGCAAATGGGTTCTCACATTTTGTGGAAGCAAACTTAGTAATAAACTAACAAAATATGGAAGAAATGTTAGATGCCTAAAAAATATTTCTTTGCTAATTAAAATCTTTGATAAATACATTGCTGCATATGTTAAAGTCTCTACAGCCACTCAAACTGTATTGCATGGTAGCACGCTAACATTTGCTACATCCTCTTAAAATATATAGTTATGCCAATCATAACATCAGACATTTTATCCATATTGGTTATCTTATTTTAGCTTGATAAACTACTATCTAAATTTGTTACACATTACATATATGCACTACAGTATGCACTATATAGCAGAACATATTCCATAGGGACACAAGGTCATAAAATGAGGAGTGTGTAAGTCTGAGCCAGGTAGTCGAGGGGTGCTAATGTTAGTAGCTTTGATCTTAGCTGCACTCGAGAGTCATTTTCTACGCTATTAGTTAGGTACTACAAGGTCATCCTTAATGCAGATAATGATCTTGAGAAACTTTTCAAGCTGTCTAAGGCTGCTTGCTAATCAAAACCAAAACAACTTTGGAGTGAGAAAAAGTGATGCGGCAATAATTCATTTTTTGGTGTAATTAGTTGTCTATACATTATTACACTCAGTACAGCAGAGATGAATGCTCTGGCTGCATGAAAGGAAAGGGGGGAAAAAACCCTACAAGTTCTCATCGCAAGTTTAATCAGCGTTAAACCCAGCTTTCAAATCTCAAATCACATGTGGACCTAATATAGTAAGTTCCATAATAAAACAATGCTACCCACTGCCTTCTGTGGTGCCCATCGTCTCCCACAGTCACTTTGGGATACATTTGAAAAGCCCGATATAACCCCGTTTTCCATTAGGGCTTTTTGCGAGCCAAGAGGTACCTCTCTGCACGATGTCAGCAAGCATGAATAATCTCTATACACCCTTTTCCTGTAGCAAACTTTTAGCTATATCAATTATTGAAATGGCTAGTGCTAGGTTTTTTCTTTCTCAGGAGGAAGGGTACTTGTGTGAAGTCGGTTTGCTCTGACTTTTATGCTGCAAGTCTCCTAGAATACTCGTCTGAGTCTGATGATACCATGTTCAAAGTCCCCGGCCGTGACCCATAAAGATATGTGGCACTGTCATGCACAAAATGCTAAAAGTGATTAAGGCTCAGAGGATTTTGTGGGAGCATTCTGACAGCTGATGGGATGCTTTCTTGCTGGTGAAGTAATAAACACCTCCACATACACACATGAACAGTCACGTACAGTTTTCTTTTCTTTACATACACAGATTTCTGTTAATAGACAAATTATATGCCATGTGACAATCCAAGCCAAAGTATTAGAAACACCTGTTTGATCAAACTGACCCACCTGCTTCTGAATGTATAGTACATGAAGGTTAATGAAGCAACTCAGTGTCTCACAGTTTTGCCTTCTGGTTTTTTTTTCTGCGCGGTCGGAGGACTCACCTGGTTGCTGATACTTTGAGGCCCTGCTGGCTCCAGCTTCTGGCATTGGCCTTTATCAGCTTCCCCTGAAAAGACAAAACAAATAAATCAACCTTAATAGTTAAATTTTATTTTATGATAAATGTTAATACACAAACATATAACTTTGACACATCAAGCATTATATAGTCATCCCAAGTGGGCGGTAAGAGGGTGAATATACAATGAATAAGCCTGAAACATAAAAACCGAACAGATGCCTGGCAGTATATGCTTCCAAGTGACAGGGGTGTCTCTAAGGAGAATGTAGTGTGATGGTGGTGGTGGTGGGGGGGGGGGTGTTTATGTATTCCCTGCCACGTCCTCTTTATTTGTGAATATTTATTGCACTCAAGAGGATCAAATGAGGGTTGATGGACTGTAAACAAAAAGCTAGAAGAAGAATAGGCTTCCTAAGGTGTGTTTCATGGAGTTGAGAGAAAATAAGCAACATCCATTTTAGCATTGTGTTTGGCAAATAGCTCAAAGCATTGCCACATAGTTGGCTCCCTCATCCTTTGAATATTACTAATAATAAAAGGAAAAAATGCTGATTACAGATAAGCTGACAAGAGCAGAAGTCCCCCCCCCCCCAACTCTGAATAAATGGGGCACTGTTTTCTGAAGTAAATGGAATCATTGCTCAAGGTAACAACCAGCAAATGGAATATGCAAAGTGAAATCCTGAAGAGGGCGGGAGAGGGACAGAAGGCAAAGAAGGTGGGAGACAGACAAAGACAGACTGAGGGAGAGTCTTCAACATCAAGCATCTTTTAATGTCTCAGATGAGCCACGACTGGATCGTGGCAGATGAAGTCAGTGGGTAAAGCAAATTCAAAGACAAAGGCAGTGTGGGATAAATACATGATTGTAGGTAGAAAAGGTTTTGAAATCTCTTTCTCTCTGTGCACCTTCCCCCTAGGTGATCTTTAACCATAACAGTACATCTGGCTGAGCTGACGTGTAGTCTGTAAAGCTAGAAGAGTGTGTGTGTGAGCGTAAATGGAGCTTTGTGCCTGGCTTCCTGCCTGCCTAGCTGCTTGCCCAGCCAGGCCTGTACAGAACGCCCCCCTCTCCGCCCTTCCTGCTTCATCTCTCCTTTTCATCTCCCTCTTTACCCATCCATTTTAGCACTAGCCCTAAGGGGCATCCGACACTAACACTCACTCTCTGCTTTCATTCCCTTCCTCCAACTCCCTTCGCTTATGTTGTAAATGGAGGAATATCACAGCTAATCCGTCATGTTTATGAATGACACGGGGCCTAGGGAGAGTCGGGGCGCCTTGCCAGAAGTGGCGTACATCTCTGTTGCATGCCCTTTGCTTGGCTGATCCAATCTGCCCCAGCAGCAATGGCCGTAAAAAATGTTTATGGGGGACGGCAGGTTTGGAGGAAAACTAGGTGGGTTAATTTTTAAGCATAACTCAGAGAATTTCTGACCTGGATCGTGTTTCTCAAAATCTACCCAAAATCTAACCAAAATACCAACAACTGAGCTTCTAAAACAAAAGTACTAAAGGGTGTAGTGGACACTTAAAAAATCTATCTGAAAAGCATCCCATGATTGTCAACAGTATGGCTACTCCACACTCAGATGTGCATTGTGTCTTTCATGGAGGGAAATGAATGGTAAAAAGTGCTTATTTTTCATAGAATTATTGTGTGATCCACACATTAAATGTCCTTGTTTTCCTATAAGTGGGAAAAGATTTTTAAATGTTTAAATGAAATGATTTACCATCATACACCAGAATGTCGACTTAAGAGTTTTACAACTAGTTCTCCAATGTCATTCAGAATGAGGAACGGCTCGAATTGTTCATCTGTGAAGGGTTTTGTGGGGGGAAAAAAGGCCTAGTGATTAATAGATTGACTCTACAATGGGTTCCTCATAATCTCAGGCATTAGGCGAGTGTTTTTAATGACAAATAAGCAGCATTTAATTAATTATAAAATCTCAAAGGGGATTTATGGAAGAAACAATCAGTGCAGGGCAAAAGGGGAGACAATGCTATTTTTCACCGAGACAGAGTGCCATGAACCTCCGGTTACGAGAGCTTTCTGTGCCTTCACCTTCCTCCTCCTATATTTCGTTCACAGGAGAAGGAACACACTGGATAGTATTTCACAATCCATTCCTATTTTGCTCCTTCAGGCAACAAGGGTAAAATAAAATTTTAGTGGATACTAGCTGGTCCCTTGTTGTCTGCCCTCGGGTATTAGCGGTTTTCTCAAAGAGACCGTATTTGTTCAGCAAATTACTGAACTACTTTTAGAGGTAGCAAGCAAGTGAGACTTAATGCCACTTTGTGTTGGAGTGGGCTTGCTCCTCCTAAAACTCTATTATTGTAAATTGGAATTAGCTGTTTGAGCCAACTGTGGCCCATTCACAGTAATATTCATTAGCGTGCTCTATACCTGTAGAATCAACTAATTAACTAATTTTACCTCAGCCGAGCTGCACTTTTACTGCTCATTTGTATTGCACTGATAAACCCAATTTTTCACTGCACAAAAGGCAGTATACTGGGGCGCATTTGCACATTGAACATGCTACTGCTGTTCTAGTTTTCTGCGTGTAGACCATGTAGTAGTCATTTGAATTTAACAGGTAAACTACTGTACACAATGACCCTAAAATAACCCTCCCCCATTTCTATTAGACGGTTTAAAAATGACTGACTTCTCTCTGTGAGAACAGGGCCTTGATACATACATACACATACACACACACACACACACACACACACACACACACAAACTTAAGGGGCCGCCGCTGACAGAATTCTCTAAGTTACCCACTGCATCAGTGTTATTATGAAGAATGAAATATACATTTGTATCCTAAGTCAAGATAAACGGATCATGGACTTACATAGCAAAAGTTAAATCTCCAGCACTCCGCTTGATACATCAGGATTAGTTCTGACCTGCGAGTCCTGCACTGATGCATTTGTAAACCTAAACTCATGAAAGTCATCACTTGCCACTTAACATTTTCTCATATCAGTTTGTCTAAGGCTTTAGAACATAAAGAACCATGGCCCCCAACATATAATTGGGGTGTGCTCTCACATTTTAGCTCCTCTAGAGTCTTTTCCAGTCTGCACAATAATAGAAAACCACATCAATCAAGATACACGCCATGTTTTAAAACAATTTGAAGGTTGACTCGGGGTTCACTAGCCTATAAACTCTTAAAAAACAACTAGTATGTGCCTTATTAGATGGAAGTGCTGAGCATTTTGTTTCGATTGTTGTCCATTATTGGATTACTTAAGCAATATCTACCCAGTGCAGGTGCCAGGAATGAAGCTCGAGGGGAAAACCTAATCTTATTTAGACTGGACAACATATGTGCCAAACAGCACTGGGATGTATCAATGAAATAAATACAGGCTTTGGACTCTCTGAGGGCAATTAGGGATAATTCAGACATCTCAATCCATCATTTCTTCTTTTTGCTCCGCAATGATGCACATTCATTTTATACTAATTCTTGTCTGACTTGTTGCCCTTTAAATGAATGGCTATACCCGCCACTCACGAATGACGGTTTACACCCTTACTGTTAAGTGTCCTCACTTTCACTTGTACCTTACTGTAACTATTCCAAGTTTTCTACCCGAGGCAATGCTAAAACGGCCATATGCTGACAACAATGTCCTGGCATGTGTTCAATAGGCATTAACAAAAATGGTTATATCTAATCCAGGTCTAGGTCTACGTACTGTGGCTGTTTAACTGCTTTACTGTAAAGCTAAAAATAGGAACTAAAAAAGTGCAAGCTTATATAAAGCATCAGGATGCCCTAGTCCCATGGTTCCATGGTCAGAAATTGATGTGGGCACAAGTTTCACCTCTGCTAAAGTTTATGGGCAGAATGATGGATGGAGTGTTGAGGAAAGCAACACTGTCTAAGTCCAACTTTGAGATAGTTTAACCAAGCTGCAGGTAGCTGATAAAGCAAAGGGTGGCCTCAGAGTTAGAATCTGTCAATCATTAGGTGCTAGATAGTAAAAGTACACCGTTTTACCACAGAGTTAAGTGTACCTTATAAGTAGAGCAAGGAAATCAACAACCATGTGGGTGAAAGTGGTTAACATTAGAGAGGGAAGGAGAAAAATGGAACAGATGCCGTCATAGAATTGGCACAAAATGGAATTGCTGTCTGCCTTTGTTAATCAAGAGCTCTTACGTTTGGTTGAGTAATTTTGTTTGTGTGAAAACAAAAGCATAATTAACAGTCCCCTCTCCCATGCCAAAGGGAGAAAAAAAAATGAATACGTCAGTTGAACAGGAGCCGAACAGAACATTTTGTTGAAGATTCAGGTCGTCTCTGAACGGATGTATTAACTAGGCTTTCAACAATATTTTAGAGAACTGTAAACAAATTATAATGGACAATGTTGCCCTTTTAATGTGTTCCAAATTAACAACCTTATTTTGAATAAAATGCTCTAAGACTCTTGGTTAAAGGACATTTATGTATGTGCGTGTCAAGATTTTATTAACAATGATGTTACTGTACTTCTACAAGTCTTTCATCCTTATTATCTTTAATTGTGTGCATGGAATTATTTTCTTCATTAATTACATTTTACTAGTTTATAAAACAAGTCCTAACTCAACCTAGGTCAGCTCATGGATTAGCAAGTCATGAAACAAGCCAATTCCAAATAATGTCATTGTAAGCATTGTGCTGTATGACTAACATGAGTAGCAAACTAATCCTGCTACATTCTTCTATCTTCTTTCTCACAATTATTTTGGATTTTTGAGCGTGGAAAGAGCTTTAATCAGTGTCCCTCAACTTCAAATGATATGCTATGGTGTGGTGGGAAAAATGACTCTGGCTCAGGCTGCCGAGAAACATAAGCACTGCTGCTGTCACACTCCATGGGTAATGTTTTGTGGCTCGTCTTTTTGTTCTGGCTGAAATCATATCTGGGGAGGGTTAGCGAGAATGAGATTGAGTCCTAAACTGGGCAATGATAATCGATAGGGCAAAGGAAAATCAAGTGTAAAATGTACGAGTGTGATACTTAAGACACCTGCACTAAATTCCCACACCTTCATAATCCATCATCTTTGGCGAGGAGGGATCCCCAAACAACGATGTGTCTTGACACACACTCTTCTCAACAATGCTGCCACAACAAGTCACCTGTGACAGCCTCTTTGAGGAGATTGTATCCACTCAAATACGTCCAACAAATATATCTTATTATGGCCTGCAGGGATTTTTCCTGAAGAATAACCTCAACCGCTGGGTTAAAAGTTGTGTTCCGCTTGGGAAGAAAATGGTCAGACCGAATCCAATCCTTGTGTAGCAACCACAAAACTAAAGCCAAAATGTGACCGGAAAGGTTTATGTTTTTATGGCTTCACTTGGAAAGTCCTGTGAAACAAAGGCTTATTTTCTTCTCAGATTCCTTTGTACTTATTTGGTCATTTTAGAGCCAAATGTGATTTCAGTGACATATAACTCTCACTTAATAACACTTAAGGATCAGATTTACACGCAGTTTTCTCAACATTTGATTTGCTTTTGTGTTTATACACAATGACGAATGTTGCATTGCATTTTGACATTATAACTCACTATTTGTATGCCAATCATCATTACAGATACAATGTCAAACCTACTCCACTTAAAGCTGTAAATCTACGAGCTGAAGCACATGCAATATTGGCAGACTACCAATATCTGGCAACACCAACTCACTGTGTAATTGCTTTGTAACCTGTGCTCTGTGTACAGTCTATCATTCACCAAAGAAAAAGACTACCACCACTGTATATAGTGGTAGGTATACTGTACTGTAGGTGCTATGCAGAGGAGAGGAACATGCTTTCAGTTTAGTTTTCTGGAGACACATTGTCCCACAGCTGTCAACATCTGAGCAGATACCAAACTCAAGCAGAAATCCTGGCCCTAGTTTTAGGGTCTCTCTTTAATGAATTCCACTCCATAGGTGTAATTAGCCCTGTAATACCTTATAAACATCACCTCAGACTGCACATGTACACTAGGGCCTCGCTGTAGCAATAACTGAGCAAACACGTAAACAGTAACAGAGCATGTTTTGAATGGTGCATTTATCTGTTGAGACTCAATTAGGCTTATTTAATTAGAGTCTAAACAAGGAGGAAATTACTTGAGTTTGTCACTTAAGCCATTATACCACAGCAGGTAAGACTTTGAACAGAGGGTGAGTGTGTGTGTTTATTGGTAACGACTGCAAGTATATGACGACAAATTGTGCTGACTTTATGCTGCACTCAAGCGACATTTCAGAAACTGAAATGGTCCACTGATTTCACACAAGGAAACTGTGATTTCACTTATGCTCATATTTTGTATGAGTGATCAATAGATATAATCTGCTAATGGGTTGAGTTTATGTCCAGTGGCCTTATGTCTTCAGCAGAAATCTGCTCACTGAGGTACTTTTTGAGCCAATGTCCTTTTTATACTCTTCCCATGCTTGGCACCTCACACTCACATGGCCTGATAGCCTGGCAGTGGCTAATGTGTGCAAATTGTCATTGGGAGTCTTTTTATATCAAGCACCAGTGCTCAGCACTTCTTTAGAAGGTGACTTCAGCATTTCTCTCCCTTCCATCTCATTTAGTGTGTAGATCCATTGTTGAATATACAGTATGGGTCTGTAAAGCAGAAACTGCCCTTGTCTTAGGCTGTCCTTGAGATAGCAGCTCTTAGCGAGGTAGAATAAGGAAGCAGGGAAAGCCTGTAAAACCCCCTTTTTTCTGTTTTTTTTCACCTCTCAGCTTTGACTTTCATACATTGTGCAGGGTAGCTTGGAGATGTGTGTTCAAGTCACACAGCATATAGTATATTATCCCCAAAACACACATTCAAAAACAAGTGCACTACAAGCAAATCAAACTTGTCCAATTTCCACTCCTATCAGGATGCAGCTCAGGGTTCCTAAAGGGGTAATGAAGTAGCTCCTCACTGATAATTTATGTAACCACAAGTCAAAAACCAACCTCTTGACGGTTAGCGGAACTGCAAACATAGCACATGGGGAAAAACGACTAGCCGCTTGGCCCCTGGTTGATTAATTATTTCATTATTTACTTTGAACACATTGTCAATAACACAACTTCTCCAAAAACGTACGACACACCGGCTGTGGCTCAAATTACATTGTGATTAATCTGATTTAATTTTGGTTTCTTTGCCTTGTAAGGGAAATGCTGCAGCAGCTCTGTTGACGTGAGTTGTTAATCACAGCACAAGCTAGCAAATGTGTTAAATTTCCCTCCTTTTATTTATTATCACAATGCTAATTCTCTTTGGGAAGTAAATGAGGGTATAGTCGAGAGTTGCAAGGAGCTTGAAAACATCAAGGTGCTTATGTTTATTATTCTCGTTTTTTTGTATCTTAACTCCAAATCCTACACAAGAAATGTTTTAAAATACCTCACGGTTGATGTCATGACATTGTGGCCATTCTAAATGAGCATGAGTGCACAAAGCAGCTGTAAAATACATTTCTGGGCTGAGCAAGAATGCATTCAAAAGGCCAGAAACCTTCGTAACAGATCATTAATTTTAAATGTGCTGCCTGAAGTCATATCAGCTGCCTGCACTGGAGTTACGGGCTAGCATCGTTTAACACATGCATTCTATAGGACAGCGAAGATGGGTTTGGTGAGAGTGTCCTTTGTACACTTGACCCAGCCTCATTTTTATGTTTTCACAATTTCAGTGAGCCACACTGTTGTTAATCAGTACTGTAAATCAGACTGTTGTTACAGGATCCTGATTTTGAAAAGCTATCACGTTGACATCGGCTACACTATTTATAATTGAAAATGAGTGTTGTCACCCTTTTCTCGTTAGAGCTGAATAACCAGGGACATTGCATACTGCAGCATAACAATCCTCACTTCTTAAAGGACAGCTCAAGTATGATCTCTTAAGCACTTTGTTTTAGAATACATTGCAATTTCACAGGAGTTGCTTTTTAGTTTGTATGGATTGTCACATTCAATTACTATATCCAACATGCATCCATGGTCCTAGGCTTGCTTCTGACTATTGTGTTTGATCAGGTATACTTTTGACTCGCCGTAGAATCGACTAATTGTCTGTTCAACCTTGAACAGGAGCTACCTTGTCAAATTCATTCCTTTACCCCTCCTCCCCATCTTTCTCCATCTGAATGAGCACCTTTGAAAGTGTAGTTTCTTTTCAGATTAGACTATTCCCTCATTCCTTGATAGTTGTTAACGTAGTGCTTTTGGAACAGATACAGTGTTATGTCAGATCTTCTTGCTTGTGTGTTTCTTCTGGAGAATGCAGTGTCTAAATTTGACATAGGGTATGTGTGAATATCTGAGCATTCTTTAAATCTATGTGTTGATAGCAAATTCAAAAAAACACAGGAAGATGAATTCCTTCTTATGTGAATAATGATCACAGTACATAATTTAGTGCAGGTTTTTTTTTTTTTTACTGTGGTGATGTCATTGTAAATCAGAAATAGGGCTTATACTGTAGCTAATAGAGCGCGGGGAGCCTATCACATTAACACCTAACATTAACAGAATACACCATCCATAACCATGCAATCACAGTTAATGACCACAAAGCAGATATGAACAGAGGCACGTTTACAAGAAAAATTCTGGGACATTCTGGGAATTTCTTAATGTTTAATCTTCAAATTGATTCTGTCCTCCAGCTTAACTTTCTGTTTTAACAATGATGTTAAATAAATATGGCCACTGTGTGACTGAGGTGAACTGAGTGGTTATGGTTATTGTTTTAATGAGCAGCACATCAATTTTGTGCTAACAACAAGCAAACAGTGGCAGACACCTACAAACTTTTAACAAGAGTAAGCCGGGGCTCTCTCATTACCTTAATGGATACAGAAAGGGAAAAAGATAATGTATATATATTGCACACCATGTCAAGGACTTACAGTGATAAACCATATAAGAATACATGGGCCATGATGCCCAGTATAACTGGGCCAGTGCCAGTGCACTACTGCCAAGGCATTGTGTTGAAAGTATGCATTATATGGGATAGGGATTCATAAATGCAGTTTGAGAAGACTAAAGAGAATGCTGATTTGTGATTGGCCATTTGAAAAACGTCACATCACTGTCAAAATACATGTCAGTTCAGGCAGGGACAAAGAGTTGCATCGGAAAGTTTTGCAGTTCAGTCTGAACACTCATTTGTAATACAGTCTATTTCTGAGAAGATTTATCCGTTGAGCTGGCTTCTCATGCCAGATACCCAAAAGCATTGTTGGAAGGTGGCCATGATTGTCGTTTGGCTGTGTGCTGGCTACGGCATCTCAAAGCTCTTTCCAGAGTGATGTCTCCTCATGAAAATTTAATGAATAATGTATTTCCAAAAAGGTGCCGTTTTACAAGAGCAAAGGAAGACACTAATTAGCCATATCACAGCAGGGAAAGGAAAACTTAAAAAGGTGCACATAAACCTCATTGGCATTCAGAATAGCAGGTCTTGTTTTGCAGATTTCCACTTGGCTAACTTTGTGGGGAGGCATACGGTGAGCTCATGGTGTATGGAAAATTTCACTCTGCACCCTCTCAAAGGTCCTCATTTGCTGCAAGCAGAAAATACTTCCTGTTCAGAGCCGTGAGCTTCAGACAAAGCTGCTCCAGGCTTTGATTTTCTTTGTTTTGCTAAAAGAACATGTTTTGGAGCAAAGAGCAATGTGAGTTATCTTCTCTCATATCTCAAACGGCAGCAAGATGTAGCCCGCCCTTGTTCAGCCGGTAAGTTGAGACGCCGGCAGGAACAAGACAGCTTTTTCAACACAGCAAAGACACCTGCCATCATCAAAGAATGTCAAAGAAATACGTTTTAGGTGACTCCTAGCTGTAGCGTTATAGTTAACGAACAGACATAATTGTCATCTATCTTCTCATCTAGAGCAAGAAAGCAAATGTGTTTATTTGCCCAAATACTCCTAAACTACCATTTTAAATCATTTGATATGCCTGAACTATGCTGTTGTCCATTTTCACTTTTTGTTCATTTTGTGTCCTTGTCAATATGAACTATGGGTAGATGCCAAAAAGTATAAAATTTGACCAAAGACAGATAGATATTCTCATGCTATTGCTGTGCAGTCTTATGACTATAATTTCCACTGGCTCTCCCTCCTCATTAGCTCTGCGCAGGGTTTAAGGAGGACCACTGGCGATGTGAATCTGACCTCTGCTACAATGTCTCTCATCTTCTTCCAGAGGACCAGCTGCCCCCTGGTTTTCCCACCATAGACATGGGCCCACAGTTGAAAGTGGTTGAGCGAACACGCACTGCCACCATGCTCTGTGCCGCCAGCGGCAACCCCGACCCAGACATCTCCTGGTTTAAAGACTTCCTCCCTGTCAACACCACCAACAACAATGGACGCATTAAACAGCTCAGATCAGGTAGGTTTCCTCTGCTGAAAACTTAATTACAAATAAGGGAGTCTTGAGAATCTGATCTGCTCCCCCTGTTGTCTGCGCTGTCTCCTCTGCTCTTTCATCCTCTTCTTCCTCCCATAATTTAACTTCTCATTTGGCTTTTAATTTTGTAGGTAATGGCATTGTTTCTACTACTTCCTGTCCTCTACTCTCTGTACGCCCCGGTGTGTGCTGTCTGTATGTGTGTCTCCCTTTGTCTTCCAGTGTTGTCATGGGCTATTGGGATTGTTCCCCCTCTGTGTTTGCTGGCTTCTGCCCTAACTTCTGCCCTCATTGCTCACTGCTGTGACTTTTTACAATTAATTATTTTGCTTTTTTTTGTGTTGATTTCCTTTTCACTGCATTGGTGCAGTATTTTTTGGATCCATTCTCTTCATTTTTTTATGCCATTTTCTTTTTTGATCAATTAATATTCAACATTCGGCTTCATTCAGAATCTGCTAAGGAGTGCACATGATTTTAAATAGGAAAACGTGCAGAAAAGCAAATTAATCATCGTCCTTGTGCATTTGTTGAAATTTTATTTTTAAAAGAGGTATCCTTAAACCTCCTCTGAATAAATATTTGCTTTGCATAAGAACTTTCTTTAGGTTAAAGAAAAAAATCATCTATTTCTGGACACTAATCAGCCACAGTAGTGCGTAAAAACTTCACAAGGCTTTTCCCTCCCCCCTTGATTCTTTGAATTTACAGCCCCTGCTTTAATGTGTAGATGCCAACTTTGTTTTTATTTGCCTGTGACATGAGCCCAATATGCCCATTCGCCTGAAAATCTCCAGTTTGATTTCAATATCTCAATAGATAAAGATTATGCTATTTTCTAAAAGGTTTACATAAATAATAGCTTGCAGCTTTATGTGCCAGCTAAAGGCAACACATTAGCACAACTACTTGTAAATTTTAAGTCTTGTATGTTTGACCACCTGTCTTCACAGAGTTCACAGCTGTCCTTTGTTAAACCGTCTTGTTAACCTTACTTCCTTGCTGACATGTTTTTAACAGAACTGTGTAGATTTAACCCTTATTTCTAATGTGCGACTTTGATTCACATAGAGTTGATAAAGCATTAACGAAACCTCTGTTAACTAAACTTACTTAAAGAATATAATCACATTCTTATGCTGTCTTTCTTCTCTCTATATTTTTAAATCTACAGAATCCTTTGGTAAGTGCTTAGCTCTAAAGCACACATCACCCCCACTAATTTCCATGTTTCCAACAACTATTAAAATGCATGGCATGCATTTTACTAACAGAGAGCTTAGGTTCAGGGCTACTACTAGAGGCACATACACTCTTCCCTCACCCCACGGTGTTCAAGTGTCCCACCACTGCCAGCTATAGTATCACCTTTATCTGGAGATTATAACTACCAGACCTTAGCTTAGTATTGTCATATACTGACCTGGGTAATGATCTGTCCTCACATGTTTGTTACTCACTGACCCACCACTTACTCACTTATCGTTTTAACACCAGCACAGTAGGTATGGACATTTTAAGAATTTTAGAGAGTTGACCAGCTCTGCTTAGTTCAGGTGAAGCAAAGGGATCTCAGGTTGTTTAGATACAGTATGTCTGCTCTCAATCTCATACACAAAGTCCTCAAAGTCTTTCCCTTCAGTAGATGATCTTCAGAAGCTATTGCCACTTCCAAAATGGCACCTCCCCGTGGTACATCAATGTACAAGTTCTTCTCTCTGAACTATGATTTTTTTTATGATGAATCCTGTCTTTCTTTGCCAGTAGAGTACAGAACAATTCGTATTCTCCCTCTCTCTCTCTCTCTCTTTCTCTCTCTCCTTTCTCTTTCCTCTAGTACCTTTATTTACGTGCCCTGTTAAATCTAATTTGATTCTTCTTCCAAAGCCCCCAGCCTCTATCTACTCGTACTAATGCTTCTTCTTTCTAATCTTATTTGCATTCATATTATCCACCCAGGTGGTACACCAATAAGAGGTAAGAGTGCTGAACTGACGTTCACAGAATGAAAATAATACAAATTCATTCTTGCTGTCAACCCATCCATTCACTTGAATCACCTCCATTTCTGTCCTGTTTACCAAGACCAAATCCCATTACGTTCATATGGACCTTCCTTCTTATTTGTCCTGTTTCGTTGACTAAATTTGTATTCCATTTTTCTTTGTCTATGCTTTATTTACTCCTTTGTATTCTGGTTTCAAGAGCCTGTTTAGCTCAGTTGTGATATGCTTGCCCTGGCTCAAATAAGCATATCCAATGACAATTATTTTTTAAACTATATTTTTTCCGTTCACTTTTGTTTTCTTTTTGGCCATAGCGAATCATGTGTCCCTCTTTTTGTCCAACTAAAACAACCAAGCATTTTTTTCCCCTTAGCTGTTCTTGTTCAGCACTAAAAAAATATGCACAGATGCTGT
This sequence comes from Zingel zingel, assembly GCA_023566125.1. NCBI lineage: Eukaryota > Metazoa > Chordata > Actinopteri > Perciformes > Percidae > Zingel > Zingel zingel. The sequence continues at coordinate 11,983,960 of CM042336.1, read as the reverse complement.
GGAATCACGCAGGCATGCTGAAGACAACATTGCCTCTCCTCTGCTTTTTTCTCCCAAAGAATTCTTTCTATCTTTGCAAACTATTTTTTTTCCATTTCTTCTATTTGCTTTCCTCTCCTGTACCTCTACAAAAAAGCCCAAACAACCACTTTTTTGATAAAGTTTCTACGGTGCTTTTTTTTCTCTTTCACCTATTTTTCTTACTTTTCTTGGGTTTGGAGACTATTTTACTTTTTGACTTTTTTTCTTCAGGGTTTGAGGAAGGCAAACAGTAGAGTCTGGCGAGGACCTGATTGGCTCAATTTTTGCCATGTGTGATGAAGCTGGAGAGTTGTTGATGCATAAAGCCATTTTTCCCTGGGTCATGTGACACCACACTGCTGATCCCATTGGTGGATTTTTATGGGTGTCTTTTGTAGCTTTCACAAGCTAAAGCAGTGGTTGGTTACTTTCTTGTCGGCTCAGGTCGATATTTTGAATTTTGTCTTCTAATACAATTGCATTTTATTTTTCAGCTAAGGGTTGTCAGAAGGTTGTAAGTTGTGCCGACATACATTTCTTGCCAAGATTTGCATGTCAAAACTTTTGTTACAGAGGGTTATGTGTTGGTTTTGCCTTACATAATACTTCAATTAAAAAAATTCCACATATATGAGCAGCATTTTTTACATTTTTTGTATGGGCTGCATTTTTTGAAAATAACTTCACCTAGATGAAGTCCCAAATTATTTAGTTAGATGAATGTTACACTCGATCTGTGATTGAATATGCTAAAATTCATACCTAAATTTCTTTCTTTCAATTGTCCTCCCTTGTTATGCTGCTTTCTTATACTGTAAACCTTTTTTTGTTTGATCCATGTTTCCCTGAAGCAGTATCACTCATCCCCATATTGACCAGTCCAGTGAAATGTTGTATATTGAAGGGCTTGCCCCTATTCTTCTACGTGATTTTTTTTTTTTTTGATATTGGCGCTAGGATGAGTGTTTTTTTTAGATGCTTTAACCTTAAAAGTAATCAGGCTTTTTTCTCTAAAGAAGTCATCAACAAGTTAACTGTTTCAGAGACAGAACATAACTTAGGTGTTTTTTTCTGTTTTTTATTTTAAATTTGTTTGACAATGTGTTATTTTATTTTCCCTTGTTGTTACTTTAGCCCTGTTAAGAGGAACAATATATTTGTATTGCAATGTCTTGCATGATTACCATTTGCAGCTATACCTGACCTATAATAGTAGGGTCTCCATTTTACCTCAGCCAGTGGATCAGGCTGTGATAATGATGGGGGATATACTTTAAAATATTGAGTTTATGGGAACAGATGCATGGACGTAGCATTCTATTCATGCAGTTTATTGGATATTGTTGAATTACAACTTTCCTCAAACTGTCCAACTACTGAGGCTTGAGAGGACAAAGCAGAACTAGAATGAAGGGGGCTCTTCTTGGCCCTTTTGAGGTCAAACAACTTTTCTTTTTGCTTGTGAACTTCAGGATGAACAACAGCATTTTAACCAAACATACTCCGCTACCCCGTTTGCTATTCCCAACCAGGAGCCCTCCAGATAGAGCAGAGCGAAGAGTCGGACCAGGGGAAGTATGAATGTGTGGCGACCAACAACGATGGAACCCGCTACTCTGCCCCAGCAAATCTATATGTCAGAGGTAGGAAACATGTTGACAGCACTGGAATGCTTCTTTCAAATATTATATTAACTTTCTCTTTAAAATCCATGAGGAACCTTTAAATTAGTCAATAAAGTCTACTGGGGCCATATCTTGTGAGGCTATTGTAAGTATGCTTTGCTTTTGATTTTTTGGTTCATTTTTTTTGCACTTAACTTACCTGCACTGATTTGAACCTTCAATATCTGCTCTGTTGTGTGTTTCTGGTCCTTTCTGTTGATAATCCTGATTCTAACACCAATGACTAGGCTGCTTGCTGTGTTTATCTACTAATTGCCTTTCAAACCTGCCTGTCGGAGGTGGTAAAGGGTGGCCGGGCCCTCCTCCATCAGTCCAAACTATTTCCCCAGCAGTGAACAGATCCTCTCTGGCCTTTTTTCTCTCCCTATTGATCAACATTGGAAGGACATATTTGATCTTGCTAGTTTTACTGACAATGACTTAAACAAAAAAATCAAGAGTTAAAACAGGTATGAAATAATTCAAATAGAGGGTATTTTAGTATCCTACTCCATATGTAAAATTAGCTTGTAAAACAGTGTTTTGTTGCCACACAGGGTTAGTAATATAGCCCATAGCTTCATGATTTTGGCAAAAATTACAGGTGGAGTAGCCGCAGTGTTTTGCTTTTCATAACCTTTTCCCATAGAGGCAGTGAGCTTTCACTCTTTTAAAATCACAAAATTGTGCTGCTGTTACTGGTTCTCACTTGTACTTGCACACAGCATTTAAGGCTTCATTTGCTTTTATGTAAAAACCCACTGTTACTCTTCCAGTATTGTCTTTATTAAATTCTCTATAAATGCATACGTATATGTGTAGCAAATAGCAACATCATACACAATATATAATAAAGAAATACGCATTCATTTTTATTATCATTATAAGCTGGCAGAATTTTTTTTATTAAAAGTAAACACTCTCTTTTTCAAAATGTTTGAGCTCAGACAGGTCAGACTTTGGCTTTGTAAGCTGGGTGCCAGGGAGATACAAGGGGCTCCCTGCACCTTGGAGACAGAAGGTCCTTCGAATTGTTTAAGTAGCATTTGAACACCTAAAACATGGCCTTTTTACTCTCTGTGTTTCCCTTGTTTTTCTCCTTTCCTTATTTCATTTTGTTCTGCATCAAATTTCCTACATCCCTCAGAGCTACGAGAAGGTTGGTGTGTTTTTACTTTTTGAACACAACACAAAACAGAAATAATTTTATTTGTTTGCCACAACAAAGTATTTGTTCTCTCTTTTTTTTTTTTTTTTTTTTTACTTCTATTGATATCATTTTTTATCTATGTCGCTCATTCAATGTTCATGTGCCCATTGAGAATGCCCCTGGTCCTTGTCAGAGTGCTTGCCTGTCTAACAGGTGGTGCATGTTTGCATCTTTGAGGTGGGGTGGTAGGGACGATATTTGCATCTGTGTGAGGGTCTATTTGCATGGTCCCCTCTTAACGCTTGAGCAAGTCATCCCCTTTCCCGTCAGTGTTCCTGCTTGGTTTCTCTGATGACTAACAACACAACTGGTCAATGAGATTAGAAAATAAAAAACAAATAAAATGTTATTAATAAAATAAATTCTGTTTAGAAAATAAAAGTAATATGACACACAACATCTATAATTTCTATGGGCTCCTGGAACTAAACCTGCTGTTTTGCACAGATGCAACGCTGCTCCAGCACTGAATCTCTCTCTCTCTCCATAGAGCATTTTAAAAGGTAACTCTCGCCAAAGTGCAACCTAGGGTAGCACTTTTTGTGAATGTACCCGAGTCAAATTTTCGTTTAAAAGCATATTTAGGATGGAATCGTCACTTTTAAGATTTACCGTATTTTCGTTTTTCGGTCAAATGGCCTTTTGAATGGGAGTCCTAGGGGCACTTTTATGCTAGCCTCAAAATAGTTATTTTTAAAACACTAAGAAGTCTCGACACAACATGAAGCTCGAAGTATCGCCAGGGTCTCTACACCTTAATGAAAACATTGACAACATTGTTTGTGTACCCAGAGTTTACTAAAAAGAAAGGTTTTAAGCAACTCACGTTAGCAGTTGTTTACACTATCCGTCATTTTCCCAGTCAAAAATATGCAAATGAACGGACTCCATAGGAGGAAATGTCATTCTTATATGAGGCTCCTTTTTCAACTACAAGGTCAATATTGTGCTTCACTAACGACAAAACAACAAATTATCCGTGCATTTATATGGAACTAAGCTTTTGGAGCTTTCCATCTTTACTCTCCTCCTATTTTTGACTGGCTCTATAGACGGTGACCGGAAGAACAACAGCTACAGCGACCTGTAAAAACATTTCTTTTTAGTAAACTCTGTTGTCAATGCTTTCGTTAAGGTGTAGAGCCCCTGGTGATACTTCGAGCAAAGTTTCATGTTGTGTCGAGACTTCTTAGTGTTTTAAAAATAACTATTTTGAGGCTAGCATAAAAGTGCTCCTAGGACTCCCATTCAAAAGGCCATATGACCGAAAAACGAAAATACGGTAAATCTTAAAAGTGGCGATTCCGTCCTAAATATGCTTTTAAACGAAAGTTTGACTCGGGTACATTCACAAAAAGACCCTAGGTTGCATTTGGCGAGAGTTTTTTTTTTTTCCAATACCGGTGCTAAAGCGATACTTTTAAAACGGTGCCTGTGCCTAAACTGTGCCTGAACCGACACTTTTTAATAAAGTTAAAAAAAGAAGGGTACTAAACAACAATTTGTTTATTGCTAAGGCCATATGGTCAAAATTTAAGATTTAATAATAATGTAATAACTATAACTTATAACAATAACTTATGCCACCAGTAAATTGCTGTTGAACGACAAAAACAACCACCAGATGGGAAAAGGGTATTTTACAATAACTTTGAATGCACCACGAGACTACTTGTTTCAAGGGAACACCGTCTGTGTCGTTTTTCCGACAACGGCAGCTGTTGTGCTGCAGAGCAGACTGTTACGTCCCGGTGTTGGAATCCTCTACAGTGAAATACAGTCACACTTTACACTGTTTAACGTTAGCTGTCAGCATTTTAACCCTGTTTAATCCAGCTGCTAGCTAAAGGTAGGCTAACGTTACCTGCTGTCGAGTGTAGTGTAAAGTCAGGCACCGAAATTTTCGTTCTTATTCAGTCTCGTTACTACCGTTTACGTCGGCACCGGTGCCCTATTGGCACCACGTTTCAGTACCCAACCCTAATTTTAAGCATCACTACACCTCAATTTTCCCTGTAGTGCTCTCCTCAATTAAAGTTTCTCGGAAATAAAAACTATGTTAAAGCAAAATCCATCCTTTCTTGTAATTGGCACTACAGTCAAGCACCAAGCTGTAAAAACAACCTTGCCCTCTGAGATTATACACTTCCTCTGAAAAGGATGTTTCTGCGCAGGACGTCATGAAACAATGATGTATTTAGAGCGTTATCCATGAGACTTAACATATGTAATAATATGCAAATGAGCAGGATAATATTATGTCTGTGGGGAACGTGATCCAATTGGATATTAATTAAATATTGAGTGAGAGAAACGTTCTATTTAATAATGCAAGCAGTTCCCCTAGATTTCCTCTCTGGAGAGCTGCAGTCTGCTAAACAGAATGGGCTTTGTGAATTAGTAGCGAGCAACAGGAAACGTGTGCCGATGTTGAAGTCATATATACTGTACCTGCACAAATAACTACTTTAGAGTCACAGGGACTATACAGGTTGTTTATAAAGCAGGGTCAATTAACGGGCAATAAATACAAGTGCTCAGATGTTTAAAAGTGACATATTCCTTAACAGCTTTCAAGGTTCACTAACGAATAAGTAATCTAACCCAAGTTAACAGTAATCAATGTTGAATAGCAAGAGCAGTAACACTGACTTTACTTTTAATTTCAATACTCCCTAAATGTTTTATAACACTACCTCAATCCCCGTCTGTTTCCCTTGTATGTAAGCCCCTTAGTTATATCATCTACCTATTCTTAAACATTTGTGTATACAAATCCTCACCAGTAAAACACAGGGATTGTGTTATTTTGTTCTGTCCATTCATTTACCCTTTGTCCTAAGATGGTATTCCCAGGACGTGCTCGCCACATTTATAACAATGTAGCACTACCAGACTAACCCTTCCATTACACTGTGTGCTACCACGTCTTCCTTCTAACCCCATTACAGCTTATGTTGCCCCTGCAGCCCTCTCCCCCCCGACCCGACTCCCTTACATGGTTGCTTCACAAAGTCACATATTGTTCTTGTATGCATGACAGACTCTCGCTCACCTCCAAAAGGCCTTGAAGCCGTCTATGTGCATTATGAATGTTATACATTTAAGTGAACTTAAAGGTGTAACCTTTTCTTTGAAGTTTTAGCCTTCTGAGAATATTTTTTGGGAATGTGTATCTGCTAGAGCTGTCAAATTATGTTTTGTTTTTTTTGTTGTTTTTTACTGTAGGTAATCAGAATTATTTACTTGATTATATTTTTAAATGACATGAAAAACACTTTGTTTACCGTCAGAAAAACTCAGCACTAAGAAACAAGTGTATCACTAACCTAATATCGCCAATGGCAGTTCTCTGCATCTTTTTTTAATGGGCTACAAAATGATGACTTTGTGTACTGTACATAAATAATGAAAACAATGAGTAGTTGAAAAAGCTTCTATCAGTGATATTTCCTAGAAATGCATCTGTCTTGGAGCTTCTCACCTTCTCCTTGACATGTTCCTAGGTAAAGGTACAGTTCCATTTCTGAACTTTCAATCTCAATAAGCCCTCTCAGCTCTTTATCTGAAACTGGACTGAGGCCTGCAGTCCTGTTACAATAATTTGAATAAGCATCAGTTAATGTTCTTGATTTCAATTCATTCACAGGCTTTGACTGATTTCTATAATCATAGAATGTAGTGTAGCGAGACATGTTAATGCTTGAAACGCCAGCATAATTGGACCTCTTGTGACAAGCTAGAGACCTCTCATTCGTCATGGAATTCACCAGCATAAAGAAAGTATGCATAACTTTACTTTCATCCTCTGAGCTGTCTGGCAGAGTTCTAAAGTCTAAAGCCACTTTTAAAAGTAAAGGCAGGACAGGGATAACATTTTTAGGGTGATTCTGTTATCACTCTAAACTTGATCCCAAGGTGTACACAACATTTGACAGCCCTAGTACTACTTTTGACTGAACCTGAAAAGAAAAACATCACTCCCCTTTGATGCGTCTTCTCGGGAGCATTATCTGTTTGTGTGATGTGAGAATGTGATGAGGCACATTATCTCACATCAGCTGGAAATACGCAGCCTGAAAGTTGTTTCTTTGCATACAACTGTGGAGTGCTGTCGACTCTCCAGCCCTTTGTGCAGTTCTGTGTGTTTGTACCGATGGTGAGACCATATTTTGTGCATGGCGTTCGTGTTGTTCATTCACCACTGAAATCTCTAAGTCTTGGATAAAATGCCTCAACCAATCATAAATTACCTATCTAGAAACAGATTTCATTTAAATGCAACAATTACACCTTTAACATTAATAATTTAATTATTATATTATGTATAAATGTGTCAGACTGTTTTCTTTTGGCAACAATTTGGGGAGAATGTAGAACATTTTTCTATAAATGTATTCAGTTGTTCCATTTTCTGCTGGGTTTTCACACCATGTTTTGTCTTTTACAGTACGCCGAGTGCCTCCACGGTTCTCCATTCCACCTACAGACAATGAGATCATGCCAGGCGGCAGTGTCAATATCACATGTGTGGCAGTGGGCTCTCCCATGCCATATGTCAAGTGGATGCTGGGTGCTGAAGACCTTACGCCAGAGGATGACATGCCCATTGGACGGAACGTCTTGGAGCTCACAGACGTCCGGCAGTCGGCCAACTACACCTGCGTGGCCATGTCAACCCTGGGGGTGATAGAGGCTGTGGCACAGATAACGGTGAAAGGTAAAGCTGCTCCTTCTTTATAACCAAAGGCTGAAATATTTCTCTCTCTCTCTCTCTCTCTCTCTCTCTCTCTCTCTCTCTCTATATATATATATATATATATATATATATATATATATATATATATATATATATATATATATATATATATATATATATATATATATATATCAATTTGCAGCAACGTTATGTTAGAAATACATATGCAAGCAAAGACTACTGGCAGTGCTTTAAAGAAAGTTATTTACCTCTCACTGCCACGATAAGTCATCTGTAGAGGATTCCTTTAAAGCTTTAGACAAGTACTGGCACAGCCTCAGTGCATTAGATGCCAGATTGAGAATATAGTGAAGTGCTTATCTCTCAGCTGGAGAGAGAGCCACAAGCTCACCATTTCTGTTAGCAAGCAGTGAAGGAGGGGGCATGAAGGGGGGTGTGAAACGTAGTGAGTATTGTTAGGTGTCCTCTGTACATGTAGGCATGGTACTTGTCTGAGTGTAATCATATCTACACAGCAGCGTACCAGAAAGATATCCCAGATTGGTGTTGCCGTGTTCACGTGCACACAAGGGACAGACTCACGTACACACACTCAGCTTTGTTTTACCTAGACATAACATAGATATATTAGTCACAATATAACAGTCTGGCAGCAAGCTCCCCCAGAAGCACACTTCAGATGACATATAAAGACAATCTATTGCCCTGATATCCTTTGCCATGTGCCACGGAGTGGGGAATTAAAGCAATAAATTCACCTGTTAAATTATTAAAGTGAACATTTCTTGCATGGATTTTGTAACTGTAAAAGTCTAAATAAACCATGGAAAAAGAAAAAATATATATATTAAAGTGATAAACACTGGGAAATCTGAGATTAACGACAACAGCACTCTCACGCATGCTGCTGATCACGGGGTATGCAAGTCTTTAATCTCACGTTAATTCATATGCAACAACTAGAAAAATGAAATAATATTAAGACGATCCAGCCACTTAGTAGAAAGCACACGACATGAGTCTCCTATGACTCCAGATACACTGTATATCATTAGTATCAGGTGCAATGAGCTAGGAAATGAATGTAATCAACATAATTCAACCATCTTCAAATTAAAATAAAGTCTCTACGGACCATAACATAAAATAAATTACTCTACATGGGTATAACTTTGCTGCATACTTTGCATTTCTGGTAATATTTATGAAATAATTATCATCACAGCATTGCCCAAGGCTCCCGGCATTCCTGTGGTGACAGAGCGCACAGCCACCAGCATAACATTGACCTGGGACTCTGGCAATCCTGAACCAGTGTCCTACTACATCATCCAACACAAGTCCAAGTACTCAGAGGACTCGTACAAGGAGATCGACGGCGTAGCCACCACTCGGTACAGCGTGGGAGGCCTCAGCCCGTACTCGGACTACGAGTTTCGCGTGGTGGCGGTTAACAACATCGGACGAGGGCCACACAGTGAAAGCATCGAGGCCAAAACAGCAGAGCAGGCACCCAGCACGGCACCACGGCAAGTCAGAGGCCACATGCTGAGCACCACCACGGCTGTCATCCACTGGGATGACCCGGAGGAAGCTAACGGGCAGATCATGGGCTACCGAGTCTACTACACCATGGACTCCACCCAGCATGTCAACGTCTGGGAGAAGCAGATTGTTCGGGGGTCCAACTTTGTCACCATCCAGGGCCTCATCCCCAATAAGACATACTACATCAAGGTTTTGGCCTACACCTCAGTAGGTGATGGACCTCTTTCCGCAGACCTTCAAATCATTGCTAAGACGGGAGGTGAGCATGGCTTGTTTTTGTTGTTAGAGAATCTATCAGTCTAAAACTAATTCAGAGTTTCACAAATGCTCAGACTCCACAATTAAAGTCGGAGTATCATAAACATTTTTGAAGCCACGTCATTTTAGTCACAGATCCTCATTAGTGGTTTACAGTTCTAAACACATGAACATCTTTAGGCTGTCAGCAAAAACTTCAAATTGGCTTTCTCAAGTGGGAAAAATTGTTACGTATCAGAAAACTAAGAATAAGAAATTCAAATGCTTAGTTGTTTATTTCTAATGAAAATGTTTTTGAAGTAACCATGCACTATGTAGTGTACTAATTTGTCTGTAACGACTGTGTCTCCTGAAATACAATGTGGCTCTTGTAGCAATAACTCTCACCACAAAGTGGCATCTGTGCCAGTATGACTGTAATGATAATGAATAGTGCAAGATGTGAAGAGTAATCAATTCATCTCTTCATTCCAATTGCAGTTCCCTCCCAACCAACCGACTTCAAAGGAGAAGCCAAATCAGAAACAAGTATTTTACTTTCATGGATCGCCCCGGCACAGACTGGACAGGAAAATCAAATCACAGGATATGAACTTATGTACAGGAAGAGGGATGATAAAGAGGAGGTAATTATTTCCTGACTTGAACCATTTTGGCCATTAAAATTCTGTTTTGTAACAAACAAAATACTCCGAATTGCATACTAACTAATTACTGAGTAGTAGTTTAATTCTGTGATGCAACCATGCATTTTTGTTATGTAGTGTCATGAAATTACCATTTTCTCGTGCTTCCCCAACATATCAATACCAACATCAATAGCATTAATTAATAAGTCATACATATTTACACAATACCAGGCCTGCAGGATTAAATTGGTCTATTTTAAAATGTGTTTTAATGTGTGTCTCTACATTAAAGTACACTACAGTTAAAAAATGGGTATATTTTCTTATGTAACAAAAACGGGATAATTTACTAATCCACTATTTAAATTTTATATTAACAATATGATAATTAGTTGTGAACTGCTTGTAATTAATACTTTTTTTTTTAATTCATCTTTATTTAAAAACTGACAACATGAAACTTCCTCCACAGAAACGTATCAGCTTTGAGCCGACAACAACATACCTGCTGAAGGACTTGAAGCCCTTCACTACTTATACTTTCCGGCTGGCTGCCCGTAGTAAACATGGAGTTGGAGCTTACACCAATGAGATCTCTGCAGAAACTCCACAGACACGTAGGTCTTCCTCCTTATCTGACTGAGTTTAAACTATTTGGGAAGGAACACATTTTCAAATGCATTCCAATTTTAAGTGTGCTGCAAAAGCCAAACAGTGACAAGAATGTCAGGAAGGTCCTGAGCACAGATAAAGCAAATCCGATTTTAGAAGGGTTGATGCATTTGAAAAGATGTAAACATTTGAAATAGTAAATAAGTGTTACCTGACCATGCAGTTTTCACTTTGAAAAGGTTGCATGGACAGTGTACCAAGGCTTACCTGTGAAGTCAGGAGACAAGGTTACAAAAACTACACATCCCCACCTTTGTTGTGCAAATACAGTATTGACTGAAATGAATGATAAAGCCTTGCATTATTTATATAAATGCCCAAATCTGTGTTACCCAACTGCTTTGTGACAGGGAATTTCAGGAAGCCTTGTCTCTTGACCTTGCATGTTGGCCCAAAATAAAAGAGAAGACAATTACCGAGACTGAGCTTTCTATGTAGCTACACTGCCAAGAACCACTTGGGATTTTCCCATTTTCGGCATTGACGTTTATACTCAATTTAAATTAGATCAATAACGTTGTGGAGTAATGATATAATAGAAAGCTCAAAGCACGTATTGTGTCTGTATTTAGGGATATTTCCACCCAAAAGACCCCAGATTTATGAAACAGGTCACGATTGAAAAATTGGATTCTGTTACAAAATTAAACAAAATTTAACTAAAATTAAAAAAAAAGTTTGTTTTTTGTTTTTTGGATTATCAGTAAGAGAATTCCCCTCAAGTGATAAGTGAAAGAACACGGAATGGTTTGACTTTGCATATAAATCTGTGGTCTCTGAAAGAGAAGGGCAGGGATCAGGTGGGTATAAAAGCTCAAACTCTGCCCAGATGTATGTTCTGAAGTAAATTATGGAGTAAAGCAAAAAGTGCATGCCAATGTTATCAGAATCTAATAAATCAGTCATGTCTCCTTGGGAAGTTCTCTGTTGTACAATCAGGCTTTTACCACAAACCAACAGGCTTCGGAAAGGTTGGTGACAAATGCAACATTTTCTATTTTAAATAGTTAAAGCATCAACCTTTATGTTTTTGGATTGATGGTAACTGCTTGCCAAATTTGTATAAGTTATTACTACATTTATTTTGGAATGGTTAATTCAATTATTTCTGAAGTACTCAAATATGTTTAGGTTTTCATTTTAGAATTAAAAGGATCTAAAAAATAGGATATATGATTTTTGTTCCCCTTTTTTATAATTTAATTTTTCCATGACAAAGGTAGGTTACATATGTTAAAGCTGTCCTTTTTCCAATCAACACCTTCCATTCATCATCAGTGTATACACGTTTGTGTTGGTCTTAATCTTTTGGTTTGTCTTTATTTGTGATGTTTTATTGATTTAAAATACTTTTTTTATTTTCCCACATAAGTCCTTGTGCTTTTCTTCTCATTTTGTGTCATTTTATTTTTCCCTTCTTTTTTCCTTTGTTTGGTCAATTCTACCATCATCACCCTAAACAAACCAAAAACACTCCTTTAAAAAAAAAATATCAATGAACGGCCTGACCGAACTAAAACCCTTCACCTGCACCAAAACCAACTCACCAAGCAGAACCCTCGGGCCCCCCTCAGGAAGTCAAGTGCTATAGCCCCAGCTCCACCAACATCCTGGTAAGTTGGCGGCCACCACCAATGGAATTACAAAATGGGATAATAACGCAATACACCATCCAGTATGCTGTGACTGAAGGGGAGGATTCTACTGCTCATCAAATCTCCAGCATCCCTCCAGAAAGCTCTCAGTATCTTTTGGAAAACCTGGAAAAATGGACAGAGTACCGTGTGACAGTCACTGCTCACACAGATGTCGGAGCAGGACCTGAAAGCCTGCCACAGCTCATCCGCACAGAGGAGGATGGTATGTGTTCGCTAAAACAAAGCTTCAGCTGCAAATCAAGTCTACCCCTCTTAACCTACCCCGTCAAATACTAACAACCTCGCCTATATTTACAATCCCCTCTTCTTTTCTACCCCCCTGTGCCAGCTTCTACTAAAAGTGACTGTTGCTACCTGATACGTTTAGCCCCATTTTGGACTGTGCACTTTTTTCACCCAAACAAACTGTGACTCACTTTTCGAAAAAGCACCTTTTTTGGGGGCTTTTCCCCCCCCCTAACGCTGCTCAATTTCAACATATGGTATGGCATTTTCAACTGCAGGCCTGCAACTTCCAGTCCCAACTGCCTTTTTTGAAATATTTTGAACGGCAGCATTTTTGTATAACTCACATTTTAGGAACTTGGCAAAAGGACAAGTTCTGGACAGTGGGAAAAACAAAAGGTGGAAGAATTTTTTGAAGGCCATTTTTTTTATATTTTTTCTCCCCTCATGTGATAATCATTTTTTTATTCATTTTTTTCCTCGTACCATAGCCAAAATTCTTGTAGTGCTTCAAGCATTTGAAACACTTGAAGCCCCACTTTGGCTCCACTTTTCTATTTTGGCAAAACACATTTTTATTCCATGTTTTAAAAATCCACTCTACCCATTTTTAATGTTACAAGATTAGGTCAGTTGTCAGACCTGTTTTTGCTGTTGTTTTTTCCCCCTTACCATTGTTGAAATATTGATGTCATGCAGTGCTTGTTGCAGTTTGCTGCACTTTTGTGATTTTTTTTGTCACTGCAGCATTTTCGCTACGACTTTTGGGCAAGATTTAAAAAGAGGGTGAGGGGGTATAAGTTTGACCTTTTTTCTTCTATCCCATGGTGTTCCTCCAGTTCCTAGCGGGCCACCTCGTAAAGTTGAGGTGGAGGCTGTCAACTCCTCATCAATTAAAGTGATCTGGCGTTCACCGATGCCCACCAAGCAGCACGGTCAGATCCGAGGGTACCAGGTGCACTATGTCAGGATGGTTAATGGGGAGCCCACAGGACAGCCAGTCATCAAGGACATCCTGATTGATGATGCCCAGGTACAACACCCTCCTCAGCCAGCCACTTCATCTCTCAGACACATAGTATCACTTTGTCTCTCAACTTTACACGCTTCTATTTGGAGTGGAAAAAAGTTCACTTTCATGAACTCAATAAAATAGTGACTATTTAACTGTTTTGTCACTTACACATGTCTACATATAATTATTGCTACATTTACTTTTATATATTTTTTTAATCAACAAACTAATTTGTGGGTTAGCTGCAGACAAACTGTGCGTGTATATTTTCTCACCAGTGATTAGTGTCTATACCAGGCCTCATTTGTTGTCTCTTTTTTCTCCATATTCTTATATCATTATCAGTGGGAATATGATGATTCAACCGAACATGTGAGTAGTTTAACTTGGCAAAATTCCATACTTGTTTTCCCTTCCTGTCATCCTCTGCATGAATGGCATGTGTCTTTTGTGCATTACAAGTTCAAGACCTCAAGGTTTTAAGCATCAGCTTGAGTGCTATTTCAACTTCTTACGATATGAAGACAACTGCAGATGGAATCCTTGACTAACACTAAGACTGACCTTTAAGGATTGAATTCTATTAGTGTTTACTCATAAAGCTATTTGGTACACACACAATAAACACTCTTTACCAAGTTATTTATTTACCAAAGCTTATCAACACTATCCTTTTTCACTGAAGCATGCCTCAATGTTAAGTATATGCTGAGAGAATGTGTCTGTTGTGTCTTTTGTGATGATTATGCTGACATCACATTCCACTTTCATCTCTCTACTTGCTTATATCTGCAAATCATCCAGTGAGTGTCCTGCAACTAAAGTCCTGCATCTTTACAGGAAATGATCATCACAGAACTGCAGGCTGAGACCACATATTCAGTTACTGTGGGAGCCTATACGACAAAGGGCGATGGTGCACGCAGCAAGCCCAAACTGATCACCACCACTGGCGCAGGTATTGTAACCATGACCTCTGACAAATATCATGTGGTTCTCCGCTAATAGACAGCATTTTCATATGAAACTGTTGTTCTGCTAAGCAGTGAAACTGCAGCCAATAAAGAGAAAAAAACCTCTATGCAAAAGTTCTTGTCATCGAGTGTGTAAAGTGTGAATGCAGCTATTTAGTGCTATTTAGTGCAATAACTCTTACCCACTGGTGTGACACAGCATTTTTAAATAATGAAAAATGCAGTGGGAGTGACAGGAAGACTCAGCTCTCTTACTCACCTTTTTTGACCATGTTAAACCACAGTAAAATTACTTAGTTGTACTCAAACAGATAGAAGGTCAACTGATAATGAATTGCTACTAAAAATATGATAAGATGGAAACATGGTTGTCTATATTTATAACAAGTTGTCCCTTTCTCCATTGGTACTGTCTTAGTTCCTGATAAACCTCGGCTAATGGTCAGTACAACCAACATGGGCACAGCTCTCCTCCAGTGGCATCCCCCAGCATTAACCCATGGTCCCCTGCAAGGCTATCGCCTCCGTTTTGGCCGCAAAGACGTGGACCCTCTGACTGTCATTGAGTTCCCTGAACGAGAGAACCACTACACTACCAAAGAGATCCATAAGGGAGCCTCATACACTTTCCGCCTTTCCGCACGCAACAAGGTGGGCTTTGGTGAAGAAACAGTCAAAGAAGTCACCACAAATGAGGATGTCCCAAGCGGCTACCCTCAGAGCATTACAGCAGAGGGTGCCACCACCTCCACAATTCAGGTTAGCTGGCAACCTGTTTTGCTGGGAGAGCGAAACGGCCAAATAGTGAAATATGCTCTGCAGTATAAGGACATCAACAGCCCACGCAGTCCCTCAGAACTCTTCATCACCGCCCCCGAATCAACAATCATCCTGGATGGCCTTAAGGCAGATACCACTTATGATATTAAAATGTGTGCCTTCACCAGCAAGGGCTCTGGTCCCTATAGCCCAAGTGTTCAATTCAGGACACAGCCTTTGGATCAAGGTAGGACCAGTCCCTGAACCTTTTTAGCTCTTTTCCTTTTAAAATCAACCTTTCCCTGCACAGCCCTTTCCACCCACAACAGCTTCCTCTGAAAGCCTCAAATGGCAGAAGGTGACAAATTATGGAATCAACCACAGGACTTTGGTATTAACATGTTGCCCTGCCCTTAGCCTCCCTAATCTAAGAGTGGTTTAAGAAACTCACATGGAGTAAGTATGTATGTCTCTTTGTGTCTCGTCAGTCAAGCAAAGGTCAGTCATTAATTTAAGAGTCGGTGTTGTTAAGAAGGTAAGAGGACAGTGTTGAATTCAGTGTAGTACAGATTTCAGCCTGGTTTTGAAGGGGACATTCTCAGGTAAGCACTGGTGTGGTACCACACCACAGATTGATACAAAATTGTGTTTTGTGTCTAAATCACCTGCTCCCACTTTCTTTTAGCAGTGTTTGCAAAAAATTTTCACGTGAGAGCTGCCATGAAGACATCAGTGTTGCTGACCTGGGAAATCCCAGACACCTACAACCCAGCTCAGCCTTTCACTGTGAGCACTGCCTAGATACATCTAACATTTGCATATGTATTGACGTACTCTACACATTACTATCATCCACAACCAAGGCTTCACATGAAACGTCAACTCATTCGCATACAGATCCTTTACGATAATGGGCAGAGTGTGGAGGTGGATGGGAAGCTAACACAGAAGCTAATCACGGGTCTTCAACCTGAGACACAGTACTCCTTCCTCCTGACCAATCGTGGCAACAGTGCCGGAGGTTTGCAGCATCGAGTGTCCACCATGACGGCCCCAGACATTCTCCGCACCAAACCCTACCTGGTTGGCAAGACCAACTCAGACGGTATGGTGACTGTGGAGCTACCATCAGTGCAGACGTCTGAGAAAGTAAGGTGAGTAGATATGAACAAACTAAAGGTGATTTCTAATTAATTAAATAAAATTAGGGATGCCCCTCTGACCGCGATGATTTGAATCATCAGTCGTGAAGCCCCAAGTCAACTCGCATTTTGTCAGACAATGTACTTTTTCTTTGTTGCTATGTCATTGTACACAGAGTAAAGGCCCGTCCACACAACAAACAATAACTATAACGATAACGATGTGAGCATTCACACTGATGAACTTTAACATTCTGTAAACATTTTCCTTCTCACCTTTGTAAACCAGAAAATAAAATAGTTAACATACGAACCGTAACACACAGAAATATGATGCATTTGTTCAACTCAAGGCGGTGGGTCAAAGTATACTTATTAAAATCAGCAGCATCTCTCTCTCTCTCTCTCTCTCTCTCTCTCTCTCTCTCTCTCTCTCTCTCTGTGATGCTGAAAGGCACAGAGCACCATGGCTGTGCAGCACAGCAGCAGCTACATTTCAACTATTTTCTTATTCTTTTCCTTCATATTCTTATGATTAAGAATGAGATAAAAGCTAAATCACATTTTATTTATTTTTTCAAATGTGCCGTCTGCAGTTTATGACCACGAAAACTATTTACAGGTTTTTTTTCAAGTTGGTGCCTCCCAGAACTTGCTTGGGTCCAGACCTTTTAATTATGTTTGATATCAGACAATTTAAGCAAGAAAAATTGGCTGGTTACCCCGGGGACGTGTTGAATGTGATGTCCTCTAAATTCGGATGGATTTTGATTGGCTGTCCGTGTTTTTGACGGTCGTTGTTATAGTTGTGGTGTGGAGTCCGCCATCTGCTTGAGTAAGAACAATTTTTAAAACAATATATTTATCGTTAAAGTTAAAGTTCTTGGTGTGGGCAGACCTAAATGCTGGATAACAGCATGGCAGGCTGTACATTTTAACAAACCGAATCTTGTCTTAAAATTACTCCTGACTCGACGCATCGACCTGGAATGTAGTCTCTAAGTTGATTCTGATTCTGCCCTTGTAATTGGCAATTTGCATCAAGCATAATATGATTTAACTGTATAGCTCTGTTGTTGGATATGTGACATTACTATCTTGCCGGTGATCATTCTCTGCCCATTGCTAATGTACACATTTACAGAGTATTATTTCTTACTGATGCATTATGAATAGAAATAAAGATAACTTGATTGCTGACCTTGTCACGGGTAATTCTTCCAAAAGATAGTCATTTTTATTCATCCCTACATTGCAGTGTAATATCCACTTCACCTCAGTCATTACAAAGTGTAGCAGCCCAACTGATTTAAGCACACTCCTTTAAGCCCTATAAAGTCTCTTATAGTCTTTCAACAAAGTCCAGGGTTGTCAGAAGGCCAAGGAGCACATCCGATTTTAGACTGATGCTTCAAACACATCTTTTTTTTTTCATCTTGCTGGATGTGCTTGGCCCACGGTCTCCCATGCCAGAGCTTAAGCTAATTAGTTTCCCATTAGCCTGCCACACAGCCTTCCTGGCTAACGTTAGCTAGTGCAGTGCCCAACCAGGAAGCCCAGAAACTCTGGCAGAGGCCATTATCTCTCCTGCCACCCTGATGAAGGATGAAAATCCCTCAGAGGTCTCCTAATTAGCCCACGGGGGGGTTCTGATAGGCATACTACCCTCTATAATGGCGCTTACCCATTGCTAGTACCAGCTCTACTCGGCCCGGCCGCGGTGCCCCGTCCTCCTTTTTCCATTGCAGATTTAGTACCGCCTCATGTGTGAGGCGGTCATGGCTGGTTGTCAAAGCAACGCCGCAGGAAACTGACACACACAGAACGTCAAAGATGTGTCGTTTTTGATTCTCGGCATGTGGCTGTTTGCCAGAAAACAAATTTAGTTTCAAAAGAAGCTGGAGGCAGCAAAAAAAAAAAAAAACACCGCTGGCTAAACCATTTAAAAATAGCGGGTTTGTTCAGGACACCCCCGTCTGTCGCTAGCAATGATGACGCAGTGATTAGTGACGATTCTCTCCGACCAATCAGTAGTCTGCAGGTTTTCACGTCACCATTTGGTATCGCCTCAGCTCGCCTGGAACCTCGACGGAGGTGGTACTAAAAAAAGTACCAGGGACTATTTTTCATAATGGAAAACCAAAAAAGGCGAGTAGAGTCGAGGCGAGTCGAGCAGGTACCATGTAATGGAAAAACGCCATAATACAGGTCGGCATGGTGGAAACTGGCCAATGCTGTATTTGTTCTTGTTGTCATACAGGGTTTCGTTTGTCTAGGAAACATTGACTTGAAAATATCATTGGTGAACTTGTGTCTTTTGAAACGTGGCTGTCTATGAAATGTTGACCTGTCTAGATGATTAATGTACTGTACTTTACATTTTATTTCCCAGGGGATATTACATTGTGGTAGTGCCTCTGAAGAAGCAGCGCACCGGCAAGTTTTTCAAACCCTGGGACAATCCCGATGAGATGAATTTGGAGGAGGTAACTTTAAAGACTCGGCTTGTTAAAAATATGACACATAAGATTATTTTTCAAGTATCTAGTTATTGTACACAGCTTCTTAATATGGCCTACATAACTGTGTGCACATACCACACATTTCCTTTCTCAAAACTGGAAAAATAAGTTGAGGCTGTTAAGAGGGACAGAAGAACAGGAGATGAGTCTTGCTGATTGACGCAAATAGCTGAAGAGAGCACTGTTCATATGGAAATGAGAACATGAAGTAGCCATCAAGTGCACTGCAAACTCAACCCCCATCTCCACCCCCTCCTCTTTCTCTTTGTGTCTGTGGTAATTACCTGAAGAGCTGCATCAGGCCTTCATGTCTCTTCTCATTCCAGGCAAAACTAGGCTACTGCGTATGCACAAAACACTTGTCAACTTTTTAAATTCAGCCAGTTGAGATAATTCAAGCTTCTGTGCATTGCAGGTATGATTAAAAGTGTAAGCAAACAAAAGCTTGTATCACTATGTATTGTAAGATGTGATTACATTTGAGGTATTCCTTCATATGAAGTGGCAAACTAATGGTTTTACACATTTAGTGGAAACCTCTAAAATACAATTCCCCTTCAGGTTACGACAATTCTGGCAAGCATTCTTATTTGTGCATCAAATCCTCTGGCAAATTATAACTTATTTTGAAACTGTGAGTTTTAAAATATTTAGTTCTTTTATATAAGCATGGCAATACATCACATGTCTAGGGGGCAAAAAGAAAAGAACACACCATGTCTCATCTGGCATTGGCTTTACAGCTCAGACCCACAGGCCCATGTCTGTAGCCTTGACCAATTGCCCAAAAGTCGCCCCTCTGTCAGAATTTATTTGTTTGTCAATATTGGCACTCACCTTTTCACAACTTTTCCCAAGGGCAGCTAGATTTAGCCGTGTTGACAGGAGAGATGATTGAAGACATTATCGGGCAGCACCAACAGCCCCGCAGCCAAAACAGGGCACACACAACAATGCACACACTCTAATGTGAATGACAGGCGCGCACACACACATACACACACACATACACACATACACACACACACACACACACACACACACACACACACACACACACACACACACACACACACACACACACACACACACACACAATCGTGCACACAAGTCAGAGATATGAAATCAGACGGCCAAACAACTATCCAGGCTTGATTAGCATAATTATGATCTACACTGGAAGTTCAAAGTCAGATGGAACAGACCTGTATGAAGGGCACACTTGATGTGTTTATTTCAGCCTGTTAGAATTATATACAGTATCTATTATTGTTGGCTGAAAGAGCAATGTTGGTATTTTGGCCCTAATATGAATAACTGTGAAGACTATGAATGTTGGAGAAAAAAAAAAAATCTATAATTCCCTTCCAAAACTGGCAGTGACATTAGAAATATATTAAAGTGTTCCCATTTTTTGGGTAATCCCTGCCAATAAGTTACTTGTGTTTTAATTTTGAAGACGACATTGTTATACTTGGCAAAATGTAGTTTGAAGCCATTAGTTAATACATAATGTATTTTATCCTCATATTTGCATATCTTTTATGCTTGTTTGAGAAAAAAATGAATTGGAAAATAAATAATGTTAATCAAATCCAACAAAAAATAATTCATTTTCTTTTTTTACTGTTTGAAGATGTTGGATAATCCTCAACTGTTTTATATGCTGGAAATCCACACAATCCTTTAATCTAATCACAATCTTTTGTAGTAAAAAAAAAAAACCCCAGATGAAATAAGTCATTGATCTTTACTGTAATGTTCTGCTTATTTAGGCAGAACATCAGTGTTTTTCAGCTCGGCAATCAGAAAGAAATCTAGATAGACAGATTTGGTTTGTGTAGATGTGTTTTCATGTGTGCTGAACGTGTCCCTACGTGATACAACTGTCTGCCTATTACTTATCACTGTAGCTGCTGAAGGAGATAAACCAAACTAGCAGAGGCCTTCGGTTCCGGAGGCAGGCAGAGCCCAAAGCCTATATCGCTGCCTACTTCAAAGACCTGCCAAATGAGTTCACTCTTGGAGATGGCAAGACCTACAGGGGATTTGAAAACAAGCAACTCCAGAATGGCCAGGAGTACATCTTCTTTGTGCTTGCTGTTTTGGAGATGTCTGAAAACGTAAGTCTGCTCTCACACACATGTATTATCTCCATTTTTATCCATGTGTCTCTCAAATTACACTGTAGTTCAGCTTCAGACATGAGCTTGTTCGCCTCTGGGATATCACATGCTCGTGATCTCATGGTCTTTGTGCTAGAAACTGTACATGTGAATAGACAGAGAGGGTTAAATCCACTGCATCTTGGCGGAGGGTCGGAATTTGCTTCTGGTAAGGTGTGTTACTTTGAGCCCTTGTGAGGCTTTAACTTAAAGACTAAAAGCTGCAGCTGGCCCAAGAAGCTGACCCTTGCTGCTTTGGGGAGAGAAAGCCCTTAAGACCTTAGCTGATCGCAAGAATACCTCGATAACAGGGCTCCTCTTTAATTGCATCCTACGTTCAGTCCACCTTATCTGCGCTGCTGCAGCTAGTGTCTATGTGTCCATGTGTCTGTCTGGACTGAAGACCCGAAAGCTGCATGATTAGGCAGCCACAGGCGTGGTGATGGATTTGATGAGCTGCAGGGTCTGTAGTGCTGCCCGCACTCTCTCTCTGCTAACCCTGAGTTCAGGTAGAGTGAAATGATAATGGCGAACGGAGGAAAATCTCTAATTTGCCCACTGAAGCATATATTTTCATCCCACAAGACCTTTTTTATCACCTCGGAGGGTGTGAAATAGTTCAATCAACGCTCCTGTATAGGAGAGATATTGAAGATAATTTTGATTGGTCAGCCTGCAGCTTAGCAGAAATTACACAGCAAAACTTTGAATTGGCTTTACATTTGTAATGTTGGTCATGCTGCCTTTGTCAGAGTCTAGTTAGATATGCTCTGTAGTGAGGGTAAATTAATTGAAGTCTGTCGGTAGTGCTTTAAATATCTTGAGCTCAAATAAGTCTGGATCTACTGTATCCCTCAGCATCAGTTCTGCATTTTGATGTAACATTGTCGAGAATATATCTTTCAAAACCACCAGATTATAGATACATTATGGAGTAATGAGGAGTGATCAGTGATTTGCTTTTCCCTGGCTCAGATCATGTATGCCACGAGCCCTTACTCTGACCCAGTTGTGTCAGCCGACATCGACCCCCAGCCGATCATCGATGAGGAGGAAGGCCTCATCTGGGTGGTGGGCCCTGTGCTAGCTGTTGTCTTCATCATATGCATCGTTATTGCCATTCTACTCTACAAAAGGTGAGGATATTAAATTATGATCTGCATATAGGATTATAGAACAATTTAAAATAATTGTCCCATCTGAGGGGGAATCCTGTACATTTGCTTCATTTAGTTGGAACAACTACCTTAACTCAAATACTACATACAGTATTACTTACTTACATGTACGCTTGTTTAGCCACTCACTATTTAACATTCATGACACCAATACACCACCACGCACAACTCCTCAATTAGCACATTGACATCCAAACACTAAACGTACGATTTTAACTTAAAGCCTGAGGCACATTGATCGTCAGACTTTCCATGACCCACACTCTAAATAGCACACTCACACTTTAAATCTCAGATGAGTAAATCCAAGCATACAGCTACCCAAACTTTTAAGCAACGAAATGCATACGCCCACAATCCTTCACACAGACACGTGCGTTGACTGAAACTTAATCAGACACATCCATCTACCCCCTGCATGCAGAAACACACCCACACACACACACGTGCAACTGTGGAAAACACTTGCAGTAGTGCACTTTCACACTGAATCAAAACAGCTTTCTTTGTCTGAAACCCGCTAGTGGGAGTGAGACCTCGTGCTGTCACTGCTGATCAGTCAAGTGTAGGAGGGGACAGCTCTGACTATCTGCTGCATGTCACTGCATGTATGTGCAGCTTTAGAGAGGCCCTGGGGCCTGGGCAAGCATCATGGCAAGCCCAACCCCTCTCTATTTTACAACTACCCATTCCACGTGGTAGACTAGCTCTAGATCCCGACTCTGACCTTATGATGCCCTCCTGCTTTGACACACACAGATTTTTTTTGTCCGTCCTTCACTGTCTTGTTACTTTTCACCTTTTACATAAGGCAATTTCCCTGCAGTGTTCATTCAATCAAATGTCCAGTCCTAAGCAGAATTTCACAGTAGTCCTCAAGAAGTAATTTTGCGAAGGTAAGATTAGTAAGCGAAGAGTCAGCACAATATAATCAGTAACAGCACCAATACTGAAGACAAAAATACATACATAGTATGTCATTTAGAAGGTAAGTCATGCAGCTTTATTCTCTTACCACTTATTGTCCTTGGATTCTATTTATATCAAGTTTTTGGTTTGGGTAATACAAAGGTGAATTGAAAGTAGACAAACACTGTGTGTGTGGGTGGGGCTTCAGGGTGAGCTTCTGTTTGTGGTGGGCAGATTTACACATCGATTACCAAGCCAGTGTCACCGCCATGTTAGGGAACATTCCGTGTATAACCAGGAGATATTTTTTTTGTCAAAATCAATTTGTACGTGATGTGATTGCTCCTCTTGTGCAAAACAAAGGGAATAACAATGTGCAATAATAAATTAAGTCATTTGTGCACCTACACATTGAATAATTGAAGTCAAGTCATGACTGCTACCAAACCCATTGATTTTCTCATAAAAAGGGCTTAAAAAATAGTAACATGCAGTTTAATGTGATATACGCTTAATATATACAAATTCATTTAAAATTATGATCTCATGTTCGCATTTCTAATACTACATGCATCAAACTTGAATATGCATCATTTCTGATTTCAATAAATGTAACAGTGGTACGCTTATTTGCAGGAAAAGACAGACGCAGCAATTAGGAGTCAAGAGATGACTTTTTATGCTTGAACAAGAAGCAATCAGCTGAAACTGCTTGAAATAGCAGAGATATAATGTACAAATTTTGGATGCACCTGGGAAACTGTAGTATTTGAGACAAAGAGCCCCAAGGCTACATAATTAAGCATAATCTCTGAAGTGAAGCATCACAAATCTTGCACGCACAGGAAAAATTGAGATATGATTGGTATCGTTTGTCTCTTATATAGTCAGTCATTCACTTATTCTAAAGAAACATTTCTGGAAGTCTCCATTATATAAAGCCAAAGGTCTTACCACCTAATGTGTCGATATTTCTTTCCTTGCTGACCAATGGAGCAGCAAACCAGACAGGTAAGAGTGACAGAGAAGAAGAGGAAAACTAACTCCCTTTAAACTCATTTTCTCCCTTGACTGTTTATTTTCTATACAAACACATAGAAATTGGTCGCCCAATGGAGTTGATGTCATTCATAAAATCACGTGCTATTTGCTTAATCAAAAAGGGCATATGTTGAACGTATTTATTAACGTTATTAATGCAACTTTATTTATATGTCAGTAGGCAATTACTGGGAAATCCAAGCACTAATGTTTTTACTTTTCATACTACTAATAAACTTTAAATTCATGTCAAAATATCCTCCATATCACCTTTCCTACAAAATTGTATCCATGTCAGTGACCAATGTTATGTGGATTCTGATGAATGAACAAACCACATTGCTTTCTATGAAACTGACATACGGCATCTTGTGTCAGAGGTGACAATGTTGTGCACTTAAAATATATGAATAAGAGACTCTACAAATATGATTCTTAAAACGTGCCTTCAAAATACTGAAAATAAACCCCAAATAAAAGCGAGTGGAACAAATAACAAGAATACTCTACAACATAATAGAATTAAGTAAAATAGTCCTGCAGTAAATGATACCTCTGTGAAGTGTGTAGCTTTTTTGTTTGCTTTTCTTATTAACTTTATATACTGTCAGAGGACCAGGTTACAATACATTGCTATCTAAACACCACCCCTAACTACGGCTTCAAAATTGAAAGAGAGTGAAAGAAAAAAAAGTTAATTGACACCATATCTGACACTATCATTGAAAAGTGAACATTAGGCTTCACTAACGGTAGCATTTACTGGTAAAGGGCTTTGTACTGAAATGCATTGTACTGTGCAGTGATGATGTTATTTAGTCCACCCCCTGTAGCCTTTTGTATTATAAGAATGCCGTCCTGTCACCTCCTTAATTACATATTTGCCTGCATTATGTATGAGACCACAAGGCAAGCTTTAAGGTTACACAGTAAGAGTTTTGTGCACCCCAAAAAAATCCAATTTGCTGTTTGTTCTGCAGAAAAAGAGCAGAATCTGAAGCTAGGAAAGGCAGTCTCCCCAACAGTAAGGAAATACCACTGCATCATCCCACCGACCCTGTTGAGCTTCGACGCCTCAACTTCCAAACGCCTGGTACGTATTTCAAATGACGCCAGGGACTTCCGTCTCATTCCCTGTGAATTTACAACTGAATGTTCATTGTGAAAAGGGATGCCAATGATACTGATTGTGTGCTTAAAAGGTATAATGTAGATTCACAATTAGCTTTATATCAAATGTTTCTTCATTGGCAACCACTGCTGACAGTAAAACCTAATACTGTGATGTCCTTAAAGAAGTACCCATCAACTTTGCTGTGAGAATGGCACTACACAAGTGAGCAGTTTACAGGTAGACACTGGACAGGTGCTTAGAGAAGGCACAGAGGGTCAGAAATGACAGTTTCCTCCCCAGAGACACCTCTAAGTGAAAAAATGAAGTGGCAGAAATGCGAACTTGACAGTTTCATGGCAGCTGTCGTCTTCCACTGCACCTGGGTTATCCAGGTCATCAAGACTTGTCATGCTTACTCAGAATAGTGCAGGCCTGCTTGGATGGTATCCAACTGCTAGGAGACAGGATACAGCATTGTGGAAGGTGAGGGAAAAAGAAAATGTGTCATGGTTCTGTGTTCCCTTTTGTATGCTCGTGGATAGCGAAGAAAAAGTGGCATCAAGCTGTAAACACCAGTGTTTACTCGCTCTGACCTTTAGTGCTGAGGTGAGGTGGTCAGTCCTCATGCCTTGTCTCAGTCATGTGACCCGTTTCTCGCCGGCGGGAAACAATGAGAGTCACAGTCCATTTATCACCTGGAAAGGAGGTATGCATCTCTGCCCCCGTCCTGACCGAGAGAGACACACTTAACTGCTGTTTGAGTTCCTCTGGCACCGACTGCTTTGGGGACAGGTGTGCAGAGACTGCCAATAATGTTGTAATATCAAAGCCATATTTTGCGGTCAGCTAGTATGAAAGGAGGATGACTTATCCCTGCAGGCTCATTTAAAAAAAAAAAGATTTTGCATATTTATGAAAGCTCTTCAATGACGTTAGGACCATTACTGGCTGTTACATCCTGGCAGAGGGGTATTTTTCTTTTTGGCTCAGAATGATCTCAACCATCCTCCCACTATTTCACACGCCTCTCAAGCCATCATATTTTCCCCCTCCAACAGCCTTTCGGAGAGCTGGTACCTTGGCTCTCTCGCTGCTCAAAAAAGGACCAAACATTTTTTTCCCCTATCATATGACCACTTTCTCTTCAAGTCCTGAAGCTCTTTTACATTAGACCACCTCACTCCCCTACTCTCTCCACCCTTTCTTCCACCTCTTTACCCCTCAATGGACATTTTCATCTTAAGGATGCTTGATGTTTGAGCAACAGCGTGTTGGAAATGGTACTTTCATTGTCCCCCACTGGTGGAAATGGATTTTGAGTAGCGGGCTGCAATAGAACCACCCTTTGCCATCTTTCAGAGAGATGTGAGTGGGTAGGAAAACGAGGCACAGCTTCCATTAGCTAATGCCCACTTGTGACCGCAACTAAAATGAAAAATCTCCTCAATGGAGAGAGAGAGAGACTGTCATGCAACTTGTGTGTCAAAATGGCACCTGAATTCTCAAGTTGCAGATCTTTAGTCACAGACTGGATTGCGACAACATGTACATGTACAAAAAGGTGTAAATCAGTATTGTTCAAACCCTACACTTTTGCTTGTTTCCTTCCATCTAAGCTCTTAAATATGCTAATGACACACCTCGAATGCCATTCAACATTGTCAATTCTACATCGTCAAAGTCAAGTGAACTTAACTGCAGACTATGCAAGTAGTAGATCACCATGTTAGAATCCTCAGCTTAAAATGAATGTCAAATAGTATCCTATGGTTGCTCGACTTTGATTTGTGCTGCTAGGTTTTTTACGCTTTCTTATTTCCATGAAATATGCATGGTGGCATAGCCAAGCTTCTAGCATGACGATTTGTATGTTACTAATGAATGTTCCATTTAGAATACACATAATCATTCAACAACTTCTTGTCACATTTTCAATTTCTACCTTCTGTTTGTGAATAAAATAGTCATCACATAATGCTAATGACATCTGCAACGTATTTAATTACACCGCCATTTCCTTCACAGGTTCAGGTGCGTCCAGTCACCCCAGTAACCTCCATTTGTCAAGTTAGTTGGTCTCGATTATGTATTTAACATGATTTGTTTTGTTAGCTTTAATTCACTTCTTTTCCTTTTTTCTGCGTAGTCTTGTATTCCCATCCCCATCTAATCCATCTGGTGTCAATGCCATGTCATCAAAGGAGGCGGAGTTTGAAATGACAGCCTGAAACCATGTCATCACTCAAAGCAGACATCAACATCTGGCCTAACATTTTGAATGTTTTTTGGGATGTTTGTTTGCGTCAATGTCTTACTGTCATGCTAACTATCCACCGCAGCTTTCTGTGTGAATAACGTTTTTCTCTCTCAATAGTGGGGCAAGTGTGCTCGATGACTTCTCATTGGCTTCTGTGTCCATATTCTCTTTATGAGCATGGCCACTGCTTTGAGTGATCAAACTAGCTTAACAAGATCCACTCTTCCATTCCCCCTGTTAAACACACATGCTGCTTATCTAATGATTCACTGTTGGCTTGTGCTTGGGTGATGCCCGCTTACAAGACTGGTGACTGACTTTCAGTCCATCTGATTGACAGGTATGGCTAGCCACCCTCCAATCCCAATTATGGACCTGGCAGATCATCAGGAGCGCCTGAAAGCCAACGACAACCTCAAGTTTTCACAGGAATATGAGGTAAGTGCCAGCAAAGTCCCAATGCTTGACTCAGCAATTATCAAAAATGTCGGCACAAGAGTGTTGCTGCATAAAGACAACAATTCAACATAGTGTATACTTTGTAGTATTAAATGGGCGCATACACCTGGTGCTCACATACACTGTTAATTCCTATTACTGCCACTATTAGTGTGGTGGGTAAGAAAACCCCACAGTCATTTCAGCCAACACCATCAAATGTAATGGTATATTCCTGAAAGCCTTAGTTCTTTTATTGCACACCCATGCCAACCACGAAGCCGTTCAGGCAAGACAACAATTGGTGGATGATGACCTTCCAATAGCGTTAGTTAGGAACTACTTTCATGAGAAATATCAGACCAGAGAACTAAAACCAGCCATGCCTTTTTCACAGCAGGCATTTTGGCATGTCATAGCAGGAAACGCTCAGGTGTAATTAATACTGTAACATTAATAATGGCTGCACTCCATTTCCAGTTCCAGGGTTATTGTGCCTGCTGGCTCACTAATGACTCACTTACAGTTGAATGGAAAAGAGGCTATTATTAATGGAGCAAACAGCATACTGTATACTGTACACACAGTATAAGACATATATAGAAGGGTATTTAGTATTGTTTATCCTTGGGAAGCTATGCTAATGGGAGTGGTAATGCACTAATAGACCCTAGAGATTTCAAAGGCTACAGTTTACTGACACTTGTCCAGCCAGTTAATCATATATACACTTTAGCTGGAGTCTCTCTCTGAAATGTATGGTCAATATCAGAATAAAAATACATCATGGAACAAAGGTGATAGTTATATTTAAGTACTGTGTGATTAGACCTTCAAACGTAAAAGTCGTTAAAATAGAAGTGCCCTTCAAAATCAGATAGGCTGTAGTCAGACAATGCAAGTGTCTCCTTCATATTGGCTTTGCATTGTAGATGAACTCACAGAGCCTGAAAAACTATACAAGCAAGAGGTCCTTTCAGGGTCATTGTGTGAGATAGGAATGGTCACCCTTTTTCTGTCAATTTCTTTCTGCGGGTCCTGCAACAGCTCCAACATTTATGAGGTCACCATATGGGTGGCTGCCAAGCTGGCCAATCATTACTGCAGCTTAAGTATATTGAATTCCAATTTTGTAGTGCTTATTCGAGAGCAGTGGAAAGCAATTTTGCGAGGACAATGAAATAAAGATTATTATTATGAGCAATGTTTCAGCCCACTGTTTCAACATATTTTGATAAAATATCAAGCTTATCCCTTACATATTGCTGCTTTAAGTGATTTCTGCAGATAAAGACCTCGGTACTGAAATGTATTATTGTAGTCACAGTAATACCTTCTCATATGCTCTCCAATACCTCTTAATGTATTTGCTTATGCGTCATACTAGTATTATAAAATTTTACCATCATTAAAAATAATTAAGCTTATCTTCATTTATGTATTTCTCCCATGCATGTAAGTCACCGTAAAAAGTCATAAAAGTATGAATATATTCAGATCTGTCTAGATTATAAGCAAGGTCAGTGTAGTAATGTGGCTTCCAGTTGCTCTGGGTTTCTACTGTCAGTGGAGATTAACTCATAAAAGCAGTCTGTAGTCATTAAAAACACAGGCACAATATTTTCCCTGTAATGTGAAATGTAATGCCATTTTCATGTCTTTGTATTTTCCCTTTGTGATATTATATTTTATATCTCATTTATCGGTGATGAGGGAGCATTATCAACCTCTGCTTTACAAAGCTGAAAGAGGGCATGGATAGCAAATTCTGTTGAACTAGTCTCAAGTGTAGTATTCTAGTATATGCCATAAAAAATCCTTCTAATCAAATGAGAAAAGCTGATGGAACACAAGCTTTTCCTTTGTGACCGATGCAGAATGTATCTTTTTTTGTAAATCTAATCATTTATATGTAGCGGCTATTTCATGACAAAGACAACACGTTCACATAGTTTTTTTTTAAAGTGAACTATCCACTTTTTAGTCAAAGTCCCAACCCAAAAATGCTCTCTTCTCATTTTAATTTAAGCTTTGCAGACAAAGAAGTGGCAACTTAGATTTCGGTGTGTGCTGACACCCCATTTTCAACAAGATACGAGAGGCCAGAGTAGATACTGCTTAAATTAACTGAGAAGAATAAAAGTCTAGGTTAGACTATTCATCAACTAAAACCTGCTTTCAGTCAGAGAACAATAATTTCCTTTGGACTCAATAACCACAAGTACTTTTTTTTATCACAGTTACAATTTATTTTAAGAGCCTCCATGTTTTGTGTGTAGAAAGAGGACACCCACGATTATTATAGCTTGATCAGTATGTATCACTGACAAGGCTAGGGATGCTTGCAAGTTCATGCTAATTTTTTACCTTGGAAATGCTGTGTATATCAGTCCTCTTCACTCGATTGGTAATAGTCAGTACCTGACCTTAATGGAAAACAGTATTCATGCAAGACAAACTCTTCCATGCCGAACTACCGAGCAACAGATGAAGATGAAGATGAAGCAACGCTTATCAATATATTACAACCTTTATGCATCACTGTTTTGCACACATGAGGAAGTCTAACAGCCGCACTGAAAACCAATGTTATTAACACAGAATAAATATTTTCAGCCAAATATGTCATCAGTGTAGGGACATGCAAAATTGGACTGGGAGACAAAAAGGCCCCGTTGGAGAGACAAGACTGAAATCATCATAGCCTTTTACAAACAGCCTTGGCAAACAAGGGCCTGGTAAAGGACAACAAGGCCTTTCAAAATTCAAGCGCACTCTTAAAATGTAAACATTATAACACTGCATTTTAAATTTCAATTGCTCTGTGGTGAAGGCACATTTCTTACACAAACATCTCATGAGATGAATTCAATCTAAGCAACGAACTATTGTTAAATGTTCATGTTATATATTATATAACAATCCATTGTAATGACAAATGTTTTTGTACTTCACAGTCCATTGACCCTGGTCAGCAGTTCACATGGGAGCACTCTAACCTGGAGGTCAACAAACCAAAGAACAGATATGCCAACGTGATTGCATATGACCACTCCAGAGTCTTGCTCTCTGCTATTGATGGTATGCCGTCCACCAACACCTTCTCTCCCAACTGCTGCATCAATACTACAGCCAGTACAACTGTGTCTTTTAGACCTCAGGAGCGCAACCACACTGTAGTTTTAAATTATATTTCCCACACAAGCACGTCAGACTACTTATTCCCTTTAATGCCTCAGGTGCTTGCAAAGAAACTGGCAATTTTATCTTAAAATGCTGAAGCAAGCATTCAAGTCAGATTGAACAATCACCTATAGTAAGAGATGCAAGTTTTACCAGCATCTTTTTCTCTGACTTACATATTGTATGAAGCCATGGGCTGTTGCTTGAGTAATTTATACATTGAAACCAGAACAGTGAGTACACTGGAAGACAGTCCTTCGGAGTTGTTGTGGGCAAAAATCCTTGATTATGCGGCACGTTTTCTTTAAAAATGCCATGGAATATGCAGGATATTTATTCAATTTTATGCGATGAAATTACGGGAACTTGCAAAAATTGCGGTTTCATCATGGCTTCATCGCGGGGTTTGCAGCTTTTCGATGATGTTCACGTCACATAATTACGTCACTTCATAACATTCCCACGGCAACAGGGGAAAATGGCTGCTCTTTTGTGAAGTAAACGCAACATTTTTCAAGTTTCTGCTAAGATATGTGACTTTTTTGCAACAAAAATGCGGGGATTATGAAATCATGCAAGCCCCGCATATTTTGCGCGGAAATCGAAAAGTGCGGCGTATTTGAAAAAATGTGGCCCCCGCATAAATATGCGGACTTTGGCTGATTATGCATTGAATTATGCGATCGCATAATCACGTTTTTCTGGAGGGACCGACTGGAAGATAATTAGACAGCATAGACATTATAATTTGCAATAGACATTACATTACTTGTTTATTGGTATGTGTTTGTTAAAAAAAGGGGACATAAATGTGTGTTTGCCACCGGGTTTAAACTGACAAAACTCACAACAACACACAAGTTAAAGTGCTAAGACATTGGTCAGAGTGACACAATCGACAAGATGTCTCTAGTATCATTTTATGGACAGGACTTAAGATGTGGTTGCACATTTCCCCTGAGCCCATCACAACCCTGACTTGAACCAGTCCATTACGTCTTTGGCACATTAAAAAAGTGTTGCTCTGTACAGTACAGCTTCTAAGGAATGAAAAGCAATTTTGAAATCGCTAGTTAAGTGCTGGCTTCTTCACCAGTTTATTGGATTAAACACAATTGCATATACACACACAGCTATTATTTAACCATTTCCATTGAGCTGGTCTGATGGTGGGCAAAGGAAAATAAACAAAGCAAATGGCTATTGTGACAAAAACAGATAGATAAAGGCTCAAAGAGCCTTTTTGCAGTCTCTCAGAAGCAACACACAGCTTGAGTGTTGATAGAACTCCATTAGCCAGGCGTATAAACACATCTGCACAACCACATTGGAGCCTTTGTGCTGTAGCAAGTGAGTAGTTCTCAGCCAGGGGACATGAGGGACTTCCTCTTTTCCTTCTAAAGCTTAAAGCCTTTTGGCAAGCGATGCGTCTATTGTTTACTTTGATTGAGTTCTTTGAATAAAAAGGGATTTGGGATTTGACAACAGAATTTGAAGACAGCTACTATAAGAATTTACCGATGTGGGGATTGATGAGCATGATGCTTGAGTACATTTGTGGACTTTAATTGTTGTGACATCGCCGACACTGGTTTCTAAAGTTAATCCCTAAAACTTTGCCAACCCTTCATTTGCCAAAATTGTACAGTTTCTATTTATATTAGTATGTTTCAGTTTTTGTTAGCATGATCCTTGCAAATGCCATGTTCCCTCCAAATACCATCAGTTTCATGTTTTCTTTTTGGGGCATTAAACTTATGCTAGAGCTCAATCTTTTTTCCATTGATCTATATTTAGTGTGGTGTACTGTCACCAGCCTGTTATTCTACAAATAGGTCATTTATTTAGAAAATCAAAATCTAATGGGACAACTTTAGAAATCTGTTCTGCGATAAGACAATTCAGTAATCTGAGAAAGTGTGAGTAGTCATCCGCTCGCAAATGCACATAACCTTAATGTGAATACTTACTACTATTAAGAATCACAATTACAATGTTGTAAACTGAAATCATCTGTATTATATTCCTTTGTTTTTCTATGTGGTGTACTGAACGCAATGTTTATTTCTCAATAAGCATATTGTCAGAGAAAATGGTAGAATTTATACAAATCCTGAGTGACAGAAAGCACAAAGGCAAAATCCATTTGCAAATGTGCATTAAACAACAGCCTCGTTCTCATTAAACCACAGTAATGTCTCTTTTTGCTTTTGCTTTTCAATTTTAAAACACAATAGGCTTAATTGCATTTATCCCTTGTCCATCACGGAAATGTTCAGCCGCCTGGCTGTGTGGACAACTTCAACAGCAAAAGACAGGGTGGGGGACAGTTGAACAACATTATGTGGGTTGTTCTTTGAATGTGTTCATATTCCATTTTATTTAATTTTTTCCTGTTAAATAAGTTACCTGGGAGTAAACGGGAGTCTGGGGGAGAGGGGGAGGGGGAGCAGTTGGAGTGAGGGGATTCTCTGATACGTGGCGTCCATGCAGATGAGACTTATCTTGGTCGACCATGTGTGCACGAAGCCCCTAAACTGCCAGTCCTGAAGCATTGACTAGCTGTCAGCTCTGTCTCTTCCGCCTGGATTCGAAAAGGCTGCTGTGCCTTTCATTTAATATAAGCAAAGGGAAGGAAGAGTGAGGGGGGGGGGGGGGGGGGGGGAATTGTTTTGCTAGTTTTTTGTTGGTTGGTTTTTCTCTGTGTGAGGTGATAGACTTTTACAGACCGAGCTTTATCTGTAAGTCAGTTCGCAGATATGGAAGAGGAACACACAAGCTGTGGATTTAAAACAGCGCTGTTGATAGCAAATACAAATCCCATAGACTAACACTGGTTCCAAATGTTACTGTTTTATGCTATTGTTCCATTGAATACATACAGAAGGTACTTTTCTATGCTATTTTTTCATATAATACATTTAGAAGATGTTGACTTTTGTGGGGAGAATCTGACGTCACAACTAATAACTGAAGAGCAAATCAAGACTTAGGCCAACTTAGGAAGCAACAAATGCTGCTTTTTTGTGACATTGGTCTTTTCTGCATTGTGTTAGGACAACATAGTGAACAACTGTATTTGAGATGTTTCTTTTTGAGTCTAACTCCCACCATCAAAATGTTCTTTTTTTTTTTAGGTATCCCTGGAAGTGACTATATCAATGCTAACTACATTGATGGCTACAGGAAACAGAATGCGTACATTGCAACCCAAGGATCTCTGCCAGAGACATTTGGTGAATTCTGGAGGATGATCTGGGAGCAGAGGAGTGCAGTCATCGTCATGATGACCAAGCTGGAGGAGAGGTCCAGGGTAAGGAACGCAAATATAAATACTGCCATATTTCTATGCGGTGCTCTCTCTCTCCAAGTAGTATTCAAATTAAATGAACAGGTCGAACCCAAAAGTGTGGGGATAATTTGTTTCATTTTAAGCTTTGGAATGTTAAACCCTAACTTACAAAAAACACCAAAAATGACAGTCTGAGCCACATTAACTAAAACTTTCAAAAATGCGTTTTTTTTTAAAGCCACTGTTCCATTCTTCATTTGACATCGAAAATTTGCAGTAAAGATTCTTCCTACTCTGTTCAACCCCTGTTAGTGACACGATAGTTTGACGTCCTTATCTGTTTCTTACCTGTTTCATTTGTGCAGTATGTTGTACTCTGGCCTTCCCTAGATGCCTTCATATTTATTCTCCAGGACAAGCCAACTTCCATCTAGTATCCACTCATATCTTCAATCCTTTCTTTACAACAACACTTCCTGTTGTTGTTGTTTAGCCCTGACTGATTTGTGGCATGGCTCCCTTCATTAACATAGGACAGCTAAAGGCACTGGATTACAATCAGTGATTAAACAGACTCAAACACTGAAAAGCTACATTGCCCAGCTGGATGCATTCACGACTCCTTTAAGGCTGACATGGTCAGAAGGCACCCTGTCCCTTTTACTTCGAAATCTTCACAGTGTTTGACTGAGCACATGAAAAGCTTGCACAGACTCCATAAGCTACTGACCTTCACACTTTTATGCCTTTTCTAAGAGCCTGGCATTGTGTTAACAGGAGTGCTGATTCAATCCACACAGCAGTTTTCACTCAGTATCTGTACAATCTGCAAAGCAAACAAGCTACTTTGGCTGATTTTTAATATTTTAGGCACTCTGAAATGCTTAATTCTTCAATTCAATTCATGCTGTCAGGTGTCTGTTTGGCTCTATAGATGCTTTGTGATATCAGAGTGCTCCTTGGCTCTGCTGTAAACACTTCCTGCGAGAAATTCCCTCTCTGATCCTTCCATACCATTATGTTGTTTAACGTTTGGTACACGATGTGCTTTTGTTGTTGCCAACAGCTCCTGTCTTTCATATTATTCAGTCATACCATTCCCTGGGAAGCACTCAAGCTCTCTTTGCATGTTTTTCATATCTAAAGCTTGAGTATTTGCAAGTTAACGCCACTATGAATCATCAGCTGTTTAGATAATTAATAAGTGGATAAGTACACTTAAGATATTTAAATATTCCAGTGGTACAACTGGTGTCCATGTCAAAAATGCCATACATTTTAACAGAGCACCAGGCAACAGGATTTGTTGAGTATGATGACATTTCAATTGTGGTGAACATACGGCTAAAGCCTAAGTTCTAATAGACAACATCTACAGTATCTAGAAAAAAAGTGAATTGGAACCTAGTTATTTCCGCCCCAACAGCAGTAGTGCTTTCTTTTGTCAGCTAATCAGTAATGCTATAATGGAGCCGTTTTTTTATTGGCTGTTAACTGGGAAACAAAGCTGTACACTCGAATGGTAATAAAGCCGAGCCAGTGATATGATTGGAAACTGTGGTTACCATTGTAATTATAGAGTATGTCAGGACAGTTAATAGGTCCGTCGGCTCTATACAAATATCTCTGGCCATTTCATTGATTATGAAATCAAACCTAGTCAGCAGGAATGAGGGGAATTTGGATATTTATTTTACCATTACTTGACTTTGTGTATAACTGTGAATGTGAAGCAGGGCACTGTTGAAAAAGAGCATTGGTACTAAAAAATTACAAAACTGCATCAAGACTAATCTTTTCTAACTTTAGGGCAGACAGTGTTCATATATTCCTATCCAGAGATTGTCTAATGTGATGTTTATCTCCACTGCAGGTTAAATGTGACCAATACTGGCCTACGAGAGGGACAGAGACTTACGGCCTCATCCAAGTGACACTGCTAGACACAGTAGAACTGGCCACATACTGTGTCAGGACATTTGCACTTTTTAAAGTAAGCAGCATTTGAATTTTGTTGTCCTATAGCAGCTACTTAGACACCACAACATCTGTTAAGTACTTGATGTGAGCTGTGTTAGTCACTAACCTTTCACCAAATCCATAATTCAGAATGGCTCCAGTGAGAAGAGAGAGGTGAGGCAGTTCCAGTTCACGGCCTGGCCAGACCACGGGGTACCCGAGCACCCCACTCCCTTCCTAGCCTTTCTGAGACGGGTGAAAGCTTGCAATCCTCCAGATGCAGGGCCCATGGTGGTACACTGCAGGTAAGAAACAACATGGTTTCACAAAAACATCCCGAAGCATGAAATTCATTTTGTTCTCTCCATTTGCTGTGATGAATATATGAATACATATGACAAAATACAACAGATTCACGGTTATTTAGAGTTTTATATCTGAGTCATTTGTGTATTATTTTTAAAAGAAATCATCCATGAACCGGAGGACAAAATGTTGGCTAAAAGTAGCATATTCAAAAGGGAGTAAACTATGGCCCACGGTAAGCCCAAACAATACTAGCTTTACAGAAGGCACTTTAAATCTAAAGGTGTTTTCAATGTAAAAAGAGTACTAGCATCACTTCCCTCAGCAAACTCAAACATCTCCTCCCACTCACTGACACACAAACACACGCAGACCTGTAGAGTTCCTTGCTACACCAATAACATGTCGCACATCAGCAGCCCACAAGTCCGTGGCTTATCCCTTGGGTTATTGCATCTGAAACAAATAACTTTCACTTTCACGCTAACTTCACTTCCCTTAACTACATGAGTGGCCAGACTCCCAACAGAGAGGCACTGGGATATAACACAGACTTCTGGCTCCTCTCAACTCAGGAAGTCATCAGAGGCTCTGCACAGAGAAAGCAAGTGACTAAAGTGGGGAAAAAAAGACTGTAAAAATGAAGGAACAGTCATAGTGAATGTAATAGATACAAACTTGTGTCAGAAAGTGACAAAAACGGAAGGGGGATTACTGAAGAATTAGAATTACCACATGCTGAAGTTAATTAGAGCTAGTTGCCGAATCGCTTCAAATTGAAAATCCTCACTTTTTATAATGAAGCAGAATACAGGAATTAATGTCACTCTGCAGATGGGAGTTTATAATTCCTCTGGCTCCCTATCAGATACAATCATTTCCAAGCTCCAAATCCTCTCAGAGGCATTTCCTCACTTCATGTTTGACCACAATTTTAAATAGAGCCATCTTTTAGCTCTACATACTTGCAAAACAAAATTCTGAGTGTTTTGTGGTTAAGCAGAGATATACTATAGACAAAAATATTTTGTACCGTAGAAGCTGAAGATGTTTATGCATTTGCAAAAAAGGCCTAAATAAAAGCTGAAAGAAAAAAAGCATTTTGCTGCCTATAATTAACATCATGGTACAGTCTCTTAAGCAGTTCATTATTTACTTGGTGCACAAATTGCAGCTTACCATGTTCGTACATGTTGAGGGGCCTTATGCAAAGACCATAAAGGCATACAAATATATGTGAATTGTCCTAGTCTGGAACTTATTTTTCGGATAATTCCGACACCACATGAATGGAGCCCTATCTTGCAATGTTAACAAATTGAAAAATAAATGTGTTCTACCTTGGCCCCTCCTACACTCCAAGTTTCCACCAAGTTTCATTCAAATCGGGCCAGAAGTTTTTCCTTAATCTTGTTGACAGACCAACAAACAAATGGACAAACCAAACCGCAAACATAATGCATTAATGTGTGACCGCATGACTCGAAAACTTCTCAGAAGGTGAAATCAGAGTATGTCCTATGAACTCTGCCCACTATGGCCATTATAGCATGTTTCCTGCTGTTTTCACTAACCCATAGGTCAGGGACTGTTTTGCTGTTCTAGCTGAAGGGTTAACCCGGCATTGTGAGGTGACACAAGCGATCAAAAGGTCATGATTAAATGTCATGGAGAGCACTGGCCTCTCCAAGTGACTCAGAAGGGAAACCTTTGATAGAGCAACCCACAATGCTGACAACCTAGCCATATAATCCTCCTGTTATTTTCTTTTTCACTGTGGTAGCCAGCACATAATGCAGGATGTAGTCTACCTAACTGCCGTCACTTTAAGCATCGTATTGGTCCGAATATAAGACGACCCTGATTGTACGATGACCCCCCCCCTTTCCAGACTCATTTTTGAAAAAATAATTTTTGAAGACCAAATCTTGTTTTTATAAAGAAAATTATTTTATTTGAAAATAATTCCAATAAAAACACATTGAATAAAACAAGGTAGGCTGTTGTATTTAACATCTTTTAAACAAAATAATATTTTAAATATCTTTTTAGATGAAAGTGTCACATTTAAATTAATGGTAAATATTCCCAAGGCCTTCAGCTGAATGACTGCTCTGGTAATTGGCATCCCATCATTCCGTTTTTCAGTCACGTAATCACACACTCTCCTGTCAATCTCTTGGAAGCGGCCACTTTGAGGACCACGGTAAGATTTTCTCTGGCTGTTTGCATTTGTAGACGGTGTATCTTCTCCATGACAACGCCTCGTTGTACTTCCGTTCTAACTTCCGAATTTAGGCTTTTTTTGTAGCTGGATATATCATTTGTTGCATCTAAATATGAATCTGAATAACATTAGTGATATTGAGATGCTTGCTACAGTTGCACTTCGAGTGATGAATCGGCGAAAACTTTTTTTTATTTTGCTGATTCACTGCTTTGTTCTAACGCCACTAGGCACTCCCTCTCTCAGTCTCTCTCTAGCTCGCTTAACCAGATAACGTTACCGTGTTTCTGGGCGGTCGTTGAGGCTCCGTCTAAAACTCTACCATTTCGACCAGCTGTTTGTAACATCAAAATAAAATGCATCATTTTATTTCTATAGTTTATAGCTGACTTTACCAGCTGACTTCTCTATTGGCTGTTGAAACAAGTGAAGTCTCTTAGGTTCTAAAACCAGCCTCTGCGACTTTAACAGCTGAAGGTCTAGACCCCAAATATAAGACGGCCCCACTTTTTCAGACGTATTTCCAGGGGGAAAAAAACGTCTTATAGTCGGACCAATACGGTATGTCAGTTACAAATGACAAATGCAGTCTAAGTGACAAAAGACTACCCTCCCCGGTAGGTTCAGTACTGTGGGGCATACAAAACATCCCTGTTGGAAAAAAATCAAACATTGCCTCCTCATTGCCAGCAAGCCATACAGAGTTGCCCCACTCTCTCAGAGGGTCAAACAACAGTAGTGATTCTAATACAGTGAAGGAGAGGGACAACTCCAAAGCGTTGCTGCAGAACTCCACCTTTATTTCATCGTGTCATAGTTGCATGCAGGGGGAATTGTCCTACTGTTGTTGGAATGTCACAATGGACAAGAATCAGCAGTTAGTGGGCAAAGCCTGTTTGAATCTCGAAGTTGAAAATAAGTGACTTTTCTGATTTACTTTCCACATTTTGAAAAGTATTCAAGGTCTAAAATTATTATTGACTCTATTTACAGCAATGAGGTGATCCTGGCAAGTTTGAGTTAATGTGTGCGGGTTCAATAGGCAGCGTAGGGAAATGGTGACGGGTTAGCTGACGGCAAGAGATTTGGTAACAATACATATGTAATTACTTTCACTGCTGCTCGTGCTTTATCTTCTCGGAACTCATTGCAGCTGCAACATAAACTGTACTCTTTCTCCCATCCCCTATTCCCTAAACTCCTGGGAAGCATATTAGTCTGACACTTAATGTGTCAACGTCCAAAGCAGCTGGTCTTGACTGGCTGAAAAGGCAGTGTCAGGTCATTAGTGCAGCCTGTCCGCCAGCTCTCCTTCAACTGCCAAATGTACTGTACTGACGGCTTTCTGCAACACCTCGCCCAACCCCCCACACACGCACACACCGTCACTTGTCGATAAAGGAATAGTGCACACATACCTAGCATTTCCTGGTCTAACATTAAGGAAAAACATGCTCTCCCTGCATAACACAACTCCACCTTCCGTCGCCTTACTTCCCTCCCCCATTCCTCATCTTCCTCTGTCTTCATCTCTCTAGCTCAATGCTGACACTCTGTCACTGACTCTCTCGCAGGTCATCACTCTCCCACATTCAGGTCTGCACTGTAAA
The DNA here is from genome assembly GCA_023566125.1 of Zingel zingel. NCBI lineage: Eukaryota > Metazoa > Chordata > Actinopteri > Perciformes > Percidae > Zingel > Zingel zingel. The sequence continues at coordinate 11,943,264 of CM042336.1, read as the reverse complement.
ATGTTTTTTAGATTGGTAACAGCTGGGGTAAAGGGAGAGTTTCAGCATTCCTCACCTAAGGGCTGAGGACCTGGTAGGGATTCATTCTTTAAATATCTTTCACATTTCTTTGCAGCCTGATTCTTTCTTTGACTCACATGCACACATTGTCATCGCCCTGGAGCAGTAAAGAAATTTAAGAGAAAAAAAGTTCAGTCTTATTCAGCCAATATCAGCCATTTTGAAAGTGATCATCAGATCATTTGTTAAAGCCAATGACTCCCATACGTCCCTTTATTCCATTCGCAGCACAGTTCCAGTCCAGCATGGCACATTAACCAGACTTGGCCCCTGGGGACTAACTTTACTCCCTCTCGAGTTTTCCCTTTCAACCCTTTCCCCGTTCCTCAGAGAAAATAAAAAACAAATGTTCCATCAGAAGGAGGAGGCATGAGAGCATGGTTCACACCTTGTAGGCATGTCAGCTTAATGGATTGAATAACCTATTTACTTTGGAGGGCCAAGTGCAAGGTACAGTCATGTCAATGCTGTGCTTTGCAGGAGGTGGGAGGAGAGTTAACGAATACGATTTAACACCAGCCTGTCACCCAATGGTAAATAAACTATCATCGGAAAACATCTCCGATGCTGAGGCATGCACTATTAAAACATGTAATGTGCACGGGTGAGCATTTTTAAATTGTCAGCAGTCTCTAGAAGGGGGCTACATTTGTTCAGCATGTCTCAAGCTGGTCTGCAAGAAGAGGTCAAAGAGAAACCGTAAACATGTTCCCTCTTTGTCAGAGTGCTTTTTTCACTTGTGCATTTTTACACGCTAATCTAACAATGTGCCGATGTGAATCTAAATGAAGAGACCTGCCTTTCAGTGCCTTTTCTAAAGCTCTTACGTTATGTGGGTGCACTGTGCTAATCTAATGGCATTAATTGAAGTCAGCTGCACTTCTCAGAAGTTGCCCGGCACATTAACGAAGCCCTCAGAAAATCATACTAGCAAAATCGCGTCTGTGTATCCAGATTTCTGTGTGCATTTGTTGTAGTGGCACTTTTCGGTACCATGAGATAAAGGTTAAATGTTGCCGTTGCATAAGTGATTAGTCCTGATGGATTGGAGAGCACAGGTGGGGTCCAGAGGGGAGAGACTAGATTGCAAAGCCAGCAGTGAGCCCGCTGAAGGCTGTGACTGCCAAGCCCTCTTCTCGACACAGTGCCACTTCAGATTTAATTACACTCCATACCAAATGGTCCGTCCTACAGTGGCAAACTTGGCACAGAGAGTTTACCTTTTGGCCTCATCACTGGGAGAAAGGGAGTTATTCAAGCCCTTGTACATGTTTAGGAAAGACACCTCTCCTTCCATTGGTCTACCCCTCATTTGTAGCAGGTTTGATAAAGAAGCTCAAACATGTCAGATTAGGGACTTTCACATATGATTTTGTACAGCTTCAACTGAGAATACCTTCCAATAACATTCTTCCTTATTTATGTATCTTGTTTTTGCCCACAGTGCTGGGGTGGGACGCACAGGTTGCTTCATCGTGATTGATGCCATGATGGAACGTATCAAACACGAGAAGACTGTGGACATCTACGGGCATGTAACGCTAATGCGTGCCCAGCGCAACTACATGGTGCAGACAGAGGACCAGTATGTCTTCATACACGATGCGCTCCAAGAGGCCATCAACTGCGGCACCACCGAAGTGCCCGCCAGAAACCTATACGCCTACATCCAGAAACTGACGCAGATAGAGGGTGGAGAGAATGTCACTGGCATGGAACTCGAGTTCAAGGTACAACTGTTTGAAGCAAAAGCATTGGGGAAATTGTTTGGGTCAGGGATAACTGTGATTGAGCAGCGTTTTTCTCTTTACTGACCTTAGGTTTTACTTGCCATATACAGCAAACAGTTACAGGCATCCCATTGGCAATCATGTTCCAAGTCATATGCAGGTCACTGTGTCATTGATTGGCCATTCTCAACTCCCAAACTCTTTTCCAATTCCTAGTAGGCCCGCTAGACAGCATGGGGCCTGTGGTTTCCTCTCTATTTCAGTTAGTTGACTTACTTGTGTAACCCAACATAGGATACATTCTATCTTTCTGGTTTCCCCTTCCCATATCTCTCCCTCCTTGGGTAACAGGGGTATTGGTTTACATAAAAAAGCCAAACACAGGTTTTCCCCACTACAGAACAGCTACAGGAGTGACTTGAGCAATATACTCTGCATTTAAAATGAGGTTTGACAATCCTTATGCAGCCCTTTGCAGTCTGTGGTATTGCTTTATGCATTGTATTGCCTTGCTCATCACGCGATTGCTTTCTTGCTGTGATGGGATGCTGATTCCACTAAGAGATGATAAACCGGTTAAATTACACCACTTCTGTCCACTCCAGGCTCGCCAGGGTTTCCATACTTATCTTTTCATCATAACATGCTATTTTTCCCTGCAAAGGCAAGCCGTGATATTAATCACTCCGATTTATGGTTTATGGTTATGTGAAAATAGTATATAACCACAGTACACTGTGTGCATTGTAGATTTTATCACCCACTATGTGTAGCTGATTATTTTGGATTACTCCCTACTCTCAAGCGAGTAAGAAAGAATCTGAAGGAATCTGATTGTTCATACATGTTTTTTACGTCCAATCCACCTTCAATGTCAAACAGTCAGTCACCAGGGAAACACAGAAAGTCAGTGTTCATATATATCTTTTTCTCTGTCTCAATGCAGCGTTTAGCTAACACTAAAGCCCATACATCAAGATTCATCAGTGCCAATCTCCCCTGCAACAAGTTCAAGAACCGCCTTGTTAACATAATGCCATACGAGTCCACACGAGTGTGTCTTCAGCCCATTCGAGGAGTGGAGGGCTCTGACTACATCAATGCCAGTTTCATTGATGGGTACAGGTAAGTGCTCACATACTCTGACACCCATTGCCGATCAGATGGCCAGTATATAAATTCATTGGACTTGAAAATGGCTCGGCATTTTAAAAGAAGCAACTCCATTTTTGAAATGTAAGAGTCAGCAAATGTGTACAAGACAAGCGTCATTGCCATGTTTTGGTCAGTCATCACAAATATGGTTCTTTCAACATCTTCAAACCATTCACAGTGAAAGCTCTAATGTATTTTTATGCTGACTGTCTCACACCTTTTCCATCATGTGATGAAATGCATTTCCACAGGCAACAGAAAGCCTATATTGCCACACAGGGACCACTGGCAGAGACCACAGAAGACTTCTGGAGAATGCTCTGGGAGCACAACTCTACTATTGTTGTTATGCTCACCAAGCTTAGAGAAATGGGCAGGGTATGCATACGCTTATTTTTCTTCCCATTTTTTTTGGCACATTAACCTCCTTAATCTGGCTACAGAACACAAAAGCATGTTACAAAACAGCTTATATGAAATACCATACAGTATGTAGCTTCAGCCAAGAGAATAAAATCGTCAAGCACAAGATACAGAATAAATAGAATGAAAACAATTCTGGGAATGAAAACAGTGAAGCTAGTGTATGAAGAGAATGTTGTGGCTCATTGTGGTATTCTATTTTTCACTCCCTACAGGAAAAATGCCACCAGTACTGGCCAGCAGAGAGGTCGGCCAGATACCAGTACTTTGTGGTGGACCCAATGGCCGAGTATAACATGCCCCAGTATATCCTGAGAGAGTTCAAAGTGACTGATGCCAGGGTAAGCAAGCATTATTTAATAGAACAAAGTTTAAAGATCAAAATTTGGCATTGTTGGAACGGAGCTCCAACTCCAGTGCTATTGTTTACAGCTTGCTTGAGTGTATTGTTTTTCAAAGTCTGGGTGATGACCTAACGGTGGGTCATGGGGGACACTGAATGTATCTCCAAAATAAAATAATAATGTTCAACTGTTTTATTTGTTTCAACGCTTAAGTTCTTTAACTTTGGGTCACTGCTATATAGAATTTAGAAAAAAAAGTGATTCAGTTATTGAGCATACTACTACTATTTTAAAATCCCATTACGCAATTTCTTAATCACATGATTTTATTTACCGAGAAAGAAGATTTGAATGGCATTGTTGAAAATGCTGGATAGCGAACACTCATTGAGCACCTGATTTAATATCGCAGTAGTTATTAGCTCAACATGTTGGCATTGTATCAAGTATTTGTTATACCAAACTATGGCCTTAAGTGTAACATAAGCACAAATAAATATTTCTGTGAATTATGACACATGTCAAAGTGTAAAAACAAATGTGGTGCTGGCAGCAGTAAGCTGCTAGAGTTTTTAATTCCATCAAAGGCTTACACAGATGCATGGTGCAGTCTCCCTCGTTTGTAGTGCATGTTACACTGTCTCGTCAATGGGATTTCTCTCCTTATCAAGGGGCTACAATATCACTTAAGTAATGCACACCATCGGTCGATTCTCCAAGCACCCCGTCGAGGTTAGCACATCAAAGGAATTGCCATCTTCAGTGTTCATGTTTAATACATTCAGGTAAAACGACAGGGATCTTTGACAACAAAACATTTTCTCTGATGCTTTAAACTCAATTTTTTCAAGAATGCTGTCTTGGACTGTAAAACCAACAAAAGGCATGGATAATTACAGTGAAGATGGTCATGGAATGAACTGCCATGGGTTGGCTGTCTGCGAAACACCAGACTGGCTTCCTAGTTTCACTTCATCAGTTTTGTTTTGTGTACACATTTTTCCATATTTCTGACTGACGTTCCATCTAAAGAGCAGGCTCTGTACATTCTCTCTCTCTTCCCACCCTTTGTTCCCAGGATGGACAGTCACGGACAGTAAGGCAGTTTCAGTTCACAGACTGGCCTGAACAAGGAGTGCCAAAATCAGGAGAGGGCTTCATCGATTTCATTGGCCAAGTACATAAAACAAAAGAGCAGTTCGGCCAAGATGGGCCTATTTCGGTCCACTGTAGGTAAGTGATCAACCAGTATAACTCACCAAATCATATCACTTGCACTTTGTAGATAATTAAACTGAATGCAAATATATTTTGAGACCCGAATAGTGATTTAGCATACTGGTGCTAGAGTCAGACCGATATATCGGCGGGCCGATATTATCAGCCGATATTAGGCATTTTTCAAACTATCGGTATCGGCATTTATAATGGCCGATAAACAAATTTTTAAAAAATAAAATAAAAAAGGACGAAACACCCTTCAACCATGTTATGAGTGTTTGGCGTTGCATAGTTTGTCCAGCAGAGGGCGCTCTACAACTTCCCTGTTGGCAACACTTTGATTTTCTTTTTTTGTTATTGTGCTTTTGTTCAAAGGACTATTTTTATACATTTTATTTATCATAACTTTAATATATTTTTATGTTCCTCTGTTCTGTTGTGACAATAAAACAAGTTTATTTTTAAACTGCAATATCATATTATTTTAGTGAGGACTCATAAATAACTACAAATAACTAATGTTAGGGAAATCTGTTTATGTTTTGTTACGCGTTTCTGGATTTATTTTTTTTTAAATACATATTGGCCAATATATCTGAATATCGGATTTTTAAATCACCAAATATTTGTATCGATATCGGCCTTAAAAATCCTTTATCGGTCGGGCTCTGGACTGGTACAATGTTTGATATGATTTTTTTCTATATTTATCTGGTTTCTCTGGCCTCACTGCTGACGTTTTTGCCCTCTCTCGCACAGCGCGGGTGTTGGTAGAACTGGAGTTTTCATCACCCTCAGCATAGTCTTGGAACGAATGAGATATGAGGGTGTAGTAGACATCTTTCAGACAGTGAAAATGTTACGGACACAGAGACCAGCTATGGTGCAGACAGAGGTGAGGTGTTTTTTTTTTCACTATATTTGCAAAGAAGACATAACTCACAAACTTTACTGAGGTAACTTAAGGTTTTGTGACACTTTAGATAACACTTGGAATCAGTGACTGCATTACAAATTTGATAATTTCATAATGAAAAGGGCTGGTGAGATTCCAAGTGTGCTCTTGAGCCAAACAGATTAACTAAAGCAAGCCTCTGTTGAAGCAACACTAGAGAACTTTTCCCGCTTCGGCCCCCCTACAGGTTGAAAGCAGAATTGTCCATTACATTACATTATGCAAGTTTGCCAGCTCGGGTAGCGGATCTGTAGTTCGAATGAACTGGACAATGTAATATAATGAACAATTACGCTTCCAACCTGTAGGGGGACCAAAGCGGGAAAAGTTCTCTAGTGTTGCTTTAAAGACCATAATTAATCCAGTAACTGAACCAGTTACTGGTGAGCTTGTCTGCTCTTCACTGCAAAGTTATCTTACCTTTGGAATACAAAAAAAAAAAAAAAAAAAGTTTTGGGCAGCTAACAAATGTAATGTGACTAGTGTCTAGGCTAGATCCCTAAGAGAGAGGGAGTGTGAGCTTAAGTCTTCTCTTCTTTGTTTCCAGGATCAATACCAGTTCTGTTACAGAGCTGGCTTGGAGTACCTGGGAAGCTTTGATCACTATGCAACGTAAAAGACCCAATATTGGAAGAAAAAAAAGCAGAGAGCCCTTTGGAAAAACAACAACAACAACAACAGTGAGCCTCTCTTCTGAGCCATAAATTCCTGCTTGAGAAAGTACTCCTTAACTCCTTGCTAACAACTCATTAAGTGTTGGATGTGTGACATGTCTTGTCAAAAAATTAAAAAGATGATTCCCGGAGGACCAAGTATTTCCCAACCCCAATAAAACCTCGCCTTGAGACAAAGTGAGGGAATCCTGACTGTTGAAGCATCATACGGAATTACCTTTTGTTTTGCTTCAAGGATTCATTTTGGGGCTCATTAAACTGAATGAAACCAACACAACAAAAAAGTAAATGAACAATAATGACATCATCAGAAATGCATCAATGATTATGAACCTTTACGAGAGAGGCATTGGAGGCACACAGAATTGCAGGGGCGGGGGGGGGGGGGGGGGGGGGGGGGGACTTGATGCACATTGTAAAGAAAATAAAATCTGTTTCACAATCAAGAACACACAGACAACCCATCGAAAAAGAAGACAATGCTTGGTCCACAACAGCAGGACAGACTTAAAGTAATAATGAATAAATAACCCTTTTTCCTGTCACAATGTTCATCTAAATTTTGGGAGACGGTAGAGCTCAAATGATCTATGAAATAAATAAAAAATTATTGATTTAGTTTTTTAGTACTTTATTATACAGCTGATGTGCTTTTTTTGAACTGTGTGAATTTCCTTTTTTTACACAAATTTATTGCTTGGAAAAGAAGTGATATAACGTATTTACGTAAATGTTATTATTTTTTTTTTTTTAAGCTGTAGAACTGTTCTGACATATGTGCTATTGTGCAGAGAGTATCTTTGCTTTTTTTTTTATTTTGGTTTTGTTTCCATTTTCTTCCCACATTTTGTTGCACAGAACAAAATTCACACTACCAAAAGGAAAGTTTGTTCAAGAGTTATTTTTGTCCATGATCACATACATAGTAACTTAATTACTCCCATGAGATAAACTCGGGCTTTGTGGAATCAACAGGGATGAGCAAAGTATGAAGTTGCTGCTACCGATTATCTTAGTTCTTCCATGTTAGAAGGATGATAAGAGAGAACCTGATGAATTGGATAAAATATATAGATATATGGTACAGATTGTCAAATATATGTGAAATATATATTAAAGCATACATATAACATTCTAAATATATTGATAGAGTACATAATTTATGAGTAAAAAAGTATTTGAAATATGGATGGTCTATGAAAGCTTCCAGATTGAGTGTTGTGTGCTATGGGGGAAATGAAATGAGATTTTTCACTGGAATGCACATCAGTAGGACAAACTTGTATTCTGATTCAGTGCATCTTTTCTTGTGCAATAAATATGTGTATTTTTAGATAGGGTTTTATGTGGATATGTCATTCACTCATGACATTGTTGTTCCCCCTGCAAGTGAGGTGTGGGAATGTCAGGTGCCAGTCAAAGTGTCACGGTGCATTTTTTTTTTCAAGCTCTCATACAGTCTGTAATTAGAGGCAGAGTGGTAACACAGTCGCAATCACCGCTCCACACAATAGGGCAAGGTACAAAGACGTCACTTTCTTGTGGTTCTTTAAAGCATTCAACGGTAATGACTCGTTTTCATTTTGCATTTAGAGTGCCTTATATTTATGCCTGTTTTTATAATGTTTCATTTAACATATTAATGTATCCTGAGTAATCTAGGCATTTAGTATATATGTAACTGTATAGTTTATTTACCATAAGTATTCATTTGTCACATGAGGAGATTATATATGCAAATAAGAACATTTCAAAGCTCATATTTTTCATTTTCAGTGGCCTTATTGTGGCTGAGTGAATAAAAAAAAAAAAAGCTAATATATCACTGACCTCTACAGAATACACAATAGTTACAAAACATATATTTAAAATGTTCAGACATGGAGACTGGGATGAGATTGCAGAATACTCAAAACTAAACAGGATAAAGGCCCAACATAATGGTAATTCATTTCAAACAAAAAATGGATTTGGCCAAAAAGAATGCACAGGTCGTCACCGCAGGGTTTCTTTTCCATGCCTTTGAATTCCAGACTTTATATGTGTCACTACAGAGAAGAGATATAAAGAAACAATCTGCAACAACATTTCAGTTCTGCTATCCTGACAGTGTGTTATGTTCCTTTTTTATGTATGACATTACAGTTAGATACTGGAGTTTAGTTTGGTTATGTTTCAGTCTTTATGTTGAGCAGCATCTTTAACTTCTCCGTACCCTCGTTGATGGCTTTGTGGATGTGCATTCCAGGTGCTTTCTTTCCCTTGTTAACTCAAGCGGCTATGTGTTTTATTTTTGTCAACTGCTTAACTGATTACTTTTGTCTTCATTTTGAGATATAAAAGTGCTATCATTTAACTTAATGGTGGCTAACATTACATTATGTTCGCGTCTCAGATGTTTATTTTCTCATCTCAGTTTTTCCTTTTTTATTGATTTTTCATATGCAGGGTGAAACATTGCAGAATGGCCGAAGCTGGCCTGGTAGGAAGATTTGCACTTTCTCTATCTTTGTACTATGCACTGCCCTATTGATTCTAAACCCACTAATATATTACTTGAACCCATCTATATAAAAAAAAAAATCTCCTTAAAACGTTCACTTTGTGTGTATGTAAATAACACAAAAAAAGGTATCAACTCTTGAAAAAGACAAAAACAAAAAAAAAAAAGTTTGTGGCGAAAAAGAGCATCCATTCTGATGCCATGGTTACTCCAGCAGATGACTTCAGAAAAATCTGTCCCCCAACCATCTGTTCTTGTGGCTTTGCCATTCAAGCTTGGAGTGTCATTAACAGAAATAAACGTTGTGTTCTCTGCTCTCTCTATCTATCTCTCGTCTGGATGCATAGATTGAAAATTAAATAATGAAATTGTAAAAAAAAAAAATTAAAAAAAATGGCTTGTTAAAAAGATCATACAATTACCTCCGATTAGTTGTAAGCGTAAACTGTTTCTTTTTCTGAATGAAAGGAGTGCTTTTTATTTTCTTACTTAGGTTACATTGGTGGCGAAAGAAATCTGTATGGAAATCAGTTCTTTGCTGACACAAGTTCCATTTGTTATAAATTAATTCTATTAAAAAATGTCAGTGTTATGCATCGGCGTTTCACTTGTTTCCCTCCACCTCACTTTGACTTGAAAAGACTGATGGAGCCATTTTACCCCCTACTGGTCTGGGTCCAACATATTATCCACAGTTCTTTCATGTAAGGGGAAATTGAGCCTCACCACATTTAAATAGAGTTCCATTTCTCTTCTGTCACTGATGACAGCTACATTGAATCATCAGGGGAACCTTTGACAGAAGTGCAGTGTTTTTAAAGCTGCCTTGTTCTTACGACATAGTTTGTTCCCCATACCGACAAAGTGATATAGAGTTGTAAGTCGGAATTAGAACCACACTGCATTACATTCAATGCCATTGCACAACTCACTACTTGTTTCTGTTGCCGTTTGTTCCTGCTTCTCATCTATTATGTACGTATAATATACACCAGTATGACCAGCAACCTCAAGTTAGGCCAATCTAAAATCAGTTTCACTGTTAATTGACAATTTTACATTACAATTATCAATTGTTACATTGGTTGATACATACTGGTAGAAGATCCATCTTAAGTTAAAGCCAAAGCTATACAACCAATATAAAGCGATACATATTGATATATAAATATGTACAATACATACTATATATGCCATGGGCAATTTTAGGCCCTTTTTAGGGGGGCTCAAGCCCTTAATTTCATCTCAGCCCCTCTAAAAATTATTTATATATATATATATATTTTTTTTTTTAAATCAATTTTAGTGCTTCAAGTTAGAGTTTGCGACCTTGTCTGTTAGTGACAAAAAAACAATTACAGGTTCAAAAGGGCTTGAAACTGGTTTAATATCCTGTGTTGCTGTCACCGATGCTACGCACCTGTAACCCAGTCAAGGAAAGGGTTAACAGAAACGTAGTTTTGGCCAATCGGAGGTGGTTGTGCCAGACTCCCGCCTTTGGCTGAGTCTCTATCTAATCTGTCAGAGGGAGATCAGGAGTATGGTTATGAAGTTTAACGTTGGTAGTCCCCAGAGAAGAAGTTGGTCATTTCATGGCGCAGATTAGAACCCAAATTGAAACGTAAGCAACTAAAATTGCTGAATGTTGGAACATTGTGTCCAATTGGTCGTTATTACTGTGACCCTAAAGCCACCCTAAAGGTTTGTTCCTAATATCGCCCCTGGTATATGCATATCTTTAAATAAATATAAATACATACAAATTCAAAAATGGAAACTGCCAGTACCAACTCCACAGATTTTATATTGATATATACTAAAAACACTCTTTTACTTTGCTTTCCAAAATGTACACATTACAAGTCAAGGCAATGGAACATAGCCATGGCTAAGTACTTTTAAATATTAATTTGACATGCTCTATAATGATATATTCATAATCATTCTTTTTCAGAGGCTACTCCAGACTGGCTCACTAGGTCATGCATTCAGGAAAAAAATCATTAGGTGTCATAACTACAACTTATTCACAACCTGGCTACATGTTCCTAAAGCTATCAACAGTGCATGCTATATTTTTTGTCAACAACACTAACCTACAGAAGTACTATACAGTGCCAATAACCTGATTTTTTTAAAGAACAGTATTGAACTGCTTGAAAGCTGGGGGAACACAGAAGTTATTCAGGTTTCAGAAAACTATCCATGCACCCAATTGGAAAATATCATCCCACGTGACAACAAAGAGAGACAGATGCTGTCAGGTATGACACAGAGCTTGAGAAACATTATTCCTGAGTCTACCCTGGAAAGCATTGCTGTATAACATGCTGTGCAAAATGTTAGTCAACAATAGCAGATCATAGCGGTGTTGAAATGTAATAAATATCAAGAGGTTCCTATCTTCAAGAGAAAATGTTGCTATAGAGATGTGTCAAAAGCAATGACATACTGCAAGAACTACAGAGATGATTTCTGCAGGAGCTGTTTGTTACTCGTTTGCTACATGTTTTTTCTAATGGCGTTTTTCCATTACATGGTACCTGCTCGACTCGCCTCGAGTCTACTCGCCTCGACTCGACACACTGTGCGTCCGTTTTCCATTGCAGTTCTGTGGAGGCTCCACGCAGAGCTTTCTCAGTAGCCTATGTAAGTGGCCTGATGTTTATACTTGTGCGCTGGTGTGTGCGTCGAGCCGGCCATGTGTGTGTGTACGTAGGCTACGGCGAAAGCTCTGCCTGGAGCCTCCGCAGGACTGTAAACAAGCAGTGCCGCAGTAAACTGCCGTGACCTAACGCGACACACACACACACACACACACACACACACACACACACACACACACACACACACACACACACACACACACACACACAGAGTGTCGAAGGTGTGTTGTTGTTGCCAGAAGACACATTTTGTTTCAAATGAAGCTGGAGGCAGCAAAAAAAAACACAGCTGGCTAAACTATTTAAAAATAGCGGGTTTGTTCAGGACACCCCATCTTTCGCTTTCACGTCACCTTTTCGGCTCGCCTCAGCTCGCTTGGAACCTCGACGGAGGTGGTACTAAAAGAAGTACCTGGTACTTTTTTTCGTAATGGAAAACCAAAAAAGGCGAGTAGAGTCGAGGCGAGTAGAGTCGAGGCGAGTCGAGCAGGTACCATGTAATGGAAAAGCGCCATAAATCAGACCTCAAACTGAACATGCAAGTATTGCATCTGCCAGAACCAGCAACGTGGCCCTGAAAAGGCAAAGTTCATGAAGGACCTTTCATGCAGTAAGGTATGCTGATGTTCAATGTTTCTTGCTATGTTATGAAGCATCAAAACATAAAGATACATCTGCCCCTCCCACGCCTGTGTGTGTTTAGGACATGACTCCCCACATTAAGAGCACACTAAGATTTCAGACACCAACATGGAAGCTGGAATAGACAGACTGCTCATAATGCCAGAGTATCATATTACAGCGTGTACAGAATTGCATATGACATGAAGGAACATGTTCACAGATTACAGCATGGCAAGATCAATTACTGCTTCATCCTTTTTTCTGACAATTTGATGGAAATTGGCCAAATTATTTTCTAAATTTCTTGAGCTATCGTGCCAAGGCAGATCTCTGCTTCACGCCAGAGAGGAATACAACGAACTACAGAACGCCGACTGTCGTCAGCTTTTATTTTTCACCGGAGACTGCACTTCAGATGTGTCAAGCAGATGTTCTGTCTTCGTCTCTCAAGAGTTTTTGTGGAATTATGAAACCAACTTACCAGTCAGTCATAACACTGCGCACAAGTCATTTCTCACAAATCCCTTTTTTCACCCCCTTAAAAAAATACCTGAGTGCTTTATTTTCCACATCCTTAATTTGATGAAACACGTCCAGGTGAAGGCTCTGGAGAGAGTGCAGCTTTGTCAACAGTAATGGGTAGGAATCAAGATCCAGACATTTATTTTTATTCTCGTGGTTTGGAAAGAAGAAAAGCTTCTGTACCCGATTCTACTGCAGCAAGAATGATTACACAACTATGCATTCAAATAATTCAATTATATTAGCAGGTTGCTTTGATCAAGAACTCTGACACTCACAGCATCCACCACCCACTGTGTTCTCGATGCTCCATCTATTCCTGTATTGAGAAACAATCACCTGTTACCACCTCACCTACTTCATGTATCAGGTCCTGACATATTTTCACTAATAAGACACTGTTGGCAGCTTTGTTCCTCATGCATCCATCTTCATATTAATATTGCTGGGAATATTGTAATTATATAGTTATATTATTATAATTATATAGTGCTGCAGGTGCACATTAGGTTAAAAAAACGAAGACTTTTTGAGGAATTCAAACATTCAAAAAGAATAGTGTAAATGATTTAAGAGATTTTTTTAAAGATTTCTGTTGGAATCAACTCTAAACCTCTTCTGTAGGGCTGGGATCTTTGGGAATCCCACGATTCAATTCTTGCCGTCATTATTCGATTCAAAACGGATTCTCGATTCAATGTATGGAACTATTTTCAGCCGTCTTTAGTCCCCTGACTTGCAATAAGAAATATTAATTACAGTCAAGCTAACTGGCCTTGATGGCGGTCACAGTCTAACCAAATAGAAAAGCCAGTGAAAAATGTGTGGGAGAATGCAGCTTTTTTATAGTTAAAAAAGTAACTCCAGCAACGGTCATTGCCTGGTTAAATGTCTTTTGTAGAGAAATAAGTCGGTGTGCTGGAGGAAGGGAAAAAAGTAGATCCTTTCTGCTGTAACACTAGTACAAGGGAACAATTATGTACAATCCAGTACTGACGCAGGACTTTTAATGAAACTGCCTGCATATGAAGTATTGAAAAAAAAAAAAAAAGATTTCACTCTCATCTTGCAAAGTGAATCTTCTTTAAAAGATGAACTACAAGATAACTCTTGCGTATCTTGTTGTGTATGCCATCCAGGTGCTGCACTGTAGCTCAGTTAAGCCCTGCCCTTTTTTGTTCCTTCAACATAATGTTATTAATGAGGTACAAAAAAACAATTTTTGGAATCTGAATTTACTTAATAATGGTTCAATGTTTTTTCTCCCCCCCCCCCCCCCCCCCCCGCTACTCTTCTGTGTTCCTGAATTGTTGCCAAGCCTTATGTCATTTATAACCCCTTCATAAGATTTAGTATCCACCACACTTGCCAGAACACTTATACAATTTTACCTTATTTACAATCCTTGTAATGCAGATGCAACATGTTTTGAATGTGTTAGATAACAGGAGAGGGCCTAGTTTCATCTATGATGCCTCACCGCATTTTTAAAATAGCTCCTACCACAATCCAAATAAAACCTACAATGAATATACAGCAATACAGGGTACGCCCATGACCGCTACTGGACTGAAATCAAAATGCTTTCCTCACAATGACATTTTCAGGGGCAGTGATTTTTTTTAAACCTTAAGTTCTGGGTAATACTAAAGCCAATTTAGTTCTTCATACGGTTTTGTGGCAGTTTTGAGTTTAAAATGTCAACTGCCAAACCTTAGCAGTGATTTCATATACTTGTTAAGGGCAAAGCTCACCCCCTTGTCACCGATTCACTGTCACAGTTGGCCGCCAGCAAAGCTAATATTAAACTTGAGAGCTAAGCAGCTGAGTAAACAGACATGGATTCTTGGTTTGACTGGACTCAAGGCACAATGCAGAACAAGTGGAGCGACTGTGTGCTGCAAATGAAATGGACAGTTATGGGTCTGCGAGCAGCACAATCCAGGGGCCTTTCGCAGGCAGAATGGTGAAGGCGCTGCAGAGAGACAGGCCCTGTGCCCTGCAGCAGGCTGATGATGATGATCCATATGGGGATCCTCAATCGAGCGGGCTCCCAGCTCAACGATGAAGAACCGAGATAAGAGCTGACACTGCTGCTAACGCTACATTGACTTTGTCTGCACATCACATTAGAGCTACTTCAGAAGCAAAATTAGGTTTTGACCTTTAGTAACTATTGCAAGGAAAGAAAAGGAAAGGAAGATCAACACAAAAGGCTGGTAAAAGAATGCAGTTACCAGTGTGATTATACATTTGTGTTTGTCTTTGAAGTGCCCATTATTACTAGCTAGCTTGGCCAAAATGGGATAAGAGAGATGGTTTCTTCAACTCAGTAACCAAGTAAAACAAGACGGAGAGGAAATAGGAGGTATTAATTGATGAAAATGGAGGATAGGATAGAGACGACTTGAGCGAAAACCTTGACTGGAGTAACGACAGAGATAGTGAGAGATGGCTAGAGAGGAATCCAGCATGAGCCAACAGTTGCCGCAGTGTAAAAACCTCTGAAGGTTAATTTCTCGGGCTCAGCATCTTGCCAATATCCCAGTGATCAGAACCTCTGTAGGCCAGCCATCTGCTTCCCCTTCTCTCTCTGCATCTGCACTTCTCATTCCTGGCTTCATCTGGGAGTGGACGTGCGTCAGGGCACTTTTAGGGAACTACTCTCTGAATGTGGATGTGGGGGTGGGGGGGGGGAGGGGGTGAGGGGGGGGGGGGGTGGGGGGGGGGGGGGGGGGGGGGGTTGGCATCTGATCTTGTACCAAAAAGTCTGGTTTCTTAGCTAATAAGATGTTAATTTACAAATGTACAAATAAAGTTTGCTGTTAAAGATGCATACATAATCAATACATTTATGTAGTAATAACTTTAATAGTAATACCAGATTACTACATAGAGTAAATCTCCCTGTGAAAGTTCAGAAACATTTACTCATTACCTCTAGGGTTGCAACTAACAACTATTTTTATTATTGATTAATCTACTAAATATTTTCTCACCGATTGTTTGGCGTATTGTGAGGATATTTGACCAAAGAAAATGTCAACGTCTTGAAATGTCTTTTTTTTTTAAAGATTATTTTTTGGGCTTTTCCGCCTTTAATTGATAAGACAGCTAGGTGAGAAAGGAGAGAGAGGGGGAAGACATGCAGGAAATCATCACAGGTCGGACTCGAACCTTGGACCTCTGCGTTGAGGCTTAAACCTCTCAGTATATGTGCGCCTGCTGTACCACTGAACCAACCCGGCCACGAAATGTCTTGTTTTGTCTAATCAACAGTCCAAAACAAGTTCTCTATCAATAAAACTAGAAATAATAATTTGAGAAGCTGAAACCAGAGAATTGTTGCCATTTTTTGCAACTATTTTCTTTTGATCAAGCAATTGTTCCAGCTTACTGCTACTTAATATATCTCGGAGCGATCATACACAGAAACAAAGTGGTTTAAAAATAATCTGAAAAAGGTATCCCCAGAATTGATTTAGTATTTTTCCTTTAGAAATGGAACAGTACGCAAATTGAAGTTCGTTAAATGGTGAGCTGGGAGTAAAGTAATTTCCTATCATGATCTAAAAACAAACCACTGTCTTCCCCAGTGCCCTTTTAGACCTGAATGACAAAAGAAAAATATACAATATATAGGCTAGTTGAAGCCAATAGGAAGTTCACAGCACACATCAATTATCCTGTCAAGCCGGGAAAAAAAGAACAGGAAATATAATTTATGAGCTCCCCGACAGGTTTTTGTTGCAACCTAAAGCAATAATACACCTCCAGTTCAGTGCTCAGCTGCAATCTTTTTTTATCCACTGCCACTTCACCATGGGGATAAGTACTAAGGGTATATTTTTTGTGACCTCAGAGGACACAGTGTCAATTATTCTGGGTATGGCTCTGTGGAGGACTTCATTCCCCAATCAAAATAAATGGCCAGGGCAGCAGAAAGTGAATAGAGTTAAGCCCCCAATATTCCTTCGAGACAGGAGGGGGGTTGGGCAAACAAACAAATCTATTACCACACGGTAAATAGGACGCATCAGCACTCCTGGCCCATTTGAATGGTTCTAGCCCCGTGACCACCCCTGCATAGGATCCTTCCATTTTAGACACAGGGGCTGATAGCAAGAGTTTTTTTTTCTTTTTTTTGTCTTGCACACCACCCTGCAGTCAATCTTACATAATACATTCTGATGATAAAAGTCTTACACGTATGGCGGCTCCCAAACTGAAAGTGGCTGTGACTAACTCACTGTAATGGGAAAATTCAGCTTCCTGCATATAATGGGAAAAACGTGGAGGATGTGTAAGTTCAAACTTTAATGCAATGCTGTAGCCTAATGTGGTCTTAAGTAATTCATGGAGGGGTTGGAGGTGGTGGTGGGGATGCAATTAAAATGAGCCATCATGAAATGAAATGATTTTTTCTTCTTTTTTATTCCTTACCAGCTGGTAGTCATTTCACTGTCAGGGTGTATATAATTTCAGCTGATAGTGGAGACAGTTCTGCTCCAAGGCACCATTTTTTTCACAGCAAGAGTGCTTTTAGGGGGCTCCTCATCCACACTAAGGCTTGCATGTTGTCCATTCTGATGCTTGTTCACAATGGTTTTGCTTTTTACATTAGATAAAACTACATCCGCGATAATATGAAGCTGTTATATTGTTCTACAGAGGATTCGAGTCAGACAATGACATGCTAAACCACAACAGCAAAGAAGAAGCCAATTACTTTTTTTTTTTTTTAAGATCAATTTTTTATTGTCTTTATATTTGTAAACACACAATTGAACAAGACCAACAACCCTCTCCCACCCCCCACCCTCTGCGGTCTTGAGGAAAGAAAAAACAAATAAACAAAAAACAGAAATCACACCTTGCCTAGTCGCTTTCCTCTAATTCTTGTGATGCTGAGGTCATTAGGACTGATACTTGTGCTGCTGCATTTTTACATAGGTCTATAGTCAATGACTTGGCTTTGTTAATCCTTGCAGTAGAGAGCTCAAGCATAACTATGTCCAGAAAATACACCAAACCACTGTTTTATACAAAGCGAGTGTGGGGGGGGGGAGGAGCCAGCATTGAGCTATCATTTTCTTGGTCGCGGTTGATCCAGCTAGCCAAATTTTCCTCTGTCTCCCAAGTAGATGTAATTTAGAGTCATGCGAAATGTTGTCCCAAACTGTCTCCCAATTAATTACGTTCCCCTCCGAGCTCAACTCTCGCTCCCATTTCTTTAGTATTGGGAGTTCTCCTACGGATACTTGCATCAGTTTAAGTATCTCTGAAATCACTGAAAACTAAATCCCGGACACTAATCCTCTCACAGGAGAATCAACAAGCCATTTAATAATTGGGTGCATCTTAAGACTGTTCCCCCATGGTACGCCATAACATTTTAGGGCCGATCTTAAGCTAAGATAAAGGAAGAAGGATGCCCTAGGGACCTCAAAGATAGCTCTCAGGTCTTAAAAACTTAACATACCTTCATCATTGAATAACAGGTCTAGAGTATAAATACCTATGTCACTCCACTGGTTATAAACAAAGGTTTGTTACCAGAAATTGTGTCTTGTGCCAAATTGGGCGTTCAAATGCCACTTATTGGTGTAGCGTAGTTGCTCCACGACCTGTTTAAAGTTTGTCAATGTGTTGGTGATAACAGAGCCATAGGCTAACATACACTTTTTTGGACACGCACCTGTAAAGGCCAGGTCTTGCAGTCTTAGACTTCCAGTGAGGTTTTGCTCTATTTCTCTCCATGGGACTGTAGATGAGGGGTCCGTCCACACTCTGAAGTCCCGTAGCTGAAAGGCTTTGTGGTACACTTTAAGGTTGGGGGCGGCCAGGCCTCCCGTGTTTGTGGTATGTTGCAGGGTAGAGTATTTTAGCCAAGGTTGTTTATTATTCCAAATATACTGCCGAAATAAGGTATCAAGTTTCATCCAGAAATTTAGAAATTCACACGAGGACTATGTTCATTTTAACAACAGCAATCCTGGACCGTAGTGATGCCGGCAGCGCAGACCAATTGGCCAGATCCCTTTGAATACTACTTAATATAGCTTCATAGTTGTCCTGGACAACTCGCTGTAGGGATGCGTGTATGGTGATGCCCAAATATGTAATTTTGCTTTGGGTTGGTATTGTAACAGTAATGGCTGAAGCCATTTATTCCAGTTAATTTTATAGCCGGAGATTGAGTCAAATTCGTTGAAGATCTTAAGAATTTTTGGAATAGAGTACTCAAGATCAGAAATGTATAACAAAATATTGTCCGCAAATAATGATATTGAGCTGCGATTGGATTTAATCTGGACATTAAATATTTTATTTGGCTTTGGCTAACGGTTCCAGAGAGATTGCAAACAGCATGGGGGAGAGCGGGCATCCCTGTCACGAGCCCCGCTCGATGGGAAATGGCTGAGAGTGCAAGCCATCGGCTGAGACTATGGCCATGGGATTCGCATATAAAGTATGTACCATGTCAATGAATTTGGCCCCCAAACCAAGCCTCTCCATTACTTGCCATATGTAGCTTCTCGATAAAGCGCTCTAAGTAGAGAGCCAGGACTTTAGAATAAAGCTTAATATCAGTCCCGATGAGGCTGATGGGCCTGTAATTTGAACAATCTGTAGGATCTTTGCCCTTCTTTGGCATAACGGAGATCAGCACAGTGTTGGTTTGTTGGTGGAAAGTACCCTTCTCTATGGGTAAAGTTAAAGCTTGTAAAATGGTAGGTCCAAATATGTCAAAATACTGTAGAAGAAATTCTAATGGAATTCCATCCAACCCTGGTGTTTTCCCTTTTTTAACTGTTTTAAATGCAGATTTAAGTTCCTCTAACGTTACAGGTAAAACAAATTCAGATTATGCATAATTCAATGCATAATCAGCCAAAGTCCGCGTATTTATGAGGGGGCCGCATGTTTTCAAATATGCCGCACTTTCGCCGCATAAATTGCCAATTTCCGCGCAAAATATGCGGGGCTTGCATGATTTCATAATCCCCGCATTTTCGTTGCAAAAAAGTCACATATATCTTAGCAGAAAGTTGAAAAATGTTGCGTTTACTTCACACAAGAGCAGCCATTTTCCCCTGTTGCCATGGGAACGTTACGAAGTGACGTAATTACGCGACGTGAACATCATCGAAAAGCTGCAAACCCCGCGATGAAGCCATGATGAAACCGCAGTTTTTGCATGTTCTCGCAATTTCATTGCATAAAATTGCATAAATATCCCGCATATTCCATCGCATTTTTTAAGAAAACCTGCCGCATAATCAAGGATTTTTGCCCACAACAATCACAAAAAAACTCTGCATTTTTCTGGAAGGACTGAATTTAGATAAATTCAGCCAGTTTGGTTCTAAATTCTGCATTAAAAGCTGTGTTCTGGAGAAGGGAATTATTAAATTGTTCTTTCTCCTAACATATCACAACAGAATGTGATTTTCAGCGCATTGTGGTCAGACAGAATTGCTGGTTCTATTGCTATCGTGTGGAACATTGCCTTAAGTTCACTGTAGCACAAAATATAATCAATGCGGGAGTGGGTGAGGTGACGTGTGGAAAAGAAGGTGTAGTCCTTGCTAGTAGGATTGTGCATCCTCCATACATTTGAAAGATGGTGGGATTCCACAACTGCTTTGAACATGTCTGATATATGTTTCTGGGCTTTGGTGTGATTGACCCCTGATCTATCCTGATTTAAAATTAGTACTGCATTCATGTCTCCCTCTATCATTAGTGAATATTCATTGAGAGAGAGCAATTCATTGGTTAGGCGTGGGAAAAAGCTTTCATCATATGTAGATGGTGCATATACCGAAACAAAGGCTATTTTCCTACTCCTTATTGTGGTACAAGTATAAGATACAAGTATCCTGCCTGGTAAGTCCTTACTGCTTTTGTCTATGGTGAGGGCGCATTTCCACAACAGCAACACAATGGAGCCCTTGGTTTTGGGGTCGTCACTAGATGAGGCAGCAACCTTAAAATATTTATTTTGTAGACGATTTACATCTCTTTTACATAAATGTGACTCTTGTATGAGCGCCACATCTATGTTCTTCCTTCTTAAATAGCCCAAGAATTTAGCTCGTTTGATCGGCCCGTTTAGCCCCCTGATGTTAAATGAAAGGATTGAAAGCTCAGCCATATTCAAAATTTACACGCAAACATGTCTCAAGTACCCGAAAAAAAATGTAGTAAAGGGTGAACTGTTAGCACTGAGCAACGTGTGACAAAAACATAAAGAATAAAATAAATCCACTAACCCTCTGAGATCGCAGACCCCCTCCCCTATTTGTAAGATGCGTGACCACATCAAACGCAGTTTGCACAAAACTACAGCTCAAAACTACACCTCCTGTCTTAAGTCACAGGTCAATTGAAACAGGTCTAGTGAATTCTTGTGTTAAACATGAACAATATTATAAACACCTAACAATTTCTGGACTAAGCTATGTGAAAAACAGACCAATCTAGTTGGAGCAATAAGCAGATTATGAGCTGAACAGACCGTATCCCTCATGTTCTTTCAGTCTAGCTTAAATGTCAACAAACAGACCTTAAACTGACCAGCCAGTATTTATCATGCACCTTCAGTCTGGTTAAGTGTCCCTTTAAAGCTTGGCTTCAAAACTTACATACAGTATCCTTAGGATTACCCACCAGTATTTATCATGTATTTTCAGTCTGGTTAAGTGTCCCGTTAAAGCTTAGTTACGAAACTTACATATCACATCCTCAGGATTCATCATGTGTCCTCAAAAATATAGATTATAGACTGACTAGCCAGCATTCATCATTTATTACAGTCTGATTAGATGTCCCTTCAACTTACAAACAGCGTCCTCCAGTCAAACTCGGTACAGTGGCCCAAATACCGTTAGTCCACAGGTGCTGAGTCCTCCAGTCGCAGCCCAGGCATTGAACGCAAAGTCTCACCGCTGTCCTCCGGTTCCTCGCGGCGCGGGGCGATCTGTGGATGTAGCGCATCCTCCTCCTCCTCCTCTTCTAATTCCGGTCAGAAAACACCTGGGTCCACGGCTGCAGCGAAGGTGAACTCTCTCCCTCCGTGGGTCACTCCCAGGGCAGCGCATCATATGAACAAGTCCGAGTTGCGTTCAGCGTGCAGCTTGTGCTGTATCCCTTCAGGCGTCCGAAGCCGCTGGGTCTTGAATGTGACACAGTCAGATTGGTCCAGCTCACATACCATGATTTCCTGTATCTCAGGTTCTGCCCCGATACGATGCTGCGAAGCATTAATTTCGGCTAGCAAAACAGGGACATTAACATCTAAATCAGTGCTCAAATTATCTTTTTGTCTTTAAGGGGGTCTCTCTCTCATAAAAAAAAGTTGGCACACCCCACACATAGCCTAACAAGGCTATACAATTAAATAGTCTAGGTGTGAGTGGCACTTTTGCGCAGTATATGCGCACGGTAGGCCTAGACTATTATCTTGACACAACAGACAGATTTTTTTTTTTTTTTTTTTTTTTTTTACAGAATTGGAGTCCTTTTAATTAATTTCAACATATTATTGATTGGAATAGTCCATATTTCATTTCAATTTCGCAATACAAAGAAATAGTGTCAAAGATTTAGTCTAAGTGTCATTCTCAATTTCACAATGAAATAAAACGTAACTCATTTGAACCAGACCACCGTCTCAGATATCCTCAGTGTCAAACACAATAATGCATGTAGTCTTTAACTTATACATAGGAAAATGCACTAACTGGCAGAAATGAATAAAGCCATAGCACAGCCAAATGTTCTCATCTTATAACGTACACACAGTGATAACACGTGGGTGTTCAGTCGTCTCGTGTGTTGAACCGTGGAAATAAATAGACAAACAATTTTGGAATTTGCACTGCGATGTTGTCGGGAAGCCTATTCACTGAATATTCCGCCATTAGAGATTGCATTGTATTGCTGAGAGGTGTTTCTAAATATCTGGGAACTTTTCCGGAGCTTTGAATGGCAGAGGATAGCTACAGATTTATTTATTTAAGATGTATTGGTGGTATTTACTTAAAGCACATTAAGCTAAAAGCAAGGTGACTTCTTCGGACTTGCGAGTGCTGTCAAATCGATCGTAGCCTATGCGGTTTGCTCACATCGCCTAGTGGTGTGGTGGTGAAGTGCAGTCATGCTGCATTCATGAGCGTAGGGCAGGCTCAGGTCTAAGTCCCGTAGTAGCCTATATTTTAATTTAACATCTTTAATGGTAAGAGACCGCACAGGGATGGATAATGAGTGTTGTTGAAGATTAAATTACAATGCCACATATGGCAGACACCTTCAGATGTGAGAGACCCGCTCAGATTTTTGACTTTGTTGCTTTCATGGGATCCAGTCCTCACTCTATGGGAGCTCGGCTCACTCTGGCTCCCACGTAATTCGATGTCATCTAAACACTTGGAAAAGTACGTTGGGAACTGTACCGCTGCCAGGGAGCCTTGAGGGATTTTTGTTGTGTGGGATTTTCGTCGTGTTTTATCCGACGTGAAACTTGGTGAGTTTGAAGTGATCGAAATATTGACTGCTATGCTACAGTAAGCTAATGCAGATATTACGCAGCATGTCATGTATTTCAGTTTATGTTACCATATTAATGCATATTAATGTGTCAATTTCGGTTTTATATTAAAGATAGTCCAAGTTAATTCACAATATACATTTGGGTTATTAAGAAGGTAATTTGCAGTATGCATGTAAACTATATTCCTGTATTTTGAGTGCATGGTTTCAACACGTGCATCTAGCTTCAGTTCTGGTTAACACTGTTGGTATGCATGATGGAAAGAGATCAAGACATATGGCTAGAATGGGAAATGTATTTTATTGCAGAATTGTACAAGAAATGAGTACTGGGTGTAACATGTTTAATACACTGTACTTACCTCATGTATAATATGTTACCATATATGTCATTATGTTATTCTAACCTTGTTTACACAGGTCAGGTTTTTGGGGTTCCTTGGAAAGACTTGAAGTTTGATGGCGAGCCACCCAACTAGAGCTACAAAATCTTAAAAGGACGGTATTTTATTTTATGCCATGGAATAAAGACAAGAGCAAAACCCTTGTGAATAAACACTTTTGAATATTGTATTTTATTTTATTTTCATTGTGTACACTATATAAACACCTTGGGCTACTTAGAGGGTGCACCCTAGGGTTTTATATCCATGCTGTATACTATTCATGCCCACAAATATATAAATATTTTCATTCTTTCTTTAATAATTGTGTTGTTACGGTTATTGTTTCAGTCCACTACCTCCTACTTATCTAAATCTTCTGAAAACCTAGTCTAGATAAATAACCTACATTGTAGACATTTAATAAATGCTACATCAGTCTATTGCAACCATTGCGGGTGCCGGTCACGTGCTTCTCTGAAGCCACTTGCTTTGAAAGTCAAGGTTGTAGAAGCCTGTGTGATGAGGCATAATTAACAACTGGCAGGTCTATTTTTACAGGAGCTTCAATTTTGATTCACAACACATATATTTAGAGGTTTATGTCTCGATGCAGAGGTCCATGTTTTAAATCTGACCTGTGACGATTTCCTGCATGCCTTCCCCCTCTCTCTCCCCTTTCTCACCTAGCTGTCCTGTCAATTAAAGGCGGAAAAGCCCAAAAAAGAAATCTTAAAAAAAACATATTCACTAATATTTTCACACCTAACCAATTCATGATCAATTCTGAGCACTCTTAAAAGTGGAGAAAATGCACTCAATTCAAGGTACTGCTTCAAGAGGACTACTGGGTCAAACTTTCATCTGTTGCACTGCTATTACATTTTCAGTTTCATATCACTTTGAATAGTTATCTTGCCCTACACCAGGGAGGTTGTTAAAGCATATCCACTATTGAAGGCCAAGGCTAAGAGTCGTTGGCCCTCAACGCAGTCTGTGGCAAATTCCATTTTCTCTGCCAAGCGGGGATCTCACCTGAAGCTACTGAAGCGCAGAAATTGTTGTCATTTAGAAAACATTTAGTGGCACCGCTATCTGCTAGCCCATGGTTTATGTGTGGGGTGAGCAATGTATTGTGACATCAAAAGTGGTAACTTCTTCATGCTCATGAGTGTGAGGAATCCTGCTGGATTTTGTGGTTGGCACAAGCCATGCAAGTTTGTGTCCAGTTTGCTAAAATGAGACAAGGTGGCAGATGGAGAATGGAATTGCACGGAGGGGAGAGGAGGGGGGAGGGGGGGGGGGGTAACATGTCATCTCACCTTTGACAGAAACTAGGTAAAGCAATATTATTTTTCAAGCTACAAAGAGATTGCCAAACACTTCAAATCAAATAATCAATTCAGTATTGCAATACTAAAAAGGCTGTTACCTTGAAATAAGCTTTTATTTTTCTCATCTAATACATTCAAATAGGACTGAAAATATTCCCCAGAGAACAAGTGAAGCAGAAAAGAGGTGATGGTTGACTGCTACTGCTCAGGGCAATACAAGAGCATTTAACTAGCAGAGATTAACTACTGTATTCCCACTGGTAGCTTAGATGTCCTAGTGTACCGCCTCAGGGAGGAGAGACACCAGAGACGGAGCGGTGGAGGGAGTAAAAGAAAAAGGATGTTGGGGGGGTGTCCATGTAGTGCTGACAGCTTTGGTCACTTGAGAGTATAGAGTGACAGGTGATACAAAACAAAAACAGCTTCCCCACCTCTGTTGTTTTTACAGTTGTGTTGGGTAGCAACTGTGTTTCTCTTCTCTGTATATTGAGTACCTTTCATATTACATACTCCAACTTGTTTTCTATTTTTAACAAAAGCATTAAAAATGATGCCACAGCAGCTGTGTTTGCTACTCAATTTATTCCATCCTGAAAACTGTCTCTCACTTTTCCACTGTCTTGATATGTACCATACTGTACCTAGACATGGCAGCAATCACTCTAAATCAGACGGACATATTCGTGGAACTTCCTGCAATTGCGGCTCCATCTGTGACATTTGTCAGTCTACTGCTTGTTAGCATTCATAACATCACAGCCATACCCACTGACAATCCTGTTATAGGTACTGTATGTTTATTATATATATATATATATATATATATATATATATATATATATATATATACATAAAGGTGATTATATTACCTCTAGGTTACAGTGCTGCACAATCAGCAGTCAAATGACCAAACTCTCAATACCCAACTTTAACTTCATTGGAAGTTATTCCTGAAAATCAGTGCTGGTGTTGCTCTGCTTTCAAGGATTACTACAAACAATATTGCCAGGAGATCAACACCTCTTGTCCCTCTCAATATAACACATTTCACAAACAATTTAAATTTCAATTCAAATGTAACAGCAGTTTAATCATTGCACACACACAAATCGGGGATGTATGGTATCATGTACTGGCAGGGTAGTTGGTCAAATTTTTTCCCGTTTGCCCACTTTGGTAATTAGGGCTATATTGTTCTCACAGTGCTTTCTTCAAATGCCTTGAAGCAACTGCAACAATTAAGACCCCCAACAAGGACAGTGGACGCCTCTGTAGGAACACCACTGAGTTGTTTATTATATCAACAGCTTGGTCGTCTATGTGCCTGTGGAACATATGAAAGCAGGAATACACAGCAGTGCTAGTTTGTCTTTTTTTGGCCTCCCTTGACCGCCCACCATTTTCCCTTCCTCCCTCACCCTCTCGTTCTCGCTCTCTGCTTCCCTGCATCTCTCCTCTGTGTTTCTGCCTGGAAGTGGAACCGATCGTTCTGGATTCCTCCATCACTGAAAAAGCTCCTCTACTTGTGATGCAGAGCAGGCCAAAAAGCACAGGAATATGGCATGTCTCCAGCATCGTTGGTTCAGAGAGAAGGAGTGCAGCATTTTGTATGCAGGCAGGATTAGCCTAATTGAAGTGTCAGCCTGAGAAAATTGTGGATGCGTGCAGGTTAATGTCTGGGTATAGCAGAAGCTTCACTCATCTCTGTGATGATAAGGAATTTGGCTATCATTGCAGGCCTCATTTGATTGTGTATGTGTGTGTACGTGTGTCTGTGTGTAGACCCCACCCCATGGTGATGCTAATTGTAAAACCTACCATCAAGTGTATTTATGATGCTGAGGCAGCAAGTTGAGGCTGTTGGCTACATTATTACTTTACACCATTGGGTCATTGCATTAAGAATTCACAATTAAAAACAGCAGTAGTCTTAATTAATTACATTTATGTGCAAACTTGCAAACAAACTGATGAACACACGTTAGCCTTTTCTAACACTACATTAAAGTGATGTGAGTTGAATTGTACAGTTCCCATATTTCTCATTCTCTCCCTCTGTTTCTATCAGTGTAATTGTCCCAGTAATTGAAATGTGTCAGTGTGACAGTGGCAACTGTGAATTAACGCTGAACCTACGAGAGCGAAATAAAACAATACAAGCCGCACTGAAGGCACACTGACAGAGCGGCACCATTTCCCCATTGTAAGTATACACAAGAGCTATTATTGTCTTGTCAAGACATGGAACCAAAATGACTACCTTAAACAGGTCTCACTCTCCATGTTCACAGAGTATCCAGCAGAGGGGATGTTGAAAGCCTCAGAGCTTTCACAAGACTTTTAGAGGGAAGGAACCAAGTTAGAACTATCCTGAACAGCATGACAGCAGTTTCTTTTTTTTGAAACAAACTAATTTCACATTACACTAAGCTGTCCTTTTCCCTTTTAAACAACTAAATGAAGTCTAAAGCCCACCAGTGCTACCTATCTGTAGTGGAAAACTCATTAGCCCTTTCTGCTTTATCATCACAGTTACCTGAGTCTTCCAACAAGGGAGTTACAGTTCTGTCAATTTGGCAGGTTAACCCCACCCCCCCGAGGTATTTTCACTTCTAAATGTAATGCATCGTGTCTCGATACTGCAGAAAACACTTGACAGTTTAAACAGTTATAATAGCCATTAGCTGTGTCATGCAATTTGATGGCACTCTTTGAAATTTCGAACAGCAAGAGAGCATTTTAATTAGCTTGTGCCTGTCATCTGCAAACTTTTACAAGGTTAAAATTTTAGCTGATGACGGCTGATATCATGGGTTGATATGTCTGTCAGTGCCAAATTTCTGTAATTAAAACCTTTCAGTCAGCCAACTCGGTTGTTGTCTGTCTTGTGTGATCTCTGGTGCCAGAGTCTGCAAAATTACGATTACGAAAAATTGTTGACTTGACAAAGAAACACCACTCTACGAAGTTGCTTTGTAAAACGACCAATAAATGAGTTGGGTCTTTATCTTGCTTTAAAAATCTTACTAGTCACATCTAGTCATTCTCTGTTAGGTAGTTGTGTGCAGTGTTGGGTGTAACGCGTTACTGTAACGTAACTACTTTTTCGGCTAAAAAGTAGTGTAACGCGCTACTATTGAAAATTTGGTAACGAAACGTTACTTTTCCCAGGGACAGATTTGACAGCGACACTGCCTTCTCAGCTGCGCGCTCACAAGCTCCACACGGGACGTGACAGAGGCTGGTAGCAGAGCCAAAGCTAACTTTTGAGAGCGTTTTAAGCTTCGTAGCTTTTTGCTAGACGGCGCTCTGAGCCAGGCAGCGGTGGAGATGGCCTCATACATACACGCAGCGGACCGTTATGGACTTGTGTCGGTTGCACGGACACGCAAGGATTTCCAGAAAAGAGGCTGCATGTGTCTATGACCATCGTGGCTGCACGACCAGTACAAGTCGATACAGACATTACATACACTAACACAGTGTAACGCCGATGATCTGTCGATGTGCATTCAACTCGCGCTGGACTAGTTCATAATGAATCAGCCGTCACTCTGTGAGTAGAGACTCCAGCCTGCAGTGTAGTTCAGACACTTCACTGATAAACCAGAGATGGGATATATGGTCAAAGATAGTTTTTGTATAATTAACTTCAGTCTCTGCCAGAGTCGCCTGCTTTTAAAAGTAACGTAAAAGTAACAAGTAAAGTAAAACGTTACTTTCCATAGGGGGTAACTAAGTAAAGTAACGGATTACTTTTTTAAGAAGTAACGAGAAAAACACTACTTCTTAAAAGTAACTTCCCCAACACTGGTTGTGTGTATGACGGCAACATGGCAAATAGTCTAAATCTTAAATAGTCTAAAATGTTCATTTGCGATGATGCAAATAGTCTAAATCTTAAATAGTCTAAAATGTTCATTTGCGATTATGTCACGGATAAATAATTCATACCCTCAAATTATTAATGTGGGTGCTTAAATTAAAATGTAGTCTGTCATCACATATATATATGAGACATGTCTGAGATGTCAGACACGCGCAACCCTATCTTATATGTGAATATAGCCAGCTAGAGTCAAACCCAAGTGGCCAACTCTAATGGCTTATTTTGCACATGTGCATCTAGCATGGACAAATTATAAATAATTGTCAGCTGTATTGCCAGATGGACAGTAACAACATGTCACTTTGCCACAATTTGAGTTTTGAAGAGAATATTGATACATTTAACATTTCTGTGGACCTCCTGAATGGAGTCCATGTGGAATGTCTTCACATTTAGATTAGGTGAGTGAATGCCATCAACAGCAAAAGCAATTTAAGTGCCAAGACCAGATACTGTGAAAAGCAATGTAAGACACAACGACAGATGCAATTATCTGACACCTCTAGACCAGCCCTACAACATATAGTATGTCTTATGAACTGTGCTTGTATATATATGCGGACAAGACTATAAAACCTGTGCAGGCAGAAAAATGTATTGTAGCAAACTGTCATCCAGCAAATAGTCTATAGTTATTTTATGCAATATACCAATACTTCTGCAATTATTCAGCCCAATTAACTATTATAACAGTGGTTAGGTTGAATGCCATTCAAAAACACCTCCTTAATATAAGCTATAACGTAAGTATAGGTATGATCTCAGTCAATATAGGAATGGGGTTTTCTTGATAAAGTCAATTAACTTAATGTGTATGCGATGGGATTGGTAGTTTTGCTCGTGTCCACTATGGGCCTTACCCTACTGGAAGACCACCTTGCAGTATAATATTGCTGAGTCATTTGATCCTGAAGATGAGGTCAGCCTTAAATGCTGCCGTAGTGATACAGCAGCAATAGTAATTTCACTGAAAGGTGCAACTGCCCTTCTGCACCTCATGCCAGCACACCCCACTGTCAAAGACAATCCAACAGCAGCTACTGAATACACTATATTACAGTATGCTATTGACACAAGCCCAGGGTGCTAAACATTCATAGAATCACATATTCTTTTATCTATCATAACTTGTATTGATTTTGATATTGATTGAAAAAAAAAGAGAAATATGTTGTCCTATAACATAAAAACGTACACATACTGTTGTCCTTTACGTGCCTGCATCCCAAAACAAACTGATACATAAAATATGTTTTCATGAATACACAGAAGTTATATGGCCAATTCCTGACAAAGTTAAGGAAAATCTCCAAAAATGATGCACATCTTGCAGCCCTATCTGAGAACACCAAGCTCACTTTGCAGTAGGTAAACACCTAAATTACAGTTAATTTACGCTGATGAGAATGAGTGGGCGAGCAACTGGTAAATACTCAGTACAACTGTAGCCAGCGTCTTACGAAGAGAGCCTGGCTCAGAGTTGGCAGAGGCACGCGTGGGATGGATTAGTGTCTTCTTGTTTACTGCGCTTTAATAGGATTTGATTTTATAGATTGTGTTGGCAATTCCTCCTCCTCTGAACATGCCATCTGAAGGCAGAGAGATATATAATATTGATTTAAAAAGGCCTTCTTTGAGAAAAATGTGTCCGTTGCTTTGCTTCAAGGAGACATTATCCTGCCTTTAAAGCACTTATAAGTAGATGTATATTAAAATTAGAAGTATTTATATTTTCGGGCCAAAAGAGAGAGAGGGAGGCTTCATGTTAACATGCAGACTCAGATGAATAATACAAAGAACTATCAGATGGTCTTGTAGGAAGTGAATTTATGCCAACAATGATAAGTGATGTCATGTGTTCTTAGCAAAACACTGTGAAGATTACAGTAGCAATTCCACCCAGACATTGGATTATGTTACTCTCAGAACAGATGAGCCAGTTAAGTGTTCCCAGAAGTATCCAAGGAAGTCGTACATAGCTGTAGGAAGAGTCAGATTTTATAAAGCTGTGCAAAAAAACGTTTCACTGAATACCCAATGGCATCTGTCACACTTGTAGTAAGGGCAACTATTTCATACAGCCTGTAGCTTCCATTGCAAAGTTATGCTTGGAATTAGGCTTGCGGCGGTAGTCAGTGTAACATGGTGTTCAGTTTATCTAGAACCACCAGGCCACTTAGCAGGGATGTCCCTCAGGACACATGTCGACAGTCTGTTCTCTTTGCTGTGAGCTACGCATATCATCTATATATTCTGCTAATTATTTCAGTGGAGCAGTACTTGGATGACTCCCACTTAAAATGTAATGCAAATATTTCAAGACATTTTTCTCAGAAGTTAAAAAAACACAAGCTTTAGATGGATGCATGCATTTGCCTGTATATTATACCTTGGTCATTATTTGGAGAATGAGACATTAGCTTTGCTATTTGAAGTGAAAAGCTTTCACCCCTTGACTTGACAGTCATTTTTATTGCACCCATTAAACCCTGAAGAATCTCAAGTTGTTAACATGACAGAAACAAAGACAAAAAAGTCCCAGATTTAGTGGCCCACTCCAATCACAAAAGAAGCAGGAAAACGGGCAATGTGTCATGTCAAACACTTTTACTAGTGTGTTATAATATGAAATCTAAAAGCCTAAAGAGCTTAAGGTGCCGATTACGTTTGGACAGAGCACAGATATAATTGGCTTTGGGTGTCGTCCAAACTCTGTACAGTAAGCCTCCAAATGCAACCCATTAGAGACATACTTCCTCCCCCTTATGGCCTTGCTCTTTATTATAACGAGGCAGTGAGAGAGCTTCCATTCGACAACAGACATTCAAACTTTTGTCATATTTTTACCTTATCTGTATTAATTCCACTGACAGCCTGCAGATAAATTCAGAGCTGTCTCAGAGCTACAATGACAGCTCCCGGAAATCCTCTGTGGCAAAACTTGTCTTTTTTATTCACCCCTCACCGTAGGATAGGGCTGAAAATCCTAAACCTGTTTTTGTCTGCAGATTCCCAACCAAGAATAATGCACCCATGCAACATGATCACAAGTGAATGTTTAAAATAAAAAAACAGTTTACTGTAAATATTATTCTTACAGTTACTAACATGTGACTGCATATGTTTTTTATATGAGCAGGGATTGCAGGTTAGTGGAGTAGAAACTGTGAGCGGGATTTAGAGAGAAAATAAATGGAGGCTTCTCAGTTCATTTGCTACAGTGTCTCCCAGCTCCAGAGAAGGAAACCCATCCTCTGTGTAACATGTCAAATCTGTGCTCAAGAGTCATCACAATCCTTGGCACATTTCTTCTTCCCTTCTGAATTTCAGAAACTTTAGGAATATCGCAATAACTTAACCAGCTTATACTTTTTACGGAGGATATTTCCATTCTCATTCAGTCGCGTTACTTTTATCCTATCATTTAAAAGATATTGACCAATTAAAATCTAACGAGGCATGCCCGTGTAAGTTTAGCAACAGCTCATCACATCACAGATACAGGTAACATGGACTGGCTTACTTCAAGTGCCATGACCATACAAAATGCTAACACACACTCAACGACCCCTCCAATACAGCAATGACCCTAATGGGGCAGCCTTGTCACTCCTGCTACTCAAATCTGTCTCCACCATCCCTCCCTCCATTGCTTCTTTTCCCTACTGCATTGCCTTCTCTCTTCAACTGTCTTGGCAGCAATTTGTTTTGCTTAAGTCCCCTGAAAAAAGCAATGGAAGACATAACCCAAGTGCTCTAATGACTATAGCCAGTTGGGTGGCCAGCCATTGATTTTTCCAGCCATGTCAACATATTCTGCTTCTGAGAATATGCACACAGTATGGTGCTGATTTTGATATGAAATACAATGCCAAAAAGAGTAAGATCATGATAATCAGGAGTAGAGAAGACAGACAGTCAACCTTCCCTGACTTCTGTCTGTCTGGCACTGCACTTAGGGTGTGCATATTATTGCAAATGTCCTGTCTGACGATAAGGATATCTATAGGCAGCGTCGGAAGCTGTATGCGCAAGCGAACATGCTGTGTCGTAAGTTTAGCATGTGCTCTGTATCTGTGAAGATCTCACTCTTCAGAGCGTATTGTACACAGTTGTATACTGCCTACCTGTGGTGTCGTTATAAGCAAGGCAGCATTAGAAAACTCATAGTGGCTTATAATGATAGCATGAGGATGCTGCTGAGAGCTCCAAGAAGCTCCAGTGCAAGCCATGTTTGTCAGTGTCGGGGTACCTACCTGCTCTGCTGTTTTACGTAACCTGATGTATAGATTTATGTGTAGGGTATCTGAGTCAGAAAATAACCTGATTACTGTTTTAGCTAACCCTGTACGCAGATCTGTCAGATTTACTTCCAGACTGTGGAACCATTGGCGAACATGTCTGTATGTCAGACACTGAACATTGTGGAAGGTTTTGTATTTGTATTTGTATTTTATGTTATACTCTGTGTGTTTTTTATTATTGTGATATGGATCCCCTTGGGTCTGAAATAAAGTTTATATATATTGCTCTGTCTGGAAGTTTGAACGATTGTACTAAACCATCAACCAAAACAAAACTGCAAGGTTATACACTGAACATTTCTAACTTGAGAATGTTATATTGTACATAGAGTGATCATTTAAAGGAACATTTACTGTCATACATGTTCAATACTAATAGAGCGAAAGTTCTGATTCTATACAGGATAAAATATATAGGATACAAT
The DNA here is from genome assembly GCA_023566125.1 of Zingel zingel. Taxonomy (NCBI): domain Eukaryota; kingdom Metazoa; phylum Chordata; class Actinopteri; order Perciformes; family Percidae; genus Zingel; species Zingel zingel. Next base: position 11,909,495 of record CM042336.1, on the reverse strand, counting down.
ACTTTGTGGGGGCATTGTGCAACTTAAACTCACAAGGAGTTTTTTTTTTATTTTTAAGCATGTCTTTCTTTCTAATGCCAGTGGAGAATCCCGTAGGTTGCAGTGGAAGTCAGTAAGAGCTCTGACAGCATTTTGGTAACGTATACAGGAAACTTGTCTTGCAATGGAAATGGAAATGTGAACACTCAATCTTTCAAAAAGTAAAGTATAACTTCTTGGACATGATAGTATGTTACATTATCTTATGTTGTGTTTCGATCATAAAATAACCTGAAGGTTATAGTGGTGTTTGATTTGTGTGTGTGAAATACATCTGAAGAAATCGCGCAAAGCAGACTTAAGGGGCAAATTCTTATATCACAAGAGGTCCCTAGGTAATGCTTGTTTCATCAAATATCTATTCAATGATTTGTTTATTTTCATTTTACAGTCAGTCTGTAAATGACTTATGTTTAGAAGACCTTATTGTTATACATGTATTTTACAGGAACGTATGTAATGTTGTTATCAAACACAATTTACCTTCACACACAAAAAAAAACCAATTGTTTAGATGGGTGCAAATTAGACAGTGTAAAACCGATAAAACGGCGTAAATGATATGACAGAGCAGTTTCAATAAAATGCCTAATTAAAATACTAATATGAGCACAAAATAGCATATTACACCCTGAGCCTCCTCTTTCTTGATTAATTTTAACTGACTTACTAATGAGTTGATACTAAATGATGTGTTTATAACTTGGACCTTTTGTTTATTCAGGCTCACTGTAGACTCTACCTCACCACTTCCAAGCTGATTGATCAAGTATTTCGAGAAAAGAAATTCAAAACCTTTTATTGCTCTGGTTGGACAAGCATATGGTCACCATCCGTCTCAAAGGAAATACAGGAAATCCTGAGTTTCATTCAAAAACGGAGTGAGAACAGCTGCTGTCTGCAGTGGGAACTAGTAAAGGTAAACTGAAAGGGAGGACATTTCAGTGCGGAAACCAGGCAAATTGCCCTATGATGTCATAGTCCCGTCCAAATATACAGGAAGCCTAAGGTCTGTCAGCTCTCACCCTTATTTGGGATGACATGTGCTTAACAACGCACCATGACCCCACTGTCGAGGAATGGAGACTGGGGAAGAGAAGAGGGGGGCAAAAGTGGGGGCAAGTGCAGGCCAGAAAGGCTAAGCTCCAAGCAAGCAAACTCTTGGCAGCCCAACAGAGAATACTGCACAGGGGTTCGTATTACACAAACTGGTTTCAAGACAACTGTCCTAATGTAGTTTTTTTTTTTAGAATAAGAGCTCTTTATGCGTAGCCTCATAAATTAGCATATCTGTGAAAACTTGCATGTACATCTTCAGCCAGTCAGTATACACCCCATGAACCCCATCAGTCTTGCTCATGTACGTAAGGGCAGCAGCAACCCCAACTCCCTATTGACTTTCCTTTCACATGGCTTCACTATATTGCTCAATTGAAGGGCTTCACCTGTGTTCAGTGAACTACCATTAACAAAAGACCAATGTCGTGAACCTACAATGGGATTCAACACATAAAACAAACAAAGAGAATTAGTTTGCATGATTTTTCAATCAAAAACCTGAGATATTTTGGACATGTACACACACACACAAAGGGCTTCAATTGTAATTGTGAGGGACCTTCTGTTTGTCCACCCTGTCAAGCACAGTGATTCAGTTATAGAGATATAAAGCAGCTAGAATAAAGAGCATTTTGTGGACTGTTTCATACAGAATCCCACTAGTTTCCACTTCATTAGGTGCTATGTATCTGAGGGATTTTGTTTGATCGATAAACCTGAAAGATGTTTATCCCTAAGTGTGTACATTTCATTGCAGTTCATTCAAGTGGGCATCTCTACTTTGGCTGCACTCGAGTTAACATGTCCTGCAGACTGCAGTACAGATTATTGAGGAGTACTACTGTTACACTCGCAGTAAAACATTTTTACATTGCTGGGACTGAGTAATAACAGACATAGGTTGGTCCCAGTTTCTTAAAAAAATGCATGCTTCACATTTATGCTGTGTGGTGTTTTTGTTGTAGAATTTTAATCTGTATAAAATAACATCTCTTTGCATTTGAAAGTAATAAATTAATAAATGGTCAAATTAATCATTTGGTATTTAGTGTCTTCCACATAACTTAGCTGTGACACTCTTGAAAGTAAAAGGGAGAATTTTAATCAGTGTGGCCAACAAATGACCCTTCCTAGTCAGTTTTAACATACATATTTAGTAATAATACATCTACAATGATAAGCAGAAATGATCTTGATCTAAGCATCATAATGAAAGTTTTAATTCGCAAATGTGAATATCACACTAAACATGATTTTAGGCAAACAGACCAATAATGAAGTGCACACTGGCCCTGAATACATTAATTGAACTGGATATTAAAAATGCAAATGAATGATCACACGTCTGTGTGTACACTGTTCACATTGGTGTGTAGTAATCTCATGTAACAGAAACCAATGTGTTCAGATATGACTGTGAAGTGCTATAGAAAAGCCTGCACACCAACTTCATTTCCTTTCCCAGAGGATTATCAACATCATGCAAACATAAAAGGTAAGCAGCAGAACTATGGCCTACACAATCAAAAGAAAGAAGCGTGGGAAGCAGCAAGTCAACATGTGCTCTTTTTGCATACCATCAGACTGCAAACATTAACCACTGTATGTACATAAGAGAGAGTTGGATTGTCTAGCAGGAATTGAAAAAAAAAAAAGAAAAGAAAATCACATTAAAAATCTCATTAAAATTGGGTAATCATGCTTTGCCTCAGGACTGGGGAGGGGGGTTCAGGAGAGGAAATGCTTACAAGTTGAATCAGCCTGGGGAAGAATACATCTGCTTTTGCTGCATGCCTTAATGCTCCAGAGTATTATTAATGCTGAGAGGAAATAGATCCCATGTGGTATGGTGAAAAAAAAGGATGTTGCCTCTTCTCATCCTGCATTAGGTCATCTAATGATTTACTACTGTGGCTGCTTCGTGGTACAGTAGAAAGCATTATCCAGCATTGTATTCCCACACTGGATAAGACAGGTGGCTTGGGGAAATAAACCTAGTGTGGGAGAGTGGCCACTATAAGTATCATTCTGACGTGTGTTCCAAATATTCCTCTGGTAAAGCTTTTGTTCCTCAGAGAGCAATCATTGTGCTGTATGTGAGTAGCAATACATTGTATACATCAAACAATAAAACTGGACTATTAAAAAAAAGAGGTAAAGCCTAACTTGTGTTCTTTTTCTATTGCTCTACACCTTGATACATTAAAATGCCACCCATCAAGGGTCAGATTACCCACAAGGCTATGATAGCAAAAATCCCAATTTAAGTCATGTTTTTTTAACATGGATTTTCTTTAAAGTGGTCTTATCTTGACAGGCCTATAAATATTATTGCCTACATTGAATTATCAGCCCAAGACTTCTGTTGGAAAATGTACATCAATAATATTATCTTGTTTCAAGCTGTAAGTAAATATAATCTTCAGACTTTAGATCCCTGTTAACACAGCATGATCAATGCCATTTCACCTCTTACATGGCAAGGGTCAAACAGAGTTAAACAAAAGAAGAAGAAGAAAAAAAAGATTGCTGAAAGCGTGTTTCACATTAAACTGATTTCCTGATTTCCTGCTGCCTGTTTCTCACTTATTCCTGGCATTGCACATTTAGAGAATTCCTATTTGCTTTGGCCTCCTGCAGGTCATGGCCACGAATACAAATAATAGGCACCATATGTTTTTCTTTAGCTTAGCATTTTCACAATTTATTTAATTTAACCAAGCCATCATTGATAGGACATCTGTAAGGAGAAAGCTTTATTTCATGCCGTCTATAACATTTCCTGGAAAAACTGTACCACAGTAGACATGGTCAAGTATGGAGCCAATCTATTTAATATAAGTGTCTTTGTAGATAATGCCAGTATGCTGATAAACATTCCCCGCCCTCTTAGTTACTGTTGCTACGCCTTTCCCACACAGCAAACAGTATATGCAGTTTGTTATTTCAGTCCTAAATAACCCTGTTTGAATAAAAAATAATAAGCATTCAAACAGAATGGTTCACTATTAAGGATTTGAAAATAAAGGGTTAAAGATGTGTTTGGAAAACCTAACACTATCTCAGATAGCAGGTTTTGCTAGGGTTGCTGGAGCGTCCAACCTCCCAAAATACAATTTGGAGCAGGACAACACCATTAAACTCTAAACTCTGATATAGTTATCACCCAGGTTCTGTTCCCATACAGTGGATGTGCCAGTCCTGAATGAGGCTTTTTTTCTAACGTTTCTAACATGTAACCCCACAAAATGATGTATTTCACTAATGATATGACTCTTTGCAGTAGTGTTAGGTTATGCGACAATTGTAGGTGGTAAGCTATTTAGCATGGCGCAAACATTTGCACCTTACAATAGAAAAAAATGTTTTATCCACTTTTGGTCTTCTTTTGATTTTGGAAAAGCTAACAAAAAGACAGTATCCTCCCAACTCCTTGATTTCACTACAGCACCATGCACACTGCCTCAACATAAGGAGAAATCCAAAGCTAGAGATGTCTGTCAGGCCTAGTTACAGTTATAAAGCTATGACTAGGCAATCGCTGTTCAGTGGAGACATTTAGTGAATGGTCAATTGGATGAAAAAGACACATTTTACACTAATCAGTTATTCTGCCACGTGTACCTACCTTTAACACACAATAATATATAATAAAGATGAAAAGAAATGCATTGTTGGCTGTAACTGAGTGTTTATAACTGTAACTAATGATGAAATGATTGTAAATGACTGTCTGCATCACTTGTGCATGCAAAAGGTCACGTAATATCAATCAGAAGCCTCCTGATTCCAAAGGTCTTCTTGCTCAAGCTACCAGGAAACATTATCCTCTGTCTGCCTTTTAGCGCTTGACAACTGACATTAATTACAGTACTTATGCTTCCTTTTAATTATGCCCAATTATGTGGCATATGTAATAATGGTCCACACACGCCAAACTCCCAATGTTGAAATGATAGGTAGATTGATAGTTGGATGGATCGGCAGAACATCCTTTTGTGCTTGGCCCAAAATGAACACAGTAATTACTGCATTTTTATAGCTCACACAGAGAAGGCTAACTTCAATATCTCTATACCTTTACCTCCCAATAGGAAGAAAAACCTTCCGTAAATCAACCAGGCCATCTACAGTGGAGTATCACACACAAAACTCTAGAGACATTAAGAAGGATGTGGGGACCTAAAAGTGTGGAATTTATGAGTGTGAATTTATACTCTCATTGCTGCAGCGGGCCTACTTTGAAGGGAATATTGATTCCTCCTCCTCATTACTGAGCTATTCAAATTCTACTATAGATTTTTTCCCTCCTCATAATGATGCAAATGGGAAAAGATTACAAAAACAAAAACAGATCTGATAGAGCTGGAAACACAGTGTTGATCACATGAGATTGCAGGCTTATTTGTGTAAAGACTAGATCTGGTTTTGCTATGGCCAACTTGGGGGGAAATAACCACTGCCCATATGTGTTTTCTCTAACTATTTACTCACGTTTGATCACATTTAAACAGCAATGAAAATGGGCTCTCATGGCACAGAAATGGCTTCTTTGGTGGTTTCTTTCAAGGTTGCTTCGTGGGAACAAACACAAAGGGCATGTAAAAGAAAGCGGTACACAAAATAAACAACCATTTTAAAAGTAAACACTTTCTGCTACATCAAGTTCAGGAGCTCAACAACATGGAAAGCAAACTTCAAACTGAGAAAGACCCATTTTTCCATGAATCATCCTTTCTGGAATAACGCTTGTAATCCTTAATACCCCAGCAGAGTGGAATAGCACTTATATGCAACCATAAATTCTCAAAACACCCGCAGTGATTTCTTAATGGTACATAAGTATCACAAATTCATTGCAGTACTATTAAGTATAGGTTATTTGAACCAAAAGGGAAGTTATGAACTAACTGGGAAAATTATGTCATTTGAAAACTGTAATTGCCCAGAACATCTCTGAGAATGTACTTGAGATTTGTTCTCTTTTCAAAGAAGTCATTCAATAATAGAAACAGCTGTGGGAATGATGAATTAGGTTCAGTGGTAGATGCGTACTGCCTTACTATTTTACAAAGACACTCAGATATGGATGTATACTAGGGGTGTGCAATATCATATTGTTTTTGATAATACCGGTACAATCTTTAATAATATATGAAAAAATTCATATTGTTATATTGGAAATATTCCGACTTGTTGACATAATTGCCTGTTAATTAGGCAACTGTTTAGATTAGCACTTTGTTGTACTATATATATTTTATACATAATCTAAATCTCACTTAGTTACTGTTGTTTACGAACTAAAGAAGACAATTGGAACTGTAGCTTTAGAGACCGTGGGATTTCACAAACTGAATAAATCCCACTCGCACATAAAAACATAAAACTGCTTTGCTAGCTCCATCATGTTGTAACTAAGACATCTGCATACCAGACGCAAGCTTTTATTTTGAAAAATCGAAGCTCGAGACTCCACCAGCCAGCACGAGACAGGAGGTCTCCGGGCTGCAGCCATACCCAACTCAAATATCCTTTCAGTCCCTGTGATTATTTGTGAGATTGTGCAAACGACAGCCTTTTGAAGGCATTTGAGAAGAAGAGTGGTAGCATGCAAGCTCCCAAATTGACGCTCGTCTGAGAAATGGAGTTTCGGATAATGTTAAGTTTTGGCAGCTTTACCTATATGCTAAAATATACAACGACTGAGAAAGCCTAGTGATGAGTCCATAGCAACCAGTGTTGAATTTGTTATTTCCCAGTGTCCTTTGTTGAATTGTCTCACTGTTTTATTGTTGTATTTCATGTGAATACTTGTTTAGTAGATGAGTAACTTAGCATTTGAAGTAATGCAGTAATGCAGGAAGTGTGCATTTAGTTGCCATGCTTATTGTGTTTCCACAACAATGTTAGTGAGTAAATCTACTGAAATGAGTGTGAAGCGTAAGATGAGAATGCAGAGGTTTAGTCACGTAAGTCATGGCTGTAAAAAAAAACAATGGGCTTTTGTATGTCTTTGCCAAGCGCAAACCAGTACAGAATGCATCAATACATTTTTGGGGAGGGTCATCCCATTTTTCCATATCATTTTGGAGGCTCATCCAAAATGTATTGCTGGTGTAGGGAGGGTCAGGTCTATTTTAATTAAAGAGCCCAAAACTCCAGTGGCCCCTGAAATAAATAACAAACAGTCCCTTATAGTAATATTTGAAAGCAAACTGTTAACGTTTATTCTGACATATACAACTATTACACTTATTGTGTTGCAATCGTATGCTCTTGAAATTAATAAAATATTGTTGAGGATTTTGTCATATCATCAAGAATATCATTTTTACAGATATACTCTGAAATATTGTGATATTATTTTAGGGCCATATTGCTCACCTCTAGTGGACAGTGTAAAAGTACACCGGTATGAATTTGCCCTACTGTATGAATTTTGACTAGACCGTGCTGACCGGTAAAGCCCCTCATTTTTTTTTTGAGTTGGGAAGGACTCAGACTTTTATTACACATTACACACACACATTACACACAGCCTTTCAGGGTGTTTTCCTTCATAAATTGTCTGAAAAGGACGGTTGAACGGTTATAACTCAGCCAGACATATCTGTTTTGCAGTGAGTCAGTGTTCATACTGTATAAAAACTACTGGCTAGCAGACTTCTGCTCATAGCTCAATCCCGACAGAACACCAAGGATATTTTCAACCCGCAAGCACGTTTTTTTTCAGCGTAACATTGTTGAAACCGAGTAGGTAATATTGGTAGTGAGAGCAACAAGTTAGTGGACTGCCAACTGCACTGCCTCTGTACCTGTGTGTGTGTGTGTGTGTGTGTGTGTGTGTGTGTGTGTGTGTGTGTGTGTGTGTGTGTGTGTTCTCGTTTAACTGTATTCGTGAGGTCCAAAAACCGGGAGTTCAGTATATTTGTGGGGTCCGACCAGCTTTGTGGGGCCAAAATGCTGGACCCCACAAGGTTAAAGGTCTGTTTGAGGGTTAAGACTTGATTTTAGGATTAGGGTTAGAATTAGGTTATGGTTAGGGTAAGGGTTAAGGTTAGGCATTTAGTTGTGATGGTTAAGGTTAGGATAAGGGGCTAGGGAATGCATTATGTCAATGACGGGTCCCCACAAAGATAGTGAAACGCACTGTGTGTGTGTGTGTGTGTGTGTGTGTGTGTGTGTGTGTGTGTGTGTGTGTGTGTGTGTGTGTGTGTGTGTGTGTGTGTGTGTGTGTGTGTGTGTCTGTCCTTCGGGTTAATGTAATATACATGTTTAAGGATTCTGTTATGCCATGCAGTTCCCATTAGGGTTGGGTACCGACATCCAGTGCTAATACGGCACCGGTGCCTTAACAACCGGTATCTACCGGGACCAAATAGTAACGCAGATTTCGGTGCCTCATTTCGGTGCCACTGAAATGCCAGCGCTGGCCTCTGATGCTCCGAAACAGACGTAAGGGGCAATCGAAACATTGCTGCATGCGACGCTAGTTCAGTGTTTCCCACACATAGACTAATGTGTGGCGGTGCGCCACGCTATCAACACCAGCCGCCGCACATTGCGTTCGGTTATCTTTTTATTTTATTTTTTTATTTTTTAAACGCTATTTAAAACTCGTTCAGCTGCATTTCCTTTCCCTGCTTTCCTCCGTCTCTGTCACTTGCGTCTCGCTCACACACACACACACACACACACACACACACACACACACACACACACACACACACACACACACACACACACAGTGCACACAGCGTCTGTCTCCATAAAGGAGAGAAGACGGCTCACGAAAGGTTGGTACCTATCTCGTGAACACCTTTACACAATCACACATTGAAAAGTGCTATAAACATATTTTATATTCTGAATAAAATGTTGTCAGTGTGTTAACGTTGGAATCCCGACCCGACTCGCTTTAGAAAGTTAACTAGTCGCAAGTTTGCAGTAAAATGCAGTTGGGTTGTCGAGGTCACAACACTATATGTGGCAGCTGTGAATCAAATAAACAATATAAAAATATAAATAATTTGATGTCATTTTTTACTCTTATACTGAATGTTTGCTGCTTCAATCCAGATGAGTATTGAAAAGTATTTTCTACGACAAAAGGCACGTGTTGAGGATGAGGACCAGCCTGAACCGGAGGTATCAGTCTGAAACAGAGCTGAACAGTCCGACCAGTGTAATTAGTTATGTTATTAATTTGTTTACAATATTTTCAGGCTTCAACCAGTGAAAGACAGGGTCAGGAGAGAGAGAGAGATAGATTTGTTAGGCATTGAAGTAGAAGAGGACAGCATCCAACAGCGTGTTGTTATGAAAATAATCTCTTTTTTAAATATGTACATATTTTTAAAAATCTTTTCAAAACCCAAACGATACCCAACCCTAGTTGCCATACCAATGCTTTACCCCGTTACTGTCTGTGCTTCAAATTACACCATGAAATAAATTTCAGCCAGCCCTAATGTATGTATACCCTCCTAATTAGAACACAATTTGCCTTGAATCAATATACATATGGTAGAGTACTGAATAGATTAATTAGGAAGGTATATTAAAGATATAAAAGGAAGATTTAAACAATTAAAACTAGAAAGGTCAGACTTAAAGTAAGACAAAGGAATGTGAAATGACATTACAGTTAAAAAAATATTTCATTGCATGTGCCTTTCGTTTATACGGTGACGGTGTTTTTGAGGCTTAAAAACGCAAAAAAGTGAAACCACCCTCCAGAGTGGAAATCTCAGAAACGCTCCACCATCGTGTTACCATCTAAAGGGTAAAAACGCAAAAGTCTGAAGACAGCGGTGTGGAGAGAGACGAGAAAAAGGCGTCCAGGTAGTCTGTTGTTACGGAGTAGGCTACAGAAATTATAGGCTTCTGTTATCTAAAAGATTTTCAATGTAATGACTCAATATTTAAATGGTTTCGACAATGTGGATAAGGTTGTTATAGTTCGGTGACGATATGTAGGCTATTCATTTGAGCCAGCTGCCAGAGTAGGCTACAACGCTGCAGATGAAGAGAAAGAGAGAGCGAATGGCAGCGGCCAGCGGGCAGAGGAGGGTCTGCTTCAGCCTCCTCTGCCTCTCGCTCTCAAGTAGCGGCTGAAGGGCTGCGAGGCTCAGGATATTGGTAGTGCTCCCGTGGGTGCTGTGTTGTGACTTATCACGGTCGACTGTGCCAGTCATCATCAGACAAACATGCAACTCCACCTCCTCGTCTTTGCCAGACAAGCTTTGTTGTTTTGGTTTTGCGTTACTAAGGGGAGAAGTAGAAGGAAGGTTCTACGTAGGCGCGCGGCCTTGGTGGTGTTATGTGGCAGTGCCACCTCGAATTTCACACACTTTTGCGTCACCATATGCACGCAGATCTCCCCCCAAAACTCTTGTCTAAACGCGGAATAAAAAGTTCCAATTCTAGATCTATGCACTTAAAAATATTATTTTGAATAGTTTATAGTCATATAATCTTAACATGTATTCAGACTACAGTCTTTTTCTCTGTGTACTGCTCCCTCTTATCTCCCAGCTCTCAGCGTTTTGCTTTCTTCTCATTCATTTTTAATGAATTGTTTCAGGTGCAGGCAGGAGAGGAGCAAATCAACGGGGCATTTAGCACAGGGAAAAAGGAGGTGACTATTGAGCCGATAAACCAAAGTAATGAAAACAGGAGCTCCAATCTCAACGCTCTTCGCAGGACGTTTGTCTTTTTCTCATAAGCGGTGCACCAACTCAGTGGCTCTGCCTCTCATGAGCCATAATAGTGTCAGACTCAAGATTGTAAAAGGGTGAAACTCGAGCCTTGGGCCTATTGTGTGAATGGATTCCCACACTTATTGTGTTCAGTCCTGCAGTTGCATTGCATTATGTCTGGTGAACATTTTGGTTTGTGGGTCCATCTGTGTACACTTTTTGGGTGGTCTAAAATTATCCTATTTGTGAGAGATTGAACACGTAGGAAAATTAGCATGAGGGTTAGGGTTAGTCATTAGTGATGATAGGTTGAGGGTGTGTGTGTGTGTGTGTGTGTGTGTGTGTGTGTGTGTGTGTGTGTGTGTGTGTGTGTGTGTGTGTGTGTGTGTGTGAGAGATAAACTATTGAATGTGCAGCAGCAGAACACATTTGGCAGCATAAAGGATATAGCATGCCATCATTCATTTTCTCACAGAGAGACCAATAAATAGGGAAGGATTGACCCAACAGTACGACTCTCCAAATCGTGGTTACTGTACAAACAATGTGATTATGTTGACATCATGGCACTTTGGTTATATGAGGGACTATTACCGCCTGACCGCACTGTCCTCCGACTTGGCCAGTGGTGGGGACACACTTACGTAATGGGAGAAGCTGTGTGGGATCAGACTCAGTGTTGCTTTGGCAACAAGGAAAAACTGAATCGTTCTGTGCCAGGGTGGCACATTGTAACAAAGACTGCTACTTGGTGTCTTGAGCGCTTCAGATATTGTGAAGTATTTAGAATTTTGTTGAAAATAAGAGCCTGGCCATTTCAAATCTGACTTAAAATGCCATGTTAATGTAATAGATCAATATTTTGGGAAATACTTTTGGGAAAATAATTTGCTTTCTTGCTGAGAGATATACAAGAAGGTAGATACCACTTTTATATCTGTCCATTAAATATGATGCTACAGGAGGAGGAGACCAATCAGCTAGCTTAGCATAAAGAAGCAGGGAGAAATAGCTTGCCTGGCTCTGTCAAAAGGTAAGAAAATCCACCTATTAAAGCTAAAAAATGTACAATTAACATGTTCGTTTTACCCATACAAAAACTGTAGCGTGAAAACAGTACTAAGTTGTGCTTGCACGGGAGGTTACATCCTGGACTATTTCTTTGCTGGCTAACTTGTCGTCACCGTGAGGTTGCCAGGCAACCAGGAAAAAGACTCCAAGAAACTGCCACTGGACAAAAAAGATAAGATAAGTGGCTGCTCTAAGTTAGATGAGAAGATTGATTCCACTTGCATGTCTGTATGCTAAATATGGCCAGCAGCTAGTTAGCTTAGGACGAAGACTGTGAGAAGGGGGAAACAGCTAGCCTTGCTGTCTAAATGTAAAAATATCCACATACGTGCACCTCTAAAGTTCCCTATTTAACTATTTCTTGTTTCTTTAATCTGTACAAAATGTAAAAATGAAAGGTTGTGTTAGACTCTGTGTATACACTGCACCTTTTCAATAAATAGTTGTAGGCTGACCACAACTCTTTGTTAAATGACTTATAAATTACTCTTAATCTTATTTGGTGTTGCTGCTGTACATGTCAATAGGCTTATGTTGTCTTCATTTACTGAATTATCTTCGACAATGATGGCAATGAGATGGGGTGAACCACAATATACCCAGAGATATGGGTGATTAAATGTAATTGGCATCTCCTTTCTAATGATGGTAGAATACAAAAACATTGAGTGAACATTATGTTTAGTCTCTGTGGTTATGCCATTAGGGTAAATGTGGCAGCCATTTTGGTTTAAACGTTATTATTTGGTAAGAGAACACACATGCCCACAACATAACAACACATGAAACCCCACACTGAATATAATTATCATAATTTTACCTAATTGTCTACCTGGATTGCATGAATGATGCTATTTTTGAAGCTAGTGTGGGCTGTATACCTACAGTCTGTCAAAGTGACAAGCGCCAACACATGTTTTAGCAGAATTGCTTTGTTACTCTGCTTTTCCTCTTGGATAAACTTATTTACTCAAACCAGATATCATCACTTAAAGAAATCCAACTTTGCCTAAGTGGAAGCAAAGGCGACATTACACTTAATGCTGATGACGACATTAATCATAAAAAGGTCGCTAAAACCCTTTTGGGAAACAGCATCCGATTCTCTGGAAATGGGATATCTCACCGCCTACGAACAAATATGAATCACAAAATTGAGGTGTAATGATGTCAATTCCAAGAGTTTGTAGCAAATGGCAGTCCACCTGCTGTGAAAAGACAATCTGTTCAGTGGGGGGCCAAGAACCACAATGCACTCTGTTATGAGCATACTTAATAAAACACATTTTTATGATGGAAGTTCAATATAAAAATGGGAATGTATAATCAACACTTTGAGACTGATGGCATTTGCCAATCAACTGCAGATGAACTGAATCTATTTACAAGGATGTTCTCACCACATTGTTAAGCAGAAGAATTCTTCTATTTAATGTCAAGCAGGAAAATATTGTACGTAGCATCAGTAATTACTGGTCGTGCTCCTTTGCCTTTCCACGGTTCATAAGTTTGAAATGACAAATCAATTTACAGAATGTGCATTCTCTGCATTTGTTTTTCATACAATATTTCTAGGGCTAAACCCATATTATGTTGTATTTTTTGTGTTTTTCCTCCACGCTCAATTTCACACGAGACGATAAATTGTGTAGATTTGAAACTTTGCACAGTCATCAGAAATGTATGCCTCATGAAATATGGTCTCGTGGCGACAGGCTGACAGTATGATTAAACTTCATGTTTACCCTTAATCTGATTTATGTAAACTGAAACATGATACACATTATTCTGATGCTGCGAGAGTATAATCCACATACTTGTACTGTTTGATTTCCAAGTGCTGTTTTGAGTGTTTAACCTATTTTTGCCAAGCCTTGTACCTAATGACTTTGAGATATACAGTATTTGTCAGCATTATCATACATAAGTCCGTGTGGCCTGACACAAAGCTAGCTCTCCAATTAGTGCCCTGTTATTCTGTCGACACAAAACTGGGTACATTTGTTGTAAAAATACAGTATTGGCCAGCAAGGCTGGAGTGTTCATATCAATCAATAATGGGATGAAAATGTAGAGAAAAGAAACTTGATACATATGCTGTTAAACCATGTATTAGGTATGCATTTTACTGTTCGATATTATATGGAATAGCTTTAAAATGTAACAGGTTTTGGGAATTCAGTATATAATTTGCCAGTTTGCATACGTTTAAGTTGATTCAAGTTGAAGGTGTTGCAGTTTTCCAGCTCAAACATTTTATTCCATTACTTATATTCATTTAAAAAAAGTTTTCTACCCCCTCAAATTAGACTGCATTTACAAAACTGAACCTGCATTTGAAGAGTTTAGTGATGGATAACACTGACTAGCTTCTCTGTATTTGACAGATATCAAGGACTAAGATTTGGGCTGCGCCCGAGGTGCTTCATTATAAACTACAGAGAGAATGTGACATCCATGTTGTTAAAATGTGCTTGCTGAGAAAGCACTTGAATTAATTATTTGACAGCAATATAGGAGCAAACAAACAGCCGCACCACTACTGAGTGACTGCCACAGAGCCTGAAGTTTCACGTGAACAGCATACCATTAATTTGGATGGCTCAAATCTATGTCAGATGCTGTTTGTTGCAGACAGAACTGGGTGAATTTGTCCCCTGTCATATCAAGTTAAGTCAGTTGTTTATTGTATCGCAGCCAGATTTAAAAAAAAATATATATATTCAACATCTAACTGGACTGTATTACCTTTTTGCCGGGATAATGTATTTTTTATAACACAAAAACAAAAAGTAAAAAATAAAAGTAAGGGAGTAATGGGTGATTACAAAGGAAAATCTTTCAACTTCTATCTTCACAGTTGGCATGGTGCTTAATGCAACAAAACATGCAGTCCTGAAAACTAAAATGAGTTTTTTAGTGGTTCATTTGCTCTCAATCAAGACAGGCTTTAGCCTCTGTAGAGCAAAGGCTGCTTAATCACTGTTTTTGTATATAACGTGTGTATCTTTACAGCTAATTTGCATTTCTGCCATTTCCATGAGGTTTGGAGAATATGCCTAAAGGGGTGTGTGTGTTAATTATGTCTAATTTTACACTCCGTCTTATTGAGAGGGACCCAATTTGGTGTCTGGCCCCCTTAGCTTCCTTAACCTGCCATTTACCACTCATTACTACAAAGTAAACAGCCTGAACAATAGATAATCAGAGAGGGGAATGATGAGAAGTGTGGCAGATGCGGCTCTACATTGCAGATATCTGCTGCCTCTGCTTCAAATCAATCGGCAATTAGCACCATTTCACCGCAGCTGTTATGGAGCGATTCATTTCACTGGAGTGATCCCCTTTTCTGATCAGCCCCAAACGTAATTGCAGATCCCTCCAAGGCCTTGCTAAAAGAAAGAGAGGCAGCAAGGGTGATAGGGTGAGAGATGGATGGGGAGATAAGTAGTGCATGAGAGGGAAAGGATAAGGCTGATGTGGAGAGAGAGAGAGAGAGAGAGAGAGAGAGAGAGAGAGAGAGAGAGAGAGAGAGAGAGAGAGAGAGAGAGAGAGAGAGAGAGAGAGATGCAATGACGGAATTATTTGAGTTCAACAGCACAGGAGACTGCTGCTCTGAATTGTAGTTGACATTTCAACAGCTGAGTGCTATTTCAGAGCTCGGTCTTGATGGTGTTCTTTGAACGTGTGGAAAAAAACATTTGCAGACAGTGTAAGTTAAATTGGGGAAGACAGGTTTCTCTGTTCAATGGAATATTGTTGTAGTGAAACACCAGGCTAGTTGGTCTCATGAATATCTCTAGTAATGCACAAACTTGCTGTAATGTTCTCTCTGGCGCATACTGCTCGGACAATAATCCAAAAGACCCTAAAGCCCACGTACTGAAATTAACATGTATTAAGATGTCTAGTGGGGAGTTGGAAAAGAGAAGAACATTACTTAAATCTGAATGAATTTATTTTTTGCCACTTGTATCACTTTATTAATATTGCAGATGTGTGGGCAAACATGTGGCTTTTTACACATCAAGCAGACAGGAGCAACATTATGATTCATTTTGAGTTATGTTTTAGGCAACCAAACAAATGCAAGTCCAATATACATGCCCTTTCTAGCTTTAGTCTGGTCTCGCAGCAAAACGTTCCACTAGTTGTTAACTTTGTCTGTCGGCTGTTTGGTGCTGAGCGGGTTGCTGAGCTTCTTTTCTGAAAAGAGCTGCCTGGTGCGGCTGGAAATATGGTCGATGAGAGCGATGAGACTGAACCAAAAGAGTTAAGTGCAGGCTGTAAAGAAATGTGTGGAAAGAGCTTAAACACTTCGAAGAGCTGCTAGAAACTGCAGAGTTTGAAAATAATTCTCTCTGGGTTTGTCTTTCCAAGTGGCCCCTTTCACATATAGTCATTTGTATCCATTGTTAATGTAAATATATTGACTGTAGGATCGTTACCTTAAAACATTAGGACATGTGTGGTGCTATTTTTTGAATTCCTTTAACTTGTCACGTTTGAGAGAAGGAAAACTGGCCCCTAAACATACACTAAAGTATATGGACATCCCTTTCCGCTACTTTTGATCCATAAACAGTTTGTTGTTGAAGAACTTAATTTGCCTGCGTCCACCTTTGGGAAGTGGCCTGCAAGCCAGGCCTTATCTCTTAACATTATTATTGACTGACCTCACTAATGCTCTTGTGGTTGAAAGGGAGAAAATCCCTGCAGCCAAGATCTAAAATCTGGTGGAAAGCCTTACCAGCAAAATGAAGCCCGTTAGAGCAGCATATTTATTGCCCATTGGTTTTGGAATGAGATGTTAAACAATGTAATGTTTAAATGAAGAAAACAACTGTCCTGGTTAAAAACATTACAAGCTGTATATGAATATACAGTATACATGCTTTATCTTGTTGTACATTTATATAACTATGCTTCTGCAAGATTGTAGAGACGCTCAAAGTCAATAGATCCATAAAACACGTAGCATCTTTTTCCAACCGTTAAAAAGCCAAGTCCTTACCTCAGACAGCACACTGAGGTACAATTTCCTTTGAAAAATCACACAGGGTGCCAGAGCTGTTAGCAACCACAACCTACAATTACGGCTGGCCTTAAGTCATTTGTCCCAGTCTTTATGGAAGGAATGCTGTTTCTATGGAAATGCATTTATATACAGTAATGGAGATATACTTGCATTGCAAGGTTGGACAGAGTGCGAGATATTTGTTCCTGTGGATTTCTACAATCCCACACAATTTAAGCGATGCTAAGAAAATGAATCAGTGACAATTATTGATCATCTGCTAACAACACAAGCTCAACATGTGTGTAAAGTATAAACCATGTACAGTATAAAGATGAAAAATGCTCAGGCATCCGCTGTTATCTGAAACTTTTTGGCCCAAAATGTTGCTAAGACTGACATGCCCTCACATGCATATGATGAGGCAAAAGTAACATGTTGTGAACTTGACATCTACACCGAGTCATCATCTTGATTATATTTTTCTGTGTGATAACCAGGAGCCCTTAAAGCCCATGCTTTAAGGGCTACAGCAATGACTTTTGTGTGTGTGTGTTGCCCTCTCTCTCCCCCCCCCCCCCCCCCCCCCCCCATCATCTTATCTCATTAAGTCATCTTTGAAACTCAAACCCTTATCAGCAGGTCCCTGTAAAAGTATAAAATGAAGTTCTCACAAGAAATTTTGATAATGTGTCAACTGACTGGCAGCAAGCTACTGATTGTATCTGCTGGAGTGAGGAAAATACTAATTAAACAAATTCTGTGTCCTCACTTTTTCCTCTGCTCATCCTACTTCACATAACAAATACATTCCATTTTGTCTTGGATGTGCAGCACATTTATCACAAAAAAGATGGAGTAATGCTTAACAATGGATAGAATGTTCTGTGTATTACATAAGACAACACAATCTTAGGCTTTTTAAACGATGATGTAAGCATAACAGTCACAATCTTAGAACTCTTAAAAGGTGACTATAATCTTTTTATTGTGGTGAAATTGTTTAACTTTCATATGTTGCATGTTATTCTCCAAAGCAAATTTCCACACTGGCTGTAAAAAGGCTGTTCTAAGTCAGAACATCACAACAGACCCTTGGTGCTTTCTTCTTGGAAGTCCACTTAAGATGACAAAAGCAGCCGTCTGCCAAAGATGTATGGCCTCAAATTATGTTTGAGTTTTTCCCTAGCTGTTGCTGATGGCACTTTGTGAGGAAAGTGATAGCAAGTTGTGAGAAAGCAAAGTGGCTGGACTGTATTACCTATTGCCTTGTCTGCCATCTGCAGGGATCAATTAGTCTTCCTTGTGTAATAGCTGAGAGCAGAAAAAGCTATAAAAAAAAATATAATAAAAAAAAAAAAATATATATATATATATATATATATATATATATATATATATATATATATATATTTTTTTTTTTCCTCTGGAGTAATAACCGGGTTAGCACTGCTCAGACTTGTGGTCCATCATACAAGTGTCCACAGTATTGTAGACAAATAAGAAAAACAAATGTGTTGAAATATTAATAAGCTAATTGTAAAGCTTGCTATTTTATTCAGCTATAATTTATCCCCGCCCCAGCTCTCCAACACAGAAATACATGTCCCCTGCTGTTGTGTCTGATCTGCCATGATTGACTTTGGGACGAGTAGAGTGTTGGCTGTTGAGCTGACACAATCAAAGCACCATATTTAATGGATCACACCCAAGAGGTAAACATGTATCTTTCTAGTCAGATAGTCTTTTCCCATGCTATATGTTCACTCTGAACATCACAAAGTCCATCTTGTGAGCTAAATAATCAATGATTTCCCTTCTGGCAGCCTCAGGGCTATCTGGCAGTGGACAGAGAGAGGGGAAACAAAAAAAAAAAAAAAAACAGTCTGTCCTCACATGCCCTCAAGGATAAAAAATGCTACAGAACCATTTTCTTCCTTTACCAACTTTTTCTCCCTTGGGTGACAACTTGTCACTGGCGTCAGGGTGACACATGTTAATTGACAGTGACACCCTGAGATGTTCTTTTGAAAAGGGTCACTGCACTGGGAAATAACTGCACTTTATCAATCTTCAAAATGTTTTTCAATCTACAGACTCTGTTTTGGCAGTTGAGAGAAAGCCCTTTAAGAGAATCTATCGAAAATGTTCCCAGCTGGTAGCTTATCAAAAAAAAACAGTAAAACACACGTGTGTTATTTTGTGATACTGTTTTTGGAGTATATATACTGTTTTGCCAAGGTAAGATTCAATGAAGCAATTTAAACATACATATCTGCTGCAATCATATTCTCCTTTTCTTTAAGATCTCATAGATCTACGTTTGAATTCATAGGGAGATCACAACAGAAGATAATACTCTCTAGCCACTATTCTACTAACATATTGTATCTTATACTTAAAGCATACGCTTTAAGTATAAGATACAATATGTTAGTTCCTCTTCAATAACAATATACTGTCCTAGTTTTATGAAATATCACTAATATGATTATAATAAAAATCTGCCTGTTATATATATCCAACCTACAGAGATCAAGTACTACCAAATACCCAGTGAAAATGTATATGACTGTATATGACTTCATAAGCACGCCTCATGTTTTACTTAGAAAAACGTTGATCAACAGTTATTCAGGCTATCAAGTGAAGACGTTGATAGTACTAAATCATTTTAATGTAATAGTCTTAATAGTCCCAGTTTGATGATTGTAATAATAGCATACCTGATCTGTTACATAGATTGTCTCTTACTCCCAACACTAATAATGACTTAAATCCCCAGGATAAATCTAAGCATATGACCTCAGGACATTGTATTAGTTTACTTCCTGTTTCCCAGACTTCCCATGAAATGTCTCGCCTGCGGGTGCCTTTAAATGAGCACATGTTGATATTAGATATTCAGAGGTTTGTCATTAAATAAAGACATTATAATGACAAGTTCTCAAGTCCACATTCCAACAGTAATGCAACATAACTGCCCTGGGTGGCTTGTGACTACGCTGGGGATTTAATTAATTTGTTGCTCTCTCGCTGAGTCTTAAAGTGACCTCAAAACCATAGAGATGAGACAAACAGCTTAACAGAAGAAAGAGTTGTTTGGGCTGTGCAGTACAGTGACATACCATATAGGGGGGGGGGAACACAGACTATGAGAGAGGAATATTGAACAGTTACCTGTGCCTTAAAGAACCAATCCAGTGAACTAAAGCATGCAGTTGCAAAGTGGCTACAACAAACAAAAACACTACAGTCTATGGTGTACACTATTGCATGGTATGTATTCTGTACAAATACTAAATACTGTATATCAATCATTTTAGTTGCACTAACCAAAACATGTTAGAAACTATAAGGATAACCTGATTAACACACTTATATATTTTTGAAACATGCATGCTTTCTGCAATCTGCATGAATACTAAAGTAGCCTGCATCGTATCTTTACGTTGGCTAACAATACTTACAGCTTCTGTTTTTGTTTCAAAATTATACAGTACTCTCCTCTCTCTGCTCTACAGTTTTGCTTTTCTTCTTTTCTGTGACATTACATACAGTAATCATATTAATAGCCTCCTCTTTTGCCTCCTGTTGACTGCTGGAGTTAATTCCTTTGGCCTTGATGTCCACCACTGTGGACACCAAGGCCGCAACTAATTCTATCATTCAAATGAGATGACCCCTTCATTTGCTATCAATTACTCTTTCACACTGTGAACAATTATTGAGTGATTGTAGTGGATGTGGAGCCAGCTACAGAAAGCACTTCAGAGTATTTATATTATATTATGAATTAATACTTTGGCTAAATAATGCTACCATATAATCGTCCATGCTTTTGTGATGACGTGTGAAACATATGCAGCATTAAAAAAAAGGAAAGAACGGAAACTTCTTCTCAAGAGTGTTTGTACTGAAATAATGTATTATCTGAATGACAATGCCAGTGCTATTTATTAGCTCAGCCACACTCATGGAAACAAATGAAAATACTTAATCTTAATGCTATTATTTTTGTCAACAGCTATTTGTGGAGGAATCGGCAAAGACCGCTTGTTACAGTTTCAGACGCCACTTGGGTACGTAAATGACTTTGGCATTTTCAGATACATTTTTCAACTGAAAGCTCCATATATCTTCTTGTTTGGGTGGCAAACTGAGAAAATGGCATTCATGCATTTAGTTATACCCACACATGAATGCTGTTTTGATGTACTTTATGCGAAAGAAAGTGTATCTATGAAATGTTGAAGTCTATGTAATATTGAACCATGCAACATAGCAACTTAGTTTCCATCTTAAACCATTATTCCTTTAAACATAGAATTAAGTTGGAGGTGTAACATTACCCTGCACTGACAGTAAAACTAACGTTGACACAAATGCACATTATTTTCCAATTAATTTTTAGATGAGATAGCACATGCTGTCAAAAGTATAGAGAGGCAATAAAAAGCAAATGGTTCAAGTGTCCTTTTCCAAATGGTGTGCCCAATGAGGCCTTCCTAACCTCAGGCTAATGTTATTTGCCCACTATTATTCCAATCTTATTTATTTGGAATGGCACAACCATTCTTATTTCGCATTTGCTTAGAAATTTAGACAAGGCAATCGCATCTCTACTGCTGGGCCCCCATATTGTTAGAAATTACGCTTTCAATTTACCACCGCACAGTCACACTTTAGCTTGCCTCTTTTGTGATGATCAGCAGGGACAATTGAAAATACAATGGATTTTGGAGGACAGGCTGTGACTGTTGTGATTGGCATCATAGACTGAATGTGATGGAGGTTCTTGACTACAGTGTTGAAAAGTGGGCAATAAAACAACTTACATTTCTTTGCTCCTTTAAAAAAAAAAGCTACATTATCTAACTACTTTATATTAAGTTAAGCAATATTATAATATGTAGAAAACAAATCTATAAATATCTGGAAATGTTGCATTTTAAGGACACAACATCAAGAGTTTAAATGTTCCAGTTTAAATGCTCAGTCTGGCTCCACTTTTTGCTGAAAAAGCAGCGCAGACTCATTTCAGGGAGGGTTGTGTGCGTTTGTGTATCTGAGTGAGAAATCAGGCAAGTCAACTTGCTAAGATTACAGAGAAATGTTTTTTTTTTTTGCTGCCACAAGTAACTAAAAGGGAAATTACAGTCTCTGCTTTAGTGTTTGTGTGGACTTGTGTTTTTCAGTGGATTCAAAGGACGTGAAGCTGTCTTTTTTTGTCAAGTGAGACTAGTGCAGGAAAACATTACACTGAGACAGGCTATACTTGAGGTTGGATGATTTTTATATTGCATGCACTGATCAGTAATTTTGATGACATCTTAAGCACACTTTTTTTTTTCTTTTCTTTTCCTAACCCAGAATTGATAACAGTCCCAAATACCTCCTTCTCTTCAGCTCATTAATCCTCGTCATTGTATTCGTTAGGAGTGTAACGGTACGTGTATTTGTACCGGACTGTTTCGGTACAGGACTTTTGGAACGATGCTAATGTATGCCGAATGCAATCTTTAACAGAAATGATTAGGGTGGTTTTGCGTGAACATACTTCAATTCCGAGGTCCCACACGAACATATTAAGTGGCGGACCAGAAGTTTGTTTAGTCTGCGCCCTGCACTTTAGCGCTTTACACACACTTTGCCCACAGTACGCTTATCCCAGCCATGCCTCTCGCTAGCTAGCGTCATGGCCAATGTAGAGAAGCCGGAGCTTGAAGACCCTCCGTTATCAGGTCTCCTGTTTGGAAACACTTTTGTTTCCCAGTGAAATACAAAAACAAGACGAAAGTAGTGTGCCGATATTGCTCATTAGTGATCAGGTATGTTTCTAGCAACACGTCAAACTTGCTAACTCACTTGAAACGGCACTACGTGAATGTGAATAATACTGCTACAAGGAAAAAAACAAGCGTGGTGCAAACGCAGCTCCCCTTGGCATTTAAACAGACTTTTGCTGGTAAATCAGGCCAAAGCAGTAACAAATCCCATTGGTGTTTTTATAGCAGCGGATCTACGGCCATATTCAGTTGTTGAAAACGCATGGTGAAGGTGATTGAGACCCGGTGTGGAATTCCTTCTCGTCCACATTTCAGCCAGAAAGTAATACCAGCCCTAATGAACTAGCAAAAACTGCTGTCCACGACTTGTCTAAAGGCATTGGCTGTAGCACTCACGACTGATGGATGGACATCCAGAGTTACTGAGAGCTACTTAACAGCGATTGCCCATCACATCACCCCTGAGTATTTATTACGATTCATTTAAAATTGTTTAAAGAATTGTAAACTGATCGTTATTTACAAAAGTTCATAATAAACAAGCACATTTTTTTGCTTCTTTACTTTACTTGTTGGGAGTTTAGCATTTTATTCCCCCTTCTTGTACCGAAAATGAACCGAACCGTGAGTTCAAAACCGAGGTACATACCGAACCGTGATTTTTGTATACCGTTACACCCCTACTATCCGACCAGACACCTTGTTCTTTAAAGTTTGTCTTTTTGTTTATTATGAAGTTTTATCAGTTCAACAAGCAAACAAGCTTCCACACGGGGCCACTCTGAAAAACACACCCCACTCTTTGTTATTCACACAGTGTTGGGTTCTACTATATGAGATTTTAACTTGGGTCCCCAGTTGTTAAACATCTGCCAATCAGCCAAAGGCAAGTCCCCATCTGGGCGAGGGAGGTGTATTATAATAGAGCACCAAGCATTTATATATATCTGCAAAACAGTTGGCCTGCTGAGTTAATTTTAAATGCTTGTGTGTTGGATTAAATGGTAAGTGCTGACTTAATTAATTTGGAAATTCTAATGTTGGACATACACTTGCTTCACTTTTTCAGGAGGTATTAAAAAGATTAAAGACCATGACATTAGCTGTGAATAAACAGTGTTTCTGCCACAAGGTTCCCCCTGCCAAAGAGGATTCAGCTGAGCAGGTTCCTCCCCCATGTAAAAAGAAGTCTCTTGTTATGTGTTGTGCCCTAGAATACAGAGCTGCACAGCTGACTGGGTTCCATCATCATTCCAGCTACCTAATGAGTGATTGTTTGTGGGCTGATAAAATTAAATTGCAAGCCTCGCTGATTTCAGCAACAGGTGTTTTTCCTCCGTCTCATAATAACATGAGAGATGGGGGTTTTAACCACCTACTCAGGATGATAATGTATTCTGGTTTACCGATTCTCTTGGTTTACCACTCACACCCACATACAACGAAAAAAGGAAAAAGATTTAACCAATTATGGTTCATGGAGGTTCATTATGAGAGCTGATATTCTTCTCAGGTCAAAAGAAAATCTTTACAGGCCATATTTAAGATTAAATACATGCACTTCTCTAACAAAAAATGTCATATTCCTTACTCCCCGCCCCCCAATTGTCTTTCCAAACTATAATCCTTAAGATTTGCATGAAATCAAATACCACTTTTGATACTGTAAGGTATTTCATTGGCAATAGTGGAGTCAGCCATTCCCACACAGGATTCAAGTCGCTTTCATGTGCATCAGGGATTTACAGTACACAAGGATTGATCATCCTGACAGCAGCATGACTGCATCATTGGCTCTCTTTACACCGGGTCAGAGCTGTATTAAGTTACTGCTAATGCAAAAAGAACATCCTAGTGCTGCTGCTTCACATTAGTAGGGTTTGACTGTATACATATCCAGAAGTAACCAGTAACTATAGTGTGGTTGTACTCACTTCTGGTTTACGTGTGTGTCCGTGTGTGTGCGTGTGTGTGTGTGTGTGTGTGTGTCCGTGTGCGTCCGTTTGTGCTTGTTTTACTATATTCGTGGGGTCCAAAAACCGGGGAATACAGTATACTTGTGGGCTCTGCACAGCCTTGTGGGGCCCAAAATGCTGGACCCCACAAGGTTAAAGGGCTGTTTGAGGGTTAAGACTTGGTTTTAGGATTAGGGTTAGAATTAGGTTATGGTTAGGGTAAGGGTTAAGGTTAGGCATTTAGTTGTGATGGTTAATGTTAGGGTAAGGGGCTATGGAATGCATTATGTCAATGATGGGTCCCCACAAAGATAGTGAAACAAATGTGTGTGTGTGTGTGTGTGTGTGTGTGTGTGTGTGTGTGTGTGTGTGTGTGTAGGCTGTACGATAATGTAAGGAAATCTTTTCCAACATTGTTTTATTGAACAAATTGAACACTGAATTGAATATAAATGGCAAAACAAAAACAAAAAAATGGCAGTTACATTTTAAAGTGCAGTTTTCTACTCGTATTCTCTTTCAACACAAAAAAATCTGTCTTTTGCGATATGTTGCAGCCTTTCCCGATGTGTATATTGCACCAGTTGATATTGCAATGACGATATAAAAAAATTATATATTGTGCAGCGCTAGTGTGTGTGTGTGTGTGTGTGTGTGTGTGTGTGTGTGTGTGTGTGTGTGTGTGTGTGTGTGTGTGTGTGTGTGTGTGTGTGTGTCTATACTGCTTGCTAATTACTACCTTGGTTAGGAGATTGACATCAAACCTGCATTCCAGCTACCTTATTCAACAAAACTTAGATTGTTCTTTCATCCAAGACACTTTTTAATGAAATCATATCTGCAAGTACTTAATATGATAATCTCAATTATGATCAATTGTTGGGGTGTGAATATGCCATGACTTCTGTAAACAAAAGTAGTTCTGCTCAGTGGCAGGATTCACTTCTAAGCCTTCAGAGAAATAAAATGTTTTAATGGGCTCTTTTCCTGTTAATGATATTCCGTTCGTTCTTAACACACCATTGCACAGATATTGAAACCATTCATTTCTGTAATAGGGAAAAGGGGCCCACAGAGAACACAATCTAAATCCTGTATTCTTGACAGATTTCTGTGATAACAATTTTAACATCCTGCGCTATCATATATTCAGTGGATTTACGGATTTGTTGGTGTCTTGCAGCTTGATGTTTTGGTTTGGTCAATTCCATATTTCACAACAGCCAAGAAACCCCCGCAACTATTACTGCCATTCTATATATCCTCCAATGCAGTACTGAAAAAAATATAAAAAATGTAATACCGGTATGTAGCTTTGATGACTCAAGGATCACATTTATTACCAAAGGTCAGTGCAGTACCAGTCTAGTCCATACACATAATTGTGTATAGTATGAGTAATATTCTTGTGCGCTTGCCATGACCTCAAGCAATGCAGCAGTGGCTTGCCTTGGGCAAAAAAAATGAATACAAATGCACTTCTGAATGCTTCACACAAGAATAGCTGCTAACCACGTCAATATCCAAGAATCATAACTCTAATAAAATCTTCTTTTAAACAGCTCTTGTTATTCAACGTCCTGGTTGTGCTGAAGTTGAATGATTTTTTTGTAATGTCAAGGTATTTGTCACTGGAATAAACTCAGGATGATGGAAATGGAGACACCTAAAGAAAGATGAGCTTCCACAGCTTCGTGGTTGCTGTCTTTCATCAGCAGCTTTTTACACACATTTGTATAAAATATAATATATATAATAATCTGTACTAATGGCCATCAACATATAAGCATTGCACATATTCTTAAACCTTCTTTAACAAATACCAAGAGAGTAGTGTCAGTACTACATTTCCGAGAGCACTTAATGTTATCTAGCAATGTGATGTAATGTATGAAGTCAGCAGTTGCTTCCCCCTGGGCCATGTGCTGGATCCAAAAAGACGGTTAAAGCTAAAATGAGCCAAAGGTGCAAACGGCACCCACAGGGCTTTACTTTACACAGTGTCTACAGACTAAAGTAAAAGGCTTTATTCAGATCGATTGACAACACATTAACCTTTAGCTCTTCAACACAGCGGATCAATACAGTCACACGGTTAACTCGCTCTACAAGAATGTGGCAATGTTGCTTAGATGTGAACAATCTGGACGTCTTACTAGGTCAAAATAAATGATGCAGGCATCATGATTTCAAAGTGTCATTGTTGCCTGCTGTTTAGATTAATCCCATTGATTATGCAATGATGTGTGTCACTAAATAACCATTAGGCACACATCATTGCCATATACTACACAGCACACGTTGCATATGCATACATACGTAGCTTGTGTCATTGTGGTCAATACAACAAGCCTGGTCTATCATTGTGTAGTCTCGCTTTGCCAGACCTTCCTCCACAGCGCTGCGCCAGAGGGTCTGGAGAGTCGACACAGCATTCAGGGATGGGAGGGGAACGGCTTATTGGCATTTCTTTAAACCAATCACAATCGTCTTGGGCGGCACTAAGCACCGGGCAGATCCACGGTGCCGCTGCATAATAGCCTCGGGAAGGAACTTTTTTTGGTGGAACAGTCCAACAGAAAACTCAGATTGGACCGATAGTCTAGCTAGCTGTCTGGATTTACCCTGCAGAGATCTGAGGGGCAATTACAGTTAACCATAGTCCTCAGAAATCGACCGGAGTTTAACATTTTAACACAAAGAAAGCGGAAGGTACCAGACATCCGGCCAAAAAGAGTGAAATCCGGCGAAATTTTTCGGCGGTAACGGAACAATCCCAGAAGTGGAACGTCGTGGATATAGACTAATTATTGTGTGAATAAAGTGTTTGGCTGTTTTCATATTAACCAAAAGAAAACAGTTGTGATGTTTTGGTAAAAGACACTAAAGAGGGCCAGATTGCCTTGACTCGAAAGCAAGGCAACCTGACACCAGAACAATGCTTTAAGTGACCAGTGAACTAATGACAGCATTCTGCATCAATTTTAGATTCTCCCTATGCTCTTGGTAAATGAACATTTCCACAAGGTTTTGAGGCGGTCTGAAATTCTTAATCTGCCCGTGAATCTCTGAGATATGTCCCAGGATTCCCCCCCTCCAAATCAGCCAATAGAGACCATTTGAACACACATTTATCTATTTTTATACAAATTGGTTTGAACCAGGAAAGGACAACAGATTGTACTTATCTGGGAATGCTGTGCCTATGTGTGTATTTGAGTGGCAAGCATGCACTGCCAGCAGATTTAGCCTATTTTAAATTACACAGCACTGCAGAATGTGAAAATCATTTGTCACAACAAAACAATTGTCAACATTTTACATTTTGTTATGTTTAATGCAGCTCTCGGGAGGAATGCTGTGCCTATGTAGGTTTGTAAAGTGTTGTGCTTATTATTGCAGTTTTGGATTGGAATAAATATATATAGTCAGCCAAACATCACCAAACTAAACAGCCAAAAGGTGGCCACAGTGGACTAAACAATGAAATCTGTGTACAAAACACACCGACTCCAACTGCCGGTACCACAATAGAAGATGGAACAGACTTCCACCTGGCATTTTTCATTAATTGTATAAAAAGACAAATGAGATAAGAGGGCTGCCTGGCAGTATTCACATATTTCCACTACTGTAAGAGACTAGTACCTACACCCACATTGTTTCTGTGGTTGTTTTATACCATATATACTGTACTTTTTTGCAAAACTGGATGTAAACCGTAGACTAATTCTGTCTCTAGACCGCTGCAGACCATCCTTTTCACTCCTAATGTATGTAAGGAGCAATCTTGACATGTCATCGCATCAGTTAATTTCACACTTGACTTGATACATTGTGATGTAATGGTAAGCCCAATTGCTGGGGTCTTGCACAGTCAGCCCAATCATATTCGCCAATAATATGAAGTGTAAAAGAGTTGCTGGGATTACTGAATGCGCTGTAGGATTTCATTGTGCTACAATTTTGGACTGCGGCAAGTAGAGGGTAAGGTAGATAAGGTAAGGGCGCTGTGTGTGTGTGTGTGTGTTTCTAAAGACATTGGTTGTGATGAGAGAGGCCCAAAACATCCAGAGTAACGGGGCTCATCTTATCATAGTCGCATGCCTTTATGACTGAAAGGACAGCTCATCTTGTGGTGGCACTGACTTTGAAGCAGGTCATGGGGATGCTGCCTTTTTCAGCTCTATTCCACACCTGTACTACCTTATATACAATTATGTATTTGGCATTTTGGCAAGGACCGTGTGAATATTAAACTCAAGTGTCTGAAAATCATGCCAAAAAACACATGCATCTCTGTTAACAGCAATATGGTGTTGGAGAATTTATTTTTGTTAAAGTTTTTATTATTGATTTTGTGTCAAAATGTGGTAAATGCCGTCATTCTGTTGTATTTTGCAATGCTACAAAGTTGGTGACTCAAGAGCATAAGCAGATCCGGTAGTGTTGGTGCCACAAACTGAGGCAAAGTCACATCTGCTCCAGTTCAAAAGGGTTTAAATTAGATACAAATGTCTGCCTATTCATAGATATTCAACTTCTAAAAAGGAGAGGGTCTGTGGGAAAATAAGGAGAGGGTCAGAAGGAAAATAAGATAAACTGAAATTCTTCATAAGTTTGTGAATACATTTGTCCACTCAGTCACACAGAGTTGTCACAGCAAACATCTGCAGCTTTCTCATTATTTTGAACTTAGAGAGCACACAAGCTTTCAAAACTCTCCACGACACTGCATACATGGCCAATAAATAGGATTAACTTTAAATTAAAATCAACGTTTTACCACTTTTTATACTGTTCAGTTACAACCATGGTAACCACGGTTCTTTGAGTGAAGAGACTATCTCTCCAGGGCAAGGTTGCTCCGATACCGTTTCAATCAATGTTAATCAGTGAATCCATGCACACCGGAGCCTTTACTGCCCTGGCATAGGCCACGTCGTCTTGAAGTGATATCCACATCAACTGCCCCAGTGGTTCAATCCTTCTGGAGATAGTCTCGATACGAGAGAGAACACAAAATATCACGCCACAATATTTTTATAACACCATATAATCTAATAGGTGACTGAATGTCTTGAATGCTTGACGCAATTGGTATTTATTCTTCCAACAATGAATTACATTTTTACAGACATAAATCAGACTATACGTAGGACAACCTTCTCACATTCATGTTTTTCTCTAGAGGCAGACCTCACTGTCCTGCAGACATTGTGGCAAGTTATGCATGAACTTAAGAGATCTTTTCATGTTATTATGAGAAGTACTGTATAAAAATATTTTCGGGTTCATTAAGAAATTGTGACGGGACAAATTAGACAATGGCCGCCACGTTCTAGGACTAAGACTCTAGGTAATTAATGAACACTGCTATTTCAAAATAAAACATGTCACACATCCAGTTTTCCATAACCTCTAAAGCTAAATGGAGCCTTCCACAAATATGGTAACATGCAGAAAAATCCAATGTGCGAGCGAACATTAGAAATGACTTCCACACTTATGGACCATAAACATGAGAGCAAACTCAGATCAATGATATTCCATTACCATCCTCTCTCATTTCCCAGAGCTGAATTGGAAATGGGTTAGAGATGGATCGTGTCATTACCAATTCCAGCGGATCCACGGGAGCCATAGATGTGTGTGTGTGTGTGTGTGTGTGTGTGTGTGTGTGTGTGTGTGCTCTATCTGCACCCGCTGCCAATGAATAGGTTTTTAGTGACAAGCAGGAAGGTGAGCAGGAGTTCATGCACTATCACTACCATCATAGTTGTTGATATGCTTGCCTCGAGATGCAGAGCTAGTGCAGGTTTCCAAACTAAAATAATTCTGACAGTCTTGTTGCCAGTGTAAACTATGGCATGCATATGATTGCTTTGTGATGGTCAAAATACAGTTTTGATGTTTTTAAGATAAAGATTATTATTAAAATGGCTGCAAGTTAAATCACAGATGGGTAAGTGATGGTGGTATACAGTGAGGAAAATAAGTATTTGAACACCCTGCTATTTTGCAGGTTCTCCCACTTGGAAATCATGGAGGGGTCTGAAATTGTCATCGTAGGTGCATGTCCACTGTGAGAGACATAATCTAAAAACAAAAATCCAGAAATCACAATGTATGATTTTTTAACTATTTATTAGTATGATACAGCTGCAAATAAGTATTTGAACACCTGTCTATCAGCTAGAATTCTGACCCTCAAAGACCTGTTAGTCTGCCTTTAAAATGTCCACCTCCACTCCATTTATTATCCTAAATTAGATGCACCTGTTTGAGATCGTTAGCTGCATAAAGACACCTGTCCACCCCATACAATCAGTAAGAATCCAACTACTAACATGGCCAAGACCAAAGAGCTGTCCAAAGACACTAGAGTCAAAATTGTACACCTCCACAAGGCTGGAAAGGGCTACGGGGAAATTGCCAAGCAGCTTGGTGAAAAAAGGTCCACTGTTGGAGCAATCATTAGAAAATGGAAGAAGCTAAACATGACTGTCAATCTCCCTCGGACTGGGGCTCCATGCAAGATCTCACCTCGTGGGGTCTCAATGATCCTAAGAAAGGTGAGAAATCAGCCCAGGACTACACGGGAGGAGCTGGTCAATGACCTGAAAAGAGCTGGGACCACCGTTTCCAAGGTTACTGTTGGTAATACACTAAGACGTCATGGTTTAAAATCATGCATGGCACGGAAGGTTCCCCTGCTTAAACCAGCACATGTCAAGGCCCGTCTTAAGTTTGCCAATGACCATTTGGATGATCCAGAGGAGTCATGGGAGAAAGTCATGTGGTCAGATGAGACCAAAATAGAACTTTTTGGTCATAATTCCACTAACCGTGTTTGGAGGAAGAAGAATGATGAGTACCATCCCAAGAACACCATCCCTACTGTGAAGCATGGGGGTGGTAGCATCATGCTTTGGGGGTGTTTTTCTGCACATGGGACAGGGCGACTGCACTGTATTAAGGAGAGGATGACCGGGGCCATGTATTGCGAGATTTTGGGGAACAACCTCCTTCCCTCAGTTAGAGCATTGAAGATGGGTCGAGGCTGGGTCTTCCAACATGACAATGACCCGAAGCACACAGCCAGGATAACCAAGGAGTGGCTCTGTAAGAAGCATATCAAGGTTCTGGCGTGGCCTAGCCAGTCTCCAGACCTAAACCCAATAGAGAATCTTTGGAGGGAGCTCAAACTCTGTGTTTCTCAGCGACAGCCCAGAAACCTGACTGATCTAGAGAAGATCTGTGTGGAGGAGTGGGCCAAACTCCCTCCTGCAGTGTGTGCAAACCTGGTGAAAAACTACAGGAAACGTTTGACCTCTGTAATTGCAAACAAAGGCTACTTGTACCAAATATTAACATTGATTTTCTCAGGTGTTCAAATACTTATTTGCAGCTGTATCATACTAATAAATAGTTAAAAAATCATACATTGTGATTTCTGGATTTTTGTTTTTAGATTATTTCTCTCACAGTGGACATGCACCTACAATGACAATTTCAGACCGCTCCATGATTTCCAAGTGGGAGAACCTGCAAAATAGCAGGGTGTTCAAATACTTATTTTCCTCACTGTATATGCGACTGGACTGATTTTCGAATAGATTGTGTCTCCTTTGAACACTACACCTCCAACATGTGGTCATTCGTCGTTCTACCTGTTCATTGTGTCTGCCATTCAGCTCCATACAGCTGTCTTGACAAGTGAATAATTATCCAACCAATACCCTTATTTGACCTTCACAAAAACTAAATGCATTTAAGCCCCAAAAATATAAGCATTAAATAAGGCTTTCTACTTACTCTATTCAATGTATTTATCTTCCATATTTAAGCTCTGGCTGTACCTCTATAATCCCCCTTTGCCAAATATTTTACTTGACCGCCCACAGATGTTCCACTAAGTAGACATGTCAAAAATAAAGGAGTCTTTTAAACACCAAGTAATACGACCAAAAATAGGTATACAGACTCCGTCTGGGCAGCATCAATTACTGAACATTACTAAGTATCAGTTGTTATAAGAGTGTCCTCTCAGCATGTATCCTACTTGCTCTCCCATTTTGTCTTTAGTAGGTATGTCACGAGTAAACTACAGTACAACACTATGCTATGCTAAAAATAGCCTATACATGTGAATTTCGCACCGTCCTATCCTGAACGTAGCACCCACGGCTATATAAAATATGGTAAAACACATGCATCACCATCACTAGTTGCTTTAACGTAACATAAAATTCCTGAAAATGCCGCAAGGCCTCATCTCTAATAGACTACAAATGGCTACAAAGGTGAGGTAACCAAAGACATATTCGGTGATGTATGGTAGGCAATTGTGTCTGACAACAATTGGCGACAATTGACCCCATCATCTTAAAAATAGTGTCAGCAAATGTAATGCCTACAGCAGACTTACAGTAAATTTAAGACCATTTACGAACTTAATTTTACAAAATTTAAGACAATTTAAGACTTTAACGCTTAGGCCATTTTTACAGTTCATTGTCCGTCTGGTTTTATTTTCTAAAAAAGCTTGTAAAACATCAACCCTGTTGTCTACAGTCAATTTCTGAACATCATTTT
The DNA here is from genome assembly GCA_023566125.1 of Zingel zingel. Lineage (NCBI taxonomy): Eukaryota > Metazoa > Chordata > Actinopteri > Perciformes > Percidae > Zingel > Zingel zingel. The sequence goes on along the minus strand of CM042336.1, from coordinate 11,876,263 downwards.
ATTCAGGAAAAACTGGGCTATTAGAATATTTGTGCTGCAGTGAGGTCACTTGAATGTAAAAAAAGGTTGTATGACCTTAAAGACAAATAAATAAATAAAACGGAACATGAATCTCACAGATATATATTGATATCACACACATATCAATGAAAGTGAAGCCAATCTCCTGTCTAAATCAGTTCCCATATGTATTAGGAGTCACACTGTGAAGAAATAAACATAACTTATACAGTTGACTAAATATATACATTTTTTCAAAAAAAGTCCAGACGCTTTTGCCCTCATGACATTCACTTATGCCAATAATCAAATAATAATGTCATATTTATTGAAATCACACACACAGCAATGTTCTAAAACAGTTCTCCTATATATTTGGAGTCATGCAGTGCAAAAATAAACATAATGAACATTATAACTCATGTAAAAGGACAAACTATTTACATTTCTTCAAAAAAGGTCTAAATGTGTGCCACATCTCAAAACAATCTTCTCTGTAGAACGGTAATAGACTGCAGTGATCTATCTTTACACACTATAGCCTTTGTTCTCGCTCGGATTCGCTGGAGTAGATCCATCTTGTCCTCTCCATACACTCTTTGTATGACGGACCTGCCTTCCCATTTGGTTGAAAGACGTCAACACAATCTCGCAAAGCATTACGGGATATTCAAAATGGCAGCTAGCATCGAGCTAGCGGCAAAAATGACGGAAAATTGATAAATTATGGACATCAAGTGGATAAATCTTGGATGTAAGCGTTTGGATTTATTGCTGAACAACTCCGAAAAGAGGCACAACTTCCAGGCTGGATAGAAAACTTTCTGTAAAGGCTACAAAGACACCCCCGTGATGGCTAACTCCTTAGCTTTTAGCAGCAAAAATCGGTAAGTGGCTAAATTAATCCGTTATCAAATTATCTAAATATTAATCAGAGGTGTCGTATCTCGTCGTGGACGATGCCGTAGGGCTCTGAGGGTTAAGAACCGGGGGGATCCCTGTTACAAACCTCACTGTAACACTGAAATTGCATGCATACATAATAAATTAATAGACACAAATAATCTAAATCTAAAAGGGGAAAATACAATCATATTTCTGACAGTACACCATGCTACAGTGGAGGCAGCACAGCTGGATGAATACATGGTTGCACAAAACGAAATGCAGTTGTAGACTAGTCCCTTTATGCTACACAAAAAAACTAAACTAACAAAACATTTTTGTGATAGATGGTAGCAAAGGTCTTGCAGTAAATAAAAAAAGAATGTACAGTACAGCATATGGCTTATGCTTATCTGACCCAGCCGTTTTCTTTGCTGGTGTGACAGAGACATGTCAACAAACCTCACAGACATACTGTCATACTGCTGTACTTTTGCTATAGCCCACTACACTTTAGTGACATGAACTTGACTGTAAACTTAGGCAGCAGTCGCCATCCAGAATTGTGTGCACATATGGAAATAAAAAATGTCTGATCTGCCTTTATGATAAAGGGGACAATGCCACACAATGATTACAGTTAAATTGTGTAGTTTGTGCATTTTGAAAGAGAGAAATCGCAGGAGAATCACTGGGAACCAATTTTGCCTAAGTACATTGGCTGTTTGAAGCCAGGAAGAAACAGTTGATGAACAGTTCTGCCAAATGAGATGTCGATGCCAAGTCATCCAGCACAATGGAAGCAAAAAACTATTTGGCAACAAACCTTGGACACCAAATACACAACGAACACATTTCCTTAACACAGAGACCCTGCTCTACTAGTAAAAGACTATGTGCTGATGCATCTCATACATCGTGTTTCACAGGCAAAGGGAGGAATGTCGTCATGGACAATTTCTTTACATCCCTGGTCAAGCAGCTAAATGCCAAACAGATAAGTCTGCTCAGAACCATGAGTAAAATGAAAGGGCTGTCCCCCTCTGTAAAAGCCAACATGCTGGAGAACTACAGTCAACAACAGTGATGACAGCTGGCAAGACAATTACATTGTACACATTTACATACATGCTATACATCCTACCCAAATCTCCTATGCTTCTTAACAGACAACGCAGTGCCCGGGCAATAAAATAGATTATACCAACTTACCCTGGGCAGTATTAATTACTGATCACCATTAAATAACTGTCATGTTCAGCAATTCTCAGCTGCTATACCCTTTTAGCCTTTATTCTTCTAGATAGCCCATTCTGTTTTATTAGCAGTTGTCCATTTACAGCATGAACTAAAAAGAAGTTAAATCCCAGCTATTGTCAATGGCCAGATGTTAAAATACAAAGCATATTTGAGTTGACTGTTGAATAGAATGACACATGGAACAAACATGAAACATCAAAAGTCAAGAAATCGTAATAGATAAAATTAGGGATTAAGCGTTAACCAACAATAAGAATTTTTACAGATTGATACTATGAGTTAAATAGTTAAAAAATATTAAAACAAAAATAATGAAGTAATCAAAAACATGGTTTGCATGGTAAAAGATAAAGAGGCTACACAATGCATTTCTTAACTGCTAGTTAACTTACTAGTGCAAACTTCATGCAAACTTTGCACTAGCAACTTGCGGTTGAAAGTTCAAGAGCAGCTTTTTGTTTCCCTTTAGCATTTTCACACTGCCTTTTGCAATCTCTCCCAGACATGCTTTGACATACTGTACGTCAAAAGATACGCAAGCACTAGACCACCGCAATCTTACCTCCAACACAACAACTTGAGCTGTCAAGCTGAATTGAGAAATTATGAGTTGTATTCACTGTCCATTGTGTATGAGGCCACGTTTTTGTGTGTGCTTTGATTCAATGTCAGCTACGCAAACAATTTTATAGGGTGAATAACCGTAAACTGACACTAGATTACACTAGTCATTTTTGGGGAGCTACCATCTAAGGTAAGTCATTTACAAGTAGTTGTGCAGGTAGTAACATAAACTTACAAATACTGGGGAAAAGAAAAGGGACATGAGGAGGGTGGGATAGGGAAGAAATAAAACATGTTGGTAAAACATAGGAAGTGGGGTAAGTTTTGAAAGACCAGATTTGAGAGAGAGAGAGAGAGAGAGAGAGAGAGAGAGAGAGAGAGAGAGAGAGAGAGAGAGAGAGAGAGAGAGAGACTACAGACAGTGGTACTTTGATGAGCAGAGCTGCCTGTATTTATGATTAAAAATCGTCCGCTTCTCTCTGCCAATAAGCCCTTATCTATACTGCATGCATATAAGTCTGATAGGGCCTCTAGCCATAGTGAAAGATACAAAAATAATTAGCTAACATTCAGCTTTGAGCAGATAGAAATTTTATACTATAAGCGGAAAAAATACATTGGAGAAGGAAGATAGGAGGACAAGCAGCAGTTTTACTCAAGTTTATTCTTTTATTAAATGTTTCTGTTTAAATCTGTATGCGTTTTTGCCAATTTCCCATTGGCAAATGCAGGCAATCACTTTGAGATAAGCACATACTGAAAACCTGCACTTGCACCTTGTTGTTCAACTGAAGTCAATCTTCAGTGGTCTAAAAATGGATGAAGCCTCTGTTGGGATTTCTACTGTATGTATGGGATTGTTTTACAATTTCAATGATATTTAAATACCTTATAAATATTTAATTTTGAGTAATGGATGAGATTTATGTTAACACCTTTTATTTACTAATCACTGTGCCATCTCAGGAAGACCACAGAAAAAAGAAAAAAGATACCATAAATGACTATATAAAAATAAATAAAAAAGTAGCTGCTAGTATGTTACTGGGTCCATTGTGTGTTTGGTGCAGCATTTTCTTTTAGTTTTTGGAGAACTGGACAGATATGGAGGATGGGGTGTCACAAAAGCATATTCCAGGGTTCAATAGAAGTTTAGAAAGAAAGGTTTCTGTGATTTACAGTAAACATTGATGGTACAGTTAAAAACACTTTTTGGGGTTCCCCAGGGTTCCATCCTTGGTCCTTTATTATTTCTGATATACATAAAATACTTTATGTATATCTTTAGGGAAAAATCTTCCCTATTTTATTTGCAGATGATACCAATATTATAGCTTCACAAATCCAAATGTTTTGGATGAATAAGCTTACTCTCAATGTAAAATATTTAACTTCATGATCTTTTGCAACAAAAATAAATCCTATTGTAAGGATGAAGCAAAAGTATTCATTAATGGAACGGAAATTCTCCAAGTACCTCATACTAAATTCTTAGGAATTATTGTAGATGAAAGGTTAAATTGAAAAAAAAAAACATATTGATCATGTATGGAGGTCTATGAAGATGTTTGGTATATTGAGAAAGGTTTATCCTTTGATACATTGTTCTTCCTATTTAACTATTATAGTGTGATTTTTTTCCCTATTTCAACTACTGTAATAATGTTTGGGCTGCTACATAAAATATAAGGTTTTAGATAATGATGTCATGTTCTAACAGAAGACATCGATCTGCTCTTCTATTCAGAAAGTATTTATTTATGTTTCAGACATGCATGTAGGTTGAATTGCAGGCAAGATCTCCCAGATACATTTCACAATTTTTGCATTCTTTCTTCATATAGTCACTTGCATTCAACTAGACAAAAAAATTATTTCCATTTGCCTATTTGTCGTACATCCGGACATACATTTTTTATATAGCGTTCCACTGATGTGGAATTCATTGAATATGTCACTAAAAACATTAATGTTGCTGCATGCCTTCAGGTCAACGTTTATTTATTCTTAAACCTTATGTTGGAATACTTCTGTTGCTTGTATTTGTCTGACTCAAAGGCTTGTATTTTTGTTTGCCTTGTCTTTTTTCCTGCCTCGTCTTTTTCTTGCTTTATCTGTGTATTATTTTTTTATATATCTATACATTTTGTGTAAGTTTACCTGTTCGTTGTATTGCTAGTGCATGTTTTAATTTGAATTTTTTTGTAGAGAAATTATCATGTTTTAGTTGTTTTTTACCCTTCTTTCATACAAGGGGAGGACACTGAATAAGCCTTTTAGGCTTCTCTTCTGCACTGTAATTGCTTGTTTTTAAATTATTTTGTACGTTCTTCATATGTTTGTGCAAATAAACTAGAGGAAACGTTGGAAGACAACACAGGAGAATTCTATTGTAGAAAACCAAAGACAACAGTTTTTCCAGCAAAAGATGCCTTCATCGTCCATGCTGCAATGGCTTTAAGATCCTGTTATATGGTAACCAATACTTATAGATTAATAATTCTCAAAAAAAGACTGAAAGAGCACCCTGCAACTTTCCATGTCTTCGTGCTGTCTTCATTATTAGACCACTCTTATTAATAAAGACAACTATACCTCAAAGTGAAATATGAACTGACAATATGATGATTTACTTTCTTCCCTTGAGTCAAACTTCTTCCCTGGTGATGAGTTGAACACTGATGTTTTATTCTGTGAGCAGACTGTACGCAGAGACAGTGAAGATGAAACACAAGCAGCGGGAGAGATCGAGACAGACAGAGCAGTATCCTACAAATAAAATATCTCATCTTTCTTTATTTAGCACCAAAAGAAGGTAGCATATGGGATCCCAACAGGCTTTCTAAATAAACAACATAATTCAAACAGCCAGATTTACTTCGCCACTAATGGCAGTTGTATCTGATAAACACTAATGTCCAATGGTAAGGTTAGGAACATCGTTTTTTTGTTGCACTTAATGATTTTGGCCGAATGCCAAAGACATCCCACAGCAATCCCACTTAGGGCCATAGCATGTAATTATACATCCCCACTTAGGGCCATATCATGTAATTATACATCCCTTAAAGAATAAAAAAAATGTCTGAAAGCATAACACATCTTTCTTTTCTTGCGTAAAATAAAATGTACTCTATTGTACTTTTCCTTATTATTTACACATCATATTAAACAATCATGTAACTATCCATTTTGATAAGAGTAATCTCACAAAATGTGCAAATCACTGTTTAAATTAATTTTAAAATCTGAAAAATACGGTAGTGAAATACTTTATCATCTTCAATTGTTGGAGACTTGGCCCAATCCCAATGTCCCCACTAAGGCCCTGAACCATCACAGACTTAAGTGACATCACCTGGTATGTGTTTGAGTGGGAGAGGCTTTTCTTTTTTCATTAATACATCTAAATGTGTTTTTGTGAAGGAAGGGTCATGTCATGGCTTGAATGGACGCGTTTACAGTGGAATCTAGACATTAGAGTGCAGATTGGGCCACATTTTTCTGTCCGAGTCCGGCCCCCGTCCGACAGAGCAGTAACCGAACCAGACCCCGACAGGCATTAAAGTGCCCATATTAATAAAATCAAAAAAAACATCCATGCTGTTTTGAGTGAGATACGGGTTTCATAATATAACCTGCCTTCACTCTCCGGGTGAGCTGTTCAAAATCTGCAGGGTTTTCTACGTCACTGGCCGATACGAGGGGGCTAATCGCTAGCGCTACCATGCTAGCGGTTAGCCCCCTCGTTCTCAATGGTAAAACACTGCTACAACACACACAAGTTCACCATAATCTACAAATAAACTACTTACATGTCCCTGTTCTGCAGGTATTCCACGCAAAGTTGGAAGTGCGCCCTCGTTTAGAAGAAGTCTCCAGGCTAATCCTGCCTTGTACTAACTGAAGTTGGAGAAACCGATAGCTAGATGATGTGATCTTATCTAGCTACTGCGCATGTGTGAATCCCAACAAAGATGGTACAGAAGTGAGATGTCTCACTCTCTAGCTAAAACCAACACATAGGGTGAAAAGAGGAGCTGCAGCAATGTGCAGTACAACAAAAATATGTTTTTTGAAAATTAAACCATGTAAACCTATTCTGGTACAACCTCAAAATACAATTATGAACCTGAAAATGAGCATTATATGGGTGATTTAAGATATTTATGTCAGAGCCCGACAGTTAAAATCTCATTTTTTTCCTCATACTAATGACACATGTACGTTTGTTTGTGGAAAGCATGCTTTTATTAAGCAACTGTAGGAAGGCATTCGGAAATGTCAACAGATGAGCGCATCAGTGCACACGGGGCAACAAGCGCACATTAACACACTGGCTGTACCGTCGGGCTAGGGTCGGGTATCCATCCTCTACTAGACATGCCTTGTCAGGCAACAGGAGGAGGGATGAGACTCCCAGTGGCTGAATAATAGCTGGAAACTGGATTCTGGCCGATGGGCAGGCAGAGAGCCTTCAGCTGGGAGCAGAAAATGGCTCGGACTGTAGTCAATTATCTCCAACCAAATTACACAACAATCTAACAAAAATATTCACCCAACTGTCTTGGAGACACTAGACATTTTTTGCTAGCATTGATTGAGTAAATGCAGCTCCAATAAGAATGAAACAACAAAGGCTGATTTCAGGCAAGATTCCTTGAACATAGTGTGATCATAATTGGATTATAAGGCTGGTTGCTACAGACAGAATAGGAGAGGTGGAGTAAGGAGCTTTTGCTATTTATTCATTTGTGTGGTTGGAAGCGATTATGACTAATCAATGCAGGCAAGTTTCACGGAGCTGCCAATGAAAATATAGCTACTCATTCTAAAGTATTTTAGCACAATGTGACACCCTATCACACATCACTTATCACACATTTTCCAAGTATACTTAAGTATATTGGTTAGGAATGTAAAATTTAAAAAGTACCAAGGGAGCATGCTAACAGTATCTAATAGAAGTTACTGAGAATGTATAGTATTGTGTTAGGTGTTAGGTTAAAATTCTATAGTATATCCTTGTAACTTTAAATGCTGAAACAATGCCAGTGCATGCTTGGATCCAATTATTTATATAACTACCCGAGTTACACCAGCTTCAATGTGAAAATTAATCTTTGTCTTTCCTCTGGAGTGTTACAGTGTTTCATAACCCAGTCCATGATATCTAAGGAGGTTTCCAATTTTCTGTGTTACATGAAAATGTCTACCACTTCATCAGCCCTCAACTCGCCCTACTTGAGTGAAAGAGGTTGGGGTGGGTGTTAGGTTAGGGTCCTTGATTTGAGTGTCTAATATGAGATCATGCAAATGAGATGAGTACAGTCCTTCCACCTATATAAAGAATACAATGTTTCCTGAACACTCCCATTGGTACAGTGTTCATAAATTGCACACGAACATTTTACTCTTTCAATTACACCCAATAATATACCTACAGCTAAGAAAAATAACACTCATGATTTGCCTCCCAACATTTTTAATTAGGGCTGATGGGAACTGGTTTATTATTACAACTGTTGCACACCGAGATTCTATTTTTTAGCATCAATCTGTAACATTCAGTGCATTTCAGGGGTGCACCGATCCGATATTAAGGTCGGATATCGGCCCCGATATTGACAAAATAGCTGGATCGGGGAGTTTCCCAGGGGTTTTTTCCCCTTCCGTCGCAGCACATACGTCATTCTTCAGCAGCACGTTATTTAGTCTCTTCCACATGGTGGAAGGAAGGTGGAAGGTGGAAGGTATACAGTTTATTATTAATTCAACAACGGTATCGGAAACGGCAGATACACAAAGCCCAGGCATCGGTATCGGGACTGAAAAAGTCAGATTGTTGCATCCCTAGTGCATTTCATTATCGTTAAATGCTATAAAATATCTAATCGCGTACCTACATTCCGGCAGGCATATAACTCTATTTGACAAAATAGACAAAATCCATATGATACATGTATCAGTGAGTTATACATAGATGCAGTTAGTTCTGCAGCTTTCTTCCCTAGGCTGTGGTGGTGTTATACGTTAGTGATGTTTTAAAAGACTGAAATGTTTTTAGGAACTAAACACTATTTTCTTCATTCCTATATTGTCATAATGATAGAATAACGTCAAGAAAACTAAACAGAGGGGTTTTTGGTGATGTTTTTCACAGAAAACGCCACCCTTTATTCCGCAGGAACAGCGCAGATTAACGTTGGTACTCTCCTTCTCCTCCGCAGAGGAATACGCATTTTCATGATGGCCGTACAGCACATTGAGACAATGAATGGAACAGACAAACTCATTTGCACACCAATATTGACTCACATTCACTTATATTCACTTATAATCACACTAAGGTATGCAGGCCCACAGTATTCATCCTTTCATATGTGTAAAATATCAGAAATGAAAGCGAAACTAATCACACTTTCTGTCTGACTATAAAAGTTGCCCCGATGCTAAAACAATATCAGGAATGTTATGTGACTCGTTTGAAAAAAAAAAAGTTTTAATTTTCACATTTCTCACGTTGGTGTGGATGTGTGCGATTAGATGGCAGGTTGTTTGTTGGCAGTTGAACTGAAAGACACTGCGCACGGGAGAGAAGGAGAACCAAATATAAATGCTAAGGGTACTTATTGTCTTCCTTTCAAAATGTGATAATGTAATAATAAGATTATATTTGCCATTTAGTTTACTTGCTAGTTGATTACAATGTTTCAGCATTTGTTTCACGCCTTTTAGGTTTTACGCTGCAGGTTATACGCTGCTTACAACTCAAAACAGCATCAGAAAGAACCAAATAGAAATGTTTTTTCATGAAAAAATCCCCAGAGAATTTGCATGTACTGAACCGAACGACACACAGAGCAAATAACCATCACCGGACTATAACTGCGTTGGGTGTGAAAATATTTGTTCTAAAAAGATAGCAAAATAGGACAATATGCAGTCCCTCCAGAAAAACGTGATTATGCGATTGCATAATTCAATGCATAATCAGCCAAAGTCCACATATTTATGCGGGGGCTGCATTTTTTCAAATATGCCGCACTTTCGCCTCATAAATTGCAGATTTCCGCGCAAAACTTTCGGGGCTTGCATGATTTCATAATGCCAGCATTTTTGTTGGAAAAAAAAAAAATAATAAATCACATATATCTTAGCAGAAAGTTGAAAAATGTTGCGTTTACTTCACACAAGAGCAGCCATTTTCCCCTGTTGCCATGGGAACATTATGAAGTGATGTAATTACGCGACGTGAACATCATCAAAAAGCTGCAAACCCCGCGATGAAGCCATGACGAAACCAGTTTTTGCAAGTTCCGGCAATTTCATCGCATAAAATTGCATAAATATCCCGCATATTCCATTGCATTTTTTAAGAAAACGTGCCGCATAATCAAAGATTTTTGCCCGCAACAATCACAAAAAAACTGCATTTTTCTGGAAGGACTGAATATGCACTGCTAAGAGTATACCAGTTTTGTCTTGGTAGGCTGTTAGATAGAATATGTGGCTGTGAATGATTTGGGGGGTTGCATATGTGTGTGAGCTTGCTGTGTGAGCTTGCTGCTATAGAGATTAACACAGCACTATAGAGATGGACAGCGATGATGTTTAAATGGCACATCAGCGATAGGTTACAGACGCTCCTAGGCGTCAGGTCTGGTGGTTATAGTACAGCGGTGCTAGTGTTAATTAAAAAAGGTTACAATTAAAACAGTCTATTTTTAAAATTAGTAAGTGTATATGAAAATGTTGGTACATTGACAAACATTATGCCCACATCAACTCAACAATTCATTTGCTGAAGATGTTCATGGAGTCAGGGAGCTATTGCATCAATTGAGCGACTAATTAATCATTGCAGTAGGAACCAGGCACCAAAAAGACATTTACCCGCAAGCCTGCAAACTCACACAAATACCAAACTAAATAACCCAGCGTTGTTTTGACTACTCTGTTCTGCTTTAGTTTGCCACAGTCTGGTAAAGTCCCGGGTGCTCATTTCACGTCTCTGCCTGCTGTGACAGGATGAGTCATTACTCAAATCCAATTTGCCTGCAAGCCTTTATGTTGCCTGCTTTGCTCATGTGTCTTTCTGTTGACATATAAAAAGCCATCTCTTTCCATCCCTGGCATGTGACCAGCATGTTTCTCCTTATTCTCTCAACATCAGTTGGTGAGAGGGGCACTGAGTGGACAAGATGCCACTTTAACCGAGGGCAAAAGAAAATTAAGCCATTCATCTCCCACTAGGTCATGAAAAGAGATGGGAAACTCAGAGGGGAAACAGTGGTCTGCTTTCTGTTATATTTCTGTAGATGGGGAGGCTCTGTGGATGCCTCTCATTAAAGCACTCCCCCTCCTTTCCAGCCCCTATCCCTGTGGCACTGACTATGGCCTGCGCTGGCTGCTGCCACTATGCCCAGCTGTGAACAGATGGGTGGCACAGAACAGACCAATGAGTCAGGGCTGATGGTGTATTGCAAGAAATATGAAGATTTGCTCTGTGGCATACTCCGTAAATGCAGCAAAGACATCAGACGTGTACTCAACAAGATACAATGTGAGTATTCAGAGAACGTGGCCCATTCAAACCACCCAACCATTCAGTATCAATACAAAATGTTGAATACTGATATCACAACCTTTTCAGTCTTAAAAATCATGTTACCATTTTTGGTGAAATCAGCCTTCTTAGCAAAAACTCTTTACATTGTGACATTTCATGTGTGACAAAATGCATGACTGACTGTGCCATATTTCTTTTTCCTAGGAGGAACAAGAGTTAATAGCGATTAATCGCATGTTTTATCACATGATTAAAATTCTATTATTTTTCATTTCAGAAAGTTTCCATCCATCCATCTTCGTCCGCTTATCCGGTATCGGGTCGCGGGGGTAGCAGCTCCAGCAGGGGACGCCAAACTTCCCTTTCCCGAGCCACATTAACCAGCTCTGACTGGGGGATCCCGAGGCGTTCCCAGGCCAGGTTGGAGATATAATCCTTTCACCTAGTCCTGGGTCTTCCCCGAGGTCTCCTCCCAGCTGGACGTGCCTGGAACACCTTCCTAGGGAGGTGCCAGGGTGCATCCTTACCAGATGCCCAAACCACCTCAACTGGCTCCTTTCGACGCGAAGGAGCAGCGGCTCTACTCTGAGCTCCTCACCCTATCTCTAAGGGAGACGCCAGCCACCCTCCTGAGGAAACCCATTTTGGCCGCTTGTACCCTGGATCTTGTTCTTTCGGTCATGACCCAGCCTTCATGACCATAGGTGAGGGTAGGAACGAAAACTGACGGGTAGATTGAGAGCTTTGCCTTCTGGCTCAGCTCTCTTTTCGTCACAACAGTGCGATAAATTGAACGTAAGACCGCACCCACTGCGCCGATTCTTCGACCAATCTCCCGCTCCATTGTCCCCTCACTCGCGAGCAAGACCCCAAGGTACTTGAACTCCTTGACTTGGGGTAAGGACTCATTCCCTACCTGGAGAAGGCACTCCATCGGTTTCCTGCTGAGAACAATGGCCTCCGATTTAGAGGTGCTGATCCTCATCCCAGCTGCTTCACACTCGGCTGCGAACCGATCCAGTGAGTGCTGAAGGTCACAGGCCGATGATGCCATCAGGACCACATCATCTGCAAAGCAGCGATAAGATCCCCAGCCCACCGAACTGCAACCCCTCTCCACCCCTACGCCTCGATATCCTGTCCATAAATACTACAAACAGGATTGGTGACAAAGCGCAGCCCAGGCGGAGGCCAACTCTCACCTGAAACGAGTCTGACTTACTGCCAAGAACCTGGACACAGCTCTCGCTTTGGTCGTACAGAGATTGGATGGCCCTGAGAAGGGACCCCCCCCACACCATACTCCTGCAGCACCTCCCACAGCATCTCCCAGGGGACCCGGTCATACGCCTTCTCCAGATCCACAAAGCACATGTAGACCGGTTAGGCATACTCCCAGGCTCCCTCCAGGATCCTTGCGAGAGTAAAGAGTTGGTCCGTTGTTCCACGACCAGGACGGAATCCGCATTGTTCCTCTTCAACCTGAGGTTCAACTATCGACCGAGCCCTCCTTTCCAGCACCTTGGAGTAGACTTTACCGGGGAGGCTGAGAAGTGTGATACCCCTGTAATTGGCACACACCCTCTGGTCCCTCTTTTTGAAAAGGGGAACCACCACCCCGGTCTGCCACTCCTTAGGCACCGTCCCAGACTTCCACGCAATGTTGCAGAGGCATGTCAACCAAGACAAACCCTCCACATCCAGAGCTTTAAGCATTTCGGACGGATCTCATCATTCCCTGGGGCTTTGCCACTGTGGAGTTGTTTAACTACCTCAGCAACTTCCACCAGGGAAATTGACGACAATCCCCCATCATCCTCCAGCTCTGCCTCTACCACAGAGGGCGTATTAGTCGGATTTAGGAGTTCCTCAAAGTGCTCCTTCCACCGACCTATTACCTCTTCAGTTGAGGTCAACAGCGTCCCATCCTTACTGTACACAGCTTGGATGGTTCCCCGCTTCCCCCACCTGAGGTGGCGAATGGTTTTCCAGAAGCACCTTGGTGCCAACCGAAAGTTTTCAAGTACATACAGTGGGGCAAAAAAGTATTTAATCAGCCACCAATTGTGCAAGTTCTCCCACTTAAAAAAGATGAGAGAGGCCTGTAATTTTCATCATAGGTACACTTCAACTATGAGAGACCAATTGAGAAAAAAAAATATCCAGAAAATCACATTGTAGGATTTTTAATGAATTTATTGGTAAATTATGGTGGAAAATAAGTATGTGGTCAATAACAAAAGTTCATCTCAATACTTTGTTATATACCCTTTGTTGGCAATGACAGAGGTCAAACATTTTCTGTAAGTCTTCACAAGGTTTTCACACACTGTTGCTGGTATTTTGGCCCATTCCTCCATGCAGATCTCCTCTAGAGCAGTGATGTTTTGGGGCTGTCGCTGGGCAACACGGACTTTCAACTCCCTCCAAAGAGTTGGTTGGGGTTGAGATCTGGAGACTGGCGAGGCCACTCCAGGACCTTGAAATGCTTCTTATGAAGCCACTCCTTCGTTGCCCGGGCGGTGTGTTTGGAATCATTGTCATGCTGAAAGACGCAGCCACGTTTCATCTTCAATGCCCTTGCTGATGGAAGAAGGTTTTCACTTAAAATCTCACGATACATGGCCCCATTCATTCTTTCCTTTACACGGATCAGTCGTCTTGGTCCCTTTGCAGAAAAAACAGCCCCAAAGCATGATGTTTCCACCCCCATGCTTCACAGATGGTATGGTGTTCTTTGGATGCAACTCAGCATTCTTTCTCCTCCAAACACGACTAGTTGAGTTTTTACCAAAAAGTTCTATTTTGGTTTCATCTGACCATATGACATTTTCCCAATCCTCTTCTGGATCATCCAATTGCTCTCTAGCAAACCTCAGACAAGCTTGGACATGTACTGGCTTAAGCAGGGGGACACGTCTGGCACTGCAGGATTTGAGTCCCTGGCGGCGTAGTGTGTTACTGATTGTAGCCATTGTTACTTTGGTCCCAGCTCTCTGCAGGTCATTCACTAGGTCCCCCCGTGTGGTTCTGGGATTTTTGCTCACCGTTCTTGTGATCATTTTGACCCCACGGGGTGAGATCTTGCATGGAGCCCCGGATCGAGGGAGATTATCAGTGGTCTTGTATGTCTTCCATTTTCTTATAATTGCTCCCACAGTAGATTTCTTCACAAGAAGCTGCGTACCTATTGTTGATCAGCAGGTCTACAATTTTTTTTCTGGTGTCCTTTGACAGCTCTTTGGTCTTGGCCATAGTGGAGTTTGGAGTGTGACTGTTTGAGGTTGTGGACAGGTGTCTTTTATACTGATAACAAGTTCAAACAGGTGCCATTAATACAGGTAACAAGTGGAGGACAGAGGAGCCACTTAAAGAAGAAGTTACATGTCTGTGAGAGCCAGAAATATTGCTTGTTTGTAGGTGACCAAATACTTATTTTACCGAGGAATTTACCAATAAATTCATTAAAAATCCTACAATGTGATTTTCTGGATTTTTTTTCTCATTTTGTCTCTCATAGTTGAAGTGTACCAATGATGAAAATTGCAGGCATCTCTCATCTTTTTAAGTGGGAGAACTTGCACAATTGGTGGCTGACTAAATACTTTTTTGCCCCACTGTATATCCATTGTCCATTGTAATGTAATGTTAGCAGCTCTATGTAGCTAGATGTATGTAGCCATCAATTGCATATGTAAGACCCTTTTACAAGGTTCTTGTTTCAAAACCAGTGTTTCAACCAACTCATTGAGCTTTTGTTACAATAAAAATATTCTAGTGACAGTTAATGCTGTCAGGAAATTGACGGTTAGATTTTGAAAAACATACTTAGCAACAGTAACTAAGGAGGCTGAAGCTTACAGAATGGTCAATTAGAAACCCCAACATACTGTACACATTAGGCCTATGTACCTTTTGTGCATCAATATATGTGTACGTGGTGCCATATCGGCTGAAGGATAAGGAAGAGTGGTTACTCAGGTTGTTTTTTCAATTTATTGGTTGTAAAAAAACAAAAAAAACAGCAATACAATTTGAACAAGTGCATCAGTGCCCTTATTCATGGAAAGGGTATGGCCAAACATTTGGAAAACATTCGTGAGTAGCCACATTTCTTTCTTGGGCTCCAAAGTATGTAAGGATGTGTTCAGTCAACACAGCATTTGCAACAGACCCCTAATGTTTTGTCATTTCAACACACTCCATGAGGCCATTTTTCCATGCGGTCAAGTGTTGAAGCAGCCAGTGCTGCACAGCTTGTCCTCTACCCCCTCCAAAAAACAAGATGGAGTCTTCTGATAAATGATTAGCTTGATGAGGAATCATGATCTAGATCAAGAGCAGGCTAATGTCAGCAATCTGTGTTGTCCATCTGTCTCATTACCCAACCAACCACCTAAGTCACTCTACATGTAGAGAAAAGCAGATCTGGTTTGTGAAGAAATGCAGCTGTGAAGGAATTTCTACCCTGTTTTTGGTGGTTTCACTCCAAGACGCCTCTAAGATTTTAATGCATAATGTATGGTATGTATGGTGGTTTCTTCCTATTTTGTTTGTGGCTAAACCTTTATATGGGACAGAGGGTGTGCTGTAGTTGGAGAGCACAGAACATGATGTATCAAATGGCCCTTTAACTCAAAGAAGATACAGTTTAACAGTTTGAAGCAGTGAAGAAAAGGAAGGAAAAGTGAATTGCTTCCCCAAAAAAGTATGTACGGTCATGTGTCAGTGACTTGTAAACACAGATACATTCCCCAATATTTTCAGATTTAGCATTAGAAAGGGCAATCATCAAAATTCTACATGAAAAAACAACAACTTTATAATTCAAGAAGGCTCCAAGAGAGAGAAAAAAATATATAACCTGTCACCAAACAAACAATTATATTGTCATCATGAACATCTAATACCTGTATTTATGTCACAGCGAGACCTCTGAAAGGTACCTGTCACATGACTACACATGCAGGCAATGTAGAGTATAATGGTGAGTGATGTGGTGAAATGGCTCACAAAATGAAGTCCTGCTCACTTGAGCTTTGCCATGCAGTGCACCATCCATTTGAATTATCTGTGGTCTGGTAAACACACCTTATGTGGCATGCAACTTTCATGTGAAAGCTCTCAAAAAGCTCAGTGCATTATTTGAGCTGGCAAGTGTGAGTAACACACACACACTGTCATTTTTCACCTGCTACATGACAACAGTCACATGTGCAGGTTTTGTTTGGAGGAATTCTTGGAAAATAAATGGCTAACATTTGTAAAGACTGTGCGCTTTCTGAATGCAAAGAGCCGTGAAGCCAGAAGACTGAGCAGTCTCAACCCAGGTTTACAAGCAAAGAAGAGTGCATGCTATGCCTCAGGCTGAATCTCCATTCACACAGGGATGGCAAAATAAAATCAAGAACAGGTGTGATGACTAGAAGTTATTTCTTGCTTTTAACCAATTACTGCCTCGGACTTATGCCAAGCAATGAGCAATGCCAACGTGAGGCTGCCTCGTGCCATGCATTACTTTGTTTTGTTACATTACATTAGACAGCCCTTCATAAACGCAAATACTAACACTGAAGAGACATTGGTCACACATCACTTGTCCCAGGGGTACCTGGCATTGCTGTGCAGAATGTAAGGGATGCCAATCCAGCCAACCTCTACCCTGGCACTGAGCTGACCCAGACTGCTGCCCATTATTGATTACTGCATTATCACCAGCTTCCCCACCTTCCTTGGCACGTCATGTCTGGCTAATCTCACAGTCAGTTTGTATATTGGCTTGGAAAAGATTCGTCGTGACATCTTAGAGCTGGTGCAGGGACAACTTCTATACCATCAACGGGAGTACAAAGGGAGTGTGAAGTCTGATCCTGCTGTCAGGTTTATTCATTACAGGTAAAAAGCACTCAGCTCAAGTATCTGCACTTTAAGACAGGCTGCATGCGTCCCTTTCACAACATTGAAAATGACTTGCCTGTTGAAATTGATGTCAAAATTGTTACAAAATTTTTTACTGTAACTCTATCCACATAGAAAATACAGGACAGGTATATGCTGTCACTCTCAAATTGATTGATAGGTCTATCAACACATGTACTAACATGAAGACAACATCTTAACATTGTTAAACATGTCAGATGCTGTTAAATGTGGTCTTTACAGCTTGATTTTATTTTCAATAAGTTACTTAACACATTTCTTATATTTCATCTAACTCAACTTTTCAATGACACCTGTGAATATAACTGTAATTATAGCCTCGTGGCTCAGCGGGATATCGCTACAGTTAAGAGTAGAGACCCGCCAGACTGACGGACCGACCAGGGCTGCAAAAATGAAGAAATATTACCTTTGGGGAAGGATTCTGAACCTAAAACCCGGAGGCCATATATTATCCGGATAAGTCATGTCGACCCAAGCCAGCGGACCCGTTGTCAAGCCCCACCACCTAATGACAGAAAACTGATAAGCGACCATACCATGTCACCCCTGGTGTTAAACAAAAATAGATTCAATTAATCATATGAAGTTCCATTAAAGAAAGAAAGAAGATGATGGGACAGGTTCCAGGCAGGTATGAGAGTCTAATGAAGAATAATCAGTCAGTGAATCATTAGGATTTGAGTGGAAGGACATGAAATTTGACTGCCTGCATAAAGAATGGATAGTGTTAGGCTCCCATTCCTAAAGATAGTCCAAGTGTATGAATAAAGAGTATTCTCAATTAGCAATATAATTTATTTTTATTGAGAATTTGTCAATAGGCATCAGAAGTCAGAAAGCTGATGATTCATCTCAGGAAATTCTGAAGGTTGTTTTTGTATTGGTCTACATTATATTGTAACATACAGTATAAGACAACATTGTGTACCTCCTGTACTGTATGTGTAGTAGTTTACTGTATATACACCAGCTCTAACTCAAAAAAGCAGCAAAGAGCACTGACATCCATGACTCTCTGTGGCCGAAATACCTCAACCCTATTGAATTTAAAAAACAATGCAGTCATTTTGAAGGAAACCACATTACCAACAAGCAGCATTTTAAAAAAAAGTGTGAAAGAATGAGGGGAATATTTTATTAATATAGCTTCATAAAAAAATTGAATTTAAGCCACTAAAGAACATCAGATGCTGCACTGTGTTCACTGTTTTCAAAGCTTGTTAAAGTGGACTGACTTGCTTGGAGACATTGTCGATGCCCTCTGAAATGTGAAATTAACATCTGTATCTTTGGGCAAGTAAAGAGAAACAAGTCTAATTGCTTGCTCACATATATCAGATTTATGTCCAAAAGACCTTTTTCACTAGCCTCGTGAGATCGTCCTGATCTCGCGAGCTCCAGTTTTCCATTCACAGATCAGTCTGGCATCTTGAGACAGAAAATTTGGAGCTGTTCACCAAACGACCGACCAATCAGCGTTGGTTTTGAGGCGGGTTTAGGTGTGACGCAACGAGAAGTGACTGTTCAGTCTAAACAACATGGCAGCTTCCACGGATGAGATGAGCGTAGCTATCGCGCAAGTTTTATCCGAATTAGAACGTATTCCTTCATTGAAAGAAGAGCAAAAAACGGCACTGGAGGATTTTCTCAGAGGAAAATATGTTTTTGCTCTTCTCCCGACTGGTTTCAGCAAGAGTTTGATATATCGTTGATCTGATTGGTTGATTTGGCCCATCTATCACCAACATAGGTGGTGATAGACAGATGGTTTATCCAATCAGCTAACCAGTATTTTTGCCCCTTCCCAAAAGTTCTCAAACGGAAAGTTCCCAGATGGATATGCCGAGCAAATCCATCTGGTGGAGTCAGGTTACTTTTTCACTACTACACTTACAAACTGATAATAGTATATTCCAGTAAACTGTTAATACTGTTTTTAATTAGCAGATAACAGAGAAAATAAAGCTTCTTGAAGGATTGAAGATGGAACACTGGAATTTTTGGCTGACAACTGTCCTGTACTGTGCTTACAATATCCTGTGTGTCGCTTCACCCTTGCATTTTTTAAGTAATGCGCTTTTAATATTATAACAAATACGTATCTTCCCTCTTACATGGGGAACAAAAAGCTAGTGGTATAAGCTTATAAACTTGTTCTCCAAAGTAAGAGTAAAACAAGGTGTAACATAAATATGAAAAACTGGCATGTAAATCTTAAGTCACATAAGGCACACTGACGTCAATGTGACCTTATTACCAGTCATCACACGCATATAATTATTATTCAGGGATTGGAAAGGTAAAATAACTTAAAGTAGTGTTCTAGAATAAAAAACTAATTTTGAAATCTTATCATACTAACCACTATTCTGTGGTTTATGCACTGTCCTCAGTATAATGATTGGTCCTAAATTATAAACTGAAGCACTATGCCAGCCTCCGTTTTGCCTGTAGGAAACCTCTTCTTTTTATTGATGGGTAGATCATGACATCAAATTGGCTACTGAGGCAACAATTTACTTTAGGTGATTAAAATCACATATATCATGCAGGTCTAAAACATAAAGCACTCATTTTATGTTTACATCACAAGACAGAAATATAAACTTACTTACAATGGACTTTAGCCAAATTTATCACTGAAAAAGTAAAAACACTTAGTAGTGAAATGATATACATTATTCAATTTGAAAGTGTAGGGGACATTTCCTTATTTCTAAACTAATAGATCCTCAGCTAAATGTTTAGCTGTGATAAAGGTTCATGATTTCAGTAGCTTAAAGGTTATAGCTGGTACATGGAGAGCTCACAAATCAGCTAATTACTTGCAATTAGCCCACTTTTAAAGTTCACCTGCCTCTGCTTTACCAACGATGCATTGCCAAAGTTGTAAACCAACCTTTTGTACTAATAAATGGTAAAGGTCATCGACATTGTATCTGTTTACTTGAGAGCTAGTTGGCCTCAAAGACGCTAGTACATATATATACTGTATGTGCTGAAAAATAAATAATGTTACAGTACAGAAACAGCACTACTACACTGCTTTATTCTAAATCCCATTAACCTGTGAGACCTATGGCAGCCTAAATGTAAATGTTACATCTTTAGGCAGGAGATAAGCCCTAATGGCATAGTCTTCTGCATTATAAATGTATAGCTTTCCAGCATTGACATTGTGATGGCCTTCCAAGTCACATCTCACAATCCCATTCAAAAGAACCAGACTGTCTCTCCACCACCCACTACCACTCCACTTTAACACCTGCTAAGTAAATACATGGAAACACTTTTCATACTATGAAATATATGTGCTTAAACTGAGAAACAAAATATTGTTTTGCTTTTTTCTGTCTTTAAGACAAATGTATAGGCTTCCATGCCTAATCAGCAGAGATGTTCACAAGTCATTTTTTGGAAGTCCAAGTCAAGTCTCAAGTCTTTGAGCTTGAGTCCAAGTCAAGTCTCAAGTCTTTGAGGGGAAGTTCAAGTCAAGTCTCAAGTCTTTTGCCATGAGTCCAAGTCAAGTCCAAGTCAAGTCTCAAGTCTGATCTGTCCCTAACACTGTATTGTTAAATCTTATGAATTCAAAGCATGTCCTGTAGCTACCATCCATACAGTACAGTATCAAAATCTTTTTTCTGAAATAAAATGTGGGCACTGCAGCCATGAGTGGATGTGAAGCTTAATTCTGTTACATCCAGAACTTACATTGGGTCTCCAACTTAGGACATCGTATAGTCTAATCTTCTGCTACTGGTCTGTCACATCATATTGATACAACTATAACAATACAATTTGCCTGCCCCCAGCATTAGCACAACACTTTGCGATGGTTAGCTTGTTACCTGTGGCGATATATGCTAAATGTAACGTCTCTTTCACATTAGCGTGAGTGACTGACCTATCTGGGTGCTTTTTGAGATGTCTGATGAAGTTCGATGTTGTTGATCCAGCGTCATGTATCTTGGTGCCACACTCCTTGCATGTAGCTGTTCGCTTACTGCCACTGTTTATGAAGTTATTGTAAGCAAAACTAATGACAAAAGGCACAACTGCAGGAGGACTTGGTGTCGCCATCGTCGCTGCATTTTTTGATGTGTGCGCGCGCCGCATAGCGCACGCGTACATTGCACATTACGGCAAAGGCCAAGGGACACGCAGCTCATCATGCGTTTCCCCAACGTATATACGCCAATAAAAGAAAATAGAAATACATATATCAATTTAGATTTAAAAAGCAATAATTGCATGAAAATAGGTTGTTGACGAGTCTCGAAGCTCGAGTCCGAGTCAAGTCTGAAGTCTTTTGGGTCGAGTCGCAAGTCAAGTCTGAAGTCTTTTGGGTCGAGTCGCAAGTCAAGTCTGAAGTCTTTTGGGTCGAGTCGCAAGTCAAGTCTGAAGTCTTTTGGGTCGAGTCCGAGTCAAGTCTGAAGTCTTTTGGGTCGAGTCCGAGTCAAGTCTGAAGTCAGCTGTTTGTGTGACTTAAGTGCGACTCGAGTCCGAGTCTCAGACTCGATTTCCCATCTCTGCTAATCAGAGCATTTAAGTTAGAGTAGATATTCTACAGTTATAGAGTATATACTTGCATGTATAATACGTGGCTGTATTAGTTAAGTAACTTTACAAAAATACAAATACAAAATACATTTCTATAGTAACTGCACAGTTGCACAAGATAACTATTGCCTTCCATTAGTAATGAGTACTTTAAGTAGCTGATAATGTGTGCTATTTGGTTCTTGGTTTTTATCATTTTTTTCTACTCCCACCTTGTTAACTTGACTTTTGTTCTCTTGACTGATCCCTCCTTTATCCCTCAGCTGCAGTTCATATGTTGCTTCTCTGCCTCATTAAATTCACTACTTCTGTCTCACCCTTTCCTCTTTGCACTCACTATCTTGCCTCCACAGAGGGCACATAAGCACAATGTTCTGGGTGCTTGCAAAGCATCTGGCATCCAAGCCCATACATCCAGCTGGCCAATATGTTTACTTCTACAATGCCTGTACACAAAGTGCACTTGTGATTGCTTGCTTGAGTTGTCAAATACAAGTTTGAGCTTCTCTGCAGTTCTAAAAACCTAATTTCAGTGGCTCTCTTTTGTTTACAAGACAGTAAGAGAAGAGAAGAATAAAACATGTTCAACAGTTTGAGCTGACAACATAAAACATGAAGAAAAAAAGACGGAAGGAAAGCAAACGTCTACCAACTGCCGCTGATACGACGGCGCTCTGTAGCCGGCGTCACTGAGCTCTGTAGCAGCTAACCACAACTAGCAACTGGCGCTCGGATTTTATCGTTCTATCGCACTATACTGTTCATGTTACAGCACTGTAGTTAGTTTAAAATACTTATATTATAGGAGATAAAAATAACTCATTAGCAGAGGCAGGGATATATAGACCAAAAAGGGTGAAATCCCACGCACCCCCCTCCCCCCACCGGAAAATCACACATTGGGTATAGGATTTGTATTGGCAGATACTGTACCAGTATCAGAAGAGAAAAGGTGACATTAGTCCACCTCTGTTTCCTTGTTCTTGGAACAATTAGCTAAAGAGTGAATCCAATTTCCTATAAACCTCAAGAGAGGCTTGTGTTAGTAAGAGCACATCTTGAAAGACAAAAACTGAAAATGCTCAGCCTCTTTGTTAGCCCCTGATTTAATCTGGTCACACAAGCAGTCCCTAAACAGGCAGTGCCGTGAACATACAGTAAAACTACAATATTGCATGCATGTATTGGATTTATTGGGCTTGTGCCAGTGAAATGTGCCCTTGAGGGAATGGGCATTCTCATGAACAACTATCCTTCCCTGAACAGGGTTTTAGAGTAATTTAAAGTTGTTTAAGTACATATGAGATCTTATTTTACGTAAGGCTTTTACTGGGCACAATACCAGCAGTATAAAGTTCTTTTACCTACACTGAAAAAACACACGTCTTAATTTGCGTGAAATTTGTCATCTGATTATAACTTGTGTGTTTGGAACGGGCAATTAATTGGCCTGTGGTATTGCTGCTTGTAGAATTCATCAAAACCAAATTGTACCCCAAAATGACTTAGAGAAGGACCCCAAACCACTTAATATGCAACTCCACTGTACAGCCTACTACTGACTTACTGTGTAGGTTACCTCTACATCAGAGGAAGACATTGTACTACTGTATTTACCTGACAGAGAAAGCTGCAGATTAAGAATGTAATCACAAAATAACACAATGAAAACACGGAGTAATCAGACATTAGCGTCATGGACTCATGGCAGTGCGCTACCCACCCGACCCATGAGAGCTAATCAGCACCTATCTGCGTTCATCAACCACCAGAACTGGACCGTGTGTGTGTGCAGAGAGAGAGAGAGAGAGAGAGAGAGAGAGAGAGAGAGAGAGAGAGAGAGAGAGAGAGAGAGAGAGAGAGAGAGAGAGAGAGAGAGGCCATACAGGTTTAGTTGCTTGACGGTTAACGGTGAAGTAGGGGATTTGATTCGCGGGGGTATTTTGGCGACTTAATTAACCCGACCCAGGGTGAGTCTGATGAAAACTGATGTGTCTACCTGGTTCAACTCAGAGATTTTCTCACATTGCACAGCGCTCAGAAGGAATAATCTCCGAGATTAGGCTACGTTATGTTCTGCCAGATCACAGCAATTTAATAAACTAGCAGGAAAAGAGTCCCCCCCGCTGTTGTAAAGCGTTCTGCATGTGGCGTCTGCTGATGTGCAGGTTACCTTCCCCCCTTGACTGGTTGTCTGGTTGTGCTTTACATGTGTGGGATTCTGACTAACGGTTCTAGAGATACGCGCATAACACACAGACAGACAGACGTTCCTGCAATTTATAGAGAGAAAAGCTGAATGCATTCAAGCAGGTTCACCTTAAAGGATATACTTCAGAATAATATTGAGTAAAAGATATACTGTATACACATAAGTTATATCATTTTAGTTTTGTGTGAAAACAACTATGAAATAAACGATTTTCATTCAAGCAACGAAAAGTAGGCTTGCAACTAGCCTTGGTTTTCCATATGTTAAACTGCTCACCCATCATCTAAATTGGTCAGAGCAGAGAGACATATGAAAGGCACTTTTCCTTTCTGCTATTCACCCTCTTACTTGTTCATTTCACAGGCTGTTAATCATTACCGTGGTTATTTAATTAAATAACTTTGCTTTTTCTGTGGCCTCAAGTCTACAAAGACTGCAATGGTTTATGTGCGAAGGAAGTGTGTCATGACAGGATAAACGTCTGTAGGAGTGGCACCAGGGACGGCTTGTGTGTCCCTCTGACTGGCCCACCACTGGATTCACAGAAAAGATCTGCTGATGTCGACAAAGTTTTCACTCCATTTCATTGATTAAGCTCATGAGGACAACACACCACCCTGCCATATATTAGGAGTCCACCTGCAATATGATTAGCAGGTTTGTAGACACATGGACATCATTTTCAGAGCTTACAGTTGGTTTGCTCTCATCAAAATAAATAAAGACACGATTAGCTTGGTAATAATTGTACGTGCTGGTTCTGTTGTCTTGGCAGCAAGGGTCATTTCCCTGTGGGACGTTACACAAAAGGCTTGGTTGAAGCACATGTAATCTTACCAATGTAGAACTCAAACTGTATGCATGAGTGCACTTAAAGAGTTACTGGCTTCCTGTCTCATACAGGATTGAGTTCAAAATCTCCCTACTCACCCATCAGTGCATCCATGGCAATCCCCCTCCCTACCGCAAATAACTACTCACACCGCAAACCTCCTCACTTAACCTCCGCTCCGGAAACAAAGTCCTTCTTCTACCCCCCAGGACCAAGCTGCGCACCATGGGGGATCGGGCTTTCTGCTCAGCCGTTCCTCGCCTGTGGAATTCCCTCCCAGACCACCTGAGGGCTCCACAAACCACTGACTCAGGGCCTAAAAACCTCTCTTTTTAAGCAACCTTTTGCATAAATCCTTATTTTTTCATTATTTCTTTGGTTTGCTTCTGTTTTTACCCTATTCTTAAACTCCTATAGCACTTTGGGATTGATTTTTGAAAAGTGCTCTACAAATAAAATGTATTATTATTATTATTATTATTATTATTATTATTATTATTATTATTATTATTATTATAAGGATGTAAGGGATACAGCTCAAGAGTCTAATTACTACTTATATGCATATAGCCATTATGTAGATTTTTTTTTTTATCACAACAACTACACTGTGGCAGTAGCAACTGTAAAATTGATTTATATAGTGTGTCATTGTGGTTGTCCTTAAAAAAAAAAAAAGCTTAGATGTCAGGGACCTTAAGGCCATAACAGAACTTCTAAACTCTGAGCAATAACTCTAGTTCCAGGCCAGTGTCCTCTGTGTCTTATTGAGCAGGTATTGGCAGCTGTTCAGAGGAGTTAGGCCCTTCAGGTGCATAACCTCCGATAGTGTTCCATTCTCACCATTAATTCATCATCAATATGGATCCATCTTTTGTTGATGGTGGCACACTTGCACATTTCTTGCCCTGTTGCTCTGCCATGGACAGCCCTGCTTGAATAAAAATGAAGCCAATTTCTTTCATTGTGGCAGTCATTGTGCCATTTGTTGAGTAAAACACACAGGTCCATTATTGGAGTGTCATGACGCTGTGTGTTTGGAACGCGACAAATCACTGCAGGCTGTCACCCAGGCAGTTTTGCAGCATTACTCTCAGCAGAGAGGAACGCCGTTAATGCTGACAAACACTGGAGAATGAGAGTCATTTACCACACATCCAATAAGCAGCTGCCAATACTCCACTAGCAGCAGAGACGTCTCTCACTCACAGGGTCACATTCGCATCCAGCTGCCCAACGTGAAATGTCGCAAATATTCAGTCAGTAACACATGAATGTTATCTTCTAAAAAAAAATAGCAGCCTGATTCAGTTTTTATCTATCCATCCATCACTTTACGGAAATTAAAATGGTTTATCCCAAAATGACTCACAGCCCTTTTGGGGTTTCCCTTCTGCATGAGAAACGGATCAAACCAACAGGCCACATGTTTGTTTTTTTGTTTTTTTGTCAAAATGCCCAGGGAGGCCTTTTCAGGGTTGCCTTACACACTGTTTTCTATTGAGGATGCAAGAAAGATCATAGACTTGAAATTCCTTTCAAAGCTCTTGCTCAGGGCTCTAATTAAAGCTAATTAAAAAGTATAATCAAAACACAGCAATAGCATAACATGTAAAGGTAATTTGCAAAACAAAAATTGATGAGCAAGAGACCATAACGATATGAACCCTCTTGGCCCCAATGAAATATTAAAAGATACTATCACTGACGACTTCCAAGTAACTGCTCACCTGATTTGACTTCTAAGGAAAATGTAATTTATGACTTAACGCAGAATTAATTTTTTCTATGTAATTGTTGATATTGCCCAAAGGCACTTTTCTTTGTTGGATTTCTAATTTGCGTAAATGAATGAACATTATTTTCAGACCCCTAGGAAGTCAGGTGTGGAGACACTAACTTCCTTAGACAATTTATGCCACATGAAATGTGTTTGACACAACTGAATTTAAAATGTCTTACAGAAAGAATATCTAAAATATATTTCCTCCATGACACTTTGTTAGAGTGGGTATGATGGATGGGTGAGACATTTCAATTCTGACATGAAATATAAATCACTGGAATTGACATTTGCTGACCTGTTCCCATGTGAACAGTATAAAAGGTCCTCTCTCTTTGAATAGGCAGCTTGAGTCTCATAAATATGACATAGAAGCACCTATGACCAATTCTGAGGCTGGCACAGAGCACTGAAATAAAGCTAACACTGCTAATCTGCACATTTCATGCATCATTAAAACATCAGTTCAGAGGACTGGAGAGAAGGTCATTTCAAAGTAGCATGCTGTTACAAATGGTGTGTAGTCAACCAATGAATGATCTGTTTTGAGTCTAGAAAATTTTAATTTGAGATAAGCTGTACAGTATTCTACATATTTCTGGAAGGTTGGTTGGTTTTGTATGTGTGTGTGTTACTGTATACTGCAACTAAGAATGCATCTCACAACCAATGCTATGTCACCAATGACTCATTTTACCTTTATGACTTCCAGGTATGAATGTGTAACTGTGTGAATGTGATCAGGGCGTTCCTGCAAAAGAGAGGTTGCCTCTCAGTGAACCTTCCCTGAATAAATAAAGGTTAAAAAAAATGACCATTGGTCACAGATTTGTTATGATTCTTATAAAGTTCACCATGAATCAACTTTTAAAGACTGTTGTGGCTAGTGTGGTTACCAACAATAGCATGCTTCAAACCACCCTCAAGACAGCCACTTCAATTACATATATAAACACTTAAGTTCAAATGTTTTCTCCTTACAAACAGCAATTATAGGATATAAATTAAAATCACAGGCATCCATAACAATGAATAAAACAAAACAAAAAACGGACTGTTTATGTCAGGGAGTAGGAATAGTTTGCTGTGTGACCATAAAAGGAAACAAAGCACCAGTAGAATTATATGGTAGTTTGGTCATATGGTAAATGTCTAAGGAATGTGTTTGGTCACCTCAAAAGATTTTAGTCAAACCAAACTCAAATGTGTGTTCAGAACATACAGCAGGTTTAGAATTAATTGTATGCCATCATACAGATAAATTATAGTATATGAAAGATATTAGGGATGCACCGATCCCCTACTGATATTGGATATCAAGCTGATACTAGTCTGGCTAACCAGATGTACAGTGTGGGTTCCGTAACCTCCGCTATCCATTTTGCAAGGGCACTGTTGCTGCATCTGGGGGGTTAGCGCCGACCAAGACAATTGTGATTGATTTGAAGAAATACAAACGAGGAATGAAGCTTGTTAAGTAAACACTGGTATTGGGTTGGTAGGCTACTCAGTATCGGCCGACACCCAAAGCCCAGGTATTGGTATTTGGACTGAAAAAGTTGGATTGATGCAGCCCTAAAAGACATACACCTGAATATGTCCACATGAGAAATATATAGCCTGGATCACGACTTTCTTTTAATGGTTTCCTACTGTATAATATTCTGAATGTGTTATAGTAGTTTTATGTGGAGAGAGAAGTGATGGTGTGTGAAAAGAAGTTTTTGACAGTTCTTTGATGGCCTATTTTCAACCTCAGCGTGAATAAAAAAAACTGACATTCAAATGCAGTTCTGAACCGTAAAAGCAGAACTTCGGAGGCATGGTGAACATGTAACATTTAGCTGAAATAAAACTGCTGGCTGCTGTATTATGTTTCACTAATTGTTTGTAGTTTATACTCTTTCCAATTATCCATTCTGTAGACCAAAAAATTGAAAACTTTCCTAAATTCAGCCAGTCACAAGTAGAGCTTGTGCATTATTTCTTAGCTGTGTAACAGCAGTCAGCCAGCGATGGCAAAACACATTGGTTTCAGTCTAGTGATTAGCAGGAGCAAGATGGCAGTATTTTGACAAACCCTGAACTATGGGGAACCAGGACAGTGCAGGTCAGGGAACTGGTCATTTGTCATGACTTTCTAGAATAGAGAGGCCACAACTGCAGCATTCTTAAAGGGGCATCAGTATTAGAGGTAAATGTGTTTGCTTATCAATTATTTGTTGTATTGCCAGGTCTGAAAATAATCACGCTACAAGATAATTAATTTGGCAACTGCTGGCTTGATGTACTGCTTTGCCTAGTTGCTGCCCTCACATCATACTGCTTTTATTACTAGATTCTGTGATTGTAGCTATCCACACTAAATTTAAAATCACCACACGAGAGCGGACCATAAGCACTGCATTTATCAGCTAAATGTAAAAAGTTTTTTTGTTATATGCAGCTTAAATGAGTAGTGGAACAGCACAGTGAGAACGGCAATTTTGGTGTGTATATCCTTTGGAACCATACTGTGTTAATGCAGCCTGGCCCCTGAGCCATCATGCCACCCACGCGTGCTATGACTATCACAATTAAGAATACTGGACTTTAAAATAACTGTCTTTTACTTTGTAGCTGGAGAAATCACAATAATGTAGCTTTTGGAAGATGATGCATTCCAGGAGTCAATAGATCAGTATATAATGACAAACAGCAAGAGGGGTAGTAGAGCCAACGATAGACAAACCAACAACTTAAATGTATGTAATTACAAGTGCACAAAATGAAGTGAGCTTACAGTCCAGGAAAATGCTTTAAAAATTCTACATTCTCTCAAGTTTTGAAGTGATAATTCACTCATATAGAAGCAGACATGTTTACTGTATTGAATTTTCAGCTTTTTATATTGAAGTGGGGGAGGAACATCAGTTGGGCTCTTGCAAACACTACAATTACAAACAGCAAGGGAAATGTGCATATCATAAGCATATCATTAACTCTCAGGGGAATGGAAACAATGTATTCTCCAGGGTGACATCCAAAGATAGGCCTCAAATCCACCCTATCTAGGTGGTTGCCACAGCAGGCTCCTTGAGATAATAACACACAGTATTTACAACATTCTTAAATACAGCTATTCAATTCCACAATATTCACAATGTCAATAGAATCTATTCACACATGTGAATTTAGCTGAGTTTGTGTGGAGCATGTATAATCAGGTAAGTCAATTGTTAATGTAATTTATATAGATCTGTAGAACTATATCACATGATTATTTTAGTTCTTTTCACCACAATATAACCTTGTTTACAGCTACAACCAGTGACCTCTTGCAATAGGAAAGTCACATTTTCAGAAACAAAGAGTAGCTCCTCCTGCCCTTACCCCATAACAACTGCCATCTCAAATCTTTTGACAATGTACCTTACTTACTGTGGAGAAATCATCACACTGCATTTGCCAAATGTACATCCACTTTTCCTAAATGTTGTACTCCCCTCACTTACAGAACTGAGGGATTTATTCAGAACATATCACATATTTCAAGCTGCGCTACACCTAAGGCCAAGAACGTATCGTCATCCTTTTATTACCCTGTTTTATTGAGGCATGTGTAATATCTCCTGAAGAATCATATTTCTGAATCCTCTACTTCTTCCAAACCAAAAAGCCAGAGGCAAACATGCTTAAGATTTAGGGATGTAATTATGCATCGTGAATCAATTAAAAATCGTTTTAAATGTGTAAAGATTACAACCGTTTGAGATAAATCGAGATGTAATTTTTAAACGTCCTAGTGCATAACGCTAACATGCAGCAGGTAACGTTAGCCTACCGTTAGCGAGTAATGTTAGCTGGATTAAACACGATAAAAAGGCTGACAGCTAAACGGTGTAAAGTGTGACTGTATTTCACTGGAAAGGATTCGTGCACCAGGATGTACAACAGTCTGCAGCTAAAGAAACAGAGGGAATTTGAGACAGCATGGACACTGCATGTTGCGTTTGGGTCCGGCTCTGTAAGATTGTGTTGCGTTCACTGTTGTTAATGTAAAATACCCTTTTAGCCATCTAGTCTTTCTTCTTTTTGTCGTTTAAAAGGAAAACGACTGGTGAAAAAAATGTTATAAGTTATTGTTATTACATTTTAAATAATTCATTAAAATGTAACCATTTTTTAAGATTAATTATTTCAGTTGCACTTTTGATAAGAGGACACATCTTCTGTTTTGCACAGTCTATATAAATTAAGGAATATTGTTCAGTCCTTTCATTCTGTTAAAAAAAAAAAACCTAGAGAAAATCATAATAATCATTTGCAGATTTAGGTTAAGCCCAAAGGATGCAATTAACGAGTTTAACAAGAAACTGATGAAAGGCGGTTTTAGGAATAAAAGAAAATACAATGTAACAGGACCTATTCATTATGGTAAATACAGACATAGGGAACTCCCTGTCCAGTGGCCACTACATTCAAGTAATACCATTTGAGGCTAGAATTGGAGAAAAGAAAGTGAGGTATGCTCACATAATTTATGGCCTATTGTAAGGGTCACAAATTTTCAGTTTTCCTAAAATAATTGCAAAATCTCTTCTCAACTCGCTCAGTGAAAGCCAGGCAACCATGCAAAGTAAAAGTAGAGTCCTGGGAAAGTGGTCAGAGTGTGGTATTGGCTATCAATCCTCCAGTAGAACTGTAAGTTTTGTGAAGGAGGTGGGTAATTACCCAAGGGAAAGTTGGTTTGGAGGAAAGAAAGGCATAAATACCATAGCAACTGAATGGGCATTCACATACAGTGAACTTCATAGTAGGTGAGATGTGTGACTATTTTACACATCCCAACTGTGATGCAAAAAACTACACAGTACATAATACAAACTACATTCACTTATGAGACCATCCCATTGACCTAGATTCATTCCATGGAGACGTACCCTAACCTTAAACATCACCACCACATGCCTAACCCCAACCAGGACCAGAAACCAGAACGCGACAAAAACTATGAAGATGAGTGTCATCAAATGGGTGGCGACTGTGTATCAGTACAGTAAGTCTCCATGAAGGCCAGTGCCATTGTTGAGATCCATCCTGGAGAAACTGGAGCATATGTACATTGAGGTTCTGAAACATCACATTGACCTATACGAATCCTTCACTTTGCAGGTAAGATTCAGAATGACAGTGAAAATGTGGAGGAGAATGGGTAGAGGAAAACTGGAAAGAGTAAGGAGTATGAACTCCAAGGTCTGACTGGAAAGATGCTTAGGAATTTCCTCTGGGAGGTGCAGTCAAAACCCAAGAGTTTACAATTGTTTCCAGGGTGTTTAATCCTAGCTCAGACCATGTGAACATCTCAGCCCAGCCCTTCTTTTATCCACATCATGTAGTTTATGTTGCTTTCCAGCAGTAGACATCAATGCCACTGACACATCAGGGCCCAAAAAAAAATCAATCCCTGTAATTATGAGCCCGAGCCCGACAATTTTTTAATACGTGGGCCAATATAACTGACGTCCTCAACTACAATGCTGAGTTGTTTGAACTACAGAAATCTGTTTAGAATTATCTTAATGAATAATGGAACAAGGACAAAGCATGTTTCTTTATTCAGAATGGATCGCAAATGGATCCGAATGGAGAAACATCAAGGGCCCGGCACACGGGCCGGGTCGGGTCAAGTTCAGGCAGAGAATCTAAACTCTAATAGAAATGCGTACACCGTCAGTGAGTTTTCCATAGCATTTATACCCTGGTGGCTACCCCTAATCTCTAGTATTGTGTATTAGATCATTGTAGGCAATTTTAACTGTCAATAAGTACAACTGATGTATTGCAATAAACAATTTCATTAGATTTGTTTTGCATCAACGTAATTACGTATCTTGATTTGACAGGCGTTTAACTGGCTGGCTGATCCAAGATCAGACATTCCTGTCAGTTTCTCAATTGATCATAATATATATCAATAGCGCAAAGTAAAACTACACGTTGTTTCATCCCATATTGCCCACTTCTCACAAGGTTTAATGAGACAAAGCTACCGAAGACATGCTGGCCAAGGCTGATGAAGTAATTAAGTCTCTACCCTGGTTATTATCATTTAACTATATACTTTTCTAGCTTAAAAGGACCACCTCATCTTAAACCTTATTAAAAATTGCACTAATTAATACATTATTAGTATGCCTTTGAACATTAATACTGATTTGTGAAAAGTAAACAATCAATCCCTCGGTCAACTTCTTTGATCCTGTGATCTCAATTTTTACTGAAGTGTGTGGTTTCACTTGTGTGCACATTCTCAGTGATGTGAGTAAGAAATACAGTTTGGGTTAAGTTCTATAAAGCTTGTGCACATTTGAACAGGGTTGACAGAGCAGGAAACACAGAGAATGTTCCTATGTTTAATTTTGAGGTTTGGGTGCCAGTCCTTGACCTGACTCGTCCTTACCTCAGCTGAACTGTGTGGGAGGAAGAATGAATGAGTCATACGTGCATGATAGTTTGGTTTGGCTACACTAGGTGGTTTTGCTTTTCTTCAGAATGGTTATACATCAACCCAACCAAGCAAAGGAAAATCCTTTTGTCTGAAAATATAAGTGGAATATCACTCAGATAGTGTTTATGAAATAGACATTAGCTTCGATCCATCTATCCTGTCAGGCACTGCATTGGTTAAAAACTGAAATGGAGACTCAACTCAAGGAGCGTACATAACAACAACGTAACATGATATAAAAGCATTGTGATTACTTAGCAATCACATGTTGATCTACTGGTGAGCCATACAGGAAGAAAAAAAAAGTCAATGATATGGGGGGTAGGATATTAAAAAAAATATTTTGGCTTACTTTGAAATACTAATTATTGCTAAATTTCACTTAATGTATCTTTGTAATTACCAAGTTTAGGTGGCAGAGCTTGTATCTGAAATATGAGCAAGGGGCAAACACACACTTCTGCCAACCACACATTTATTTTGACGACACAGATGTCAGTCAAATATCTTGAACAATCACAAATTTCAATATGGAAAGGCTATTGGCCTGTCCATCATATATTGCAGACATTTGCACACACCCTGCGGGAGATGGGACTTAAAGAGACAGGAGACAGGCGCTCAAGAGTGTAGCTTAAGTTCTATGCACGTTCAGACCAACAATTTCCACCTTTAATGGATAGGACAGGTAGGTGAGAAAGGGGACAGAGGGGGAAGACATGCAGGAAATTGTCACAGGTCGGATTGGAACCCTGGACCTCTGATCCCTATATGTGCGCTTGCTCTACCCACTGAACCAACCCGGCCAATATTCACAATTTTTGAGGGCAAAGAAAGTAATATAGAAGGGTTATAAATTGCAGCCCCATCATAACAACCCTATTTGCTAAAATATTATACACCCATAAATATCCCAGTTTTTCCAGCCAATGCTCAAACATAAATACGTCCAAAACTTAAGACAAAAAAAAAAAAGTCTGTTAATGTGGGTGGCAGTATAGCCATTACAAGTAAAGAGGTAAGATAGGGAACAACACGGACAGGGCTGTTTGACATAGATAAATTCTGCTTATTCAGAGTAACCGGAGGGTGCGAAGCAAAAATAATAGGGTCATTTGCAGGATGGAGCTTGCCAGATCTTTTGCAGATGCAAAAACAAAAACACATTTGGGAAAGCTGACATACATATGCCAATATGGCATGTACTCCATTTGTATTCCTTTTTTTTTCCCCGTTCTCTGCTGTCGCAAAGCAATCAATAAATCTATAAATCTCTGTTCAGCCACCGTTTATAATTAATTTTCCCTGGTGATAGTATTGATTCACATACACCTCTATACCCACAACTTTTTAAAAATTGCATGTGAATCAAATCATGTGTAGATCATTAAGTCAAGCTGGACCTTCATAGGTCACTGACAAAGATATATGTGAAATAATATCCTTTGCAAAAGGACCCTCATAATAATCCATCACACCAAAGGGACCAAGAAGATCCCCTTTAACTACCATCAACAACCTCACAAATGGTTTGAAAACGTCTCGTCTGACATCTTTCTGAAGACCTGCTTTCAAATTGGTGGTGGTAGAAGCTCTGATCGGATGGGCATAATCTGGTTTGACCATTGTGTGGCAGTTGTGTTATTTGGTGCTCGGCTAGGCTTTTGGTCGACAGAGCCAAGATCCACTGTGACGGCTTACTCTGGCAGATCTAAACGGATGATGCTTTAGTGTCACTGGCTCAGTAACTGCTTGTAATCCAACAAAGCAGAGCTAAACATGATCTTTTTTTAATGGCTAGCAATGGTGTTTAAGAAGCTCATGACTAACGTAAGGACAACGCGTACAAAATATTATCACAGTTTTTCAGGTGCAACTTTAATAATCTTTAACATACTATGGCCTTTACAGTGGAGCAAACAATACAATATTGCAACACTATACAGATCTGGACAAAGTCATGACTCACAATATGATGCATTACCTCAACTCTAAAAAGATGAATTGAATAACACTGATTCAGTTTTAATTCCACGCATAGTAGGAATGAACGATTAATCATTTTCAAATCGAAATCGCGATTTAAAAGAATGCGATTTTCTAATGGTGAAGACCGCAATTAATCGAATGTGCAATATTACTGTAAGTTGAATGTTTGTGGTAACATTTGGTTTTTCATTAAATAAATGCTGGATTAATGTTACATATTATCACAGATTGTTTACAGAAATCCCCTTTTGTTGGTGGATTTTTCATTATTTTATGATTGTAGGAAAGTACTGATATTTTTTATTAGAATTGTTTTTATTATTATAACTTTAGCTTTTGTGATCAATGTTCTGTTTGACTCAATGTTCCATGCTTATTAAAAGAAAAACACTTATTGCTGGCAATTCATATCCATGTTCTCATCCTTGCAGACGAATATAGAGCAGTTTTGATGGTGTTTCATGTTTTAATATTCCATGAGATGTTTAATCTGTTACACATTGAGTATTGAACTTTAGCTAAACTTTTCAGAAAGAGAAAAAAAATAAAAATAAAAAAAATCACAAATCAAATCGTAATCACAATTCTAGCAGAAAAATCACAGTTGGATTTTTTTTCCCCCAAATTGTTCAGCCCTAATGCATACGATCAGACTTGCACAGCTTTCAAGGTCACTAAATACTAATCAAAGTGTAGAACATGTTATCAATTTGTCTTCACAAACAAAGTTCTTGGTTGTTTGAATGTCAGAAAACTGAAGCTTTATTTATACATCACAGATGGTTGGGGGAATATGAAATAAGGCATGTCTTGCCATGTCTTCTGTGCAATATGGTCACACAGCTGTGGATCGTGGTTCCATTGTTGGGGAAATCCAAATTTAGCTGTCCAGTTGGCTGCAAACAGCTAGCCTGCAGCATAATTCTTTCACTGGGTAGCCAAAATGCAGACGAATGTTCTACATAGATTGTCTTGGAAGCCTGTTGAATTTTTAACAATGAAATCCAGTTTATCGTTGATAACGGAACAATGACACGCAACCCTTTGGTTTCTCAGGCTGCTCTATTGCTCAATGTGACAAACTCCTGCTGGTTGACTGAACCCTACACTCCAGTCAGAATGCAAAAGACAATTTTTTTACTGTTGTCTCCACTGCCCATATTTCTGTTTAGTCTCATTAAAAATTATATCCGTTTTTAATGCAGTCTTTTTTCAACTTCAAGCTTCTTGTCAAAGTATTTAAAGGTGACATATTATTCTTTTCCGTGTTTTCTGTCATATCTACAATGTTATGTTAGATTTTCATGTTAAACTTCAAATAATGAGGTAAACGTATTTCAGACAAACCCCTGTGAGCTAAAACGTTCAGATTTCCAACTATTCTGAACGCTCCGGTTTCAACAGTTTTTTCTACTCTCGGCTAAGTGTTACGCAACTCTAAGCCGAACTATGATTGGTCATCTGCTCCAGGTAGGCAGGACTGGAGTGTTGTTTTTTTAAGACACTACGGTGTTAACATTGTCGCATTTAACTACATGCTAACGGCAGTAAACAATGTCGTCTTGGCTGCCAGTGTCATTAAATTCTCCTCAATTTCGGGTCAGTTTAAATGTAGTATTTGGTTGAAAAGCCTTCATCTGTGATTTTTGACTGTAGAATGTGCTGCTATATTCCATTAGCGTCCACTGCTAACTATAGTAGCTACATGGCTAACGGCAGTAAACAATGTCATCTGGGCTGCCAATGTTGCCAAGTTCTCCCTAATTCCGAGTCATGCTACTGGTGAAACATGTCCGATTGGGTAGCGTTTCAGCAGAAGCCTTTATCTGCAATTTTTGACGGTATAAAGTGCTGCTTCGTTCCATTACAATCTAATGTTAGCATACTGCTAACTATTAGGTAGCTACATGCTAACGCGACATAGTTGTAGTCTTGGCCAATGCTGGTCATTTCCCCCCAAATTCCTTTCCCTTTATAGCTGGGACATGCATGGTTGTGTAATATTTGGTTTATAAGCCTTTATTGGTGATTTTTCACGGTACAAAGTCCTGCTATATACTCCATTGCAGTAGCACCAGCTTCAACTAGTGAAACACGGAGCGGAGGCGCTGGACATTCTAGAAAGCGTGCTGGCCAATCAGAGCAGACTGGGCGTTTTCGGGAGGAGGGATTAAAGAGACTCATACAGAGGGTGAATACAGCAGCCATGGGAAGTATGAGAAAAAGAGCGTTTTTTAACATTTAAGTATCTAAACATGTTCTAGTACAAACACAAAATGCAAGTGTAATCCTGAAAATGCTATATAATAATTGCCCTTTAAAATATGCCCATTTTAGGGTTATTCCTATGTTTGTTCTGCTGTTCGACTCATTTTAGGTTGGTCTATGTACAATATAATCAGCTAAATGCCAAAAAGTGAAGAAACCTTTACTTGTTGACTTATGATTCTCACAAACCAACAGAGAAACTGTGAGAAAAAACTGTAGACATTCAAACTGAAAGCAAGTTTAATACAGAGAAAGAGAGAAATCAAGAGATTCGGCACAAGCGGATGAACTCTCCCAAATCTAAAATGAGGCACAAAATGCAGAAGGAAATAGGGGAAGATCCCTCTCTAAGGCTCATTACCCCCCTCATAGCATGCCAAGTGCTGACCTGGCAGCATCCCAGCCCCCTATCCTCCTCTTGCCCTTCAACCCCCTCCTCCAGCAGGTGAGGTAGTCACATGCCATCAGGCACACCCACCGTCAGCCCGTTTCTGACACCAATAAAGCAATGCAGGATGGTAGCCCTCCAAGAGCTTTAAAAGCAGCCAATGGCTACTTAAATGGATGGATACACAATTTAACTTAATTCATGCTCTGTTCAAGCCTTACAGGGAGGATTTGACCTCTCTTAGGTTAAATAATGGTCCCAGCGTAGACAGGTTGGTCGGGGGGGCAAGAAGGAGATAAATGCACTGTGACATTCAGCTCACTCCAGCGTCCCCCGATGTGTGATTTGAGAGCA
This sequence comes from Zingel zingel, assembly GCA_023566125.1. Taxonomy (NCBI): domain Eukaryota; kingdom Metazoa; phylum Chordata; class Actinopteri; order Perciformes; family Percidae; genus Zingel; species Zingel zingel. Next base: position 11,838,163 of record CM042336.1, on the reverse strand, counting down.
GTCTATTAGGCACACGCTTTGCTTAAACATGGTAAGAGTTATTAGACGGAGCAGCAATGACTGGGGGCTGCACATAAGGCAGCATTTGAAGAGAGAAACGGGTGTGGGCAGACCTTGACATCCATTTATCAAAGCAAAACTGAAAAGGGTCCATTGTAAGAGATAGGATGACACATTTAAAGGCCCAACTTGCATTATGCCTTGCGTTTTGGGCTGGTGGTGGGACCTTGAGCTCTAAAAACTGATCAGCACTTTCCCAATATTCACACCAATATGCTCTACGTCTATTGGTTGTTGCATATGGCATATGAAAATATAAAGAAATGCATACAGTACACATTAAAAACTGGCAGCTTTAGACTATTCCACGCCTGTAAATTGTGATTTAATTTCAGATGTTTAGTAGTCCTGTCTAAAGCAGAATCTGTAGTGAACCACAACACAAAATCTAATTTTTTTTCTCATACTAATGACACATGTACATTTGTTTGTGTGGAAAACACGCTTTTATTAAGCAACTGTCGGAAGGCATTCGGAAATGTCAACAGATGAGTGCATACGGGGCAACAAGCGCACGTTAACACAGGCGCGCACCTACATAATAAGCTTTTTAAAATTTAAAATGTTCAATGCCTTATCGCGCTGATGTGACCGAGCCCAACCCGAACATCATTTCTAAATATATGTCTGGGTATCCATCATCTAACCACTACTGCACCACTGCCATTGAAGGACCAGCGATAAACTTGACAAATTGACTTTTATATGGTAAAGCATGTCCACTTATAAACATCCTTACAGGTAATTTACATTTAATGATTTTTTTTACTTCACATTCCTGCTGATAAAAATGTATAAAATTCTCTCTATTCTTTGAGAACAAAGTGACTGCCACCGAGCATGCTCACAGCTCCTTGCACTAATGCAATGCCTTCATCTCAACCTCACGCTAGTAAAGCCACAGGGAGGACATTTTCCCTCTTATTAAACTCGTAAAAACACCGGTGTTACAGATTACGCCGGACATTTAACAAGACATATATTCAGCAGGGACGCTCAATATATGTAGAATGCTTACTTTGATCTCTGGCCTCTACGGTCGAGCTATGCTCAGTATAATGGCTGCGAGGTAGCTGCCAGAGTTTACAGTTTGCCTCATTAACATTATCAGATTCCCTATTAAATATTGCCAAATAGGTGCTGTTGTCGGTAAACTCTCCTTATTCTACATGACTCATGTTACTCGGTGCTGCAGCTGTACGGAGTAGACATTTTCAAGTATTACTTTTAATAAGTAGTATCTTAGTGGGCACTGATATGCGAAAAGGAACTAAATGTTTCCATTTCTATATAAACATGATAGTGAAGACGATGGGCACGTAATGTAATCGGTGTATGCCCGACCACTGTGTAACACCAGAAACACTGATTACCGCAGCAAGCCTACCTCATGATTTAGCTAGCTTTAGAAAGAAGCAGAAAAACAAATTCTAAATCTCAATGTGGCACCAACAATAGTGTTGTGTCTGTTACTATAAGTATAGCCCTAATGACAATAGGGGCTGGTTTTCTTTTCCTTCTTTAACAAAAAACAAAAGTTGAATAATACACTTTTAGAGACAATATATCTTTACATCATAGATATTTCTGAAAACTAATTGAATGCACATCACCTGTCAGTCAGACATTTATTTAATTTGTAATGTATTTTCTGCATTTTCTGCTTTCTGTCTGTTTTGCTGGAAACGGATATGATTTAGTCGCCATCAGCGGTACCGTATAAATACAAAATATTTAGGTGAATCAATGGAAAAAAGAAAAGAAAAATAGATTCTAGGGAAAATAATCTATTTTAAAAATCGTCGCAAAATAAATCACGATACATACAATTTTTTTTTCACCCCTAAAAGACACTATTATTGGGGAAAGCATTGACGAACATTTATAGTGTTATCATTAGCTATAGCTTAGTGAGACAAAGACGCGGTCAAACAATCTGCTGTTACAGTTACTGAGCAAAACTCACTTTTTGTGTGAAACACATTTGTTGAAATAAATGGTTAAACAAAAGCAATCCCTGGTGCACATCTTTACCTGATTAAATGACAGCTTGGCTCTTCTACTGACAATACTGTGACTAAGGACACATCAAACGTTCTTGGTTATAGGAAAGAGTTGTTGGTTAGAATATGCAACTAGTTTTCTGCTGATCTATGGTACAATTAACTGAAATTATAAATCTCTTGTGCTCATTTACTGCCATTTAATGTTACAAACTGTCAAGAGTGTAGCAATGCAAGACCTTTTAAACTATGAGAGAGTAGCGATTAAGTGACTGACCCATGAGCGCTAAAATATAGGTTACACTATTCATCGCTCTACCCTTATTCATCTCTAGAGTGTGTCATTGTCACCCTGAGGGGGTCAAGAGGACTCTGTTACTTTAGATGCAGGTTAGCATGGAGATGTGTGGAAGGGTCAGGTCAAGTTTGGCCATGCTGTCTCTCTCCATCGTTCTCTCTGTGAACATCCTAACATCCGCCCCATCTGCATATTCCCAGAGTGACAAAACTAGTTAGCTGAGTAATAAATCAAACCTCGGCTGCCCAATTTGGTTTCCTAATGTAATTAATAAGTGCTAAAAGCATTTAACTGGCCATAATTTGCGGATGCCACTTTGAAGTGACTATTTAAGGAAAACTTTGTGTGCGTGTGGAAGAAAATATTATGCTGGCACGGATATCTTTGCAAGAAGTTGCATGCAACAGCAAGCAATGCCAGCATAATCTATTTACATACTTTTATATCATTGAAAACTGAAGAAACTGTTTTTTGACTACAACGAGGTCCATCAACATTTGCCTAATCAGTGTTCGGGACTAACAGTTTATCTGATAGAGAAGTTGTAACCCATTATAGCTGGAGGCAAAAAGGCAAACATATTTTTCAATATGCCAAATACTGGTTACAGATTATTTCCCCATGATTGTATTGGATTTAAAGTTTTACAGACATATACTATATGTATATTACAGTAGATAAACATATACTGTTTATAGATATAGATATCTAGTAATAGCACAGTTCATTTTGATTTGTTAATTTATTATAATCTGTCACAAATTAGACTTTGAAAGCAACTTGTATGATCCTGGCATTTTTATTAATTGCTTTACTTTAAGATTCTTTGAATAAATCATTATCAACACATCCTCACACTGCACTCCACCCTATCAAAAAGATTAACTCTCTTAGAAAGGATCTATCAATTAAATCTCTATTACTTAGGACCCAATTTTTGCAGTCACTTGCAGACTTGCTTAATCCCCTTCTTCACTTTCTCTCTGCAGCAAACCACTGAGAGGATAGACAGAAGTGAGCAGAGGGAAGGCAAGAGGGAGGAAGTAGAGAGGGGTGATTGCCGAAGAGCAGAGCTTCTCATGAGTGGATTTATGGCTAGGGAGACAGCGACGGGAGGCGGGCGAATTGATGGGTGACACATAATCAGCCTCCTTATCGCAGCCCCGCAAAACTGGATTGCATCCAGAGGCTTGTGATCCGTCCGGATTTGGCTAATGTCTCCCACTCCTCTCCTGAGCCCCGACAGCTCTCCGTTATCAGGGCCTGGCCTTAGCTTCCTTTACTTTCCTCTGACTGCTATCCCTCCACCCCTCCATCCACTGCCTCCCCCATGCTGTCTGTATCTTGACACAATGTCAGGTGAAGAGGCAACTAAGGGATTGTTGACCAGTTCTGTCTGTACACCACTCTTCCTGCCTCATTCTCACTCTCCAGTACTATTTTAGCCTCTCTCTGTCTTCCTCTACCTCTTTCAGGATTTCTACCTTAAATGCCACACTAAAGTTTCCACAAGATAAATCTCCAAATGAAGTCCTTAAATCAGTACCAATTGTTTACAGTGTTGTTGGCAGAAAAAGAACCAAACATCTAATGTGTCACTGCTGTTGAAAACTAAATGAGTCTCTGTAAACTGTTCTTGTTTGCATTTTGTAAACCAACATGCCAGGTTTTGTCAGGGATGTTTATTGTTTCGTGACTGGAGTTACAAAAGCAACAGCTCAAGGACGGAGTGAATCACAGCTTCCAGAGTGGCTGGGTTCAAAGATTCACAAAGTGGTTTGAGGGTGAAATGGAGCTATGCTATGACATAATGCTCTGGTTCACTCACACGAGCTCTGCACTGCTCTCAAAAATCTCTTTTGTGTTTTTTACTCTGGTTGTCTGTAAATGTTTCAAGCTTAAACTGTGTTGACCCGGCAACAAGTTTAGAGTTGCCTGCAATGGACAGGCCACATTGCCTACAATACACACATCACATAACTTTCCACTTGTACCACAACCACAGGTACTGCGTTAGCCATTGTGGTTGAAAATTATCCTTTTTGTCCTTCACTGGCTTAGTCTTTCCCTGCGTGCACTTTCATCATCAGTGGTGGAGTCAGAACCTCTCGTTAAGAGCAATAGATCGCTTAATGTCTGGAACACGGTAACAGCTACGTACACACGCATCGCACGCTGTGTGTAGGGCACCAAGTGCCGGCATGGGCACTAACGATAATGATCATCATGCACTCGCATATTCAACCATTTTGGTCATAGTCTGGAGCCCTGAGAGCTTTAGTGCAGTCAGAGAGAAAACTAAAGTCAGTTTGAAAATGAATAAAACCTGAATCCGACCCAAGCCCACAGCTCTATGCAACAACATTTTTCAATCCAATGCTTCCAGATCCCCAGGTAGCTAGGTTGTTAAATGGCCATGGTTAAATGTGTAGGTGCATTTAGCTGACACTGCCAATCTCCATTTTAACTTTGGTACAAAGTGAGAAAATTACCACATTAAATGACACAGCTCTGTGGCATTTTCTGTGCTTTCTGTGTTGGCAAGAAGAATGCAGACTACATAATGAGCTTAATTGCGTTGCTTTAGGGCTAACATGAAGCTGTGTTGCCAGGCTGCTGGATTAAAAACATTTACGGTGTTGCCTGAGTTAACCTCCTCTCATAAAAGACAACGTACCAAGATCATGCTAGTTAACACACCAAAAACTGCTTATTTAAATACCAGAGGATAAAGTATCAACAGTACTGTATCACATGACTACTGCTGAGAACATTTCAATAATTAATTATGAACTGAATGAATAACCAATAATACATCGATAACACCACACACAAACCTGTATACATCTCCCTGTTAAATAATGAACAAGGAAATCTACCATTCATAACATTAAGGGATGTACAAACACATACTGGGACTTATTTTGCAGAATATTCCCTACTATACAGTAAGTGCCCAATAAAGAGATAACATGAGACTTCAGCGCACATGTACAATGATGCACACACACTGCATAAAAGGTCTACTTAAGCTGAATGTTCAATAAGCGGTATGGCAATAAGTTTCAAAATAATATACCTTTTTAGAGTAAACATGTATGCACATATGATTGCATTTTGCATCCACTTAAGTGGCTCGTTATGTGAAGTCAACACTAATAGACATCCTCTTCATGCTCTCATTGATCCGTTTAGCATTGTATAGTTAGTCACAGATTTAAGGCCAACACAGTGCGCAAAATACAAATCTGTTCTTAAAGAAAATGAATACAATATAATGATACCATTACAGTTGCCATTCTGATTGGCACTAAACAAAACCAGCCCAATGTCGACATAATACAATAAGCTCATTACTCAGGAAATATTACATTTACATATAAATTGAGTTAAGTCACAACTCACTGCTGTTTCTTAAGATTATTCAGTCTTATAAGTAAAGAAGTTGGATGAAAAAACATTGTTGACATTGTATTAAAACAAGGACAAAAGTGCCTTTCCTTCTCTGGAGAGCATTAACAGTAGTGCTAACCAAGTTAGTTGGTATGTCCTTTAACTTAAGTTATTATGCTGCATAAGGCTTTCTGAGTAGTAATGAAACTGCATGTGGACATGTTTTTCCATTTAGAAAAGGTATAATATACACTCAAAACCATCCACAAATGAATATGTTCTAGTCAGCTTATACTTTCACTTTGTCAATTATCTAGACAAATTTAAAACAAAAAAAACAAAACACCATAAAACTGAACTAAAAGGGATCTAAACGGTGGCTCTGTAAGGCTATAGTTAGGCACTGCAGTGTTTTGAGCTCACGGATAATGTTACAGAAACATGCTTACAATGACGCTGCTAACATCAATATCTTAGTTTATAATTTTAGCATGCTAACTTAGGTAATTAACACTAAACACAAAAACGTAAGCCTACAGCTGAGGCTGATGGGAATGTTATAATAAATTGTACCAAATGTCATGGCAACACATCCAACAGGCCTAGTTGTTTTTGAATGATTTTAGACTGGTTCAAAGTGGTGGACTGACCAACCAACACTGTCATACCTAGTGCCTTGCTGCTAGAGTAAATGTACAAATATGCTTAAGTACAATATATTTCTTAGTACTTAGTAGTAATGTTTATTTTTTTTTAATTTCAGTTAATTCACAAAATGTATGGAATTATTTTTTAAATTGTGTTTCAAATAATTATGATAGCATCTGTTTTGTTTGTAGTAAAATAAGACAAACCCAGCATGCAGTCAGAATTTTTTTTATTCTACCAATACTGGCTACAGAAATCTTAACGATACATTTTACCTTGTAATCTTTTTCAGCAAACCCATCTGAACTAGCAGTACACTAGGTCAACCAGCCACAGCTGGTATTACAATAATTTCAGTTTTTACATACATTTTTCTTGTGGACCAATGCTTATGTCTTTTAATCGAAAAATAATGATTGTATTCTGGGTTGGGTATAACTTAGCCCTCCAGATATCAATAACTTCTAAGAGATTCCATCACATAAACAGTGATGATTAGGAAGAGAGATGCGTGGGGAGATGTTTGCTTCCATTATGAGTTCTGGACTATTGGATTCTCTTTAATGACTCTGAAAAGTGGCCATTTACAAAAGGTGGCTACATGACTGCTTGCCATCTCTAAGTCATTCTCCACATCTCCTCCTCCTGTAGGGCTTTTCCCACGATGCAACAGCCGGATGACAAATGGTTGCTTAAAATCCAGCTCAAGAGAATTGCTGTCTGTGTCTGTGCTGTTTGTGTGTTAATATATGAGCACTTGAGTGAGAGAAAAGAGAGGGCAAGTTACATCAGCCCACCCCGACTGATTTATTGTTTATGGAACTACATGGGGAAAACATTTACTTTGGTGAGTTATCTACAAGATGAGTTAACATGATGATATACTTCATCACCTGAAAGTGATGAAGTCCTCTGTAGGGTTGCTACAAATTTTCATGGCAGGAAAAAGGACCAAAATGTCAATTTTAAGCCCAGAGTCTTAGTTACTAAAATTATACATTTAAGGCAAAGTATATCAAATGTGAATAAATACAGTACATATGCTTATAACAGCAGTGAACTATATTTACAAAATGCAAATACAAATCAATATAAATAAAAATAAGTCTTTAAATCAATAAAAAAAACAGGATAGGTAGGAAAATGTCACACCACAACTAATCTTTTTTTAAAACTGCAGGCACAAAGAAATACACTACCCAAGAAACATGATATCAAAAACTGACATTTATGTCACGTATAAATGTCATTTTTGTGACACACACACACACACACACACACACACACACACACACACACACACACACACACACACACACACACACACACACACACACACACACACACACACACACACACACACACACACACACGTATGCATACAGAAATGCATCTTTTCATTTTATGTTACTTCTGTAGGTGGTGAAATGTGTATAATTGGTATGTGTATAATAAACTACAGAATACATTTATCATCTGTCTCTTAAAGGAAATGTGCTAATGGTTGCATAAAAGGTTACTGTGAATATAAAAAAAAAACTAACAATGTCCTTAAGTTAAATTAAGACGTGGAAACTCGTATGTTAGATCATATCCTTAATCATGCAAGAAAAATTTGCTTTGTAAGTAATAATATTTCAACAATTCAGTTCAGTTCAACAATCCTACAGGAATCAGGTTTCTAATCAAATATGCATTAACAGCATGTTCAGTGAACAGCTAAGGATTTTTCGTTGGTTTCATGTCAAATCTTGAATAAAATGAACACACCGTCAACACAAAAAGTAAAAAGCAGATTTTTGGCAGGGGAAAAACTAAATGTAACTTGAAAGAATGCTTAAAAAAGCCTCACACGGTTACAGTCCAGGACACTTGCTGATAGAAAAACCTGTCCAACAATAATAAATTGAGGTGAAAAGAGGAGGGAGCATGGAAAACGTCCTTTGTGACACTTCCGCTCACTCTGGTGAACACGCATTGAAGTGCTCCCTCCCTCTCTGATCTATGGACTGTCAAGATGGATATTTGCTGAAATACTTTATCCCATTTCTGCCGCACCAATATGAACTGCCTCTGACACTAGCTGAAAGAAAGGGGGAGTTTAGAGAAACCACAGACCACCTCTTTTCTACTGTGTATAAATTGAAGCGTTGGTGATTAAGCTTAACTAGAAAACCAAAGTATGGGAAAGATATCAGTTGGATGTTAGTCACGACATACGGTGGTTGTTTCCAAATAAAGGTTTTGTTGTTTCTGGGGTTTTGTATTGGGGAAAAATGATTCATACTTCAGACTGACCCAACAGCATTGTGGTTGAAACCTTGACATTTTGACTCCACTTTAGGCCCAGGATTATTCACAGGCAGAATCCAATGAAGGGAGCTTACCCTATGGAAAGGACACATGTAGGTGACCTCAGAGTACAACATTCTTCAACAACAAGGATCTCACTTTGTTTTTCTATTTGTTCTACTCAGCAAAAATACAGAGATGATCTAGTGGTTAACGTCCGTCTCTGGAACCACATATTGACCTCCAGTTTCTCCAAACTAAATCGCATCACAGTGGCTCCTCTTGTTGGTCTTCCCAAGTGTAAAGCACTAAAGAAAAGAAAATAAGAGCACAACAAACTAAAAAAAAATATGTATAACGATGCAGTGCCAGCGAATCCCAGTGTTAGTTTAGGCCTTGTGCTGATTTGTGGTTTTTGGCAGCCTGACATGGTCATTAAACAGTGGCTAATGTTTAGCTCACTACCCCATCATGGTGGCCAAAGGTAATAATAGCTTCCTGATGTGACATGTTTATTTAGAGCAAGTACTAAATATTGGAGGAACCCAACACTGCTTGCATACCTGCCTGGGTCACTTGTGATAAAGATTATTACACCATGAACAAAAAGTAAAATTATGACTGCAGACGTCCACCGTGTGTCGATGCAGGCTTATTTTGGAGCTGAAGACAATGAGCAACAGGACAATTGACCACCATGTATAACTTGGTGACAAAGCTTGACCTGTAAATGTGTTCCCCTCGCTCCGAGACTACTGTCCCTCCCAAATGCAGTCATGCCTTTTTTAGGATAACCTGCAAGTTTAAAGTATAAGTGCTGGTGATAATGTAACTTAGTTTTAAAGTTGAACCCAATTTAATGTGGGATGAAATGTATGTATTCTACCTCTAAAGCAATTCATTCTTCCACCTATGGACGGTTGTGGGGTACGTAAGTAAAGAGAGGTCTAAGACAGTTCCACAAACATTAACATTTTCATTCTCCTCTCATCGCTAACAGCCCCAGGGAGACCCAGCCATGCATATTCTATTAACAAAAGGCACGCCCAATGCTCCCAAGTCTCAGTCTCGATTCATACACATCCACAAATCCCCTGGCAAAAGCTGTTTGTGTTCACTAGAGCCTGCAAGAGGGACAGGCAGAAAAACTGAGACAAAGACGAGAGACAGGAGAAAGAGATGTAAGAAAAGCTGAAGAACAAACCCTCTACAGAAAAATGCCACTTTTCGCAAGAGTATAAACCCCATGGCTGAGCTTCTTTATGGTTCATCTGGGTAAAACCACGTTTTACCTTCAGGGGCTCAACCCTGGTTCCTTTATTAGCCTGTAGAGCCATAAAAGTGTCGCACAAGTCTGACACAACTAGACAACATTATGGTGTCTCTCCTGAATATTAGCTATTCTACCAATCGGCCTGCCAAGTAGATCAAACCCAACAGGGACATTAGTTTTGGGCATTATGAGCTGTGCCTACCACGGGATTGAGCTCATTACCGTCATCACCACAAATGTTTTTTGTACGCTTAATCTCATGATATTCAATGCTTTCAGAGCTGTCACACACATGGGACAGGAACACAGCCTCTGATTGGTCAACAGACAATCCAAGGCATCGTGGGATTGATAGTGGACGGCCAACAACAACAATAGCCGTTTTGAACACCAAAAAATCACGAAAACATTCAGTGTTGGATTTATCATTATGGATATATTTTATATAGTGTCTCCAAAAAGACACATGCAGTTCAAGGCTGGATTACAAAGCTTCTGAAAGGGATACGATCGCACCCATTTATCCCATTTACCCCCATCATTAGGACATATCTCACACAATGTTACAAGTTAAAGTATAATATATGCTATCCCAATAATACTTTAAATTTTGCTTTTTTATTACGCTTTGGCTGGAATAATCAATGATTTAGGAACAAAAGAGACTAAAATAGACTTAGCTTTACTTTTTTGACTTAATGTAATGACATTTAAAACAAATGACAATGTCTGTTTCTCTCGGCTAATACCTGGGTACTAAGGACATAAAAATCAGCTCATACTACCGGTCAGTCCTACAAGGGTTGAGTGTTTCATGTGCAAGATACATTTTGGGTGGAGAGAAGAGTCTTACTTTGGTGGTGCTGTCCAAATGACAGATTTCTGACACAATCTTAGACAAGCGTGCACGCACACCTGCAAAGTCACAGAGTAAAAATATCTGCAGTGTGGTGACATCAATACGTAAAAAGGCTCTGAGCCATAAAGAGTGCAAGATACGTGATTCATATGACTGCAGGCTAGGATTAAAAAGCTTGATGTTACCCAGGGCCAGTAAAGCAGATGGTGGTTATAAATCCAAATTTCCATACAAGGATTTGATAATACATACAATCACTGCCCCCCCCCCCGCTCTCTCACATAGCTGACTCTGATGTATTGTGTTCATCTAACTGAGAATGAATATTATACCTAACAGAAAGGCAAATATTCCTTCCAATGGAAAAGTTTGCTTATTTGCACACCTTTGCAAGTTTTCTGCACTCAAAGCACGTGGACAACGGGGATCATTTTCTTGTCTGATAGAAATTGAATGCATAGTTAATTTCACAGCAGGTACAAGTAGAGCCAAGTAGAATTGCTGATGGTAGAAGTTGTTTGCCCAGCAGGTAAGGAACACATCACTGACATTTGCCTCTATTCATTCACACAAGGTCTTGAGCCTGCTGTGAGCTAGCCAGAGAGAATAGTAAAATGGTCTCCTTGGTGGGCAAAGTTGAAGAACCAATCACACTTAGGAGCTGGCTTCTTTCACAGAGTAATGAGATATGCATGGCCATGTAAAAGCCATATTTGGAAATGGCCTAGTGTAAATTTCAGGCAAATAATGTAGGGTCTTTTGTAGGTTACCCCACCAGATTGGCGTGATGTGATCATTAGAGCCCTTCAAATGCCTGACTGGTATTTTGCTTGGAAGAGTGAATTTATAAACTGTGGGACAGGCAAGAAAAGAGTATGTATTTCATGCATTTACAATCAAGAGTGTTAAATGAAATCTGTTTGGTCTTAGATCTGTGTATTTTATTGGGCACAACAAAATTATATATCACATTTCAGTTTGTTAGAGAATCAGTCCAACAAGTTTACTGTTGACAATCCAACTTTCTTGGACTCCAAGCATTGCACTGCACTCGGCTCTGATAGCGAAAGGTGTTTATCATGTAATGTTATCCACAGTGGAGCCACTGCAGGGCGCAGATAGCAAGCTGCAGTTTTCAGATCAGTTCTGTTCCAGCAGTCATAATGGTTGTTGCTATGATTAAAGATGGAGAGACAGTTCTTGGACCTTCGTCTTGCTCTCTCTGGGGCAAGGGAGGACTGAAGCGATTCATCGTTCAAATGACATGAAAACAAGCGCAATTGTATTTAGACTTTTCAAAAACTTCTATATAATTGTGGCCATCCCTTATTCCCAAACCTACAAGTTCCAGTTTTTCTTTGGCTGTCTAGAAATAAGTTTTCATATGTCTGGCTTTTTTCTGTACCCTTAAAAACAGGACTCTTAGCTTTTTAATGGTTTATTTCATCAGCAGTTAAGATTTGGTATTCATTTTCAATATTCATGTCTTTTGCCTACAATTGCTCTTCTCCTGTTTCTTTTCTCATCTCAGTGGAGCCCTTGTTCCCACATATTTGAAATGCTATTGGGTGAGGGAAAACTCACCTCAACAGAAATGGGCAACAAAGTTATTGAGAATTGGCTACATTTGAAAGTTAAAGCTTCTTTTACTAACACTAACACACCATTTCTTCCTCTTCTCTTCAGTCTGTTCTGCCAGAGCACAATGACCCTCAGTTGGTACTGACCTGTGAATCACAGTACCTCGTTGTGAAAAGAAGGGAGACTTCTGTAAGCTGGTCCCTCAGTTACAGGGCCACAAGCGTGGTTCACAAACAGGTGCTTGATATTGGAGGTAATACCATTTTAACATTTTTTTTTTTTTTTTAAACTCCAACCTGTGGGCACTGCTGATTTACTGCCTATTGAACATCAAGGGAACTAAAACATCAGGGGAATGCTTTATGTTAGATGTTCTCACCATTCATTTTTAATGTTCATATTTCTGCTAACTTATGCCCAAAAATGACTGATACAAATTGATTGTTGTTAATGTACTGGCAACAGTGTAGTCAGTGTGTTGTCTTTACTATGCTTGATTTTTACCTGACCTGTATTTTACAGTTGCCAACGTGTGCGTTTTTGGAAATCCTCAAAGAAGTGACTCCAGGAAGGAGATAAGGCATACTTAACATTGGCTCTTGTATGTACCACCTTCAGGGACACTGTGTTCGCTAACACCTTCAGGAGACGGGCACATATTCAGTGCCCGTGGTTGGTAAGTGTTTTAATAAAAGGCTGCTGTGGTACACAATACTTGAGTACCACAGGGTACCTCACGCATGTTTTCACTAACCCCATGGAAATGTTCACTTTTGGTTGACAATTTGTTTTCCACATGTCGCTACATGGAGCAGGTTTTCTGCATTATACAAAAAAAGAATTCTACACCATGTACACCTGCCGTGAATGTGGAACGTTTTACAAAAACTGCACACCTGGTAAACATCTTACACTGGATGGTCTTGATTCTATGTTATTACAGACAGTATTGATGTCATAACGCATAGACCACATCCTGAGTGTAGTGGTCACTGCTCAGTATAATCGTCATTCTGTTTTGTTTGTTTCTTTTACAGGATATGTTGGGACAGGGAAACGGGGTGTATTTCAAGCAGTTTACTCTGAAGACCCACATCCAGGTTACTGCGATCACTTTTTCAACCAAATGCAATAGGTAAACATAAGTTGGACAATTGACTACATGACATTTCACCTCATTACTGCATCGTCAGATGTATTTTAAACACCAGAAGAAACAGAACTGATTACTTTTTTATGGACCCTGACACATGGTGCCCAGGACATTTACTTTGTAATTGAACTTTTGACAAATGGCTCTGAGCATCTGAAAAGGAAAATTAGTTTTATGTAACAAATAAATACAATTACTATTATTTGTATGTAACAAAAGGGGTGTGGGCAAATAATTGAATATGTACTTGCTGCATTTATTTACTCTTTTTCTCTTTTAGTGCTTCGACCCAAACAGAGCCTTCTACTCAAATGTGCTCTATTGTGACCAGACCAGGAAAAGGAGAACACACACACACACAGACAGTAGTTGCATTACCAGGACTCAGCTACAGGTGCTACAAAATCTGAATTAACCTGGAATTTTGATAAGATCTATGAAACTAAAAAGGTACAAGCGAGGGGTGGGTGGAGGTTCTGGCACCCATGCAACAAACAGCTGCTGTCACCCCGCTTTTTGTATCCTCCAATAAGCTGGGACTTTGCTGTGACCCTAGAGACACCCTGAGCTGTTCCTTCTGATCTGCAGACACTGTCTTCAACAAGCTCACCTGGATGGACAAATTAATCCAAGACTCTTGGAATTATTGTCATTGTCAAATCTCCAAGCATCTATGCAGTGTTATGGTATTACAATACTGTTATATCTTTGCTGTAACATTTTTCATAGGGTTGTATGATATATCTGGTTAGAATCACTTTATAGGCTACCCATATAATCTAGTTAAATCCATCCATTGTGTTTCAATGTATTCCCTTTCTGTGCTGGATGTTTTGAACATCATTTTGTTTTATATTCTATAACACTCCCTCCCTGTTTTCAACTGGGCGTTGGTTCATGCACCTAATGCTTACTGCTGCAGTTTGTATTTTTCTTTTTTTTAACTGTTTTGGTTCAAGCAGAATGAGCAAGATGGAGGTGCAATATGATGCAAGGCACGCAAATAAATAAATGGAATTGCAAATGTAAATAAATGATGCATAACAGCACATAATACCAATGGGCCGATAAGGTGAGAAGACAGTAGTTTCTACAGAAAGGAAGTCACTGGAAGCTAATATTATGCAGATCTTCACAGGCAAACAAAGCATCAAGCCTAAATGAGTCATTTAAAAGGCTGGCAACAAATAACTTTGTAGATAGCCAGCTTGCAGCATCAGTCTTTCTGTTGTCTGCCAGAAAAATACAAGGCCCAGAAGGTGAAACACATTGAGGCTTCCTCCCTCCAATTGTGTCCCCAAACAGCTACAGTGAGGAAAATAAGTATTTGAACACCCTGCTATTTTGCAAGTTCTCCCACTTGGAAATCATGGAGGGGTCTGAAATTTTCATCGTAGGTGCATGTCCACTGTGAGAGACATAATCTAAAAACAAAAATCCAGAAATCACAATGTATGATTTTTTAACTATTTATTTGTATGATACAGCTGCAAATAAGTATTTCAACACCTGTCTATCAGCTAGAATTCTGACCCTCAAAGACCTGTTAGTCTGCCTTTAAAATGTCCACCTCCACTCCATTTATTATCCTAAATTAGATGCACTTGTTTGAGGTCGTTAGCTGCATAAAGACACCTGTCCACCCCATACAATCAGTAAGAATCCAACTACTAACATGGCCAAGACCAAAGAGCTGTCCAACGACACTAGAGACAAAATGTTACACCTCCACAAGGCTGGAAAGGGCTACGGGGAAATTGCCAAGCAGCTTGGTGAAAAAAGGTCCACTGTTGGAGCAATCATTAGAAAATGGAAGAAGCTAAACATGACTGTCAATCTCCCTCGGACTGGGGCTCCATGCAAGATCTCACCTCGTGGGGTCTGAATGATCCTAAGAAAGGTGAGAAATCAGCCCAGGACTACACGGGAGGAGCTGGTCAATGACCTGAAAAGAGCTGGGACCACCGTTTCCAAGGTTACTGTTGGTAATACACTAAGACGTCATGGTTTGAAATCATGCATGGCACGGAAGGTTCCCCTGCTTAAACCAGCACATGTCAAGGCCCGTCTTAAGTTTGCCAATGACCATTTGGATGATCCAGAGGAGTCATGGGAGAAAGTCATGTGGTCAGATGAGACCAAAATAGAACTTTTTGGTCATAATTCCACTAACCGTGTTTGGAGGAAGAAGAATGATGAGTACCATCCCAAGAACACCATCCCTACTGTGAAGCATGGGGGTGGTAGCATCATGCTTTGGGGGTGTTTTTCTGCACATGGGACAGGGCGACTGCACTGTATTAAGGAGAGGATGACCGGGGCCATGTATTGCGAGATTTTGGGGAACAACCTCCTTCCCTCAGTTAGAGCATTGAAGATGGGTCGAGGCTGGGTCTTCCAACATGACAATGACCCGAAGCACACAGCCAGGATAACCAAGGAGTGGCTCTGTAAGAAGCATATCAAGGTTCTGGCGTGGCCTAGCCAGTCTCCAGACCTAAACCCAATAGAGAATCTTTGGAGGGAGCTCAAACTCCGTGTTTCTCAGCAACAGCCCAGAAACCTGACTGATCTAGAGAAGATCTGTGTGGAGGAGTGGGCCAAACTCCCTCCTGCAGTGTGTGCAAACCTGGTGAAGAACTACAGGAAACGTTTGACCTCTGTAATTGCAAACAAAGGCTACTGTACCAAATATTAACATTGATTTTCTCAGGTGTTGAAATACTTATTTGCAGCTGTATCATACAAATAAATAGTTAAAAAATCATACATTGTGATTTCTGGATTTTTGTTTTTAGATTATGTCTCTCACAGTGGACATGCACCTACGATGACAATTTCAGACCCCTCCATGATTTCCAAGTGGGAGAACCTGCAAAATAGCAGGGTGTTCAAATACTTATTTTCCTCACTGTATGTCCCATTGGACAGTAGAAGACCAAAGCCAGTTCCAGTGTTCCACTGGATTATTGTCAGCAAACAATACTTGACACACTACCACACTATTCCCAATTAAACTTAAGGCCAGATTGTTGAGTATTTGTTACATTGTCATGTCGTTTTGCTTACTTATCTTAACATTGTCCCGTTTTTGTTTTTTTTATAAATATTTGATGCTTTGTTGTTTGCAGTTCAATGTATTATATATTAGCAAATTAAAAAACTAATCCAATACAATATCAACTGATGTTTCTGTTTTGAATGGCATTCTATAGTTCCATCCCAAACTATAGAAAATGGGCATTTATTTAGAAAAATACAATTAAAAATACAATTTTTACAAAGAACTTTAGGGGGGCATGGTGTGATCGGGGGCGTGGCGTGAGTGGCTACAGGCCGCACCTGGACCATATTGGGAAATTCAGCCACAACCTTGTATATCACTGCAACAGTAGTTGTGACTTGGGACAAGGAAAGACAACACTGCCCCCTAGGTATAGACAATGTAAAAATATCCAGAAAAGCACAGTGGGGGTAAAAGGGAGGAGATGATATTTCAACAGGCATGTACAGTCTAATCCCTGCAGAAGCCTATAATGAGGTACTTCTGTTGCCTAGGTTGTGCAATCAACATGTTTAATGTTGATTAATGTTCTTGAGGTCTTTTCCTAACTTGATCTAACATTTAAAGCACAACACAAAGGAAAAAGTTAAAAATGATCTGTGTGCAAGTAAAACTGATAGGAGTAGTAGGAAAGTGATCGGAAACGGTGCCAAAGACGGAATGGAATGACTATTTTTTTACATTACCAGAGCTACCTCTAGGTCTGTATTTTTATAGTTAAGGCCAAACATTAATTTAGTCAAGCTCAACAGAATATCATCAGTTCTCCAAATTGGAGCTAGACAATCATCTCCATCAAAACAAGCAGTGAGCCCATCAACAGCCCTTGAATCCCCTCTCTTCTTTTCTTTTCTCTTCTCTCTCATATGCAGCTCAACTCATTGCGCCTTGCTGTAGCTAATCTGGCTCTAAGCAGCGTGGGTGGCAGCGGGCAAGGGCACAAAGGGGCTGCTGGGTAAAAAAACTGTAGGGAGACAGCAGTGATTGACGGCTATAATTTGCCTGCTGAAGTTGGGCCGACGGAACGAGGCCGAGGGGAGGAGCTGGGGTGTTTGGAGAGCATCTAGTACACTTGGATACACACAAACTTGCACGTTTTTATGCAAACAAGTGTCACGATGTACAGGCATAGAACTATGCACTCCTGCAATGCATTTCAATATATTATACCTGAAAAAAAAAAAAATACAATTACCAACATATAGGTGTGTAAGCAAAACACTTTTTGGGGAGGCAGAGGGGTTTCTTAACTTTTTTGTACTTTTAAAGAATCAAAATTGATTAAGAAAAAGCCATTCAATCAAGTAGTCCATGATAGGCTGTCATGAGTAAAAAAAGATGCTCATCTGCTTGAGTTTCATAATCATTAGTGCAGTGACTCAATTGGTTGGATACGTCACACTTTATTTATATGAAAAATACAACAGGCACACCTCACAGCATTATGCACTTAGCACTTCAACAACAATTTCAGTAACAGCATTAGCACAATTTAAACTGGGGAAAACAGACAAGGGGGTAATGGGCAACTCTGACAAGGCCTTGAAGCAACACAACTTCTGATCACGTTAATGGAAGTTTTGCACCCTGTCACGTTCCTCTCGGCTCCTTTTATGTGGAATATCATGTCACTGTCAGCGTGGCCATTAAGGCAGAACGAGGGAGAGAGGGGTGCAACTCGCTGCCAAATGGTCCAGAGAAACAAGGATTCCATCAGGCTGACAGACCCCTCGCCGGCTTTCTGAAAAGGTGTCATTTGCTTTAATTTGATTGTTTTTTGGTGGCTAATAATATGGCTTTTATTTAGCCCACCTGCAGATCTTCCTCAGTCTGCCCTTCGGCATATAGGCGAAAGTGTACCTGTATGCAGATCCTTTTAGGCTATTTACAATTCAGCAATATTTGAGAGCACTGTATTTATATGCAACATTTTCTGAGCTATAATAATCCTCTCCAGCATTGGCATATATACAGAGAAAAATCTGAATATGGATTTTGAGCATGGATGGCCTTTTACTTAAGTTTTGTTTTTGTATTCTGTATACTACTAAGTACACTTTACCTCAGAGTATAAGGGAACATTTAACTACAGCTTACAACTGGCATCTGTAGTAATTTTTCACGAGGAGCATCGCTAAAACACATTAAAGGTTATATGGACATTGAGAAAATATTAAAGGGGAACTCCACTGATTTTACACATCAATGTCTGGTTACAGGTTTAGGGAGTACTACTGCATATGTAAATACAGGTTGAATAAAGGCATTTGTGGTTGCAGAGGAAGCTGTGTGAAGTCTGATGAATTGCTTCAAGTGATATCACTAGAGTCAGCGTCAGTTGGGGTTGAAGACTAAGTTTTGAAATAAATAAAAATAACTAGGGGTGATAGAAAGAATGGAGCTTCACAGACCTCTGCAGCCAGCTCTTCATCTCTGCTTTAGGCTAGCAGCTCGGGCTACATTAGCCAGTGGAAGTTGATGTCTTGCTACACCAAATACATTTTTATATTACTGCTCTATAACTTCAATTCCAAATTAATTTTTTGACACGTCCCAAGAAAAAATTATCCTTCTACTACTGATGACTGTGGTTTATGGGTCCAACCATTCAGAATAACTATCATAGTTGCTGTAAAAAAAATCTCATCTATTCTTTTATGCACCAGTGTCTACCAAATGGCTTGCAGAAGGTAGTAAGTTATAGTAGCAAACTGTGCTGTGATTTAAGACAGCTTAGCTGATACAACTTTCAGCACCCCCCTCCGACAGAGGGAATTCATAGCTACAACCTTTTATTTTAATAAGGTCTGACTGCTCCCAGCCTGCACTATAATTCTTGTTAGTGGGGAGGTTTCAGAGTAGAGTCATAATCTAATGTCATAATAGTGCTGGCCAATTATCACTTCCTGATGTGTCATGGGTTACAGGGCAGTTCTTTTAACTTACGTTTTAACTCAAATGGCTGTGAATAAGAGTGTGCGTGTGTTTGTGTGCACGCGCATTTCGAGACACGACTGGTCCTTTTCAACATGAGACTGAAGCTGCTATTAGAGCAAGTTTAAATAATCCCTTGGTAGTAGATTTCAAAATGCAAGAAACCCACAAATTGCTTAACATATCACTGCTCAAGGGATGTGTTATGGTCTAAATTATCTGGAGTAGCTAGTGGACCTGAAGGCAACAAAGAAATGTGGGTTCAAAAAGGGGATACAACCCATCAAGAAATGATTGCCACAACATTGATCCGACTAGCAAGTAAAAATATATCTGTTGTGTATGGCATTACTGCAGGATTCTAGTTCACACTATGTGATTGACAAGTACTCACTCTCAACAGACCTTGTTGGTAAACTCAGGAAATTGCAAAAATCGCCACAGGACTACTTCTATCCATGGCAGATAAAAATGGCGTCGTAGTGTGCCACTAGGGTCACGTGTCAACCATATGGACTTCATACACCTTTCTAAAGCCGCACTGCAATCTCAAAAACAAACTTTGCTTTCCTGCTGCTCTCCAACTATGATTGTTGAGCTTGGTCTGTCTAGCCCAAGGCTTAAACTGGCGTGTTATTTGTCTTCTTCTGAAAATGTTCACATACAAGTTAACTTATTTGCTGTCAAGAAGGCAGAAGGCATGTCATAAACTAAAGATTGGTGGAGCACCTTCAGTGGCTGCACAGTTTTCTAGACAGAATAGATACCTGTGAGGGCTTTCACAGCAGGTGGATTTTAAAATCCACTAGCCCCACAGGCTTTTAACCAGCCAATTTCTCTTTGCCTCATAAAAGGTGAAATATACAGAAAATGCATGAGCATCGTTCTTGAACTTGTTAATACACATTTAAATGCTGTCAAGGTATTAACAAAAATATTCTAAGTAATGACTCTTAGAATATGTATATATGTATTTATTAGAGCCCGACCGATAAAGGATTTTTAAGGCTGATATCGACACAAATAATTGGTGATTTACAAATCCTATATTCCGATATATCAGCCGATATATATATTTACAAAAAACAAATCCAGAAACGTGTAACAAAACAGATTTCCCTAAGATTAGTTATTTCTAGTTATTTATGAGTCCTCACTAAAATAATGATAATGCAGTTTAAAAATAAACTTGTTTGTTTTATTGTCACAACAGAACAGAGGAACATCAAAATATATTAAAGTTCTGATAAATAAAATGTATAAAAATACAAACTTAAGATATGAAACTTAAAGGGTTAAACACGAGTGTTGCCAACAGGGACGTTGTAGAGCCCTCTGGTGGACCAACTACACAACGCCAACACTCATAACATGGTTAAGGCGTGTTTAACTGATTTAAATATTAATTTATCGGCCATTATAAATGCCGATACCAATAGTTTGGAAAATGCCTAATATCGGCAGATATCGGCCCGCTGATATATCGGTCGGGGTCTACTTCTTATGAATTGATTTCCCCTGACACAGACAGTTATCAGATACTGACTGCTCCTCTGAGTGCACAAAGGAGAAGCACACACACAACAGTCACTGCAGTACATTTGTTGTGTACTGCTTTCGTAAAACAGCTACTCATGAACCTCGTGGATGTCGCAAACTGTCCAGGTGCTAATTTCAGTGCTAACTAATGAACTGAGATGGTCAGTGTACAATTTAAGGGATGCAGTCCATTCTCATTTAAGATTAGTTCATTATCGAACTTTGTGCATTTAAAAAAAAAAAAAGTTTTTTTGATATTCAAGTGTTGTGCATTTAGATTGGAATAATATGGGTCACAATGTCCTTGTGCAACAGCAGGCCCCATTTTAGAACTTAATCAGGACAAGTACCAATAACGCTGCGTCTTTGACATCTGCATTTTACCATAGCATCAGTTATAGCATAGTATTTTAGCAAAATGACAAATCTGCACAGGCATCTGATGAATTAAAAGATAATGAATACAATTGACAAATTCACTACTGTGCATCCCTGACTGATAACAAATAATTGAAACTCTATACTCCTCCTATACTCCTAAATGAATTACAAATGTACTTACTCTTTTACAGTGATAATCAGTTTTGTTTTTCTAAAACTTGCCTTAACTGCTGTCGGTGGGAGCAATTTCTATTTTGTCAAAATATATTTTCCTTCATGGGTACAGTCTGCTATCTCCCCTTTTTCTGCCCTAAAAAAGGACAATAAGTCTAACATTGTGCAGCTCTAAACCCTCTGTTTACCAGCAGGTGTAATACAGCGAGCCCTTAATTGCATTCATTATCTAAAGCTCCAGGTCTGGGCCAAGGCTGCGGAAAGAGATGGGGGATTTCAGTTATCTCTTGTTTATTCAAAAATATATATATAATAATAACTGCCAGTACTGTAGATAATAGGTAATGAGCACATATTTTGAAAATAAATAATGAAAAAGGAAAGGATTTCCTCTGCACTTTTAACATCCCCGTTTCCCATACAGAAAAGAAATAAGGATGTGTAGGCCATCATAGTTTAAGACATATTGAAAGTCTAGAGGAAAATGGAGGTTTCTTTGTGTGAGGGGACACATAATGGAGTCCTCCCCATCCCCTGAGGTGATGTGGAAAATGGGGATATAATTGAAAAGCAATGTATGAACATAAAAAAGGAATATCTGAATTTACCTCTTAAGGAAAGTCGTGTCAGCTGATATTAAATATAATCGAAGTTGGGAGGAGATCTGTAAACTAAACTAAATAATCAGAAATATTAATACTGAGAACATTTTATGCGTGTTTTACATGAGGAGTTAACAAGACATGCTTTGACTTTTGACTCTCAATGTGGAATGTTTGCAACGTGCTTACGCTGTAGTAGACAAATGTCAGCAAGGGCAGATAGGGCAAAAATTATGGAATGTTATTGAAATCCTGCTTTAAAATTATTATTCATCACATCAACAGTTCCATAATTAAGTGATAACTTATTTATCAACTGTATGTTGAGGAACAGACTGGCAATCCCTATATTTCCAATAGTCTAAAAGAAACCTATAAAGCTACTGTTGAGTAGATAAATTGCGATATTTAAATATAGTGACATTACAAATTACAGAAGAATGTTATGTATGTTAAGCTCACTAAACCCTACCAGATACATTCATAGTCATGCGAAGGATTTTATATGACTATTATACAGTGTTGAAATGAGTGCACAAGAGCTTAACTTTTGGTTCATGGTTCAGTACTTTCCCAGTAGCATTTCCCAGTTCTATACTGCTTACATTTTTCATGCAGTCCTGCTGAATGCATGCAAATTCCATGACACAGAAATAGAATAGGTATAATAAGTAACAAATTCCAGTCTAGGCAATTATTTTTTTATGCACACAGAAATTCATGGCATATTTCAGATAATGATCCAAGTGTTTCTTCTTCTATTTCTGATTATTTTTGGCTGGAGACCAAAGGATCTCAGCAGTGAACCAAAGTTTTCCAAACTTATTGGATATTACTACTTGATTTGGTTAGTAACACAGTATTTCCCACATAATTTGATTCTTTTTGTGGTGGCAGCTAAAGTTATTGATGATATTGTATTTTATTTTTATCAACGTCCGTTGATATTGAATGTCTGTGAATAGCACCGCGGCCAACTCCTCTGCTGCACGACTGCTTGACCACAATAAGCCTATGGCTTTATCGTATCTCTAAAGCAAAGGCTTTCACAAGTTCCCCTGGAACTCCCAAACTGCAAGCAAATGTGATTCTCTCTGCTGTTGTTGTTCACACATAGAATGTTAGCTACGATAGCTGACATTAGCAAACATTAGCGCTTGTTACAGCCGACCTCTTCACATGGCTCTAGAGTGCGACCAATTTGGTGATTGAAATTGTGACCTGAGCACCAGAGAATTAGTTACGGCAATCAGCATCAGCAAAATAAACGCAAAAAAAACAGATGACGGTGGCTGGGTTAGCTCAGTTGGTAGAGCAGGCGCACATATATAGATGTTTACTACTTGACACAGCGGCCGCGGGTTAGACTCCGACCTGCGGCCCTTGCTAAAAAAATAAATAAAATAAAAAGAAATAGACCCATAGAGTATTTTCTTTAAGAAAAGTAGCCCTGTTCCCCCCAACACTCTCCCAGGTCAATGCTCCGACAACAGATATGACATGGAGCTACTTCAGCCACCAGTCTCACCAGTCCCTGGTAAGATGCCAAGCCCTGGTCGTTCATCGGATATGGCATCCGACTCAGAGACGGAGGGAGAGCCTACTGAGCCTGAGCTAGAGACTCAAAATAAAAAGGGAAACACATACATTTCGTAAAGACTGGTTAGACCAGTTTCCCTGGTTAAGGTTTAATAAGAAAGAGAAGGTAATTTACTGCATTTATTGTAAAGAATGTGGCCAGAGCATGGCAGGGAACAGTGCATTTGTAAGTGGATCAACAACGTTTTGAATCGAAACACTGAAAAAAGCACAATATTTAAAAAAAAACACACTTCATGCGGCGATAAGTGTGTGACTAAAGTGCCCCCTCTCCCGGCTGCATTTCAGCGGCAGGCAGCAGCTACTTTTTTTTATATGATGGACTTTACTTAAATGTTTTCAAATATTACTCTCGTTTCCGCCCTTACATGCAAAATACTTGTTGCACTTGTGGCAAAAAGTATAATTGTGCTTCAAATTTAAAAAAAAAGTATTTATCTTCACCTTATTCTTGTTTAAAATAATTTATATAATATATATGAATGTATATGGAGCGTGATAAAAAGGTGACCTTGAAATTGTGGCGTTAAAGGTGACGCGAGGAAAAATTTGGGTGCACCTAAATAAAAACGTTAGGCGCACCAGTGCAACCAAGGCAAAATGTTAGGCCGGCTACACACTGGATGTGTGGCGTGAGCGTGTCAGCTGCGTGGCGTGTCCATTTTTATTTCGGCTCCCATGGTAACAGGTTAGAGCTTTCACACTGCCTGCGTGACACTCACATCTTAGGCGCGGCTCGAGCTGCGCCAAAAACGCGTGCATGCTAGAAATAGGGCCGATGCCTATCATGCGACACGCAAGCGTGTTGGAAGCATTTCCATTCAAAATAGAATAGGAAAAGATGTTTATGTCATTTTGACACGAATACATTTAATAGATGACATTTGGATGTTTGAAAGTCTCTAGGTTTTGACATAAATAGATATAAATGGAATAAAAAAAAATTATTGATTTTTAAATATTGAACCTGTCAATACGGAACTAAATATTCTGTAGCCTAGTTTGCCGTCAATACTGCCGATGTTGTCTTTGCTGTAATCCAATCAGTATATATTTATGTTTAACATGAAGTATACTACTGCTTTAGTGCAGTTTATCAATGGGAAACGTACATGTGTACAGACAAGGATAGCAGCAGAAACGCCGCATCAGACACATTTCTGGTGTGCAAAGACAGAAAACGCCACGCAGCCGCCACGCAACTGACACGCAACAGAAACGCCACGCTCATGCCACGCATCCAGTGTGTAGCCGGCATTAGTTTGGAGCCCTGTCTTCAGTTAAGTTAACTTTAACCAGCCCGGTTCTATTGTGAAAAAAAATAACGGCAGATAAAAACAGACATTACATTATATTTGGGAGTTTCAGGTGAACCCATGGAAGACATTATCATATGATAGCTGTGTGGCCTCGGAACAGCGGACTGTGGGTCCAGAAGACATGCAATCCACTGGTAACAATAGTCCCAACAAATAGGTACATGTTATTCTAATAAGACTTTAGAGAAATTCTACTATTGTCCAACATCCCCCACCAATAAGTGGGTATCCTAGATTTTAATCATTGATGCCACGTTGAAATACACAAAGCACCATTTACAGATTAAATTTAAACCGACGTGCTATGTGACAGAGAAGAAGGGCTGCTTTGTTATCCAGGTACATTTTCTGTACATATATAGACATGTAATGGAGAGCAAAAGCAGTAAAGTTTACAAAATGAAATGTTAATAAACAAAGTAGTAAGTAAACAAAGTACATTTTAATTCTGCATGGTTCCTCTATTGAACAGCGCATCTGAGCTTTAAAACCTCAAATTAATTGGCATTCTCTTAATAAAAGGATTCACACATTAGCCTCTGAGTGAATGTATTACAACCACCTGGCAGCCAAGCATGTGCTGATTCTGACTCAGTAAGGCGTAAGCTCCCATCCCAGTGAGTTACATCAGATGACATATGTAGAGCCAGATGGGATGGATAGTTTTTCCAGGTTTATCTATCAGAAATGTCGGCGGCATGTTGTACCAACTGATCAAGCCAGGTGCCAAATCAGATAACCTGATTTATGAAAACTGCTCCAACAAACACCCACCTGAATATGGAGCACTGACAATCACAAGGTGGTTAATTGAGGTAAAACATATTAGTAGACTGTTGTAAACTGAAAACAAACAAATCATAAAAAACTAATTAGAGGCTTGCAGCTTATGGCCTTTCCAAGTTATTAAACCCTTAGTGTAATATCACAGATGCTCCAAAATGCTGAGATATCAAATACTGTAATTGCAGACTTGTATCAAACACATCTTGCTGGTCATATTACAGTCACTGGGGTGAGAGCGAAAGCACACACTTTCAGTCCACTGGTATACTGCTCGCTTCATGTGGAGTCCATGAACATTTGCTCTTCTCTATTGCTTGCTATATTCATTCACTTTCCCTCCATTCTATAGCCCTACGTCTTCCGCTCCATCAACTGTATACCTAATAGAATCTCTGGGACTTCTCTTCCTAACTCCTACTCTGTTTCCATTAGGGGTGGAACGGTACATGTATTCATATTGAACCGAAACGGTACGGGCATCTCGGTTCGGTACATGAATTTACACAGAGAATACACAGTATAAAAATAAATAAAACTCACGTGCAAATGAATTATTGTAATGTGGAACTACTGTTACATACGCATTTCTTAGGGACACCTAATCTGTAGCCCCGCCTTAGCTCTGAAGCTCCCAAGCTCCATCGGTCCAGTGAGTCCACACAAAGCAAACTTGTCCTTTCCATATACAACCAAACACGGATGTACTGTAGCTGTATCCCTTCTTGCCTCGACCACAAATGGCTTCCAGGCCCATTTTATTCGCTGTTAGCTCTGCTTTTAGCTCCACCGTTAGCTTCGCTGTTTGCTGCTAGCTCCGCTGTTAGCGTGTGAAGCTAACGCCACAATTCGCCAACTGCTCGGTACTGCTCTTTTAACACCCCTGCTCTGTGCATTCACATATGAGAGCAGCGCTTGTCTCCCATATCACACTACTAGCTGATTGTCTTATTTTGGTGGAGACGATGTGGGGTAGCCTACTTATTGTTTACATCTTACTTTATACGCTTCAGGCTGTTGCAGCTAGCTCAGGGGAGAGACTGGATGACACTAGGTGGTACAGCCTGAGACATGCACAATAAAAAAAATTGCCTTCTGCATTTTTGTTATGCTTTTCCCTCCATTGTACCGAACCGTGATGTCTGAACCGAGGTATGAACCGAACCGTGACTTCAGTGTACCGTTCCACCCCTAGTTTCCATTTCTACTTTTCTTCCTACTTCCTTTCTTTCTTTATCTTAACATATCTGACACACAATCAGTGAACTGCCTGAAAATCCCACAAATCTTAGCTGCTCTCGAAATAGAATAACTGTAGGAAAAGAAATGCAGAAATACAGAACCACACATGGACCCAGTTGTTCATTGGATTGGATTAAAACTTGAAAATTGGTTGTTCAAAAGAAAGAACGTAATCCAGCTTTGGTTTTTTGATGTGATCCAACCTCACGTGGTGAATTTTCCCAAGCACACTTCTTTTTAGTGGGCTTGGGATACTTGGGATTATCCTTATCCCAGCAGAAGGATGGATTTCAGCAGCAAAATTAGAGATACGGTAGATATTAGGCTTTCAGTACAGTAAAAAAAAATAAAAATAAGCTCCAAAATAGCTGTCAATATAAAACAAATGTTAAACTTTAATGTATTACTTTATATTAATTGCAATGACACAGGCAAAACAATTGCATCCCCCATGATGTTTTCTGTCTCTTCAGGTGACCACATGCTGGCTATTCTACCTGTTCTTTACATAGCTAGTAGCCTACATTGTGATATGTAGTCCCATTTAGAGCACTGGTGATCTGGATTGGTAATCTTGAAAAGTTTGTATCTGAATCAGGGTGATCCATTCCAATTTTGCTTTAAAAAAAAAAAAACGGCACACAAGTAGGATGGATTAGCTGATCCTGGATAGCAAAACATGGAATTTTTAAATCTGGATCTTTGTGATCCAGATTATACTTTTTTAACATCTGGGCCAAGGGAATCAGAGCAGTTTGTCACCTAAACCTCTCACCCTTTTAATCCAATTAGAGCTGCTATGATAAAGACGATACAAAAGCCCTTCCCACTCCATAATAACTACCACTGTAGCAAGAATGGGCCTCATTCACCAATATCTTCTTAAGTTTTATCTTAAATATGTTCTTAAGAAAGTCCCTAAGAAAAGTCTACGTCAGATTCATGACGTGTTCTTAAACAGAATTGTTCTCACCTGTGTTCTTAGGATTGATGAATCCCACGTCTTCGTAACTGAAAGCGCGTGCCAGTTGCTCCTAATTGGCATAAGAAAACGCCCCGCAAATTCCCATATAAGGACATTTATAAGGACACTTCCTGTGCACCTCCTGGGAAGCGGGAGACCGCCTTCAAGAGATAATTGTCGGAGTAGAGCCATTAGCATAACATTAGCCAGTTGGCGAAGAGTTATTTTTGGACATTGTTTTGAACATTGTGCTTCAGTTCAGTTACTGAAAAGCAAAGGTAGGCCGTTTATTTACTTATTTTTGCGGTTTGATCCCGTAGCACTATATTCTCCCTTCATGTTTATGCTTCTGTGTAATGGACAGTTTGTCCAATATGTTTGGTCATGATGTTTCAGGCCTATAATAAAAGTTTACCTCTTAGTAGCGTGTGACGTGTGTGTGTTTGCGTGTGTAGCAGAGACGGCACGCCTTTTTTCCACAATTTTTATTGAGCGCTCTCTCCCGTCACAAATGTCAGAAAAAAAAGTGTTTTTTTCAAGGTTGAACACAAGGGTTAAGTACAGTAACGAAGTATTTGTACTTCGTTACATTCCACCACTGCATTTTGGCCCTATAAATAGCGCGATCAATCACCAAATAACGCAGGATTTAATCAGTTTAATTGCTGATGTAAATTGCAGTGTTTCTTTGCATACTATGATTTTTTTTTTCAACAAATGATCAGATATACATTACAATACTATCAATGTAAACGACTGTAGAACTAAATCAAATGCAGTAACCAATTATTTGGAGCAAACTGTCATCACTCAAATGTGCGTAAGAGTGCTCGAGTGTTCGTAGATTCTGTTCTTAGCTAAGAACAAATCCAAGATAAGAAAACATTAGTGAATGTCACAATCTTCGTAAAAAGTGCACAAGTGGGGTTTAAGAACACATTTCTTTGTAAGAACGGTTGGTGAATGAGGCCCAATGTTCTTTACAAGAAACAGTGTCAGCTTCCATAAGTTAACCATGCAGGCAATTACAGTATATTGTGCATATACAAACCCGCTGAAGTCAATGTCGACCTTGTTTTATTGTTGCTAATTTTGAAAAACAAGAGCTACAAAAGCATTAGTGCAAATGCTGACCTGTTCAAATGTATGTTTAATATGCATGCTAGGAGCACATTTAGTCAACTGCAAACAGATGACTAAAGATGCCATGAAGCACAAAAACAAACACCGGTTGATTACGCTGGTGAGAAGGTTGATTTTGGTGTTGTCATGCAAATAAATAATTTTGGTTGTTCAAGCAGTTGTCTGTTTTAGTCTTCAGTAGTAACAGTCAAATTATTTCAGTAATGGTGTCGCCACCTTGCTGAATTTATAACCCTTTTAATATGGCAGAAGATGGCAGGAAGCAAAGAGGAAAGGGGGAGGCGATTTTTATCTGAAAGAGGAAGAATGACAGTTCCATTACCTGAGAATCGCAGATGTTGCCTGCAATCCAACAATTTTTTTCTTCCCAATGAGTGCTTATCAATACTGAAGGCGAGCCATTTTGAACCATCAGCAGTGAGGGCTCTCATCAATCACACCCTGGAAAGTCAACCATGGTTTTCACCAATCAAAACCCACAAAGATTTGTGAGTCATCTTGGAACTAAACTCATATGGAGCACCCTGTGAACCATCATACTGTATCTAATAAAGTGAATCTGCTCCAGGGCTGTGACGATATTGATAATTTCTCACTGCAATAACAGAACAGCGTAGCCCAGCACTCAACCCCACCCACACTGGAATATTGAACCTAAGTGAGAGACGTGCACATTTTTAATTTGGAGTACTGACTGTTTATTTATGTAATCCCTAAAATGTCCACACTGTTGTCATACCTGTGATGTAGCCAATGGCCAAAGTCTGTGATGCACAGTGCAAATTCATTTCCACACAATGGGAACAGCACAGTTAAAAGTTCTCGCAGATCTTGGTTATGTCATGGAGGTTTGATGTTCACCCAAACTGTAGGAAGAGCCTATTTTGTGCAACTTTTCGTCTAATCAGCTCACCGTGGATGGTAGAAACACTAAGATGTCTCTCTTACAATTATAGATCTGGTGAATTATTTTGTACCTGTTAGAGTGCATATTTGCCTTTGACTGTTGTTAAGTGGCTGTTCTGTACTGCTATTATGCTGACCATCCCCTAATATTTACACAAATAGTCATGCCAAATGTTTGGACCGCATCAAATCAACAATGACCAATTATTACTGCCAAGACGGCCACTCCAGCTCCCATTCTTTTTAGATGTCACAGAGGCTAATGGTTCTCAAATGCTAATTAAACTTCAAATATAGATCAGTTGAGCACATGTAAGCAATCATTTTAGGGGCATCAGAGCTCTAATGTAAAATGGCAGCCAAGCATGAATAATCAATTACCAAAAATTCCACAGAAAAAAAAAAAAAAAAAAAAAAAAATCAAGCATCACACTGGCACACTTCATTTCACATGTTAATTCTCTCAACAGTGACCTCCTCTCATTACGCAACCATTGTCAAGCTTAGAGATGGAGAACAGAATTACAACAATAGCGGCAGGTTCAAGTACTTACAGTAAGTTTGCCTTAAGCTAAAA
This sequence comes from Zingel zingel, assembly GCA_023566125.1. Taxonomy (NCBI): domain Eukaryota; kingdom Metazoa; phylum Chordata; class Actinopteri; order Perciformes; family Percidae; genus Zingel; species Zingel zingel. Next base: position 11,807,376 of record CM042336.1, on the reverse strand, counting down.
AAAATGGACTTCTTTTAGAGGGTATAAAACCTTGGAATCAGAATTGCTTCATCCAATATAAATACAAACTAGCGGGTCTGAGTTGTATCTTAGCCATTAAAAAGGGATTCCATTAAAAATAATTTTACTTTTTTTTAATTTTACATTTTGTCTTTATATCACATTGTGAATGTGTTTTTGTTTAAGGCAAAATGGCTGATGTGTACTTTTCAGATTTGCATATTATCAAACATCCACATACAGTAAATAACTTCCTCAATCAGAACTTAGTTTTGAATACTAAACAAACCACAAATAGATTTTCATCCTGTGAAAAAACACTGGGTACATTTTAAGCACCACAAGACAAAGAGAGTAAATCTGAACAGTTAAGCTAATATCATCTAATGTTAATGATCTTCATTTCAAAGTGGTACAACTGCATAACCAAGAGCCAGTGGATTTAAATTTTAATATCTATGAATAATTAAAACTCTGGGAAAAGATCATTTAGCTAGCCAATAAAGATGAAGGGAACTGCCATGTCAAATGTTGAAATTTCAAATAGCCTAGAATAGCCCTCATTTGGAAAGTATTACATTACACTGATTCACTTTTTGGTCAATAATGTTAAAAGCCATCAGAGCTATTAAGTAATGGGAAAGAAGACCCTACAGAGTATCTAAACACTGCATTCACAACATGCTAATCCCAATTGTAAGCCACCTGCCCTAACGAATATGTATTTCACTTGTGAGCTTGTTAGGGGTTTGCATGAGCTTTATAGAGCCTCTCTAGTATCAACAAGATTACAGAGTTCCAGAATGAGACAGAGCCTGAAAGGCTATGCCTTTGCTAAGCAAGCCATCTCAGCATTCACAGAAGCCAAGCATGTAAGAATGTCTGTGTGTGCACTTCAGTCTGACTGGAGAAGGATCATTGTGATAACTATAGCCTTGGCAGAAGAAAGCCACGCATTTGAAAAGACTAAATAGTTAGAGATACATTAAATAGTCTTGTCATTGAGCATTGATGCCAAGTGCCATTACACACAGCGGGAGGAGAGAATGATAGGTCTTGGAGAAAACAAGTAGTATCCACAAGTTTGGCTTAATGAGAGTACTCTAAGGCATCATCTTTGCAAGCATTAATGACAAGTGCCATCACTACTCGGCAAAAACGTCATTACACAGACATATATCCATAAAGACTCAAACTAGGGCCGCTGGGTAAACAAGGCTGGCTCTTTTTCCAATAGAATCCATAATGAGTATTTTCAAAGTCATCTACTTTTGCTCAATACATTAAAACATAACAGAAAAACTACCTCATTTATGTTTTCAGATTAAAATATGTTACAGCAACCAAAAAAAAAAAAAACTAGCCTACTGAGAATCCAGCAAACTTTGACCTCTAGCAGAAAATGCTGAAAAATGGTAATGCTACTGGTCAACACAAAGGGGGCATGACCTACACCCAGCAGAGTCCTGTAATGGAAAACAACCGGCTTTTCTTAGTCTCTTGCTGTCATCTTCAGCCCTGCTCTGTCCTTCAGGCTGACTGAGAGGGCAAACGGGCTGAACTTGGGTCGTCTGCCGACCTGTGATGGATGGTTTGGTCATGTCAGGTGTTTGCCTGTAAGATGCTGTGCTCCAGATAAATGCCTGCGCTTAAGTTTTTCAAGCATTCTCTTATCCTAATAATGATGTCTATCATCTGTGAATAAGTAACCTTGTCGACCTGCCAAGTCGGCACTGAGCAAAGGGCGGCGGGCGAGATCAGCAACCCACAAATCAATCTCGCATAAACAACGCAACAAGATTAGCTCGCCTACGATAACAATTCCAAGAGAATATTGCAGCATAAAAATGGATAATGAAAGCCAAGAAGACATGCCAGTAATAGCATCAAGCTAATAAAAGAGATAAGCAATCAAATGGGAAGCTGACTTGCGGTAAGGGGAACAATATCAGTTTTCATTCTTTATGATGGCACAGGGGGAGGAGGGCTTTTCATAGCTGGAGTAACTCAGATTAAAAGAAAGTCTTTACAAAATATCAGCAAATTTTAAACTAATTAAAATCAATAACATTGAGACAAAGGGGCCTTGGCTAACAGGAATTGCATGAAGCAGTAGCCTCAGAGGTTGCTTTATACATTAGGTTGGTACTACTATGTGGAAAGCCTTTTCAATAATATGGACTGCATGCGCTTGAGAAGGATTGCAATGTGATTGCAATGTCTGTCTGGTTGCAATGTCCATTTCGCTTACGTTTTGATATAGCGCATACATAATTCTCCACTTCAATGCTGTACTTCAATGCCTTCAGAATATAAATAATACATCACTGTACATATAGCATGGCAGAGGTATGTTGTGACATGTAATGCATCTACGTAAACATATCTAAATACCAAATTCTGATACATGTGGTAAATTAGCCAAATACATTTACTGCACAACAGGTTATATTGCCTCAGTACCATTTTGAGCCAACCCTAGGTACAGGCATGCCTTATAACACCCTGTTTAGTCCACACAGGAGGAAAACTGTCCAAACAAGGAGGGGTTAGAGAAAGGATCAGGAAAAGTGGGTGAGCTGACAGAAGAAGAGGGAATTGGCAGAAAGGTACAGGACAGGAGCTATGTGACTGAAATTTGCATCATCTTCCTCACTCCATCAACTCCAATACACCCGCTCAGATGATGCATGTAAATCAATTTATGCTACAAGCCGGGAGGGAAGACAACACATAAAAAAGAGAGACTCAAAGGATGGTTGGAAAAATAGATGAATTTCTCCTGGTTTTGAACAGTTAAACCAGTGGTACCACTGAGCAAGTAAAATTGAAATTAGTCAACAATTCCCTTTTGGTTTCTCAATAGTTGATTAATCCGAGACACTCTCAGACTCTTACAAAGCGGGGGTGCATGTTTCAGTTGTCCGTCTTATACAAGAACAGATATGCTTCTATTTTAATCAATCAACCGTCTACACAGGCTGCATAACAGCTTGCATTGCACTCACGCTATATACATGGAAACCGCATCACAAAGCATATTTTTATGCTACCCCTTAAAGGTCAGAAATCACACTACTGTAGAGCCCAAGATGACGTCTTCAAAGTGCTTGTCTTTTTCTAAACAATGGTTCAAAACCCAAATTTAAATTGCTTCAGCACTAATTAGCACAGAATATCTGAAGTCACCCGTTAGCTTGTCATTAAGGCAGGCTGATTAAGGAGAGCACAGACACTGTGACAGAACCATGTCAAGTCTACAAAAGAATTAAGGATTTTGCTTTGTGGGTTGCGATCAAATGCATTTAAACTACAAGTAACAAAACTACAACATGAAAAGTACATCACTGACTGTAATTTTAAACTGAAATGTAAATTTATTTACATGTATGTGGCATTCTTGAATCCATTTGGGTATAGGAATACCCCCTTAATGTCTGTACTCAAAGTAAGACTACCTTGTGGTGATTTTTAAAAAAAAACGTTAAACTTCAACTATGGAGCACAGTAAATGCTGGACAATGTATACCTTGTATGCATTATAAAATAATTTTAGATCAAGTATCTAGCTTAGCTTTAATTTAGTTCTTGAAATATTCAAAACAAAAGCTTTGTGAAAGCTTTGTTAATGCAAGCAGGCCGGTAATATCAAAGACAAAGGCATGAACAACCTTCTGTGAGGAAAAAGTAAAAAACCAAATGCATCATGTTAAAAATCTAATTTAATTCACTACTTCATACTTTTAATTCAATAATGAACTCATTGCACACATACCCTTAATTGTTTTACATAGTGCTTAATAAGTATTATTTTAACCCAACCATATGGACACTGAGGGAAAGATTACGGGTTGCATTGACTCTTACACAGTGCCCAGGGGAATGTAGGCGTGAGAGCTGTTCTTTATAAATTGGACCTTACAATCTATCACAAGGTGCTTGAGTAACAAATTATTTTATACACTTTCTTGCTGCCATGCCACATTAAGATATGTATTTACCAGAGCACATTACAAAACAAACAGGACAATAGACGATGTCAACTACTTTCTTTTAGTACATTTTAGTGTAGCTAACTAGTAGCTAACACTTTTTGCCTCTTATCTCCCTCATCCTGATGGGTCATTCCTGTTAGACTCATCGCCTTTGTATGTCTCTTGTATAGCATGGTCTGCGAGTTGTGCTTTGACGAAACATTCCCTGACATAGGACCTCATAAAAAATTTACAAAATGGGACATTCAGCAGGGTCAGTTACAAATAAACAATGTGATTTTTGGTGGTACTCCATTTAATACCACAGTTTTGTTACAACAACCTATCCCAGTTGGTTAAACAACTAGATACAGTGTAACTCTTTGTATAAAGAGTATGGTTGGTGGTTTTGCATACTTTCATTAACGGTTACCATTTTCTTGGAAATATATATAAAAGTATCCGCAATCTATACCTCTAATATGTGCCATATATCTCTTTAGGTACAGATCATAATAAAAGTAATGATCTAAGGAGACATCCACTTCTAATATTTTTTGTCAATTTCTCCTTTAACACTTTTCCAGAACCCTTTAATTATTGGCCAAAGATGTGTGGTCCCCTATTTGTCCACAGTTTGTCCAACATAATGCCACAAAAGGTTATTTTACATTAGAAATGAGGTGTATTAAAATATATGATTTTTGATTTCCAGTCAAATTCTATATCTACCTCCAAGTGTATATGGTTTGAAATATACTTTGAATTTGAGCGTTCCTGCAGGAAATGTCATTTAGGATGTTCTCAAGCTCCCATATCACTTGTGGACCAGGTGTTGGACATCCTTTCTAAATCGCCCCCCATGGTTTGCCTGTCTGTAGCACACCTGGACATCAACAAATCACACTAGCAGTTGTGACTGTCATGAAAGAAAGTTTGCACATGTCCTGTCATGAAGAACAGATTTGTTTTTTGACAACCCTTAGAATTCTCTGAACTTTTTTAAGTCAACGAACTACATAATTGCTTTGCATTGAAAACATTTTTTAGCACTCGTGTTGGCTCTTGGTTTACCTAAGATTTACCATAACCCATTTAATGGTGGATATCTTTATTGGTTTAGACTCTCACCGATGGCCACATGCTGGTTTCAGGAGATGGGAAAGTGCAAACAAATAAGTGTTTGTATATCAAAGCTGAGCCAGTGTGTGATCGGACTGTGTCAAAAGTCAATTTATCTTGCTGAACAAGGTGGCAGGAGCCGGCCAGGATTAAAGAACTAGGTCTCTGGACGACTCTCACCTTCAGCACTCTCTCAACTCGGAATGAGAGTGCTCCATCATCCAACGTGCTCTGTGACACCGGCTGCACACATGAGGGGAAGGAGCAATGGGGTGTCACACTCTCCACAAGCACCTTCCTTGTGGCGCGACCAGGCCTGCTTTGGTTTTAACTCGCGCATCAACTGCACATGAACAAAGTGGAAGCACCTTAGTGATCAAGACCATAACCACTGTCCATAATAAACAAGCAAGTGTTTTGTCTTTTGTGCAACAGAAAGTTACCACAAAATTAAATATACTGTATGTCCAGGTTTCACTTGGACATACAAGCCAAGACATTGGGAAGTTCCATAGTGTGTACCAGCATCACCACTATAGACATATTCATAACATAATTTCACTTGGGTAACAAGACATTAGCCTACTGCAAATGGTTTCTTGTTTATCCTTACAAAATGCATGCCTGCCATTTCACTTTCATTTCTCTCCTTTAACTTGTTTTCTGACAAGAAAATGCTTCCTGTTTGCATCATTCATTTTAATTAGAGATTGTGGGCCTCACAAGTCACATGCATTTTAATTTAATCTAATTACCTGAAAAGCAGGACTCTATCCATAACTGTCACTTTTTAATCAAGAGTTCCTTTACAAGAGCCAAAAAATAAGTGAAACTGGAAGAGCTTCTCATCACAGTATCACAACCTCGTGAACAATATCAGTCCTGTTTTAGGGATTTGTGAAAAAAGTTTCCAGTCAGTAAGAACCTTACAATCCTTACTATTAACTGCCTTGCATAGCATGCACGCACGCACACACACACACACACACACACACACACACACACACACACACACACACACACACACTTTAAGCAGAGATGTATAGGAATGAAGTAGAACTACTATATCTATACTGTATCTGTACTCTGCTGGAGTATTATTTTTTTTCCTCCTACTTCCACTTTTACTTCAGTACATATTTTCGATGAGTTTAATACTTTTACTCCGATACATTTTGTATGTGCTGCATCGTTACAATTATAAAAATGTTACGAATCATTCCAAACCCACATTATCACTGCCAGAGTGTTAGATGGCTCTGTCACCAGGTTTGATGAAGCTGGCTCATCATTGAGCGAATCAAGCGATCAAGCTGCTCCCGTTCTGCCTTTCGCTCTGCTGCCTGGCCGCACCCAGAACACCCGAGCCCCGCCAGTTCACCTCGAGATGGAAGAACCAGAAACACCACCCCCAACCCCGAGCGCTCATGGCGGTGAGGGCGCGAAAGGAGACCACCCAAAGCCCATGCCCCCATTCACCGGAGCGAAAGACAACTCACACAGAATATAGTGCCCACTCCGCCCCCCGAAAACCGCAAAACAATAGTTCCCAAAAATTCACCGTCGAATCCGAAGAAACACACAAAGGCAAGTTACAAATATAATACACAAATGGCACACCTGCTTGAGCTATCAGTAAGCGCTAGCTAACTAGCTACCCGCGGTTCATGACATACTGCGGTGGTGTACATTCCTGTCCCTGCAGTCCACTTTTGACTGCTTTATTTAACCATCAGAGCCCTACGGCATCGTCCACGACGAGATACGGCATCTCTGATTAATATTTAGATAATTTGATAACGGTTTAATTTAGCCACTTACCGATTTTTGCTGCTAAAAGCTAAGGAGTTAGCCATCACGGGGGTGTCTTTGTAGCCTTTACAGAAGGTTTTCTATCCAGCCTGGAAGTTGTGCCTCTTTTCGGAGTTGTTCAGTAATAAATCCAAACGCTTAACGTTACATCCAAGATTTATCCACTTGATGTACATAATTTATCAATTTTCCGTCATTTTTGCCGCTAGCTCGATGCTAGCTGCCAATTTGAATATCCCATAATGTTTTGCGAGATTGTGTTGACGTCTTTCAACCAATGGGAAGGCAGGTCCGTCATACAAAGAGTGTATGGAGAGGACAAGATGGATCTACTCCAGCGAATCCGAGCGAGAACAAAGGCTATAGTGTGTAAAGATGGATCACTGCAGTCTATTACCGTTCTACAGAGAAGATTGTTTTGAGATGTGGCACACATTTAGGCCTTTTTTGAAGAAATGTAAATAGTTTGTCCTTTTACATGAGTTATAATGTTCATTATGTTTATTTTTGCACTGCATGACTCCAAATATATAGGAGAACTGTTTTAGAACATTGCTGTGTGTGTGATTTCAATAAATATGACATTATTATTTGATTATTGGCATAAGTGAATGTCATGAGGGCAAAAGCGTCTGGACTTTTTTTGAAAAAATGTATATATTTAGTCAACTGTATAAGTTATAATGTTTATTTCTTCACAGTGTGACTCCTAATAAATATGGGAACTGATTTAGACAGGAGATTGGCTTCACTTTTATTGATATGTGTGTGATATCAATATATATCTGTGAGATTCATGTTCCGTTTTATTTATTTGTCTTTAAGGTCATACAAGCTTTTTTTACATTCAAGTGACCTCACTGCAGCACAAATATTCTAATAGCCCAGTTTTTCCTGAATAAAATGATGTTCAGAAATTGACTGTAGACAACAGGGTTGATGTTTTACAAGCTTTTTTAGAAAATAAAACCAGACGGACAATGAACTGTAAAAATGGCCTTTAGGGATCTGAGCGTTAATAACTAGGCTACATAACAAAACTTGTACTTTTACTTTCAGCACATGAGTAGTACATTTTAAAATGAACTACTTGCAATACTTAAGTACAAAACATGCTGAATATTTTAGTACTTCCACTTAAGTGTGATGCTTAAAGAGCACTTCAACTTCTACTCAAGTCACTTTTTTGATAGAGCACTTGTACTTTTACTCAAGTCTGGGTATCAAGTACTTTATACATGTCTGACTTTAAGATATAGAAAAATATGTATCTGGAATGCATGGGGAGTTCTTTCACATTTGCCCCCAAACAGTCATGCTGAAAATCTAAGGCAAATTTTCATTTTACGGCCCGTCAGCTCCCTGATACAGAGCAAATGAATGCAGCAGCAAACAAATCTATCAAATCCTACATCAAAACAACCATGTTTTTTCTCTCTCTCTCTCTCTCTTTCTCTCTTTCTCTCTCTCTCTATCGCTCTCCCTCTCCCCCTCTCTCCCCCTCCCTCTCCCTCTCCCTGTGACTTAACGACACAGCCACAGCAGAGTAGAGAAGTGAGAGAGGAGAAGAATAAGTGGTAGTGAAAGCAAAGGGAGAAATTGTGGACATCACTGAATGTATGACCCAACCTGCTGACTTCAGGAAAGCCCTCAGTAAGGAAGCCCTTTGGCTCTAATTCTGGATAACGGCAAACTCTGTTTGACCAGGAAGAGCAAATTAGTGCTTTGATTTTTTCAGATACTGGTGCTAAAACAATGCTTAAAAAAAAAAGTATATATATATATATATATATATATATATATATATATATATATATATATATATATATATATATATATAAAAAGTATAAAAAAATAAAAATAAAAAAGCACTAAACAATAAGTGACTGGCTTATTTATTGCTAAGGACATATGGTCAAATTTAAATATTGATTTAAAATGTCATAACAATAACTTGTTTCACCAGTCAATTGCTGTTAAACTACAGAAAGAAGAACCACTAGTTGGCAGAAGAGTATTTTACACCAACAGCTTGAGTTCGTTGAAGTGCACTTGAAAGAACCATGGGTTTACAAGGTGCGATTGAATGTCCTGACTGTGGCAGTGGCCATGGTGTCTCGATAAGTGCAGCTAGGCTACAATGTCTTTAGCTGCAGATTGTTTCACGCCCCGGTGTTGGAATCCTTTTGAGTGAAATAAAGCCACACTTTAGACCGTTTAGTGTAATCTTTTCTTAACACGTTAAAGCCATTTTATTTTCATGTCACTTTTTTCAGTGTCCCTTTTTTTCCATTTTAAAATTGAATTTGTCATTTCAATTTTTTTTATTTCTGTTACTGCATTCAAGCATTCGTGCACGGGAATGAGGCAGGGCTAGTCACAGACAGGTCCAACTCTGAATGTGTTTCACAAACATAGAGAGACAAGGAGGGGCTGAGCAAATCATGGCACTGTGTGCAGCTATATAATGAAATAAGACTTTACCTACTTTGAATATTGAAAACATTTGAATATCAATATTTGGTGGTCAATGTTAATATTGTGGGGCGCTGCCACAAATAAATCAATGTATGGGTAACACTGAGAAAAAAAGAAAATGAAGGGCAGCGCCCCAGTCTTGCTAATGTGTCATAATTAGGACACCAGTTGAGGGTTGACACTACATGGGACCTGCCTGTGTGTTGACCCTATGATGCAAGTCTCCCTTCAACGTGCTCCAGACGAGAAAAAGAGTTTATTTTTGTTGTTTTATGCAGAATGCGAGAACAAAAGATCTTTCAGAAGCGTTGATGCGTGAAGACGGCAAATGAAAGTACAAGTTAGTACAGCTACAAGTGGACTGACGTATAGGGCAGTATCAGTTCAGTTCAATGCTTCTCCTGAGGCATTACGGTGGGTTGAAAATGTCAATTTCATGCCATATAGACTTTGATTAAAGAGCCTAATGGATACCTGTCTGGAACATGGCAGGTTAATCAGTGTCTTTTCATCAAGCTTTTTGTCCATCTCTGCTTGAACGTTCCTTGCCTTTAACAGGAATGGAAGAGAAGAAATGGAAAAGACATGCATAATATGAGACATTAGACCTTTAATTAGAGGCACACTTTTGAGCCACTGTGTCTAGCTCAGTTGGTCCACTAAATGCATGCTGCATATTGATATTCTTTAGAACACTGAGGCAATTACATTGTTCTTGGTCCTCCAAAAGTCAGGACATAACTGGACCATTAATTTGAGATGACATTGATCGATTCAATAATGAGAAAAGTAGTCAGATGTAGACGTCACATGTGGTGTCTACAGAGAAATGAAATCCTACACAAGCTCACACTTCCACACATCTATAGAAAACACTATTTTTTAAATGTTTGAATTATAATTTATGGTTTTTGCTAGCACTGATAAGAACTACTAAAATTAGGCTCTCTCTTCATCCGAGTTTTTATTTTGCCAGCAAGTCACTGCACTTGAAATGATGACTTTGAAGAAATTAATGTGCTGCTGGGTTACTTTCAAAAGGCTCAAGAGTACTGTGAGGGGGAGAAATGCAATCAGTCATCAATGGCCATACATTTCATTGCAGAGTGAAGAGAGTCTGCTGCATTTGTGCTGACACTGTAAAATAGTTTAACAGAGCGCAGACTGGTTTTACAGTTATTCTTTCCACAATGAGCTTTTCCATTAGGGAAATATCTACTCCGAGTCTACACCTCAATAGAGGTGCTAAATGTGTGTTTGTAATGTATGTTTGTGCAGGTACATGTACATGCCAAAGTGTATGTGTGTAGTCTGCATATATCATAGCAGCAAAAACAGAAAAACAAGCATGGTGGGTAAGGTCATTTCCAGTTAGATAAGTGCCACTGAAACCAATTAATTTAATAAGCCATAACATATTGTGTTGCCAGCAGGGACGTGCACAGACATTTTGGGAGGCAGGGGATCAAGGAAAAGAAAAATAACGCTAATCAATAATTATTTATTTGAAATTTAAACAAAACATTAAATATATTAACAGCTCTAACTACCTTGCCAATTCATCTTATTTCCCTTACGCAATTGTTTAATAAATACTCAAAATAATCAGTTCACACAGATACTTCAGCATTCATCAGGTTAATCACTAACAGCAAAGGAAATTGCCACAATGTGCATGTTTTCTATGCCACTAATTTCAACTATATATTTACAATAAGTGACTGCACCAAAGAGAGCGAAATAGTTTTGTTTATTTTGCACATGGCAATAAATCATTTTAATCGTTTAGTGTTATTGGAATAAATAAAACTCATAAAAAGTCAAAAATCTAAAAAATGTTCACTGAAAAAGGCTGTTGCTGCAATTTTGTTAATTTTATGGGAAAAAACACTGTTATTAGATGAGGAGCCTACGATCACAATGACAAAGTTACTATTTAATGCAGGACACTTTTTACATTTTGTGGTCAATTTAGAGATTTTGGTCTATTTTGCTTCCATGTCTTCTTTTACTGTAGAAATACAACTTACAAAACACACATTTAGATGGTATTTGTTTTAGGCTGCATCTGTAGATTTTCTTCTAAATTAATCTACATATTTAACAGTCCCTCCAGGATTTCGCGGCCTTTTTTGGAGATTGTTGCAGCCCAAGATGCCTGATTTTGCGGGAGCTTATGTAAAAAAATTCGGATAAAAGTTGTGATGTCTTTTGTACGACGGAGCATTAGGGCCACATCAAAGGAAAAAAAAATAAAATAAATAAAAAACTTTTTTATTTATTTTGCATTTCGAGAATAAAGTCAACATGACGAGATTAAAGTTGAAATACTTTTTCGAGAATAAACTCAAAATGTCGAGAATAAAGTCAACATAACGAGAATAAAGTTGAACTATACCATTTCGAGAATAATGTCAAAATGTCGAGATTAAAGTTGAAATGACGAGAATAAATTCAACTCCTTTATCACTTAATCACATTAGAGCGACTAATGCCAGCTGCCATGTACACAACATCATAGATATGGGTTACATCCTTGGAGTGCCGCGGTCACCAGAGCGCCACTCCTTCAGGATTAAACAAGTTGATCAATTGTTTTATTGTGTATTGTGATACAACATATCCTCTCTGTATGGCACGTAGGTGTAACCATCGATACCCTTATTGCATCTGTCCATTACGAGCTATTTCCGTTTGCAGGAATACGGCCACCTCTTCCAAGTTTGTGTGGTTTCTCCTTCTGAAGAGACGCAATTTTCGGCACAATCTCTTCAAAGTCCTAATACTTCTCACCATATGCGCTAAAAGAGAAAGAGTTCATGCATTTTGTAGAATACTATAAGTAAAGTTAGTAGTTTGGTTTATTCTCAAAAGTCCGACTTGATTCTTGAAATATCAAGTTTTTTGATTCTCGAAAAAGTATTTCAACTTTATTCTCGTCATGTTGACTTTATTCTCGACATTTCGACTTTATTCTCGAAAAATTATTTCAACTTTATTCTCGTCATGTTGACTTTATTCTCGACATTTCGAATTTATTCTCGAAATAAAAAAAAATAAAAAAATCTTCCTCCTTATTTTTTTTCTTTTGATGTGGCCCTAATGCTCCGTTGTACTTTTGTATGTTTGTTGCAATTAAGTTGCGATTTTTTTTTTTTATAGTTCTTTAAAAATAAAAAGGAAACTTGTTTTGAGGAGAATAAAACGACTCTAGGCTGAGTTTTCTTAATAACCTTACCAAAAAGGCTCAGGATGCTGCAAATATTGGTATAATATGAAAATGGCTGGTGGATTTAAGACAAAAAATAATTTATTGAATGAATCATGTTTGAACATATCTGTCACTATCAGTGGCTTGTTGATCTTTACATTGTTAATTAATTTCCTATCCTGGGCTGGGACACACATTCATACGGTTTGATAAAGTACTTATTGGACTTTAACTTATCATTGCACTTACAATAACGAGCGTAGCTGTCCTCAATTTAGGTCATCATTTTCCTGCGTCCACCGGGTGTGATTGTGTGTGTGTTTGTGTGTGTGCGCGTCAGTCGTGGGGGGAACTGAGCAGCAAAGATGATTTTGCCGCAGCCGCTTTCAGCGACTTTATAGTGAAAAAACATGACAGCATACATTGATGTTAAAATGCATACAGGTTGGGAGGATGGTCTGAAATGTTTTGCACGGTCTTTCGCTGTACGTTTTGTTGGTAAATGTGAGATGTTCGAGTCACACGCGTCTCATCTTACAAGGAAATGAATTTGGCGACGTACGTGTGACGTCAACCCGTTCTCGCTCCCGCTTGGTGTACTTGACTTGACTCAGTACTTGGTCAGAGTCAAGTACTGATGCAAAGTCTGGCATGTGGGACTGCTGGGATTGGTTGAAGTCATGGGAATTGGTCAAATTTGCGGAAAAGTTGCGGTGATTGGTCAAAATTGCGAGTTGCACCAAAGTCGCGGTGATTGGTTGACTTTGTGTGAATTGGCGCGATCACGACATCGCGAAATCCTGGAGGGACTGATTTAAACTTAACATTTCAGGGGAAAAGACTTAACTGGGGAAGATCTGTGCTGACATGTTTGTTATTTTGTTTATCCTGTTCACCTGCAGTGCCTTGTCAAATGAATACAAATTAGCGCATTTGGTGATTGTGATGACATTGTGATGACATTAGACACAGATTTTACAGTGTGGTGACTTTTAATAGTAATGCTGTGATGCTGTATGAAGAGGAATCAGCCGACACTGTCCTTGATTATGAAAGGTTTTATTACAATAGCTGTTCAACTGGAGTGTCTCCATTAAGTAGAGAACATTAGCCTGTAGGGCCATGATGCCTCAGCTAACGTATTACAGAAGCTAGTAGCTCCTGCATGTTAGCAGGACAGATGTTAGCTATTTGTTTAGTCTTTTGGCTAATTAGTTGTACACTGGAGGCACTGGCTGCTTCGGACGGACGGACGGACGGACGGACAGACAGACGGACAGACAGACGGACGGACAGACCAATCTGATATTGATTTTTTGAAATATGTTTGACAGGGAAGCTGTGTGCAAACAGGAATATATACTGTATAGGCTATATTTAATAATAAAAACATGCATCCAAAAAAAGGACACTTTCTCTAGAGGACGAAAAAGGGCAGATGTTCAAGTCCCTTTTAATGTCTATGTGTGAATGTGCCTGGTCGCCAGGATATATGAGCATGTGTACTGAATCACAACATCTGCCCCATTGCAGACACCTATAGAGCTTTGATGCTTATGCCAAACCCTTTGTCAGAGTCAAGTGTTGTTATGACAAGCAAATAATACTCTACTCTGCAAAAAAATAGGCTGAACCAATTCTACCCATGAACATTTATTTTTGCTCTCGACAATATCTTTAGCAATGACTAAAATGGGGATTTGGTAGTGCCCCCCTTGAAATTATGCTAAAACTGTGACATTTTGTGCTTTGGTTTTTCTGTTGATGACTTTGAAATCTGTAGCTACGGGTTTAGTTTTTCAAATAGAAATCCTTCCATGATAATTATTTTTTGAGGAACTCTTCAGACTTCTTCACATCTTTCTCTTTCTTTTATGTCAACTCTAAATCATAATGGCATTTTCACTACATATGATTCAAATTAACCTACAGAAAAAGCCATGGTAGGGTTATGTTTACGCAAGTATTTATCTGTATAACTATTGTTATGGTTTACTGTGTAACAAATACCTTATGGCTCCTGTCACCTACTGCAATTTATTTTATCAAATGTATACCCTATAATAATCAATTACCTTTATTTCAGACACTGAGGTTGCCCTCATTTACAGTGACAACGAGCAAGAGAAACAATCACATAAACAAGCATAATTATAATGAATGAGGATAACTTATCAAGAAATAACAGACCGCAGAAGGCCTTAGAATTCAACCAAGCCATGTAATACAAATCTATATCTTTACAAAATGTTTGTGTGGACTTGACAGACTGATTCAAATCCTTCATGGTATGCTTAAAACAAACAAATGTTTGTACAATAAGATCACCCGCTTAATTACATTTCAACCCAGTCTCACGGCAGTTCGTGAAATGGTCACGTTATTTAATCTATTGATTTGTGTACACGGACACGTTTATTTCGTGGTGGTCAGCACGTATTTAAAACTAATGTATTTCAATGGGAAGCATCTTTCGTGATCACAGCACGACTACAGTAGCGAGTAGTATGAAATGCAGAAAATCCGTGCAGGGAGGTTGGTGGTGGTGGTGGTGGATGGGTCAAACAACACACAACTTTCACCACGGAGACCGGGTATCGTGTCCCGCGTGTGACTTTAACTTTCCCCGTTCTTTTTTTCCTAAACCCAACTTCCGTAGAGATGCTTCCCATTACATGCTGACCACCACTAAATAAACGCGATAAACATGTCTGTGTAAACCAATCAATAGATTAAAAATAACGCGACCATTTCACAAACTGCCTTAAGACCGTGTTGTACATTTTAGTTTAAAGAATGCTGTCCTTTTCACTGTATGACACATTCTCCTTGTACTTTAGTGTTCTTATTTATTATTTTTTTTGCCTCTGTACCAATGACAGACAATTTTAACACATTTTGTGCAGATTTTCCTTTGCCTGCCTAGACTAGGGTTGGGTACCAAATTTGGTACTTTTTGGGTATCGACCGCATTACGTCAGTAATACCGAGGACCGATTCACGTTAAATGAAACGTGCCAAATTTCGATACCTGAGAGCATGTAAGCGCAAGCTTATCTGTCCTGTCTGCATGTTGACAGAGAGCGGGGCTCAGCTGACACACGTGCGCAGAGGTGCTGACGGAGTGAAATGATGTCGCCGCGGCAGTTTATTTCACAGTGATTCACGGCAAAATCCGGTAAAGCAAGTGTGGTTACAGTTTTCAAAACTCTACGCAGACAGCGTTCTCTGCAATATAATATAATGGCGAGGCAAAAGCGGTCGCAGTGCGGTTCTGAGACAGACCGGCACAGCAGTGGTCTCTATGCCCTGGTGACTGACAGACAGGCTGGCGGTTGTAAGGCAAGGCTACTTTATTTCTATAGCACATTTTTAGCAAAAGGCCATTCAAAGTGCTTTACATAAAACATTAAAGAGCAACTAAAGAATAAAAGAAAGAATTAAAATAAAAGCAGACTAAAATAGAATAAGACACAAATACAAGAAGTTGCAGTGTAAGAAATTAATAATTATTTGCTTGAATAGGTTGTGGGGACAGGTTTGGGAGCGGAGAGGGAGGTGTATTTTGTGTGGTGTGTAAAATGTTCTAAATGAATGCTCCAAGTTTGGAATGTTTTTTTACAACTGAAATAATTTTGTTCTTACAGAGGGAAAGTAGCAAAAACAAAGGTACCGTTGGGAAAAATTGGAAAATGTGAACAGTGCCCAATCCTAGTCCAGAACTTTGGCTCACCATCCTAACCCTCTTTGTTAAGACACACTTTACTGATCCCCACAGGAAAATACACATACATGTACAAACAGAACCTATACATGCATAAATGAAGAGGATCCCAAGAAGGTGCCTAGGAGGTGAACTAGTTACCAGTCCACACTCCGTACTTGGTCCATACGGGGACTTGAACCAGCGGTTCCCAAGCCCCTACGGACTGAGCTACTGCTGCCCCTCTTGCAAGTTCCCATCGCCCTATCCCCACGCAAACACACACTGTAATCATTTACATTCCCATTATCAAAGCTTTATCTTCTCATTACTCAAACTAGTTCTCGTCACTACTGAGCCATGAACCAAAATTAATTCATTATCTTGTCTTCACCACAGGATTGCTATCTTAGCTGGATTTGAGTCCTCCTTTCAAACTCAAACATTTGACGTTTTCCATATTTCTCACAAAAACCTGCTAGATTAATTAGAATAACGTAGCTGAAACAGAGAAGTAACAGCACAATATAACTGCTCAAGTGAACATGGCAAAGAAGAATAAGACTACAGACTGTCTCAATATCACTGAAGCAATTTTATTGAGACAGCAAAGTGTGACTGGGGGGTTTCCATCTACAGAAGGTTGTCAGTCACAGAAACCTGTGCCTAGCGGCTTTGAACACTGTGTGCGGCCATGCTCGGCTTGTTCTTTTACTCTTGTCTTCACTCTACCCCTCCCGCCACCTATTTCACTCGTGCTTCAGTGCATTTCACATCTAAGGGAAAACAAACAAGCAATGTCATTCCTCTATTATTTGCCAGGAAGCCCACTACTCAAGTCTTGACACTTGCATAATGAGAAGTAGATGTACATGCAGCCCCTTTTCAGATGAGAGCTCTATTAAATGATCTGCAGCAACAGCCTAAGAAGTTTGATGAGTTTGTTGGATAAGGAAAAATACAAAAAAGGTCAAATGTATGGACATTTACTCCAGTACAATGGCAAATATGTCCTCTGCAGCTGCATTTTATGTGCTTTTAAAATACTATTCACATGATGTGTTGACAATCCATTTTTTAAAATGTGGAAGTTGTACATTTCCTTGGTTTAGCATGCGAGCTGCCCTCTTCTCTAACCTCCAAATTGTGGGAAACAGCTTATCACAAGCAAATCTGAATTACCTCTACAGAAAAAAGCCCACTTAAAAAACAGTCATAGCCTAACACTGAAATTGGATTCTCAATTTTTTTCTTGGGTGGAACATTCTGCTGCCTTGGCGTAGATAGATAGATAGATAGATAGATAGATAGATAGATAGATAGATAGATAGATAGATAGATAGATAGATAGACAGAGAGAGAGACACTCAGGCGGCTCAACATAGATGCTCTCTGGATAGCAAAAAAAAGGAAAAATTAATTGGGAAACTCTGGACTAGAGTGTGATTGTGACTTTGATCAATGGCTGGGGAAACTCATTACCAGCGTGGGCCAGTGCGTGAGGCGGACCCTAATTGTGTGCCAGTCGGTAATTCTGTGCTGTAATTGACAGCTGGATGAAGCAGGTGTGCCCAGTGACACAGTAACGGGATGAGAGAGACAAAGGAGAAAGGGACACATATATCACAAGATGGGATGAGGAAACAGGAGTGATAATAGATTTTAAAAAGGCTAACGGTATAAACCTTTCCTTGGCACAGATATGTAAGGCTCTGGAGATGGAAAGAGGAAGGTCCCAAACAGACTTTATTTGTCCAAAGAAAAATCAAAACAAAGTGAAGAGAGCGGGAGGATGGAGAAGCCAAAGGAGAAGAAGCAGTAAGAGGAAATTAGCAATGTGGGTTGCCTACGTTTGTCTTTGGTGTTGAATATTTGAACTATACACTTATGAATTACTAAAATCAGTTATAATTTGGCTCATTTGTGTGGTGGTCAAGACAAACACCCAAACCGGGGACATGGTCACCCGTGACAGTTAGTTGTGTAAATATACCACTCTGGTGTACTCTGAGAAGACAATTAAGGAGGAGGACAATATTTACTTCATGTAAAAACATTTCTTATTCAGTGTTTATTCCAGTATTTCTGCTCTCAAGTCACTTTTTTTTTTTTTTTTTACAAATTTTATCAGGATTTTTTTTTTTAACAGATTGAGCTGCAAACATGACTGAAATTTTCCCATTGTTTGCTATAAACTGCGCAAACAACAGATGTGTACCCTTTTTCAAACGTGCCTCTGAAATATTAATTCATGTTAAATAACAATGAATAAAAAAATTCCAGATTAAGGAACAGCTTGATTTGGATTTAAATGATTTATTTAAAATGTAATAACAATAAGGACAACCAGTCAATTGCTGTTAAGGGGAGACACCCCAGTTGAATAAGGACATAAATTAAGTGATATCACCATAAAACTTCCCCAATTGATTACTGACATTAAGACAAATATATTTTGTATAACAAGTTTTCTGAAAAGACGTTTAAATATGAAAATGATGCCTTATCTTGCTAAATATGTGCT
Organism: Zingel zingel; assembly: GCA_023566125.1. Classification (NCBI taxonomy): domain Eukaryota; kingdom Metazoa; phylum Chordata; class Actinopteri; order Perciformes; family Percidae; genus Zingel; species Zingel zingel. Next base: position 11,788,552 of record CM042336.1, on the reverse strand, counting down.
TATTTGCATACATTTCCAGAAAAAAAATCTGAACATAGGATTAAGATAGATTTAGACTTCTTGAAGTCAAGAGTGGCCAGAGATTTGTGAACCGTATTCAGATTCAGATTCATTTTATTTAAACAGGGACAATGCACAAGTTAACATTAACCTTGTATAAGAACAAGGAGAGATGCATTGTGCCAGGTTGGAGCACAAGTGCTAATGGTGTCAGGTGTTCCGATTTGACAAAGCAGGCAAGAAAGTTGGTGAAGACTTGCAGTTAATAGTCATACAGTTTATGGACGTGTGTATGGCTGCTCTGTGAAGAAAATAACATGAAGTTGGGGTTTAATTAACATGGCTTCATTTAATTTTCCGGAGCCAGCCGTCACCGGCAATTTCCACTGGATTCCTAACGGCTGCGGATCCGCTCCGGAACGTCGGCGGAGTCATTAGGTTTCCATTAAAGTCAATGTGTGTATTTCCACTGACTGTGGAACGGCTGCATTCCGACTGCGTCCCAGCTCCGGCGGTCCGCAGCCCTCCGGAGCAGATACGCAGAGCTTCTATTTCTGCCAGACGCCGGAGAGCTCTGCAGCAATTCAGCACATGGCAGATAGTGCGGGACAGGAAGTCGAGCACAGAAACAAAATAAAAATCTGGTTCATTTTAAAATTAAAATACACTGTGATCACGGCGGATCATATTTCCCTACACTACACCTTGAAAACACAGCACAGAGTTGTTTCCCCTCTACTCCTCTGGATGGAAACAAACGGTTGTTGTTGTTGTTGTTCTATTCTACGTGAATTTCAAATATTGCCCCTGTCAAGCCCAGGGTTTCCTGCAGCACTTTGCAGCTAAGGCCGCCTTAGCAACACCAGCCTGCTGCCTTAACTACGTCGTCAAAATCGAAAGCTTATCTTTCCGTGCCAAATTACAGTTCCAAAAGCGTCTGAGCGCGTAAGCGCAAGCTTATCTGTCCTTTCTGCATATTGACAGAGAGCGGAGCTCCGACTCTGACACAGACACAAGCGCACACAGAGGTGCAGACGGAGTAAACTACGTCGGCTGTGCAGTTTTGTTGAAGTCACAGTGAGTCACGGAAATGCCGGTGAAGTGGTTTCAAGTGTGGTTACAGTTTTTCAAAACTTCACGCAGACACCATTCACTGCGATATGATATTAATGGTGAGCGGAAAGCAGTCACAGTGCTGTTGACGTTACACTTCCTCTGAGACAAGCAGGCACAACAGTGGTTTATATGCCCTGGGGACTGACTGACAGGCTGAGGTTGTAAGGCAAGGCAACTTTATTTCTACAGCACCTTTCAGCAACACGGCAATTGAAAGTGCTTTACAAGAAACATTAAAGAGCAATTAAAAAAACGGTCATGATGAAAATAAAACAGGCTAAGAAAGAATATACAAGAATAAAAAAGTTGAATAATTATTCAATTTAATAGGTTGTAGGGATGGGTTTGGGGAGGAAAGAGGGAGGGCTTTTATTTTTATTTTATTTCTGTCAGTGTAAAATATTCTAAATTAGCAATGTTCTAAGTAAATAGTATTAATACGTTTGGAATTATTTTTACAACTGAAATAATTTTTTTGAAATTACAGGGGGAAAGTACCAACAAAAGTACCGGGAACCGAATTTAAGGTACCGGTATCGGTCCTGACATTGGTTCAGATGTGAAAGGTACCCAACCCTAGCTATTACTTTACTTTCCTAAAGGTGCCATGGGTTGGAATGTATATAACTGGGCAGTAATATACATGACTGAACAGAAGGGCTGACTCGAATGCTTTAAAGCTTTGATCGTTACCATGGTAATCGGCGTCCAAATCAGTTTTAGAATGCTTCTTTTTATTTAGCATAACACGACATTGTCGGATGTCGAAAAAGTCAAGCTCTGGAATAATTTTAAAATTTGTAAAGATGACAACCAAAAGTTGAGTGCCAGATATACCGAAGGAAGCTGGTATATCTACAACAATCTTGGCAAATCACCTGAAAACTGTAGGTAACAGCTTAGCCTTGATAAAGTATGATTGCCAGGCCTTTTAAATTATATGTATATTTTTTACATAATTTATTGGTTGTGATTATCTGACTGTTTCCCATAAACAGCTCTGCCGTCTGTCAGCAGCAGCAGAGTGCACAGCAGCTGGCTAACCTGCCAGGCTGACTGAGAAATACAGCATATAACTACATTTAAATTAGTTAATTAAACTAAATCCTCACTCACCTGCCGACAAAAGTCTGTAGACTGATGAAGGGCCGCGCCCTCGTCTCCAGTCTCCCATCTCCCCCCCCTACCCGGCGAAACTTTGAATGTATTCTAATACTGCAAGCAAATTCTAAATGCTACTGAGTCAAGATTGTGAGTTGCAAGCCAGTTTCATGAGGTGCTTAGAAAAAGCACAGTCCAAACAAGGCCTGTCTGCTTGTTTGAAGTGATACACCAATTCACAGAGGCTTTTTTGCCATCTTTTGGCAAGCTCTCATAGACCAGGGGCAAAGAATGTTGAATTCAATCAAGCACACCATAATTCCTTGCAGTGTATGAGTGGGGCTGACTCACAGGCTTCTAATGGCAGCTCATAATCAAGCACCATGATTAAGCACTTGTCCGTTCCCTTAGAGCTAAGTACACTTATTACCTGGCCACAGCGGGTATGTGGGTGCTTCATTAGCTTTTATGACGAGTTGCCTGTATTTGCTCATAGGTTTTCTGATTATCAAAGAGTGAAAAGGCTCCCAAAGAGCCCTTGACTCTAACAGTTTGAAGTCTGTATGTTGGCTATGTGGTAGCAGGAAAGTCTCAAACTGTAGTAATTCCAAGTTTCACGGTCTCATTCCAAGCAAGTAATGGAATGTGAATTTTTTGACAAAAATTATTTATTTCAGCCTGAATAGCTTAAAGTTCCCATATTATGAAAAAAAAAAATAAAAAACACTTTTTCTGGGATTTGGGGTGTTATGTTGTTTCTCTGGTGCTTCCACATGCATACAGACTTTGAAAAAAAAAAACATCCATGCTGTTTTGAGTGAGATACGGGTTTGGAGTTGGAAGTGCGCCCTCGTTTAGAAGAAGAAGTTTCCCGGCTAATCCTGCCTTGTACAGGCCGAAGTTGGAGAAACAGCTAGCTAGCAATTGTGAGCTTACCTAGCTACTGCGCATGTGCGACTGCCAACAAAGATGTTACAGAAGTTGAGAGGTCTCACTCTGTAGCTAAAACAGAGACCTGAACACAGGGTGAAAAGAGGAGCTGCAGCAATGTGCAGTACAACAAAAATATGGCGTTTTTTGAAAATTAAACCATGTAAATCTATTCTGATAAAATCTCAAAATACAATTATGAACCTGAAAATGAGCATAATATGACCACTTTAACATAATACACTTTGAAATTAGGGAGAAGGGTATGATACATAATACACTTTAGAATTGAGAATGGCATGACAACTTAAGTTAAGCACAGACGAAAGCCCTGCAGCTCTGACATTGCAGAAACCTTAGTGCACTCATCTAACACCTTATATAATCCCACTTTAACTGCTCCTATGGAAACTTTGGAATGTATTATTTCTTAAATTATATTACAATAAGGCAAATATTTTTAGCGATTTTTAATAAGGAAATTAAGCCTTTTGGAGCGTAGTTTTGCTCAAAGCCACGACACACCATGGCAACTGTCAGCCGTCAGTCCAAGTTGAGCGACTGTCGCACTAGTTTGTGCTGTGCGTCCCACACTGTCGCCACGCGTCAGCCTTTTTGGCTAAATCGGCATCGGCCACCGGCTGAACAGCTAATCCATCCGATTGGCTATTCTGCTTGAATACGGAAGTGAGGAAAGCAAATAAAGAACTGTGAGAGCCACACAGAAGGCTCTTCTCATTTTTCATCTCATCTAATCAATCCAATTCTCATAAGAGCTGTCAAAACTGGACAAAAATTACATTTGAATGTTCCTTCTAAGAAACACAGGTTTGAACGATTGGAATAACTATTTTTGCACATTATGTCCATATTATATAACAATAACATGTCATTTAGAAGATCTCTACATACCTACACATTACAAAATAAACTAACATTAATATCCTATACCAGGAAATATAAAGACCGTAATACAGCCTTTCTCAAACTATGGGCCGCAGACCGGCACTGGGCAGCGGAGCAATGCCTACTGGTCCGCGTGACCCCCCAAGAAAATAAAAGACTAAATAACTGGGCATGGGCTGCTGTGGGACTGCTGTTTTAGGTTCTGCACCAGCAGGGCCGCAGAAGTGACAGAAAGGCATGCAGTGTCGAGGCTGTAATCAAAAGAGGTGTCTCCCTCTGTTCAGGTAACTCCATCGGTGTCGCCAGGTCATTTTTCTGGGGCTTCAGCCGAATGTTATTTTAAATGTATTGTAGTATAAAATTTAAGTGCGCGTTAATATTGCTACATTATGTTTAAAGTTCCCGTGACATGACATTTCCAGTCTATGGTTCAGGCTCAAACACACAGAGCTCTGAAGAACCCATGCGTCGCTTTTTCGAGACAAGCAGCGCGGCTTCCGCATTCAGTGTAAGGGTCAGGTAATTATAATGGACACGCTCAGCTGTGTGCATGCTGCGGCAGAAGTGTCGCGCTTGTGTATTTCTGTCATACTTTCGGTTTTCCATCACTGATGAAGAGCAGCGTACAGCTGCTTCCCTCAACATTGTCTCATTCTGAGATCCAAACGGGGCTCTCCGTGTCTGTCAGATGGTTCCAAATGAGATATATTAGCAGAGCAATACGGTTATGCACAGCAGACTGTAGGGCAGGTGGATTTATTTTTCTTTAAATATTTTAAGTTGAGTTTTTTAAGTTTTGAACATGAGCAGAATTGTTGCTGAAACACATCTGAGCTATTAAAGTCCAGAGGTTCATAAATTAATTAAAATGAATCATCATATATCATTCACATGAATAAGTATGCACATTTAAAGAGGTTACTTCCCCAGCAAAAGATGCAAAAGAGGGAGGAGTAGATTATGCCTTGACTCAGCAGAGATAACATTCAATTAGACAAGTTGATCTACAGCAGAATAGTTGAAAGCAAAACAATCTTTCTGATTCTCAATGCCTGAGAACCTTACTGCAAAATATTTATATACAATTATTTTTTATATATGTTCAATTGTCACCTGTGATTTCCTTTACATAAACACATTTCCAGCATAAGTTGATGCAGAAAAAAGGTAAAAATTATGGCTATCAAAATAACGTGTTAATTTCGATTAATTAATCTGAGAAAATATAATGTGTTAAAAAACAAATAATGCAGATTAATCCATTCCATATTGACATTTGACCTGGAGCCGTTCTAGCCTCCATTGGACTGTAAAATGAAGGAGGGAGACGAGATGTGCTGCCTGGATCATTGATTGGAACATTTACTTGTAAAAATCTTCTTCCTGCCAACCCTGGCTACCAAAATCTGGTGCCACCGATATGTCTGCGCTTCTCTCTGATGCTCTGAAACAGACGATACAGGCAACACAAACACCGCTGCATGTGACGCTAGTTAACACTATACTCGACAGCAGCTAACGTTAGCCTACCGCTAGCTAGTAGCTGGATTAAACACGGTTAAAATGCTGACAGTGCTTTACTGTAGAGGATTCAACACCGGGATGTAACAATCTGCAGCTGCCGTCGGAAAAACAACACAGACGGTGCGTTCAATGAAACTGGTAAACTACAGTCTCGTGATGCATTTGAAGTTATTGTAAATATCCTTTTCCCATCTGGTGGTTGTTTTTGTCATTCAACAGCAATTTACTAGTGAAATAAGTTATTGTTATTGTTATACATTATTATTAAATCATTTAATTTTGACCATATGGCCTTAGCAATAATCAAGCCGTTCTTTAATGTTACCAACTGTTGTTTAGTACCCTTTTTTTCCCCTTTTCTTTTTTTACTTTCTTAAAAAGTATCGGTTCAGGCACCGTTAATTATGTATGCGATCCATTTTGATTAATTAATCACAGAGTATGTAATTAATTAGATTACATTTTTTAATCGATTGACAGCCCTAGTAAAAATAGGTATAACAATTCACCAAAATGCAGTAAATTAAGTTTTTAATGCTCAAAATGTTCAGGGGGAGAACCCACACACCCCACATCATATGTCTCCTCCCAAAATCTGGAAACAATATGCCTTTGGGTTGCTTCTCTAACCTCTGTGCATCTAAAATGTAACTGTAAATAATTAAATGTGTGGGCCCCAGAGGATAAGGGCCAAACATTTCTGGGCCTTGGCACAAAAAAGTTTGAGAAAGGATGCCGTAATCGACCTCCCTATCTCTGCACCGCTAAAAAATTTATGTTAGCCCCCTAGCAAGCAAGCTAGCTTACTAGCCAGCCGGCCAGCCTCTAAATTATTCAAACATAACAACTTAATGTTTCATTCACACACTCGTCACATCGTAGAAAAGCACATTGCTATAGCCAGGTGAGTGACAATTTTGTTCGGCTAATTTTCTGTAACCAGTGTAGGATGAAGGCATGTTGGGTGGGTGGAATTAGCAAGCTAATTCAGGAGATTTTTTTGCCGAGAGAACAGATGACAGCCCGGGAGATGAACAGTCTAGTTAGCCATCTCCCTGTGTCCACCGTTTTCCCAGCGTGGAGTGAAGCCAAGGGAGTATGAGCTCCGTTCGGATCTGCGGCTGATTCGAGCAAACGCCGTTTGTTGTGGGTATCACAGCAACGTTTGTATCTGGTTTCCTTTTTTTAATGACAAACAGATTACCGCCGCCTGCTGGTATGGAGAGTTATTTCTTTGCAAGCATGGGGTAGGTAGATCTAAGTACATGGTACTTGGCCGTCGGCTGTAGTTTCTGCGGTGTGTTCAAGTGCTAATTTTTGGCCAAGACAAATCTGACACATGGTGACGTGAGGCAACACCACAGTCGGCTTTCGTCGCCACTAGTTCCTGGCCATCGGCTTGGTGTGTCGTGACCTTAACATTATATATCAGAAAGGTTATGTTAAACAGTTAGCACTGTCATTTATAGTATGTTGCATTGTTGAGGCAGAGGCTACTGTGGCACTTTATTATTGCAGGTAATCAAACTTTACTCACGGCAAACTCTTGCATGCCATGGACAATTATTCTCGCCTAATTCACTTTAGCCTGAGCAAATAAAACGCTGCCCTGTAGCCCCCACACATGACGGGTTACAATGCACGTTAAGGTTCGCTACAAAATTAAAAGCTTACCTTAAGTTTTGAATGACACATTCGCCAAGGAGTCATTGACTGTGATGACACAAAAAATAGAGATTGTTGCCAAAAGATAACACGTTTGCAGGTATATAAAGTATAACACAAAACTTCCATTGGAAAAAATAAAATCATTACGTTTGATAGGTCAAGGTCAGAACAAAGTAAACGAAACCTCTCAGGATGCCTTGATTGTAGACTAATTATAATGTTAACCCTGCCGGTAGAAACTTGACTGCGGCTAGAGGCCAGACGGTGGATGACATCCTCCACATGGCGAGCTCCATTAGATATCCAAACAGATGCTTCAGCCACACAGACTCATTAGCAAGGTCCATCAAGGTTCTGAACCAGTAACTACAACTTTGACCACAGCCATCTGTATTCTAAAACATTGTGTATCCATTTAAAGAGCATTAATAAGTTAAATTTATTAATTTATTGACACTTTGAAATTTTAGTAATACAAGCATGGCAGTCATTTTATTAGTAAAATATATATATGATGGATAAGTTCATTTATAAAAGCATGAATATATCTAACACTTCACAACAACACACATTGCTCTGCTCATTAATAAACACGATCTACAAGAGTTTTGAAAGTATGGTTCTGCAGTTTTCAACATTAGCGATGGTAGATACAATGGGTGTGCAAATTCAGACCTTGCAAATCTGTGGATATGAATGTATACACACAAACGCTCACACCATTGCCTTGAGGCATGGGGAAGATGGATTGCCACTAAGTGTTTTCTGAATCATATTACAGTCCGTAGATTATAACCATTATAGGTAAACCTCCTGGCAAAAAGATTAGTCTAATTAATTCTCTCTTCAACTATGCTCTACTTTGGTTGGACACATTCATGATGCATTGCCTCTTTAAAATTTAGAGAAGTGGAATGCCACTTTAATCGAGTGTTTTGCATCTTCCAATCTGTTTACCCATGTCATCATAATGAGACTTGAAATGCTTAAATGGCTCTTGAAACGATTTATTGATGACGATTTGCTTAATATTTGTTTGAGGAGGATTTGCCACAAAAACACAAGAAATACTCAAGAAACACTCATCAGCTGAGCTGCTGTGACTTTCACTTTAAAAGACATCTAGCATCAACTTTGAGCCGTTTCTCCGTCCTCAAAATATGGATTTGATGATACTCATCTCTCACTCCTAAAATAAGCAGACAGATGCCTGACAAATGTCATATCTATCAAAGTACTATCTCCTTGTCTTGTTTTTTCCCCTATCTATGTAGCTGCTGACAATACATCCCAACTGCCTAAATGTCTGCTGAATGTCACACAAGTTTTCACAGAGGTTGCCAGCGTGTGTTGTTTCGATGTGTGGTATGTGGTGTGTCGGTGCTTGATTGTGTAAAATGCACAGATATGTGCAGAGATCACTACTGTAAATTTGTGTGCATGCATGTGTGTACACATCTGAGCACAAGCCTTATTCAGAGAGGGATAAATCCAATCCATTACCTTGTGGGGCTCAGGGCAGCTCAATCGATGGCACTCTGTGGCTGCTGATGAACTTCCCCCTCTAAGGTGTATCATTCAGACCTGTCGCAGAGCAAGACTGTCTGGCATTTTAAAGCACCAATGAAAATTAAATAAAAAATTTGTACTTAGGTAAACTGAGCAGTGTCCACCCTACTAAAAGTGTGTCATACATTTGTGTTTCTAAATTTGTTCTCTTCTAGTAGTGAATTGAATGTCTGCAAGTAGTTATGTGTATCCATCACATTGCATACCTTAGCGCAGCCCTAAGGACTACTGAAAGCATGAATTATCAATTCATGCATGGGTCGAACATAAACTGTAATTATATTCAATCATACTGAATAAGAAAACACTGAATAACACGCTTCTGGCATGTCAAATCTGTAGTCATCTACAAGCATGTTTTTTTTTTATCGTCTGGCTGCCACTTCCATTCAACCTAAAAAAATGGAGGAGAGACGGAGGAGCAGTCAGTGCGAAGGAGGAGAAGATCAAATGGCAGGACGGTTATGAGATGTGTGTCTGATGCCTTTTCAGACTGCGCTGTTTTGGCCGCCGTACCAGTCAATCACGATTACAATGGCGAGGAGAGATGGGAGCAGTGGTGCAGAAAGAGCAGGAGTGATAATTACCATGCAAGGGACAAGATAATGGGAACACGCTGCACTCTCCCAATCATTTCATGTATCAGCTACCGACTGACCCCCCCCCCCCCAAACCCCACTGACAACCAGCAATCACAGGTCATATTTGTGAAATCCAAAATGGATTAATTTGATGACAGCAGTGGGGGTTGTGATCTGTCTCTGTATGCACGCATTTGTGTGCACAGTTTTGTCAAATGTCAAAGAATATTTACTTGTACTTTTTCCTATGACATAGGCATACAGTACTGTATGAGCACGGCAATATCATTGGAGAATAAAGAGAAGGTTCTTGAGCACTGCACTGCATGCGGCTTGTTGCATTGATGACACAAGGCATGCCAATCCCCCCCAAAAATTTTGACTTTTACCCTTTTTTTGTAATTTACATTGTGTGCGTTTTGCTTTTTAGTCATGATCTATGAACATCTACTTGCAAGTATCCAAATAAAAACCTCAAAATGTAAAATTACAGAATTCTGGTAATCAACAGGTAAAACGACAGTGTCATTAATCTGTGTTTATCACAACACTGATTTACAATTCTATCTTCGGCAGCTCTATTACATGTTATGCATAACTGCCTAAAGCTGGCTCCTATTATGTGTAGTCCTTCACTAAGCTAGGAGCAGTACGTGTTATCCGACTACTCCTCTTAAGTATAGTCCACTGAGAACATTAATCATAGGATCGTCTAAATTAAGTTTACCATAAAGCGTAAATAGGCTTAATGAAAATTAAGTTGTTTATGATGTGCATGATTACAAGGGTATCTTCTCTAAACTAGAAGTACTGGAGATGAGCAATGGGATTTGAGCCATTTGTTAACTGACAACTTTGATCAAACAGTTGACGCCCATAAGCATTCAAGCAAAGGCACAATAAATCATGGCATTGTAAATGGGGAATTTGAGTTCTTTGTAACGGTATTATATTTAATATTTATATGTACAAGCTCAACATCAAGTGGTAACCCATTACTGAAATTGTCTTGTTTGTTGTTGTAAACATTTGTTTTATTAAGCGTTTGAAATACTCCGATACAATGAAATCATTAATACAAATAATAAAAATATTAATCATATTACAATACTCCTGGCCAATAGACACAATATATGGTATACTATTTATATGGGCATTTTCCTAACAAGCGCAGTGTTAAAAACAATATACCCAGTACTAGTTTAAATAATGCTGTATGCTTTGACTGTCTAAGAACACAGGAACATCATAATGTGCAGCATGCAAATGTAACCACAGAACAGCAGTGAACACTAAAAGTCTTTGAGAGCATTAATTGTGTCTGCTTGAACAATGTCAATCAACTGATCCTTGCAACCAAAGCTGTTCACACAAATACATGAGTGGATGATGGAGATTTTGGGTTGTGCCGATGTACAATGTCACCGTTGTGATGCCACGCCCCCCCCACCCCCCCCCCCCCACCCTGTCTTTGCAGGCACGCGCGGAGCTGGAAACTTTATACATTGAATACACTGAAGGGTAGATTACCTTATTGACCTCATATTCAACAGTCCCTCCAGGACTTCACGATCGCAACAATTCGCGCAAATTCAACCAATCACCGTGAAGTCAGTGTGACTCGCAATTTTGACCAATCACCGCACCTTTGACCAATATCTGGAGTTTCCCGCGACTTCAACCAATCACAGCAGTCCCATGTGCCAGACCTTGCATCAGTATGTGACGCTAAGAGTTACTGACCAAGCGGGATTGTGAGAACGGGTTGACGTAACACGTTATGTCACTGAATTCGTTTCCTTGTTTCTGATATGAAGATGAGACGTGTGTGACACGAACATCTCACATTTACCAACAAAACGTACAACGAAAGACCGTGCAAAACATTTCAGAGCGTCCTGCCAACCTGTATATATTTTAACATCAATGTATGCTGTAACGATTTTTCACTCTAAAATCGCTGAAAGCTGCTGCTGTTTCCTGTCGGCTCTCTGCCGTGTGTGGGGCTGCTGATCAGTTCCCCCCCGCGACTGGCACACACACACACACACACACACACACACACACACACGATGGAGGAAAAAACGGAGATGAGACGTACACGATGACCTAAATTGAGGACAGTTACGCTCATTACTGTAAGTGCAATGATAAGTTAAAGTCCAATAGGGTTTGGCTGGCCGACATCACGATAGAGAGCCACTATCGTGATGCCATGCCCCCCACCCTGTCAGACACACTAATCCTAGTCGCAGGCGCTGGATGGGAAATTGACAAGTGCGTCGGTCTTAAACTAGCAAAGACACTTGCGTCAGGCTTTGCGCTGTGCTGCGCAGGGTGCAAGATAGGGCCCCTTAAGTGGAAGCTACTTTTTTCCCCCTTACGTGCAACCTATCTGTGAAAAAGACCATCGCTTTGATCTGACTCTACCTTCTAGTAACGTTGGACACAGCGGTCTCGAGCGAGAGAGAAAAAAAACGTTAACGTGGAACGCTATCACACTTTCCTTTCTCCCGACAACCGAAGTTTATCGACACTACTGTTTGAGTGCATCAATAAGTAAGTCTGATGTCCTGTAGGTACGGGACGATGTTATACAGGATTTATGAATGTACGTTAGCAACAGTAGGCTAATTCACGAGGGTGCTATTTTATGTGTGAGCTAATATTGCGCATCTGTTCATGTGCGCTGCAAGAGTTATGTTTGTTCATTGAATGCGTTATTCAGTGCAAACATAACCGAGAATGTATTTTTAATCTCAGTAATGATGGTATATTAGGTTATTACTGTCGCTCTGTTGAAGGCAACCGTCCCACGGTACTGTCGTTACGCAGATCACGGACATCTGATTGACTTTACTGCACCGGACTTAAGTGAAAGTAGATCAAGTTGTAAAAAACTGCCCCTACCAGCAGGGCAACATAGCCATGTAATACTGTCTATTTACAGAGGGCATTTAAATGTATGTCTGATCATTTCTATGTTAACAGTTAGCCCACAGTAGTAGAAAAAAAAAAAAAAAAACGCAACTTGTTTTTGCCATTTCAACTTCATTGCAACAAAAAAAACAAGGCTTTTTACAAAAGCCGCTGCAAATTCAAGCATTTTGGGCCGCAACAATCTAAAAAAAAAACGCTGCAAAATCCTGGAGGGACTGTTTCAAGGTTGGACTCTAGCACAAGACCTTTGCTGTACTGCTTAAAAGTTATGCAAATTAATAACATGGTAACCATTCGTAAGAAGAAGACCAATGCGTTTATGGGTGTATGAATGAGTGGTTCAAAATATGCATAAAAAATATGAAATGACAAAGACTACAAAAATAATTATACAACTGAATAAAATTCATCGATGAAAACAAAAGTCTCAAACACATCACCCACATGCCCTTTGTGCACGTGTACACAGAATTCTGCATACCGTATGTACAAACAAAAAGGTTGAAGAGAAAGAGACCACAGTTAAAGCTGCTTGAGGGAGAAGGGAGAGCTAAGCCGTGGTTATCAACACTTTTAAGCCTGCAGACTTCACAGCCATTTGCAAATGCTCCCCTTCATTACTAATTTGCCTTCCTTTTTCAATGGCACAGAAAGATGCTTGTGTTTCCACCTGAATCAGTGACAGACCGCTGCCAGTGGCAGCGCAGTAATGGTTTCCAGGGAGACAACAAAAGCACCGCTGCTAGATGTACAGGGATACAATGCGATACGCCCCATTTCTGCTCCAAGGCACAAGCCACTGAGTCCTCTATCCACCAAGCTTCTACTTGAACCCGTGTTTACCACATCATCTCAGGCAGTAAGAAGTGAGGATGTTGTTCCCACTCGCCGATGAGTGTGAGAGTCATTCCACCACATATGGCCATTTTGCAGGTTTTTAACATATATGATGAACAATGAAGAAAAAGAAAAAAAGTATGTCAATTATGTAAAGCTTTAACCAATGCAAAATGAATGTAAAAGTGTTCTAAATCTACTTTAACTCTATACTTGGCATTTAATCCATAGATCTTTATAATCCCATTAAGTAGAGGTGGTACGGTTCATGAAAAAACATCCGAACCGTTCGGTTCGCATGTCTCGGTTCGGAGCGTGTGTGCGTCGCACGGTTCGTCAGTACACTGCTAATGTGCACTAACCACTTACTGCCGTAGTGCCCACTTTCAACACTTATGTTAAAACACTTACTGGAAATGACGAGCGGGATGAGCGTGACAAACGCAACACATGGCAGCTGATTGGACGAATGCGTCACGTGGGTCTGACCGCTCCCGAATTTCAAAACAGACTCTAATGGCGTCTCGTTCTGAATATGACCTCGTATTTTACTAAAATAGTTCACCGAAACATGTTTCTGAAAACATTTTAAGCGAGAAATAGGCCATACAGCTGCTGAATCTGCTGTTTGTTTGATCGACAAAAGGTCAGTATTAAAGATTTGTCAGATTTTGAGAGGCGGCGAGTCGAGCCGACCGCTCCTCAAGTGGAGTGCATGGATGTATTAAGAGAACGGTGGAGAGTGGAGTGCTGCAGGTCACGTCACGTGTAGAAATGGCAAGTGGGAGAGATAAGGAAGGCTGCCCGGAGGAGAGGTTTCTTTTGTTGCAGGATGGTAGGGGAAGACTCATCCTTGATTGCCTCGCCCTGACATCCCCTACCCTAACCAATCCCACTCCTCTTGCCTAAACATAACCCTCCTCTTGCCTAAACCTAACCAACCCAACCAGAGCAGGCAACGAGTACTAGCCATTCAGGGATGAGTTCCCTAATGAATATTCATGAGTCTTACCCTACCATCCTGCAAAAAAAAAAAAATTGCTGCCCGGAGTTGGAGGATGCGCCTAAATCAAATTCAAAAATCTAATTCTTTTTAAAGCATTAATGGAATACATTTATGAGAAATAAATGTATCAAATGTGTTTTTGTGATTATAGGGGTATATTAAAAGGCAATTCACTTAGAACAAAATGGTAACTATTTACTATGCAGCCGACATTTTGAAAACATTGTAACTTGACGTAATTTGCCTTAAAAAGTAAAAACAAAGATAATGGACACATCTAGGGCTGCGATGGTATGGATTTATTCTTACTGCAGTAAAGAAGCAATGTATCACCGCTAGATGGCGGTTAACCCCATCCCTCACACGCCAAATCCTGAACACACTTGACATACGCAGAACCATCATCAATATTAACTTTGGGGGCTTAGCGATTTGAAAAAGTTTGTGAACCGTTCTCTAAATTAGTTTTCATTAATGATCAGCTGGGGTCAAAACACTAACATGCAATCAGCATGGCCTCTGTAAAAAAGCAGGAAGATTATGGAAGACAACGTAAAAACTTCTCTCAGCTAAAGAAATGATTAAAATGTTCAAATTGCAATTAAAAAAATACTCAAACGTTGCCGGGTTAGTTCAGTGGGTAGAGCAGGCGCACATATACTGAGAGGTTTATGCCTCAACACAGAGGTCCAGGGTTCAAGTCTGACATGTGACATGTGACAATTCCCTGCATGTCTTCCCCCTTTCTCACCTAGCTGTCCTGTCAAAAATGAAAGGCGGAAAAGTAATCTTTAAAAAATCAAATGTCACAGGGAGAAACAGTTAACAGCAAGCACTTATTAATGAAAGACACATTTCAAGTTCAGTGTTGTCTCGATCTTGCTCTGTACATTTTACTATCATTCTAATCCTTGTAATAGCTCTCGGCGTATTACAGAGTCTAAGCTTCCTTCTTGCATGACATTGATTTGTTGCAGGTGAGGAAAGACGGTAGCGGTTTGTTGCAGGTTTAGAGAAACAATATGCCTCAAGAAGGCAACAAAAACAAACAGCAGCACCATGTCGTCATAGAATACCATTATTGGGTTAAATCTTACATACAGCGGAGGGGAAAATATCAGGAATTATAACATATATAAGGAGAAGACAGAAAAGAGAAAGATTGGAAGGCATACAGCTAGTGGAGCGTACAACAACAAATTCCATATAATGCTGATGATGCCTTCAACCACCAAAGATATATCTGTCTGTTGTCATGCCCTTTGTAAAGCCTTTCAATAACACATGAAATTGGAATTATGTGCCTAATCTCAACATGTGTCCTGCTGGTGTGCATATGTCCTGCCACAAAAAAAAAAAAAACATGTTTTTTATTACCCAAAAGACAGCACTTCCCTCTCACTCTTGTGCTACTGTTTCTCTGCACTGCAGTCATTATAGTGATCTTGTTTCATTCAAGCAAGTAGAAGATGTTTATAAGTGGAACTGGAGGAAACCAGCAAGCGGGTTTTGCCAAACAGCCTCAGGCTGGAGTGGAACAAAAAGCCAATACTGTAATGCCCCCTAGTGATGAATTATGAAAATGCCAAAAGGAGACATCTCATGTGGCAAATATTCTAGCACAGAACATTGCATGTGTCATTTGTGAAGCTCTTTTGATATAAGAGCTGCATTAGGGAAGATACATGCATGTATTTACACAGCTTTTAAAAACAACAGGACAATATGTCACCAAAAATATCTTGATATCACTGAAACATCCTACAGCAAGTTAACAGTAGAGCATCAACATAACTAAACTTGCAAAAGAGATGCTAGGAAAAAGTAGCTATTGTCACCTGCACCCCGCAGCTTCTTCTCTCGGCCCTCTATTAAGCCACCCTCTCAAGTCTGAAAATTTGGCAAATCCCCGGAACAGACTACACCGTACTGCTATACGTCTTCAGTCTGCTCATATTTAGGATTCCACCGACCTCACAGGGACCCATTTTTTAAATCTTCCAAATCAATCAGATTTCACACTCTTTTTTTGCTCTAAGTAAGAGGGCCTCTATCCATAATCCTGTTCCTACTGCTTGTCAGAATGACAACAAGAACAGAAGCCTGTGGGCGTGTGTGTGTGTGTGTGTGTGTGTGTATGCACATGTACACAACTGGACACAGGGTGGTCTGCTGAAGAAGAACTACAGACAAGACAGTAAAAGCAGAACAACAAACAGTGTGAGAAAAGGGAAATTAATTTGAACTGTTAGTCGTGCTGAATTACAGCAAAATTATGTTTGTTCAAAGTTTACATTTGAAAAGCTATGTTAAACTGGTAATGGCACTTCAAGTTCAATGTGAACTTCTACATAGAAAAAGCAACACAACCTCAAACTAAAATGCCTGACATAAAAATGAATCAGTCTTAACTACAGCCACTTTGTCAACCCCACTTCTTAAATAAGCGATAAAAATCATAAAATCATTCAAAAATAAAGCGATAAAAGTAAAAATACCTCCAAGAAAACTACACGTCTGTCTGGATTGAAAGTCAGTTAAATAATGCTATTCTCTCCAGTTGCTCAAAGAAATGCCTGTCTGTGCATTTGCTATTTGTTGTGAATAAACATGGACTGCAAAACACTCCAGCGGTCACTGTGTAAAAATATAGTATATTTTTATAAATAGTTTATAAAGAATAAAGTGGGACAAATAATTCCTGTGTGTTCACACTGAAAGCACATAGGGACTTAATCATAGATTATTTCATTTTGGATAATAATTAGCCTACTTGTGTCAAAGTTCACCAGAGTAAACTAATGTGCCAGAGCTGTTCTTGCCTTATTGCAAATATGGACAGTACCAGAAGCTTGCAAGCTAACTAGCACTCTGGTAAATGAAAACAAAAGCACATTTAGGAATGTAATTACTAGCTACAACGGTAGCTTGCTACATTTTGTATTCAGTTTTGTGACCACTTCTTAAAAAGGTCAAATCCGTTTGCTTTAGATTGACCTTTTTTCCCCAAATGTCTTCATAGCATAATTTAAAAGCACACAACTTATACAGTACTAAGGCCTTGGAACTAGCTCACCTAAATGTAATATTTTCTAGTCTGTAGTCTTTTTTAATGTTGTCACATACACCTGTGCTTTTCATCACGCTACACTATGACGTGCCAAATGACTGCTGTAGAACTGCTGACTGATGTTTGGACATTTTGTGTGATGGACAAAAGTCCATCACACTTAGAAAGTACTGGCAGTAAGCTGCTAACAGGCTGACTACATTAACAGCTGGTCAAAAACAAAACACATTTATAAAAAAATGAAAAAAAAAGTTACATTTCATCATTGGTTTTAATCACTGCCTGCAAACTACAGTTGCATCAGGAACACTTATCTTAAAAACAATAAGAGGAAAGAACTAGAGTTTGAGCTCTGTGAAAACCGTCGCCAGTGTCGAGGGCTATGACTAACGTTAGCCCACATGCGATAAACAGGCGTTAGACTTGTTAGGCCTAACGTTGCATGTATTATTGAAGAAATAAGAACTATAGTGGAGGATTTTGATAACTAGGGTCAAGATTTTTTTTTTCCATGTAGTCTTTAAATGTATCTTTACTTGTGTTTCATTTACTAGACATTGCTGACCCCTTAACTTTACCAAGGGCAGATATTCTGTAGCCCATAGTTTAAAAAAACATTTAGCCAACACCAATTTGTCTTGCTTTTGTCAACGTTTTCATTCTTAGTATGACATCAAACTTTTCTTTCTTTTTAGGCCAGCTGAGAAGGACTGAGCCGTCAAAACCATGGAGATCTATTTTTTTTATTTTTTTTTATTAAAGCAATTGTATTTTTGCCACTTTGGCCATTCACCTATTCCAATGTGCATCTTGCACACTACATTCGCACTACCTTTGCACTATTACTTTGCACTGTACATCCTTTTATCTTTACTGTTTATTGTTGTTTTTATATTGTATATTAAAGTTTGAAATCCCACCAAGTTTGCCTGTTCATTCATTCCTACTCATGCACAGACAGTTTAAAGTTATAATAAAATTGGTATCATTGTTAGATTTTTAAAGTTTAGGGGAATATAAAAAAGAACATTAGGGGAACGTTCCCTAAAGGTTGCAACGTGAGGGGAACGTTCTCTAAAGGTTACAACGTTAGGGGAACGTTAGGAGAACGTTCCATAAAAGGTAAAATAACGTTAAACCGACTTTCCATTTCAACCAAACCCAATGCGGCAAAAACACAACCTACTCTAATGAGTGTGATTCAATTTCACTAAAATAGCCCATGCCATGGTTG
Source organism: Zingel zingel (assembly GCA_023566125.1). Classification (NCBI taxonomy): domain Eukaryota; kingdom Metazoa; phylum Chordata; class Actinopteri; order Perciformes; family Percidae; genus Zingel; species Zingel zingel. The sequence continues at coordinate 11,770,070 of CM042336.1, read as the reverse complement.
TTGCTCTGTAGATCAGCGCTCAGTGCTGTTACCTGTGGCCAGAGGCTATATTGCAACAATAATGATGAAGGCCTACTGTAAGGCATGATCGACAGCATCTATCAGTCCTGCATCAGGGCTACTAGAAAAACCTAACTGTGTATGTTTATTTTTTTAACACGCCGTAGGCCTATGTACCGTAAAACAATTTTAGTCATCATAATGGATTCAGCTGCAACCGCCTTTATTTCAGGGACTGGTGTTATAATTATTTTTATGTACCTGCCCTGCTATTAGCCTACTGTAATCTGTTTTGCTATTTTGTCACAGCATCTGCTATGTCTGCCCCTTAATGCCACATCTCATCAATGTTCATAGAAACCACATTGTTAGATGGTTTATTTGGGCTACACTCATGTGAAAGATTTTTCTGACCGCATTTAAAGGTACACAAATGCACACAAACAGACAACAGGCATACCATGAAGCATTACATTTTTTTTCTGTAATTTGAATGTGAAATTTTGGAGTGGACACAATGGAAACTGTTTTTACTGTGCAATAAAATCATTTTAAGTCGATTCTGAACCACGAGAGTTGTGTTGATTTAAAGGGGGAATAATAGAAAAAATTAAAAAATTAAAAAGAAAAATAAGGAGTTGGCTAAAAATGGAATACGGGGAGAATACATGATGCAGAGTGAGGGCAGGGGGGGATTTAGTAAGAATGGAAAGACTGAGGTAGGTTGACAGAGTGAGAAACCATACAGGGATGAAGGATGTGAGTGAACTTGAGGGACAGTTTGAGAGAGAGAGTGCAAAGAGAGGAGAAATGAGAAAAAAGAAGTCTGACTGACAGTAGACACTGAGCTCAGCTGATGGTCCCTAATGAAGTACGGCAGCTGCAGAGGTGGAGCCCATATGACAGGCCCACTCTGACGGACGGTGGAGAAGACACACCAGAAGACAGCTAAAAATTAAGCATAGCAAAACTATGATAGACGTGCCATGCAATGAGGAGCAGAGTCAGAACATTGTCAGGATTCTCTGACTACATTGCATGATGTACATGTTTCCTTTTCTTCCTCTAGTGAAGATCAGAATAATTATTTTCGGTCTGGAATTTACATTTAAAAAAATCATTATCTTACTTAATTGTATTTGTGAGTTGTCTTCCTACAAGTGGCAACAAATAGTTTATTTGTAGGCAGATGAGTTGGGGTGAAAATCCATCCTCTACCTGTTTTTCTAAGTCAGTTATGCGGTTTCCACATATTCATGTCTTTTTTAGGAACTTATTTTAGATATTTCCAGCACTCTTCTGTTGGAGAGTCGATAAAATCCTGAAATACCTGTAGTTAATCATCTTCACTGTTTCTGCTGGAGCATGAAGACATTTTCAGGGGCAATGTGCTGGAGAATTAAAATAAAGTGAAATAATACTAAACATATATAATATAATCCCTCAGTCTTTTCTTTTAAATGAAGGTTACACTCTTCACCTTGATTACATATTAACAATTTAAAAAAAAGACTAGGCCGCTTTTCATTCTATAATGAAGGCCTACCGAGATACAGAGTGACACATTAAATAAACACACATAAATACAGAGTGACAATGAATTAAAGTAAATGTTATAGTGCACATTGTTGTGAATGTCGAGATCAAATAGCTTTTTTTATTTTGGTTGCAAAGTCCTCTACTTCCCTCTTGAGGATGAAAAAAGTATGTTAGTTTATTTAGTGTTCTGAATCATCGATATAACAGAAAAATCTGAAGACCTTTCAGGGAGCCTCGGATCATTTCCAAGACATTAAGGAAACATTTACATTCTGTTAGAACACCCACATAACACACAAATCCTTTGGAAGGAACTCAAATGTTTCAGCATTGCCCAACCGTAACAATTTCCCAGACCTGATATTACTTCAGCATTATTTCGTAGATCATTAATGAACCAACATTTTGAATGTTAAATTATTCAATCTGATGGTTTGTGTAACAGTTAGAAGAAAGTAGACTTGGGTTTGACACATCCTTGATCAAACTTATTAAATGTATACCCAAATATAAAGTATTTAAGAGAGGCACTAGCATGATTCTCTGAAATATTCATATTTAGTTTGAGTGTGAAAGACTTTTACACTTTCAGGTCACATTCTGATCCAGTGGCACATTAATCTATAGTATTTCCTCTGCCCATTATTTACAGAGCCACAAGTTATCATTTCATCAGGATAGACCTTTCTTTTTGTGTGTTTAATGTAAAGTGGCAGGTGTCCTTGTAACACTCAAGGATTGAACACTACCTTACATTAAAGTCAGAAATATAAAATATTGACAACTGGCAACAGAAAATGTGTATTTAGGTTAAAACATTTGTGAGGCCCCACTATGGAGGAGGAAGAATATCTAGTGAATGAAAACAACCTGCACAAGAGTGACAGAATTAGATTTGGCATCCACAGGTGCCAGAAAGTCATTGGAATGAATTATATCAATCCGTGTTCATAAAGGTGGCCATCTGCAGTACTTTTCATACACAGCAATGCAATGTGGTTTATGTAAAATTTATTCACAAAAAAAAAAAAAGAATACTTTTGTTCATAGTCAGAGGTGGCACAAAGTGTTAGAACTGCATGATTTTTAGTTGGGTAGCAAATACTTAGTTAGGTGCATTAACAATACATGACAGCAGGTGGCAGCAAATCACTATATTTCCCAGCAGTTGTTGAATACAATGGTGTGCATATATTGTTTCAGTAAGAACTACTTATTTAGGAAAGACAAAGTTCATCATCAGGAACGTATTTAACAAAAAAAAAAAAAAATACATTATATATATATATATATATATATATATATATATATATATATATATATATATATTTTAGCATTGTGATCAGAGACCAGGTTTCCTCTTACTAAATAATAAAGATTCAAGAACAGCAAATTTGAAACTTTGTGCTCTTAAATATAACAGCTTGACACACAGATATGCTTGAATAAAATTGTTTATTTAACAATTATTAATCAATTAAAATAAAATTAGATGTTACAAAAATTATTAAATCAAAGAATTGTACAAATCATGGCTCCAATTTAATCTGGTCATGACGTAGAAAAATACAAAAAGGCACTGTGCATTAGAGTCTGCTGCATATATAAAACAATTTAAACCCAAAACAAAAACAAAAAAAAATAGTCCACTACTCAGATTTACAACATGTTATTATTAATAATCCCCCTCCAAAAACAAACGCCTTGTCTATCTCTAGATGACAATTTCACATGTCCTACCAGTGCGGACCTGCTGCTAATATGAGCTATTTTTTAAAGAAACATGACCGACAACTGAATAATTGATACGGTTAAAGACACACACACAAAAAAAATGAAGCTTATAACTGTACGGAGTGTGAAAAGAAAAACAAACAATTGACCAGAAATACAGTGTAAAGTAATACAACAGTAAAGGATGTGTGAAGGTGTGCATGTGAGGAGATAGGGATGTGCCTCAAGCTACTGTGCCACATACTTTTCTACCAATAAGCAATCAAATCAACATATTTACCCATTTCCCTGTAATAGTATAGCCCCTGGACACCTACTAATGGTCAGAGATATTTTGGTATATTAAAACCTCCTCTGGTTAAAGTTTGATGAAAGGAGAGACAAAAGAAAGAAGTATGCATGTTATTTGCAGAGCTCAATAAACTCAGTGTACCAACAAGAATCAGAGGTTGTAAGTTTTCACACCTAACAGTCCTACGAAAAGGCCTCATCAGCCAAAAACCTGTGTGGGTGTCCTGCAGCTTCATATTTACATAGATCCTTGGGATCCATTTTTAAGTTGTGTCAAAAGAGTGCCCAAGATGTTGAATTAATTTTCAAAATATACAACAAAAAAACATGTTTTGTGTTCTTCAAAAGGAAGGTATAATATGTCAAAAAGAGATAGAATTGGGGCAGACACCTCATAACACTGAGATGGGAGTAATCAAACAAACAAAAGCATTCAACAGAGTTAGAGAAAGTAGAACTGCAAGAAATTTGTTACTTCTTCATGTAAAATAAATCTTTATCTCTTGAGTGGTAAAGTGGCTTTTTTTGTGACACATTCTTTGCTGACCTAACGCTTTGCTTTTGAGCTCCAAAAGTCCAAACATGATCAATAGCAAAATATTTTAGGCATGTTTTTTACTTCTTACTGTACCTTTGTGGTTCTCTGTGCAAAATCACTATTCATTCAAAGCTTTGGGCGGTTCATATCACCAAGATAGCTATTAAGGACACCTGCCATTCTTTTTACAATCTCTTTGGCATCCAGTTTCATGTCCAACTTTCTGTTATGAAAAGTATATCAGCTAATACACATCCCAGTTAGAAGGCGTAAAACTGCGTAGCAGTCATAGTGCATAGCAATTTCTTTTGGCATCCAGTAACTGGTTTAAGTTTATTGATGCTTTTGCTAAAATCATAGGAAACCATGCTCATCAAGTCCTTTTGGAGTAATTGGGTTCCACTTTGCAGTAGTCTTTGTAGTAGAATAACCTGCAAGACAAAAGCCAAAGACTGAATCAATGCATTTACAATAAGGCTAAAACAGTTACACAAACAGTATAAATAGCATTAATACTAGCATATGGTACCTGATTCTGATCTGCTTTTGGAAATCTCTGGTGGCTGAGCATCTGGCAAAGGGAGCCTTCCTTCGACATCACTCTCCCCTGATGACGTATGGTCCTCTGCTTTTATGTAAAAAGCAGGCTTCTTATGGTATTTGGCCCGGTAAGTGTCAGTCATACAGCTATCCACAGAAAAGTAAGTGGTGGGAAGAACCGTATCTGTCAGATAAGGGGAGTCTGGACCGTCATCGTGTCCAGGTTTTGGACTTGGTAACCTCTCGTCGCTCTCGCTGGCTGACAGATCGTTCCTGTCCTGGTCTGATGACCCCGACTTGGAGCTGGCATCCGATGAAAGCCTGTGCTCGGCAGGTGTCTCAATCCACCGACGGAGGGTGGTGTGCGAGAGTGAGGACACGCCATTTTTGGGTTCATTGCGGGGGCTCGACCGTGTTGGCACCTCCGGCGGTTGGGAGTGGACACCAGATGGGTCAGTGGGACTGTTGCCAAAGGTCTTGGGGGGTAAAGGTGGGGGATAGTTGTGCGAGAAAGGGTCTATGTGGGCAAGAGTGGCACACTCTTGTTCAGAGAAAGGTCCAGCGAGGTCATCTGAGCTGTTCCACTCAGAACTGCTGGTCTTTGCCAAGTAAAGAGGCACGGGGCTCACAGGGCTGCCCTCCACCTTTTCCTCTTGCTCGCTGTCCAGACTATTGTTCTTTTCCAAGATCCCGGGAGTGTATCGGAAGGCTCTTCTTCTGTTACAGAACAAAAACACAAACATCAGTATTTTAGTTGCCCTTGTGCCAAATCCACTGACTACTTGTGTTATGTTCTTTACAGATCTTGGTTTACCTTTGTATTGGCTGACCAGAGAGGTTGTCTGCGTCTTGTAGATCCAGAGATTGTCTTCCTAGTTCACCTAGACAATAACGAAGCCTCATGAGCATAACAACATACTAATTTGTAAATGTATGGTCATCACCACCAGATGGTCAAAATAGAGCTAGGGTCTGTCATGGGTTTCTATTTAAACATGGCTACAGTATTGTTTTCTGTCTCTCCAGCAAAGTCATGTTATCTAACAGAGGTCATGGTGAGGTCCATTGCCTGGTGCTGTGAGAGGAAGTATCAAAGCAGCTCGTCTGGCAGAGCACCCTCAGGCCCCTTGTGTACCACTCTGACTGTCTGATTCAGCCAAAGAACATGGCTTCTCAAAAGGGAATTTGGGTTAATATCCAGGCCGTTAGCTTTGAGCGAACAGTACTAATGAAACAATAAGGACCCTGAATGAACTCTAGTAGATTTAGAAGTTGGAACATGCGCAAACTAATAAGAGCAAGGAAAACTATCAATCCATTAAGGTCAATCAGGTCATAATGTGATGTCAATGAATTACGCTGCAATCATTTTCAGATAATAGCTGATTCCACCCACTAGATCAGCAAAAACACATGTTTAGAAACAAGTCCCTAAGTGGGGGCTGATGTGGAGCTTAGCCAAGTTAGTAGGGTGGGTGTGATTTACAAGGCCTGAGACAGACAACAGCTGACTAACAGGACAAGGAAGAGAGTGAGTGGCTAAGGACCATCTGTGATGTGTCAGCATACCCTCTTTTTTTCCCTGTGCTCTCTCAAAGCATTAGTGGCTAAATCCTTTGTGCTGGCATGCAATTACGCCAGGGTCAAACTCCAGATCCCTCTCCACAACACTATTGCATTTTTAAGCCGCTAAGTCCATGTGGCAATTCACAATTTGATGACGCTGATCTGCAGTGTTGGCAAGCAACCACAACAATATCATTCTCAAAAACAAAACAAAAAAGGATGCAGTTTACAATGCTTTTTCCTCTCGAAAATCCCTTTATCTTTATGGTCAAGTGCACGGTTGCCAAGAGAAAGCTTGAAGGAGAAAGCAGCTAAATTACAAAAGAGTAAGGTGACTGGTTTGCTGAGCGCCTGTCCGTCACGGTTAAAATCAAAAGACCCGAAAACAGCTATCAAATAATCGCTATAATTCCCATCCGGGTTTAATGTAAATCAATTCTTCAGGTTCAGCGTCTGGCTAATCTTCATTTTAGTAGAATTTTGGGATCACTGCTGTAGCTGTGGACGCCAGCAAAACAGATGTACTCAAGGTGTCCTGCTGTTTACATGGCCTACTGCACTTTCCTGGGAAACCGTCCCATCTACTGCGATTGCATGGATTAGGCTGTGGTTCAGTGGCATTCAATGTACTATCCAAACTGCACCAAGTGGTGTGCAACAAAATGTCCCTGACATTAACTGGAAAGCATAAAGTCAAGTTGCTAAATAGTATAAAAGAAAGTGAAGCTGTCTGATGTATACATGTTTTTTTGCACTTGCTAAATGTGTGAGCTATCAGTGATTGACATATTAAGGGCCATGCTATGCGTCTCTGTACTATACTGTATATTCACCTTTTAAAAACACATGCGAGGATAGATATACCCTACTCATGTAAATCACTCACAGACCGGTCTCTAATCCCATTCCAACATATAGAACACCTCTGAGAAAAGTTCAAGAGAGGCACCTGTTTGGGGCCTGCGGTTATCCACTAAACAAATATTCAGGACATTTAACTGAAGAGAACAGAGAAATTATCCGACATAATTTCAATTATACCAACTGCCAGAGTGTGAAACTCCCAGAGGTAATAAAAAATGTTCCTCTTTACAGACCATAACAGCAAAACCAAAATAAGTTTCTAAAACATTGTACATTCAAAAATTCCTGACAGCCCTTTGAAGTTTTGTTGATGTGACCAAAAAACTAAAACTATACACATTTCAGTTCTAAGACTGTCAAGATGAGATTTGTGGTTCTGTGCGTTCTTCTGTCTGGGGTACTTAAAATTCTTGAACATCAATCAGCATGCATATTTGCAGTTCAGCTTTGCATTAAGACCTGAACTATGTTGGGAGGAGAGACTAACTCCAAAACGTCATCACACATTCTTAAAAATCAACTGGAATAGCTTTTTTTTGTGTCTGTTGATATGATACAGAGATAGGAATATTAAGACAAATGCCACAATGCAACTATGTACTCATACCATGGCATTAACACATTAACGCAGAATAGCATTACAGCTCTCAACATACTAGCTGCTGAAGATGTATGCAGACAAACACAATGGACAACTCCATCGATTGGGATAAAGGATCTACTCACCATTATTCCTTATTATCTTTTTCTGAACTTTATGTCAAAAGTATTGTTTCAGATAGGGACACTAAGAGTATTTATCTCGTACAAATTATAATTTGGGGTTTTAAACATAGATGAGGGCTACATAGATAATTACACAACTCTTCTGTTTATGTAATCCTCACTTTGAGGTTGATATGTTCATGTGCAAACTGAGCCATAACAGCTTCTCAAGTGAGTTTCTATGGACTCTTCACAAGGTTTGCAGCAGCCAGCTGAGCCAATCAGGACAAAGGTATGATTTACTGTCAAGATAGCAGGTAGAGTACACCCATCTCCTGATAGCCGTGACCTTTCATGCGGTTATAGATAGAATGTTCCGCTGCCATTTCCATTTTGGTATAATGCAGCTCAATGAGATTTATTCACAACAAGGACAAAAGGTTGTCATTAATGTGACTAAGATGGGCCCAGACCTCGACATTAGGTCCCTCTTTTGATAGAACGAACCAGCATAAGAATGAATGCCTGTGGTCAAAATGTCAACTGAACTCTTTACTACTGCCCCCCCACATGTGTGTGCTTTTAGAAAGGATTTTGGACTTTAATGGACTACTGGAATCTGCAGCTCAGGCCAGACTACCGCCGCTGAACTTGTGCCAAATTGACTCTGGACACATTATCTGCAGCTTGTCAATACAAATTGCAGACAACAGGGCGTAAATATTCCATAAGGAGGAATCTCAAAGGCCCTATCAGAGATTTTTAACCAGGTTTAGGTTTAAAAATTAAGCATTTCAAGTCATTCATCAAATAAATCAAGACTAACTCAAGATACAGCTGTAGATACTTTTCAAATATAAAAATAAGTCTTGAAATGTTACTAATCACAGAGGAGGCATGTAATTGAACCCAGTTCAGTGTGTGATCAGAGGACACTGTCATATCTTCTGAAAGGCACTAGGGGGCAACCACCCTGAGTGAGTAAATAAAACCATGGAGTGCTTTTCATACAAAAACACAAAACACAAACCTTTGTACAAAATGTATGTTTGTGCAATCAAGATAAATACTAGCCTTAATAATGATAAGTTCAGGGGACATCCTTTAGAGAAATTTTAAAAAACAAAACAAAAGGGATATTGCAGCAGTGAATAAATAACCATGCCTGCCACAGAAGTGTTTGACTCTTTGCCAGGGATTCCTTTCACATGAATCACTCTGCATGTGCAGATGCTCACAGGCAGGTTTGTGTAAAAGCCATTTTCAAGTCTGACTAAAACTAAAAGCAGACAAAATTGTAGCTGCCGTTTCTATGCTACATTACATAACTTCTTGGAACCTTGAAATAACTGCAGTGCTACTAAATGGCATTTCCATTGCCTCATGTTTGAATACCACCTTCTGACAAGCCCAGTCGTGGCATTTTCTGCCCGGCTGGGCACAGCTGGGTGGCCCCTACAAGCGCACTCATCTCCCTATCTTATTCAGGATTAACTCACCGTATTCCTGTTGAGGGAATTAGTGAGGCATTTTTCAAGATATTTGTTAATTTAAAAAGATATTTTTCTTCCTTTCTCTGTGCCGATACTGTCTATTACAAGCAAGCGTGTGCTAGGTAAAGAATGTGAAGGGCGTCCAGGCGTCAAACCCCCTCGTGCTATATCCATGTCATCTAATGTCCCTCATCCTGTCTAGAAGATAAAACTAACCATTATTGCAACTGCGCAACATGACTCATATTTGAGGCTCATCGTATTTTATTTTTGACAGACCCCCAATTTTGTATCCCGATGGATTTTAAAGCTGGTTTACTTCCAAGAAGACATTATTCACTAAAGTGAACAGTTAACAAAGTCCTTTAGGTTCAATTTTCACCCTTTCCCGTGTCATGTTTGATGAACTGAAGACCTGTTACAAACCAGGATTTTTATTTCTGTCAATAATGTAGAATGTGTTTCATTAAGGTTTAAAGGACAACCAAATTAATTTTAAAAAGCCAGTTCTTTAACTTTCTTTTTTTTTTGTACTTGGCTTGATGTTTCCTTTAAGTCCCGTACATTTCTCTGTGTGCTGCACAACATAAACTTTACTCAGGAAAAAGGTCAAGGCAAGTCAGTGAGGAAGCAGAGCACACATATTTCCATACAGTATCCATTCAATCAGGCTGTGACCTTACAGTACTGATGGAACAATAAATCAAGGAAATTGCTTAGTACTATCTAAATGTTTCAGATCCTTACAACACACCGAAGTCTACTGGGCAGAGGAAATGTCTTTAATGTCAGGGCCAATCCTTTGTGAAATCCTGATACTTTAATTTATGGCTTATTATATGTACACAATGTAACACACATAATACATATTTCTTCTTGATTTGTGTGTAAATTACATGCTAAATATTTTACATTTTCCTATTTTTGCTTTAATGAAACCTACCACGTCTAAAGAATACAAATCCTAACCACTGCTAGCTTTCTCTGATGATGTACAGTACACACAGGTTTTGCCAGGAATATACAGAATAAGCAGATATCGCTAAAACAAAGTTATTGGTATGCAGAAATATGAAATTATGTAAGTGTAAGAGAGGTACTTACCAGTGGGAAATATAGAGTGCAATATGTCAGCCTTTAAATCATCACATTTTCTCCGAGGGAAGTGATCCCTTAAATACAAAATAAAGTCAATTATTCATGCATTGTAGATTGCCACAAGATATTCCAAAGCATTATCTTTTACCAACCACTTAAAAAAAAGACTAAGATGGATCCAAAAAAAGGAGGAAATAAACCCTCATGATCTCAGCCTACATATGTTTTTATCATGATTGATTTGCATGGTGTAATCTGACACTTTTCTTGAATGTGGAGACAGCACATGTACAAACAGCTTATTGTGAAAACAACTGATGTTTACTGTGGGGCACATGTAGTTTCCTAGGATAGGCTTTGTATTTGCTGTTAAATGTATAAAAGATGTACTAAAACTAATCAAAACTTGTGGGAAGAATAGATAATCAAAAGAGCAGCACTTTACCAATTTACTGTCAAGAGATAAGCTTGAATAATTCACTAGTGGTTGAGAAAGTCAGCTATTCGCTCCGAGTACTGGAGTTGTCAGCTAGTTGGGTTCATTATCTCCAAACAAGACCTGTACCACAAAGCCAAAAAATGACAGCCCCGCATAATAAGGCTGGAACATCTGCCTTGTGTGCGTTTATGTTAAATGGGTATTGCTATTTTTAGAACAGTTTGTTATGTTTAATCATTTAAAGATGGCAGCACCATTGAGACTAAATCCATAAATGAGTAGGGCATGGGATGACAAAGCAGCATTCTGACACTGGCATCATACAGCAAAAACATTTCTGCATCATACTTTGCAGAGCCAAGAATTTGTGTACTTGGCTAAGAAAAACCTAGATCTCAGACAGTCTTTTTTTACCTTGTCAGATGCAGCTCAGGTGTGGGCCGCAGGTCCTTGGAAGAAAGGTTCTCTACCACAGGGGAGTCGAGATTTGCTGAGCCATTGCTTAGTCTGTCACTACTTTCATATCCAGATTCAGTTCGCTGGATCTTCCAGTTGTCATTCCGCACTTTTAGAGTTGCTGAGCCCTTTGACCTGTCCTTGTCATCAGAGTCCAGCGAGCTCCGGCTGCCACCTATTTCATGCCTCTGCTCATCCTCATAGATGGTCATTAGGCTCTTGGGTTTGCGTTCTTCTCGGCCTCCCCATGTAAAATCTCTGTCTCGCTCTCGGTCACGGGAGGGCGACTGACTGCTAGGTCTTCTCCGGGGGCTGTGCTGCCTTCGCTCTTGATTTACCGAATTACCACTAATAACGGCACTCACAACACTGTCCACATTTAGGGCCTCACGCATGGGCTTCCAGGGGCGGCTGGACCTGCTGCGACTGTTCCCTCGACTTGCAGGACGCTCTCTGGAGTCTTGGCTGCTGTCAGTATCATATCCGTTGGAGACTTGGTCTAATTTCCGGCTGTAATGACCGCTACTGATAATGGGCACACTGGGCAACACTTGGACCCTTGAGTGAGTGCGAGCGGGTTCATGTGAGGACCGTCCACCAAGGTAGGGTGTTCGTTCAGTCCGTGTGGGACCTTTTCCTTGGCTGCTGTACAGACGAGTTTCCAGGTGTTGTTTGAAGCCATTCTCTGGAGGGGAGACGGAGCGGGAGTAAGTCCTGTCCTGACCTGGATCTGGTTTTACACAAAATACATTTCATGAGAGCTTGAATTATGATAAAAGCTAAAACACATTCTAAATAGATTTTTTTTAAATCAATGATGCAAGAATATAACACTTGTTTAAATATAAAACTAATCCATTGAGATGGTAAAGTTATTTATATACAGTATATCTACTTAAACCTTTGTCACCTTCAAACTGCCAAAATTCCTATCCATAATTTAAAAAAAAATGTATGCATCAAATGTAGTACCATATCTTTTGTTTAAAAAGTTATGTATACAAGGATATAATTGTATCTGATTGTCACATATTCCCTGATGCACCTGATGCCAAAAGACAGTGTCCTGAATAATGTTACCAAGACCACACAATTGACTTTCACTGAACCCTCAACACCAAGACACAAAGCTGTGCTAAAGCACAGTGTAGGTTGGGCAGAAAGTGAGGGGAGGGCATGACAACAACAGGGTTACTGACATGTATGTGTGCCGATGACAGGAAGATGTGAATTACATCCGACAGGAGTCAATTTCCCTCCGTGGTGTGTACACAGAGAGTAGTCAGCTCACGTACAGACGCTTATGCAGATACACATGATGAAAGGTAGCCCTTTATTGTATTTTTGTGTGTATATGCATACATGCGCGTTTTCCAAATGCACAAGTGACATGTCTGCACATGATAGTGTGTTACGAATGTGTGTCTACTACTATTTCAAGGACACTTCCAGACATAATAGCCACTTTCAAAATATATGGCCAGACATCCTTCTTGGAAACTACTTCATCTGTGTCAAGCTATACATGCACCCACACATCCATATTACTCCACATAGCAGTGGCATTTATAAACAGCACTCAATTGTCTGCATGAGATTTGTTTAATCTTCTAAATAAAATCAAAAAGATAATTCTATTTAATTTTGCATGGAAAATGTGGCATTATAGTTGTATTGTACGAGTACTCAATTTTAAGGTTTGTTTATCCAATGCATTTTCATAACTTAAAGCTGACAGTGTTTGAATCAGAGGCTGCATCTGATCCAGCCAGATGGATCATCTGATGTTTGAGGGTACAAAAAGGATTTAATACTACATACATATAAAAGTCAGTCATTGGAAAGCCTGCAAGAGATACAGTTCCTATTGCTTTGGATTTCTGCTGACTGCGTGCCAGAGTTAAATCACTTCAAAAACTGCTCTCTACATTTTTGCTTGAAAAGGATACCGTGTGCTTTAGAGAGTGATGAGTTGTCAACAGTACACAAGGGTTTTGATCATTTTGGAAGAATAGTAACATGTCTAAATCAATACAGCCAGAAATAATTTATAAATACCTTGGGGTTATCCCAGAGAGCAGCAAAGTTGCTTAAGCTTTCTTGGGTGTTTTTTTTCTGGAGAAGAATTTTTAGCGAAGTGCTAGCCTGGGCATTAGCCCCGCTGCTGTAAATTTAAACTACTTACATTAACTTTAGTGTCACCTCCAGCCTCGTCATTCATCATGGCAACGCCACTAGCTTCCTTTAGCCGACTGCATTCAATCATGATGGGACGTGAGCCCGCTGCTAACACAGGCTACGGATGTTGACATGGTGGATTTGGGAGTGTTTTACAATGTACTAAAAGAGTATTAAAGCAGTAGACCAATCAGCCTCCAAATTCATACCAACACAGAAACTCAATTTGTGAGGTAAAAGGGAAAATAGTGGCAGGAATATACATTTTTTGATAGAAATTCTCCCTCTAAATAAATCATACAGTATGTTTAACTATTCTACTATTATAGATATAATTTAAAGTGTATGTTTGTTTGTAAATGTCCATGTAGACCACAGAGTGGGCAAACAATGGCTCTGAATATGAGAGTAGGATGAAGGCAGGCTCCAACAGACGTCAGCACTTAATCCCCTTTTTGACACCTTGCTCTCGAATCGCCTACGCGTTACATAAAGACTGGGGAAGTGGAAGGCTAGCCTTTTGTTTCTTAAAACCCGGCAACTCTCATGTGCGTGTGTATGTGTTGTATTCCATGTGCACATGTGCCACATCTAAACATCTGTGACCAACCTCTGTTGCGTGACTCTGGCCTCCGTTGGCCGCTCCTATCAGGCTCTCTTCTGGATGGATGCATCCCACGCACCTCTCCAGCTCTTTGGGCAACTCCTCGAGAAATCTCCCTGATGCGACTCTTGAGATCGCTGGTGCCAATTTTCACTACAAAACATTAGAGATGTCAGGTATTACCATACAGAATTTGGCAAAATGTCCCTAATGGAGGGACAGAGGAGATATAACCAGTATGTAATTAATGCTGGATTATTTTTTTTTTTTTTTTTTTAAATCTCAGCTGAACCTCTGCTGAATCAGGTGGGGATTTCCACCACTGCAGACGTCATTAAAATTATTATTTTTCTTAGTGTACATATAGATATCTATTGTCACTACATCCTTTTCCTTGTAACCGTTGTCCATCTTTCTAATCCCCAGAACCCACAAGGCACTGAGCATGCAGAGTGTGCAGATGGAGGCAACATTACAGCGCATCAGTGTGCCGATGTACACGGTACATTTTCTGCTACATGAGGGGAAAGGCAGCAGGGTGGAAACACATCCATGCAGAGGTTTCACTGCTCTGTCTCATATTTTCACTTTGAAACACAAGGATTAGTCTAGAACTAGAAAATGTTTCATGAACTGGAAATGGAATGATCATACTGTGGTCCTGTTAGCGGTCTGAGATTTCAACAGATATCTCTGTGAAGAAAACATGTTTCAAAAAAATGCCAGGTGTTTTCTTAGACTACATTTTCTTCAGCACCAAAAAACAGAATGTGCAACAGTTTAATAACTTGACTTTAGATTTGACTGTGGTGCTTTTTAAAGCTCTGAGTGACTACTGGCATTTTATTGTACTGATTGCAACCTTCCCTACCTACACCAAATCTTAAGCAACAAGCATTCAAGTGATGGTAAACAATGACCCAGATCTCAAGGACATTTACAATTTCACACACAGAATATAACTTGCAATCATATCTAAGGAGAATTTATCAGTTTGGTTTGCTTCTATGTTTTGAGTCGTTATCTTTTCAGTAAGGCAATTTACTTGTCTTAACAAATCTCCTATTCTCAATTTACACTCTCCTCACTACTTGCACTGAAGTGTGTGCAGAATTGCCAGCTCTTAGTGACCTCTCTCCTCAGCGAGGGTCCCTAATCCCCCCTGTATTACCAACATGGCCAGATTTAGTTTTACAGCGAAGGCATTTAATTATCTCTTTCTCTGGTTGCTATGCCACATCTGTGCTTGTCACCACTCTCTGTGGACAAAAATATGTATATTTGAGAGGTATTTCAAGGCTAAGCAATATAACCACTGCACATTGTGACTCATGTCTTTTTTGCACATTTTTCACTACAAAGTACTATTTCCACAAGCACATATTATTGCAGATACTTGTTCGAACAACAACACTTGATTAAATGACTTGTTGAAATGGAAATGTATGCAGTGTGTTCCTTCACTTCTTGGATTACAAATTTCTCTCTCTTTGCCTTCTGAAACATAGTCTTTCCATATGTCCTCTCTTACCTGGTCCCCTTCCTCCGCTGGTCTGAGCGCTGCCCCTGCTGAAGGTAGAAGGAGTCTTCTCTTTGAAAGAGTCTTGGCCCAACACAGCGTTCAGATTCTCCCTGGTGAGGTCCAGCTTCTTGGGGAATAAAACTGTAGACTCAAAACCTGTGGATGAGGGAAAAAAAAGGAAACAAACATTTTAAAATGTCAAGCTAAGGCCATATATGCAGGATTGTCTTTTTCCAACAACAAAAAAATACAACACCTCGTTACTAGTAAGTCTTATGATAAAACATACATCTGATAACAAATAACACAGACTGCCCTGAAACTAAAAAAAAACAGAATTTAAATTACAAAATCCACACAATGTTCTTCTTGGTTTTTGCAGGATCATCCAGTTTGGTCCGGCGCCCTGTCAGCTCTTATGAGCAGTGAGTGGCTGCCACAGCTTGGACCTGGGGCACAGCCAGCATGGAGAGCTGGAGGAGGATCTTTAAAGGGGATAAAAACCTCCCTAACCAAACAAATCCAGGGATATATAATCCAAACAGCAGAGATGTTCAGCTGTTGTCATCAACACATTTTCATTACTACCTGCAAAGGCAACTAATATCATCTGGGATTTTACACGTCCAACAGAGTTATTTTTGGTTTGCTGAGGTTTCTCTGAATTTGATTTCCATTTAAAGTGATTTGTAAATTAAGGGATTTTTTTATTTACGGTTAACTAAATGTGTGCTGAGGGAGTAAAAGCACCAGCCTTGCAGAATTTTACTTATAAATAAATTTTAAAATAAATAAAAATAAAAAAAGTGTCTTTTTCCAATTTCCACCTACTCATGAGATTACATTTGTTATTAGTCAAACACTTAACTCAAGCTGGGTGGACAGCGGCAAATGTGTTTTTCTTTAAAAAAAAAAAAAAAAAAAAAAAAAAAAGTAGATGAACACCTCAGCTTTATATTCATGGTGTTTTACAGTATGGCGCTATAATCAAATGGGTCACTTGGGATTGGTTTAGAGTTAGTGACAGCAAAGAAAAATACAGAACACTCAACAGCACTAATAACCAAGATGAATGCTCTCAAAGGAATTTGATGTTGTCATTTCAATAAAAGGACACTAAATCAACACCTCTTCTTACTCAATATAACTATGTTGAACCTCTACAGTGAAAAAGTTGATTTAGTTGACCTCTGACCTATTAGATACTTATTCCAGTAAAGGTTTGCACAGTCCATATAGTTAATGTAAACCGATACTGATTTTTACACAAGCTTGCTTAGATAGGTCATACCTTGCACTTCTCCATTGACCGGGGTCTTGTTGTGAGACTGGCTGCTGGGTTTTTTTGCGGCATCATCTGCGGGGATAGCACTCCCGTCGGGGTTGGCATAAAAGAGGAGGAGAGGCTGGAAGTGACCTTTGATACATTTGATGACCACATCTTTCCACCTGGAGCCGATCTACAGCAGAAGACAAAAGGAAAGGTGGTCAGTGCACCTATACGTGCAGATTTAAGCTCACTGGACACAGTAATTCTGCATCTTTGTGTGTAATAATACAGTGAAACAATATTTTTTTAAACTATCTTTTGTGTGGAAATAATCCGTCATCTACATACTTTCTTTGGGATCATACTTTTGAATATATTAAGAGGGTTTAAAATGTTGTATTTCCCTAATAGGAAATCAAGCTACCATGGTCCAATTCAATTTAGAAAAGCAGACAGATTGTACACATAACAGGATCATTTACTTTCTTGTGACTCCATCTGTTTTCATTTCACAAAGGGTATGAAAAAAAGTTTTGTTGTATAACTGATCTGATATAAAGCATTTTAACTTATTACAAACTGAACACAGCTCTCATGGAAACACCATGTCACAACCCAAGTCAATCTCGACCTAACAGAAAATGATCTGACTGCTTTCATAAAATTCACTGGCAAACTTTAAAACAAAACCTCACCATTATTGTGCATAGTTTAATTTATGAGAGAATATATCACACTGAGGCCAAATCGCACAATCACATTAGCTAAGCTGTGTAAGGTGCGTGTCTCGCCACAAAGGCACCACAAAGGCAGGCTGCAGGCTAACAGATGCTTGTGTGCTCCTTAATTAAGCAAATGACAGTGGAAGAGGGGGGAGGAGAAGGTAGGAGGAGTAATGAGGTTAAGAAGAAGAACTAATACAAAACAAAACAAAGGAAACACAATCAAAGGAATGTTGCCAAGATATATATAAAATGATAATAAAAAGAAATGGACTGTGGATGTGAATGCTTAGCAGTCCCCTGCCATTAGCTGTACTGTGTACAGTAAATGTAAGACTAAAAATCACAGCCATGCTAATTGCACCATGAGGCTGTAATGATCTTTGCACCTACTTGTCTGAATGTTGCATTCATTTGAAATGGTAAACACATAGCTATGATACCTGGGTCAGGTGTCCAGTTATACGGTCAAAAAAAAAACTTATTTTGCACCACAAGCCACTCAGAATGGAGTTCTCAATGGCCATGGTACAAGTACTGTAACTCACATTTCTTCTACAATATGCAAGAAACTATATTTCATCGTCCTCATTTAACAAAGAATGTTTTATGCACTGGAAAGCAGCGATCAGGCTACGCTACAGTAGTCATTTAGCAGCTGGGACTTGGGGAGTCACAGAAATGCTGGCAAGTTTCGACCCAGGTATGGACTTGGCAGGCGCTGAGCGCTGTAGCTCCTCCATCTCAGTCGAAGGGGGGGCTGCACACACAGCACAAGCTGCTGATGGATTGACACAGAGCCAGCCAGCCACTGCACCACAGTACCAGAGAAAATTGTGAGCATGTAAAACAAAAAGCATGCTCACGTGTGCTTACATGTGAAAATAAAGCCAATATTTAGAAAAAGAGAAGTGGATGGATGAAAGGATTTAGAGCAGACATACGGAATACAAACAAAACCACTAGCAACATACAAACACACACACAAATAAAACCTCTTTCTCACACAGACGGCATATGCACCTACATCACACAACTCAGCATTCTCAATGACCCCTTACTTTAACTAGTAAAGGGATCTGGAAAATAATCATTACTGTTTAGGCTTCACTTCACTACTGCAGAGTTGGGGAACTGCAGTAGAACTGGGGGTGGGGGGTTAGCTGACTCTTTAGTACCATAAAGGCTTATCAACCCAGGCTCATGAAGGGCAATCGATGTGGTCCTTATTGGGCGATAAAGAGACTTGGTGATGGAGATAGGAGACGGAACATTGCTACTGATTTCTGCTGCTTGTAAAAAAAGACCACACTTTATCAGAATAGCACATTTTCATGAATAGATATTTCACATTTTGAACTGTGGTCACACTAATAACCTGCAAAAACTAAACTATGAAGAATTTTCTTGTGCAAGATGTAACATAAAGCATATAAAGCCTGATGGCTAACTCTTCAATTCAATATAATGTCCGCAACACTGCTTTAAACTCCCGTATTTAATACAGATGCAACGTTTCGACCCGAATGGGTCTTCTTCAGGCAAAAGAAGAAGAAGACCCATTCGGGTCGAAACGTTGCATCTGTATTAAATACGGGAGTTAAAAGCAGTGTTGCGGACATTATATTCTTTTCGCTTTAAGTATTTTCATTTGTCCTGCACCTGCCAGAAGGTGGGATGTGCACACAATTACTTTTATAAATAACTCTTCAATTCACCATGGACTCCATGGATTTAAAAAAAAAAAAAAAAAATTCTGTTTACAATTAAATAAAACAAAGGAAATCATCAAATCCCATATTTAAAGAAGCTGGAACCAGTGAATGTTTTGGTATGGCATGATTTACACAATTAACTGATCACCAAAATAGTTATTAATTGCCTTTATATGAACTGATTTAGTTAATTGACAAAATTATATAACCACCGTCTTACCTCTTTCACAGTGGCATCATCAAAGAAGACCCATTTGGAGGACTTTGTGTGGAAGGCGAAGGCACAGTAGTGGCGGCTGGAGTAGCAGATCATCCCCACAAGCAGTAGCTCTCCCTTTTTGGCATGCTCATCTGTCACCCTGTAGAAGAGCTGTGTCCATACACACATACACTTATATAAATATATACACAAATTACTCATTGGCATAAACGCTTCTGTTGGTATGCTTTGGAAACATTTGGGACAGAATGCAGAATGCACCCAGTATAATATCTAATAGCGACAGACAATCTTGAGGCCAGGAGAGGAGGAGAGAACAGGAGTGATTCCGGGGCTTGCGCATATTTCGCTATCTTCACGGGGGACAGAACGTCTGAGCTATGACCAACTGATTAGCGGCACAGACACCATGACGGAAGGAGGAACCTGGAGAAGGATAAAAGAGTAGGGCAGAGGATAGGACGGGACCAGATTCCCGGACAGACTGTTGGCGTTAAGACAAGAAAGAACATGTCTTAAAGGGGGTCTGGTCCTTATGTATGGGTACCTGTTTTTCATGATGCATAAGTTGTATTCTGCTTGCAATATCATTTACTAAAGCTTTGTTGTAATTGAACGGAGCGAATCCTGAGTATTATTTTCTGGTCTACCAGTCAACGAACACAGAACTTAAAAGGGTAGCTTGAGAAGTGACCAAGTGGAGTCAGAAAACGCTGGCCTTTTGAGCCAGAGCAGAATTCGGTCATAGTTTTTCCTTCATGGTGACCCCCAACGTCTGGTCAAGACCTGAACCCGAACTTGAAGCCGAACCAGAACTACCACATTAACGCTTTTTTCTCTCTCGCTCGAGACCGCGGTGTCCAACGTTACTAGCAGGTAGAGCGAGCTACAACTGACAGAGACAGACAGACAGACAGAGGGACAGAGAGACAGAGAGACAGAGAGAGAGAATGTATCACTACAGCCAATCCAGTCTGCTCAAAGTGATGGTCTTTTTCACAAATAGCAAGTGTCTTTGCTAGTTTAAGACCGACGCACTTGTCAATTTCCCGTCCAGCGCCTGCAACTAGGCTTAGTGTGTGGCTGACAGGGTGGGGGGCATGGCATCATGATGTTGGCTCTCCATCGTGATGTTGGCCAGACATCACGATTGACGATGATATCTTCCATCGGCACAACCCTAACACTGATTGATTTTTTTGATTGGTAAGCTCACCCAACACAGTGTACTCATGTGAACAGTGTGTGAATATTTAGTAAGTTATCTGCCAAGTTTTTACTTACATATTTCATGTGAACACCCTATTAATGTGTGTGAAGATAAGATTTTATGGACAGAGAAGGAGTTACACTTGCCCACATTTGTGCATACTCATGATATAAACACTGCAACAAAAGCAGTCTCGAACATGTTTTTTTTTTCCCATCTCAGTGACATCTGTTCAGCCCACATGTTACACACACACAGAGAGAGAGAGAGAGAGAGAGAGAGAGAGAGAGAGAGAGAGAGAGAGAGAGAGAGAGAGAGAGAGAGAGAGAGAGAGAGAGAGAGAGAGAGAGAGAGAGAGAGAGAGAGAGAGAGAGAGAGAGAGAGAGAGAGACTTTCTGACAAGCTGACCAAGGCCAGCAGGGGCTTTTTGATCAGTGGCGCTAGCCAACTGGGCATTGGGCGTTAACTGCTTACGCAATGGCCCCGACTTACAGAGAAATAAATCCCTACTTTATTTCCCGCATATGTTCAATTGCACCATAATAAACTGACCCTAAACAGCAAAAAAAAAAAAAAAAAAAAGGAAATGGCAGCTGTGAAAATAGAAGAATTCCAAAAAGATACTGACAAACTGAACCACGTCTGGAGAGAGTTCTTCTATTTCCGGTTGGATAACTAATTACTTTATCTGAAAGGCTCAATGATATGTTCTAGCTGTATGTCAGTTTCCACCACCAGTCACAAAATGTCACACAATATTACTGAGAAGTTAAAAAACAGAAATACAAAGTGTAAAATGTACTCAAAATGTTGGTTAAAGTAGACCAACCGCAGAAAGACTGAGATGAGGCCCCAGCGAGCGGATAACATCTTCTGTGAGGTCTGACTGATCAGAGTCCCAGACGAAGCCTATGGTAACTATCTCTGGAGAGTTCATGAGGACCCGTCTGATCCTAATCTTCTGGCCACAGTTGCTCTGGAGAAGAAGAACAAAGACACAGAAAAATTATACAGTTTTACCCAAAAGCAACATCGCCCTATTACCAAGTACAAAATGAATATCAAAAACTAAATATTTAAGAATCACTACACTCCCAAAGAAACTGTATTCAACAAACAATTGAGAAAAGTATCTGCTTAATTGCACATTCCTCTTTAAAAACACTTTGCATAGGCCACTTACTGGACAGTTACGAAGGTCCCCTATCGTACTTGCTGCTTGTAACAGTTCCCCAAATGACTCGTCTCTGCCCTGGAGCGTCTGTTGACTGAGAAAGATGAGACGTATTGTCAGCAGAAGCATGGGAAAGAACAAGTGAGGAAGGGAGACAGGGACAAATAAAGATTAAGGTATGTGGAGAGAAAAAACTGTTGTGTGTGTGAAATGTCAGCTAAAAAGTTATGGTCTTGTGACAAATGTGCAGAGAGAGACATGAAAAGCGAAAACAGAGTGCAATCGGACAGATGATAACCGAGAGGCAAAGAAAGTTTCATATTGCCTGTGCCTTACCAGAGTGCAGTGGTGGAGACATAATGCACCAGCTCTGTAAACGGCAGTGGGTCGGAGGATGCCCCACAGCTACGGCACACAGACTGCAGAGGGGAGAGAGTTGAAGACCAAGAGGGTAATGATGAGCACAAAAAGATACACAGGTGTGATTTCAGCATGCATGTCTGCGGTCAAAGACTAATTATTAAGTGAGCAAGTCATTTTACAAAAGAGTGAGATCAGATATAGTCATAATATAAAAAAAAAACTCCTCAATTTGTATGAACTGTGGCAGGAAATTATGACTTGTCTTGCTGCTATTCTTGTGATCAGTTATAAACTGCGGGCTCTGTAGTCTTCAACTCAAAGGATTGACATTACCAAGCATACAATTTAATATATGAAGTTATCAATCTCCCTCTGACTAAGGCAATCCTCATTAAGGCCTTGATAATATTTGCCGGATCGGGTGCCCTGAAGTCGAGGTGGAACAAAATCCACTGACTGTGCCTCTAAGGGATTTAGTCCAAAGGCATATTATGTGTTTGATTCTGAGATAGAACTGGTTTGGGACAGGGACAGCGTCAGTGAAGTGGTGTTGTGCTGGAATTTATGTGCACACCATCTGTGAGATATCTGGTGCTGCTGCTCCACTGTGGAGCTGACCAGAAACACTCCTTAGTCCACTGGGGCAATCCACTATCAAAACATGACGGATTGGATTTCTACTGTCTCTGACAGTGATTCATGTACCTGTGTGTGTGTGTGTGTGTGTGTGTGTGTGTGCGCGTGCGTGTGTGTGTGTGTGTGGCCTAATCCTATCATTGCCTAGTGTGTTTAGCTTGTCTACACATTACTGTGGAGTCTGTGCAAACAAACACTGTATGAACTAAAACATTAACAACAAAAAAAGGAAAGAATCCTAATTAACACCTCCTTCTCAGACAGTCTGAATGAGCACATTTTTAACACCAACTTTTACTACTACTACTACTAACCTGCTCATAAAGTGACATAGCAAACTTCTGATGCGTGATGCAAGACTTTGAAGTGCAGGCATCCGTCTCCTCAGGCACAATGTGCAGGTGGATCCTCTCCAGGATGTTCTCCTGTTACACAACAGGACATATGTCAGGTGTGGGACAAGATATTTCCACAAAACTGTTGTTGTAAAGCCACTTTTGTTTTTTTATTTAAATGCAGGTATTCCCAAGAGCAAAAAATGCAATGCAGTGGGACACATGGGTTACATATCAAGACTTCAATGTTGACAGAAGGAGCACATTTAAAGAGCAAGCTATACTCCATTTTAACTCCCACCCGTTTCTATGGAGCGCTTGTGAGTTTATAAAATATTAAGGCTGCAAGGTAGGCCTGCAAAGTTTACAGGCACAACTTCACAGCCTGTTAATCTGACACTGGCTAAGTCCTCACATAAATTCTCCAACGGTATGCTGCTGCCAATGCATTACATGGTGAATGCTCAAGGGCAAAGATCTGTGTGGGATTAAGAATTAAGATTGTCTATAAAAGATTGCAATTTTGGCACGTAAGCTTCAGTCTTAGATGTAAAAGTTTCTGCTAAAAAAGTACACCAAAGTTGCTTTGTCTGCATCTATCTTCATTATGTGGTACATTTCTGAAGCAAAGTGACTTCATGTTCACACTTGTACAACCCAGTGTTCACTTCTATTACAGCTCTCTCCACTACTGTTCTGTTTATCCATTGCTGTGTAATCCGACTTCCGAAGTGGATAAACAATTATTGCAGGATTAAAACAGAATGTACCCTGTGCTGTCTAGGTATACTGCTATAAAAACAGAAGTGCTCAAAAGCGTGAGAAGAAAATAAACTAATTAAGAGAAAACAATGTTGTAAAATGAAGGATAGAAAATGGTGATGGTTGAAGTCAAAATAAACTACATGAAAATTACACTGCAGTTAGGGAAAAACAAGTTCTGGCCAAACAATAAGTTGTTGTGCCAAAAGGTGCATAAAAAACGAAAAGGGATATGTAGAAAAGACGAAGGATGCATAAAATTTACTTCAAAAAAGTACAGAAATGATGCAACATAATATGGTAGCCCAAAACAAGAGAGGTTCAAACACAACTCTGGCGCTTATATAACCTGTCATGATGATATTTAGCTGCAATGTGGCAGGGGTTGATGGGAGGAGAAGATTTTCAGTGACCTCGCCAAACAGTTTGTTGCAGTGCATTACCCAAAATGTGTGGCAGGATATCACACACACACACACGCTAGTCTCCCTCGCTCAGGACAGCCATGTTGCCACAGGAACTTACAAAGCACTCTGCGGCATCATCCATGAAGCCCAGCTGGAAGCGCTGCTCGTCCTTAAAGGTCTCTGCCAAGGCGTGACGCAGATTGTCAGAGGGCAGGGCGCGCTCCCGACTGTGCTGGAACTGGGAGAAAATGCCCTGAAAAGGAGAACAAGAACTTGTTTGTACATGGACTATGGGACATTTTGTTTATTAAAAGCATTTGTGTCACCATCACTGCTCAATACACAGTGTGGATATGTAACCCAAACAGACAAATTGAAAAACAGGAACTCAAACTGAAATGTTAGCTTGCTCACATTAAAATGTGCTTCTGATTGTATACTACCTTTAATGCACAAAAGATGCAAGATTCTCCTAGACAGAAGTGTCCAGGCAGCTGCCTCAAGCTGCGTCTGAAGATGTCCAGCTGCCATAATACCTACACAAAGGAAATAGAAGGTAACCTTGATTCTTTACACTATAAAATGTTACACTTAACACAACATTCAAGCATGTTTTAGGGCATTGAGGACGAGGAGTGGACGAGAGGAACAACTCCCTCACAGAAACAAAGCCCCAGGTAATGATCATCTTCAACCAGCTCATCAGTTGTCTCACCCTCTGAGTCACACTCTCCGAGAGTGACCTCACCGTTGGGCTGACTGCATAACTCAGCGGCTTCTTTCCCAAAAGTCAAAAGCAACCTTCAAGTACATTTAAATATTGCTAAGAAGCTCAGACGAATGTAGACAGTGACTTGGCTTTGTAATTTATGAATAAATAAATGATGGTCATATTGTAAGAGGGTGGAACATGGTGTACTGCCTGGAGGAAGACAGTAACAAGTGAGCAAATAAAGTTAAACAAGCAGGTGCCAAAGTAAGAGAAAAGTAATGTCATTATGAGCACCTTATAATACAGTGTTATCAAATATACATAGTATGCAACAAATGTAACTTTTTGTGCAAAACAATGTTAAGCTTAAATCCTTTTCTAGTGATGGCAATGTCAGTCAGTGGACTTCTTCGGGCCAGATTGAAATATCTCAACAAAAGTAGAGGAACACAGAAAATAAAAAAGTAATATAAGGAATACCAATACAGCACAAGGTCAACTGCTCCTACAAATCCTGACAATTAGTTTTTAATTAAATCACTTTATAAAATGAACAAATAAAACTGCAGCACATTATAGTTTATAACTAAACATACCTACACAAACCTATAAAGAAGTCATGCTAGTAACTTTACAAGAGGATGCACAAGCTTCTGTGACTCCTGCTCACATCTGACCTACTTTTAAATACTTATTTGCTTACTGTATCGACAGGCACATAGCTTAATTATGTCAAGAAATGTTAGATTAAATCCAGCCACAAACAACAAACGCAACAGGACTGACCTACCTGCACAGCACTGTTGAGGAAGCAGCTGTTTTGGCCCGGCTCGTTCAACAGTCCTTTGGTGGGGGCCAAAGACAGCATGCTCCCCGGTTGGTACGATTTCCCCAGATTGCCCCCTGGCTTCCTGAAGAACTTGACCCATGCCATTGGATAGTGGGGTCTGCCTTTAGACAGGTGGGAAAGTCAGACGGGGCAGGTTGGTGCTGGGATCAGATCCCTCGGCCCCTGAAAAAGTGACTCCCCAACAGTCTGGGCTTAAGTTATTCCACGAGCTGCAGCAGCTGCCCAGCTAAACATGGGCTTCTAGTCCATTTCTGCACTTCATGTAGACAATCCTTTTACTTTGTCCAATACTTAAAGGTTTTTCCACACACACACAAAAAAAAAAAGATAAAAAAAAAAAAAAAAGATAATTAAAAGTCAACACAAAACAATTACAATCCAAGTCTTTGTTTTGGGAAGCCTTTGATGATCAGTGGTCTGATACTACTGATAAGATGCGTTTTGACTGCAGAGCAACACGCCTCAGTCATCCTGTAGTCTTGATGGCTCTGCACCAAGCTTCAGAAAGGATTGTGGACGCAAATTTTGTCACATGGTCCTGATGCAATTGAGGATTATTTCAGCTGCAGTCAATTGTCCCTCTCAGAGGTCCATCCATAGTAAAGGTTTATCCAGGCTGGACAGCAAACACAGCTGGGCAGTTAGAGAAAGAGAGAATGAGATTTTAGATAGACATTATGGAGCTTATTATCAGTTACTGTTTTTTTCTAATATACGAGCACTATTGTTTTCTAAAATGTTTAATTGCTCCTTTCACTGGACAATATTTTGTAGGCGTTTTATAAAATGATAAAGTCATTGTATAATAACAGAGAAATTAAAACACATTGTTAATATCTCTGCTCAGTCTAGGTTAGATGTCAAACTAGATATGTCAACAAAGCTTATATATTAACTTTTACAAACACCCTTTGCACTGGAGGCGTGTCAAACTAAAGTTGGCCCCAGCAAAAGTTGCATATTAACATTCAGACAGATTTATTTCAATGTCCTAAACAATTGATGACAACAGCCAAGAGACATTTCAAATGAACACAAAAAAATGTTGACCTAGAGCAGACAACATGTTTACGACAATTGAGCTCATATTCATTTTGTAAATGTACATGAAAATTATGAATAGAAATACCAATAGAAAACAAAGAAGGAGGCAACCTCCAACATTAACTGCTGTAAAGGTATCACCACTATCACCACTGACTCGTCTTCTGAATATTGATTAACTGCTGACCACAGTCTTCCTAACCATTTAATGTTCACTTTGACTCAAGGTTATTTACATTATTGATTAATCTGTTATTTTTCCATCTGACTCAAATCTATAATATATATTTTTTTAAATAATGAGAAATACGGGTCAGAAGTAACCAAAGCCCAAGGTCAAGTCCAACCAACAGGTAAAAATCTTAATTTTACAATCATATGAACTGACAAATTATAACCAGAAAATGTTTAGTATTTTTACTTGATACATGAAAAATGTATTATCATAGTTGCCATTGATTAGCCTAATACTCTGCTGAACTAACTGTCCTATAGATTTACAATATAGTTGTGTCCCTATTGTAAAATAACATTGCCTGGGTCTACACTGCCATGTTTCCATGATTTTTCAAACATTTAAGTTTGCAGTTGTAGCTTTAGATCAGACCCAAAACTCAAGTTGTTGGTCAGCCATTTGTGGCCTGTGATTTTAAAATTTCCGTATACAAAACCTACTGCCTCAAGTTTCTTTTCCTATTTTGTCATTTTTTTTCTGGCCTGACCTATTTTTAACATGAGATAGATTAGAGGTAGAGGACATTATAATAAACCACTGAAGATGGAGTTCAATTTATGCAACTTGCAGTCCATGCAGCTTCAACATAGTACAAAAGACCAACAAAATAGCAGTGCATGTGCACTGTACACCTAAGGAAGCAGCACTGAGAACAGACTACTTTAGGAGGTTTGATCGATGGTTGTACTGAGTGAGGCAGTGGAAGCTATGTCTAGGTTATTACAATAGTGAATGTCCCAAGGAGGTACACACTGTATAATCATGGCCTTTAAGTTTTAGTGTGCATTGGGATTTTTATACAATGATACAAAGCTTGTCCAGTGTCTTTATGGAAAACTGTGTGGCAAAGCAAAAGTACAAAGAAGCAACAATGAGCAATAGTTCTGTGTGATACATGGTGATTCAGCCTCTTTTAGTCCCCAACACCTCAAATAATAACCTCAAAGAATAAACCTCAAACATATTGTTATTCAGAGTGAAAACAAAAAACAAAAAATACTGCCCTACTTTGCACAAACAAAGAAACTCCCCAGAACAAAAAGTTTCAGCCAAAGCTGGTTGGGCAACATTTCCATCCTGGTATTTCAGGAATCCTCAACGGATTATGATGTTGCAACAACGCCATTTTACAGCAGGTTAATGGTGTGACCTGAAGAGTAGTATTTACATGTAGAATGAACATGATTCAACTAAAAGACACTAACGTCTTTGCGAATGGACTCCATAACAGCATTCCAAAGCAATCACTCAAGGCTCACAGTTGCTTAAGAGCTGCTGTTTCCGGATTAGTTTCAGGGCTGGAGGGGCGAGAGGAAAAACTACACACTCCACCTAAACACCCCACCTTTACTAATGACATCACAGCAATCACATGCCCTGACATGTTGGTGCGATCTGTATGTTTTATCATAATCTCCTTCTATTATTATTATTATTATTGCAGGGGTGTTACTAACACTTTAACACCTCAATTGCTGCAGGACATCACAATTCAACAATTCCCACAGTTAAAGCGCAAACATCTGACATGACCGTGTAGCATCCCTTCCAAAGACAATACCACACATTCAACAGCCACTGGATGGCATGGAAAATAAAGCCAATGCAAGTTTCGTACTGTGACACTGCTGACAACAGCGAGAGTAAATATGGCTCTGCCTTTCTGGTACTAGAAATGTGATTGCATTATGGTGGTCCTATTGAAATCTGCCAACTTCACTTATGTTAAACTATTTTTAGTCTGAGCAGAACTGTCACATGCTGACTACAATTCAATGACTGATATCATTTTCAAAGATTATCCTCTGATACTTAAGAGCAAAGATTATAATTTTTCAACTCTGGAATAATATAATACATTTCCTTTAAACATGTTCTTTTGTGATATGGTGAGACCATGGCTGAGAAGACCTTGGTAACATTTCTGCCACAATAAATTAAAAAGACATTCCAAGTTTATCAGATCAAGCATGACACCTTTCATCTGACAACATCATGTGACTGGCACCATGTAGGGTTTGCACTGCGGGACAGGCGCACATTTTTAGACATGGACTGGCTGAGTTACAATCCAGAGAGGTTAAAGTGGCACATACTGCACCTAACCTGTGAGCAGGGATACAGATGAAAGAGTGAAGATTAGGAAAGACTGATGCACATTGTCTGAACAGGTGACCAAGCTGATTTGTTTCGACAACATTTTTAATCTATTTCATATGCTGCGGTTTTATGATTTTTTAAATAAAAGACCTCTTCCCAAAAATTGACAACACATCTATCATAATTGACTTCAACTGAATGCAGCCATGTGATAAATAGGCCTCCTTGTTTATAAACCTAGGTGGAGAAAGTGACTCAACTGGCTAGTCACAATATTTTCAAGAAACCAGGGTTACATCATTACCAAATGCAAGCCAAGACGGCTGTTCACACCCTTCCGTTTCGAGCCTTAGTGGTGAACCAAACTATTTTCTTCAGGCTGATTTCCTTACTTTGGGTTGATCCTCACAAGTTTGTCCAATTTTACATTTTTCATGTAACCCTCTGAGTTCACATCAATGGGTAAAAAAAAAAAAAAAAAAAAAAAAGATTAGCTCATGTTCATATGTTTTTTTGTTGAACACTGGTATCTTCTCTCTCTAACTTTAATAAACCTAACATGGGTGATTCCTTGATAAAAAACCTGGCTTTTTAATTCAGCTATGAGCTCAAGCACATGAAAGAAGCGGGGTTCAATCACATGCAACACTGACAGATCAAGAGCAGCATATTTGATAAAAGATGAGATAAAATCATTGTTCTGTGGGGAAATTAGGTCATGACTAGGCATGGGCAGGTTACCAGTTTAAAAAGGTATAACGTGGTTTGAAAAAGTCAAGGTTTGCCAGTGTGCAGTGTTTCAAAATAAAATACATTGTGTTCAAGGAAAAAAAAAAAATAATTGGGTTTTTTTACCCAGAAATTTTTAAAAATAATACATTTATAGCTGTCATTGCAATACCGTAATACCGTGAAACTGTGATATTTTTGCTGAAGGTTATCATACTATCAGAATCTAGTGTCATGACTGCAGCAAAAAGTAATATTCATTGGAGGTAAATGACACGGAACTGAAGAACACAACTTAACCATTTAAAGCACCACTTTAAAAAGCAGAAAATGTGCTGCATTGATTACTGATCCGGCTAAGTCTTCCTGCATTTCGTTAGAAGCCCTGTTGTACAACTAGAGAGGAAAGCTGATTGTACTGCAAACATTTATTATATTTGCGAAACATTAAATCATCATCAACCACCAACAGTCTTTGTACAGGTTTGTAATAATTTCTCTCGGTGTATTAACTACTTTTTATTTAAATGTGAATGCTATATTTTTGTCCGTGTGATCCAGTAAGAATGATGACTATTTTTCCTCACAGATGGTTGGTGAGCTGGAAGTTATTTTATATATTATATTATTATTTTCCCAATCTTATTTAATATGTAAGTTTGAACCAAAAAAATAATGCTCCTTTTTTTTTTTTTTTTTTTAAACCACAACAACTCGGTTTGAACTCAACCCATCTTTGTAAAACCTTAATGCTGGGATTAATTTCCAGAAGTTAGCTGGCTAACTAATTACTAATGTAATTAATTATACTTCAAGAGACAGACCCTGTATCTTTAACATTGTACAACAATGCAACAACATACACACCGAGAATAAAATGAAAATCATATTGATATAAATGTAACCTAATAACTGAATTACCAACTTAATAAATAACGGCATAACTAAACTTAATAATGCTAGGAGCTTTTAATGCAATTTCCCAATGAGCTTGTGTGCCAATATTTCTAACTTTTAAAAGCTGTGACTGAGAACTGTGACATTGATGGATACAACTGTGACAATTTTACAGGTAAAAAAAAAACCAACAACATAACTCTCCCTGCATTATGGAAGTCTTGCCAAAAACATTGTACAGGTCTAAATAAAAGCCAAACAAACGACGGAATTTCACTTTTTCTCTCAGCTGCACCAGTACAGGACGCCCAGTCTTCATTTATAAACAAAGGCTTGATCAGACTTGTCAGGCAAAGTCCAGGATTGACTTCTTCCTCGTCTTAGGGAAAATGCATAGGCGAGCACCTTGGAGCAATCAGCCAAAGAGTGTGTTGTGCATCAGCACCTTTGACAAGCCTAAGGAATCAGTAAGATGTGGGCATGTTTGGTGTGAAGGCATGGGGAGTCAGACGCTATAATTTCTCTACTAGTGATCTGTTGATGGATAGCCTCATTAAGAATGATTCAATTGATCTCATTCTTATGGTAATACAAAGAGCCGCTGATGAATCAATCTGTGGTAAATTGAGTCAAACTAATTCAATGTCTATAAAATGTAATAGAAACACATGGTGGGAACTGCACAAAGAGAGAAGAAGCATTCAATGTATGTAAAGAGGCCTTTTTTGGAACAATTTAGCTCACTTCCTAATACCCACAATGAAAGTTGACAATTCTCTATAGCCGACTTTCTTTTCAAACACAAACAATTTCTCATGGGTCACATATAGCCTTTTAAATTAACTTTTAATACTCTATTTCCTTGATAAAACGTGTCATGCCCCACAGCACAGTACATTTCAGCCTCTCTACAACTTCTCTGATACTATGAGATAAACAGCAGTACAGTCTACCTTTTTCTCAAACAGATCAATATATATATATATATATATTTCCGTCAAGCTGGTGCATCATGCACCTGCATGACAACTAAGAGCGTTCCTTCGTGTTACTCCTCAACTCTGACTCACTGTTGATGAATGACTTTCCTTACTAGAGATCACGTTCAACAGCAACTCCGACTCCCATGGATAGCAAATTATTGTCTTCTTTTATCATTTTTTCCTCTATTTAAGGTCAGAACTTTTTATGTATTCTAATATTTTATTTTAAACAAGAAACTTGTGAATAATTAAATTTCAACTTCAGACAAATAACTTCGGAGATATGTTCAGTCATATTTTGTGTCCTATGACATTTGTAAAATGGGAAAAAATATTTTTCCAACTTTTCACACCTACAATATATTTAATGTAAAACACACATGAACTTGTACTGCTGGCGGACAACATAATCACATGGTATTATGTTGTCAGGAAGCCAAATGTTTTAAGATAAAAACTTTTATGATAAAATAAATTCTATAAGCAACCATTTCTTCAAGAGATTATTATTTGCGAGTCATTAGCTACATCTGAAAATTACCTGGCTGGTATTATGCTGGAAAAAAGCTAAAAGTATCCTAATGAATGGCATAAAAAATGCTGAGCAAGTTAACAGATTGTATTGCGTTTGTTGTTATAAACCGAAGTTTCAAAGACTGCACTACTCCTATATTGCCAGATGCACCGGTCGGAATTTTACTTAAGTGTTGAGTAATCCCTCACTGAATTTAAAATCATTCACTGGTACACAGTGTGGCAATTAACGTGGTCTTTTTACATGCCTTAAGTTGGCCTTAGGTAAAAAAAAAAGTATCTCTATTCTGGGTGCCATCATGCAAACTTGTTAGAAGTCTGACAGAACAGCTTTCTCTACAGTTCCTCTCCACTGTCGACACAATGTTCTAATTTCAATGATTTAATGCATCTACTTTCCACAATTTTTCTGTCAGTCTGTTTATTTTAATTAAGAGTTGGGACTGGGCAAACACACAAAATTCTGAAAACATACAAAGCCTTGGCACAAGTAGCCACTGCCTGTACAAGAAGAAGCAATAAAACATGACCTTGCATGCTAAAACAGTGAAACTTCACTGTAACATTCCCTATGGACTGCAGACATGGTTTAAGCCTTCAGGCAACAATGCAGCGGTCGTTTCCTGTGTGGGCTTCCTGCTCAAAAGGTTTGCCGCTTTCCAGCACACGGTCACCGCGTTCAACCCTGTGAAACTGAACAGGTCACCCACACCACACTGAGTCACCCATTATTCCTTACAGAGGAAAATGCAGAACAAAAGCACCATGTTCCAGGATCCCAAAGAATCTGATTAACATATAACATCCTCCTCTCCACTCTTATAATTGCTTCCTTAATAGCCCCATATTTTGCAGCAGTTGCCAATACATATCAAGTGCAGGGATGATGACCAACAACTCTGCTCCATTTTTTTATCTTCAACTTTAGTAAAAGACAAAATACAATTTAAAATTAAATATAAAGTTGCAAACCACTGAGTCACGTAAGTATCATCTGTCATAATATTTATCAAAAGCAGATCCACACATTACACTTACTTCAAGTACTCTTGTTCGACACACTTGCAACAAAGAGGTGACAGAAGATGTATTGTCAAAACTGGTTCTTCAGCATGCCTCCATATTTCACCATCTCAGTCCTAAAGGAAATGTTCCACAACCATCAGCATAAAGGGTGAGTGTGCATGATGTCTACAGGGCTGATGATCTCACTGCTTCATCACTACTGTGCATATGGGACTGGGTCTCTGCTGCCCCCTGAGCCCTCTTATCACTAGAATGAATTAAAGTGGGAGAAACCAGTTCACAGGGTGCAC
This sequence comes from Zingel zingel, assembly GCA_023566125.1. Classification (NCBI taxonomy): domain Eukaryota; kingdom Metazoa; phylum Chordata; class Actinopteri; order Perciformes; family Percidae; genus Zingel; species Zingel zingel. The sequence goes on along the minus strand of CM042336.1, from coordinate 11,736,289 downwards.
AGGGGGTCTGCAAATGAGCTCCTGTGAAGCTCTGATGTTTTGAGCAAATATAAAAAGGGTGTGCAAAAATTACGCAATATGAAAACTATGTCCAAAACTAAACGTAACAGGAGACTTGGAAGAACACTGTGCTTGTTTTTCCTGAGGTGACAAAAACACTTATAAGATAGGGAGTTGATATTTTACGTTATTAAATTACCTGGAAAGCATATGTATGGCCATGTAAATACACATTTAAACAGACTAAGGAAATATTGAGTTGAAATAAAATGATGAGCAGAAACTTAAGCCTTATTTTCGTTACGTTAGCAACATATTTTAAATATGTAATGATAAGCCAGACACATAACGTTAGCTAGCCATAAACAACAACAATGCGACGACGGACGATTTTTAAAAGAAAATACCAATAGTAAGTTAACAAGTAAGACAAAATGAACTGTCAAAATGTAAAGCAAGTCTTCTGGTGTTTTACACATTTAAACACCACATTGTGTAATTTGACAAGTGTGCTAACTAAAGCTACATGACCGACTAGAAGCAGCTAATGCTAGGCCTACCTGGTTTCCGACTTACCTGAGTTCCAGGTAAAACTACATTTCCGCCCCACGTACTGCTCCCAATACATAAAGTTTGAAGAACTAACGTTACTAATGTCAAACTCAAATAAAGAGTTACTCACCTCAGAGAGAAAAATAACACGAAGTGCGAGAATATCCTCCACAACAAGAGTTGAAGTATTTTGCTTTGAGTTTCAGGGGGAGGGACTGAGTAGCCGTGGGAGCTGGTTAAAATGTTGGCTACTTCAAGGCAGAGACAGGCGCTGTAAACTAAAACACCAACCACAAAAAGTATTTTCTTTACGCCGTTGAAACCTCTCTCTCTCTCTCTCTCTCTCTCTCTCTCTCTCTCTCTCTCTCTCTCTCTCTCTGGCTTTTGTAGGATTTCTTTTCTCAGAAATTCCACTTCGTACACAGCAACCGCCTCTGTCCACTTGCGATATATTCCGGTTTATAGAGAGGTGCGGGTCTGCTGCAGTTCGCTGCTGCGCGGCGGTAGTGCGCATTGGTCGCTTGGTAGATTTCGGCACCTGAAATACTGGATTAGAGATGTTTTCAGAGAGCTGAGATGTCAAACCCCGCCTCTTCAACAGTGTATTTTCTGCAGTCTGCCATGCTACTGTACATCGCTGCCACAGCTACAGCGCGTACACACACACACACACACACACACAAACACACACACACAACAGCGCGGACACACTCCAACATTTGCAGAGCGCCAACTCTGCTGGCAGGCTCGTTAATATGGTGCAGAGGTTTGCAGTTAGCCCACTACAATACATAGTGTTAGTTTACAACTCTCCAACTGCAAAACTGCATCACATACATAATTGACATTTAGTTGCATTTGGATATTGTTATTTTGTTGTTTTTGTGGTTGTCTGCATCCAGGGATGCCAACATTTCACAAAGCCAGCAATAGAATATCTGCATGCATATAGTTGCAAATGAAGTATGCATTGCAGCAGTGTGGTAGCCAAGGATTAAACATGCTTTTAAGAGTGTTAAAAAATGTATCTGCCTGGTTAGGCCATACTCAAACAATGTGATGACACTTATAACACTGATAATTATGACCAACTGAGAACGGAGGAAAGTGATCTAAGGCTCTTGTTACCCAAACACCATCTGCCTGATCCTGTTATATAAAGAAAGCAATGAGAGAGATGTGTAATTAAGGCTTTTCTCCCCTTTTTGAAGCTCAAGGCCCCCAGCAAGCTCACCACATTTGTGTTTGGAAAGATTATATTAATTAAAATAAGTAGTTTGGATTGCCTCCACAAGAGGGCATATACTATGGGATATATAATTATAAGGGTTGTAAACTATACTTTTGATGTTCCATTTATTTATTTCCCAAAACAGTTCTACTGTATAATACAATTTTAACATATGCAATGAATCTGTGTTATCCTGATTTTAAATGAGAAATACAGCCTGCTATTTATTGTGGGAGTCCAACACAGTTTCAATATAGACACCATGACTAATTTTAAATATTTAGACTTTGGAATCTGTATATTATTATAATCATATAATCTTCCTGATTACACAGGTCAGTCTACTTTCTCAGCTGCCATTTTCTTTGTAACTGTAGGAGAAAATTCACTTCAGTAGAGTTTTGTCACCTTCTATGAACCCCTTGAAATCAGTGTGCATAATTAGACAGACCATAAATCTGTTGTAATATCAAGTGTGCCAATTATTTTAACCAGGCCATATGTCCAACAAGCTCTGTGTATAAATCTTCAGCTTTAAAAAAAATAAAATAAAAAATCAGTACAGTCACTCATTAAGGCTGAGGAAAGTGAGTGTGCGATGAGGGGTCACAATGCATCAGCGTGGTCCAGCCTTTCCCCAGGAAGTACTTAAAAGGGCCCATTGAAGAGACAATGCCATTTCCCTCCCCACACATTTCCCCGAGGAACATATAATACTTCCTCTTAAAATATAAAAAAGAGTGTGGTAATAATCAGTTTCAGTGATGTGAGCTTTAATGATCTTGGTGTAAAATGAATCACCATACTGTAATAAAAAATAACCCAGCCAATCTTCAGGCATTCTGGAGGGTTGATTTAAAAGATTAACAAAAAATACAAAAGTATTTGCTTATCAGTTTGATGCCTTGAGCACACAGAGAAGATTCACATTTTGATGTTGGACATTCCCACCCTGACTGTAGGCCTACTTGTTTTGAAGTGCTGCCACTGAATATCTTATAGTCCCTATAAATTATGGATCAGACGGCTCAAATAAATCAAGTCTTTAACAAGTTCTGCAAATGTAAACTTTTCTTTTCTGACCTCGGTGGTGAGCTTGCAATCTAGCCGTGAATCTGACCATTTGCGCCCTGTCAGCATTGCAGCCTTACTCTGAGCCAAAAGTCTAAAAATGACTGTATCATTGCACTGACACATCATTGCCTGGCTGGCATGCACTTTAAATGACTTCTGCAAAGTAGTGGCTCATTGGTTTTGGATATAATTATTTTTTTTTTAACAGAATTGTATTGGTTAGTTACTTATACACTTCGTCATCATATCAGTAGCGCACAAATAGAAATAAAAGTAAAAAAGTTTAAAAAAGGCAAAGAAAAAATATAAGAAAACTGAAATGAAATAATTAAGAAAATAAATAACTAGAGCCACCCCAATTATTTCAATTATAACTTAGATTAGATCAGATTGTTCTTAAACTGAAATCCAGCAGTCCAGCGAACCACTCATCCTACACAAGTTTGATGCAATTGTGAAGGACAATTTAATTTAAGACTAATTAGCGAGACTTTGCCAGCTCTGCAAGGAGACACACAGTGCACACAGTAAATGTCCCGCTGAGAGCTGGTGCCATTGCCCTGACTTCTCACCTTGAGAAAGCCCCAGTGAACAGCAAGGGCTCTGCTGAACACAGTGGATAGCTCAAATGATAAACCTGTACCCTCTCTTTGCCTGTGTTGCCCTTTTTATAATTTCACCAGCACCAACAACAACACTAGTACATATCAACTTTGAGGAGTCAAGTTTGCTTTTAATGTGATGTGTTTTATTTAGCTTTTTCTCTTACTACACAGCCACCAGGTTGCCAATGCTTTTTTTGTCTGATAGATTTACAGATGATCTTGATTGAGTCACTGGGCAGCTAAATTCCATTTGACCCCAAATGTGCTGTTCCAGTTGAAGTGGGATATTTTTAGCACTGTTGTCTGGCTTTTCAATCCATATTTACTGTACTCTATAGCCCCGGGACACAAAGGGAAAGTGGGGCAACAATTCCAAAACATATTAAAAATGTATCTGATTAATCACAAAGCAAGAATCAATTCATTAAACACTTTCTGATGGGGCTATACTGTAATAAAACATACATTATAATGAGCTACAACTTATTTTGCTGCTGATCTCATCTACATCTGCAAAATTCATAAAGTGTCTAATTAAAATGTGAACTTAATCTGATCCTGTCAGCCTGGGTAATAATAAATGCCCTAGTTTGTGTGTATGTTTGTGTATGTGCACGCAAACCTGGATGTATCATGGGAAATGCAAATTATTCAAATGGAGCTTGTGCAAATGAAAAGTCATATGAGAACACAAGTTGTCCTGGCCATGCACATAAACACAAACAAATTATGGATATTTGTCAAGATACATTTGTGTGTGAGTTCAAACTGAGATTGTCAATCAAGGTCGCTCAATTTAAATAAAAATGCCCTTTTGTCACTTTCTGCAAAAACTGCACAAAGTGGAATGACTGAACAAAGCAAAGCTTGTAATGTTTGTGAACACCATTTGTTGTGTTGCTATCGAATTACTACTAATGAGGAACAACACAGTAGTGAATGCCCAGTTGTTACGTAAGAGATTAGACATGCTTGAACGCCACAATGGGGGCCATGGATGAGGTGACGCCCCTTAAGCAACTCCTGCTATATTTAAATGGAGCTATAATATGCGGGATTATAATCCGGTAATGATTAGTTTTTCTAAACGAAACCACTCCTCATGTTCCTCAAGAACAAATAGTTCTTGGTGAGGACTTTTTGTTCAACCACTTTCCAGTCTATTTCTTGGTTGTGACATTTGGAAATTCATTTCAGTGCAGTCAAATTTCAAAATAAGAGCCCACAGAAAACAGAGTTCACTCACTGATTAATTACAGCAAAGTTTACTTAACATCTTGTCTACATTGTATAGTATTCACTGGAATGGTATTTGTGTGCTATCATGATGATTTACACAACATAGCATGATTGTTCCAACAAGGGTGCATATTATAATATATCGTAGGATTAAGTTAGAGATTTTGTCCAACCAAGAGGAAAGATTGTTCTGTGTGCATATATTTGACTTTTTATCCATTTGTAATTCTCATTTTCTTTCTAACCGCTAAGTAGGACTGTGCTCATTGTTTTACTGCAGAAAAGTGGATGACATAAGCATCATTTTTTGGCAATTGACCATGTTACATTAATTCTGGAGTGCAGCCAAAGGGGTGACTGTGATATATTTCACTGCTGTGTTTGCCGTATCCACGGTAGCTGCAGCGCACAGGAAAAGCATGCTATCGCCTCATTTCTGTCTGTTAGGGAACGTAATACACTCTTTATCAGCTATATTAAATGAGAAAAGAGCGTTTTACTTGTCAACTGAAGGTCTCAGTGCTACAGTTTGTTTACTTACTAGTTGTTTTAGCAGTTGTAAGTTAATAATTCTTCACTGACTAATAACCAAAGCGAAGAAGAAACAAATATTGACTAGTCAGGAACACAGATGAGCCCCCTGAGCTAAAAGTCAGCTACTGGATTACTGTGAGAGAACACAGCTCTAATTGGTCTCGAGGGCTTTTGCAAGTAAACAGGAACACAGTCTTGAATGTTCATTTGTCCAAACAGGCTAATTACTAGCCTAGCTGTGTGCATCCTTTCATAAAGTAGTTTCTACAGTGGTTCATTTTTGTGAAGTTAACCTCTCTGCATTTGATGAAAATGAGTAGACATTGCTCAACATATGTACATAATTATTTGTATGAAGAGATCATAGATTCATTCTGGCATTTAACTTGCACAGTCATCATTGTTTGAGGATAAACGTGCACGAATACAGGCATTCCCCCTACTGACACTTGATGGATTGAACATTTTCTCTGAGTGAACCATAGTTCAACTCATTGTGTCATTTTACCTAATTTCAGTAGTGGAACGTGTACCCCGACACCCTTCACCTCACCTCACCGGCAACCCAACACCACTGACTGACCCCTGGGATGCTTTATTTTGACTCATATTTTTAGATATCCTATTTAGCTTTGCACTTTCCTGTGAGAATGACCACCTGCTGCACACATCCATCAGGCTGGGCAAATCCATCGTGCCATCAGATGAGAAATACATAAAATGTTGACACCATTAGCAGTGCTTTCCAGCCATTTATGGATTTTGCTTTTTGTCAGGAGGTCACTTTAACACAACATTACAAGGTTAGTCCCAGATTTCCAACATGTCAGGGTGGAAGATTTGAGCATAAACTCTACATCAAATTTAACGGTGAACTCAAAAGTGTGTCTGTATGCTAATATCTATGATAGAACCATATGTCTCCCTCTACTGCTCAGTGTCCTTGCAGTTTTTTCATTCTTTCACAACACTTTTGTTTTTTCATTCGGACCGTGCATACTAAAAGAAAAGCTTCTGGGATATTGGCTGGTCATGTGGCTCAACCTTTTAGCTGCATCATGCTGCACACTCTGTGTTCAGTGCTGTGTGTGCAGATGGAAACCCGAGGGACTTTAGCTTTAAAACACGACAGTGAATGCAACAGCAGCAGAGCCCATTGTTAACTGCTGATAAAGATGCTGAAGGCCAGCTGCTCAGTTATAGACTGAGCTTGGTCACAGAGTACAACACAGGCGATGAATGTTGAAATCAAGTCAAATTTGACATCTCTCTCACTTCTTGCACCTGTTGAACACAAAAAAACATGTTCTTATCTTATCAGGCTTCTTATTACGTAACAAGTGGTCCCTCCAGTCTTAGATTCCTATCAGGTGTGTGTGCTGTTTCTCCCTCCCTAAAAGCAAATTATTAAAGGATTTCTCTGCATTTGAACTTGCTGAGGCTTCACCGTGCTATCACCTCACTTTCCCTGATGCTCTTATCCACAGAGATTTAGAAGGACTAAGCATGACAGGTTTAGTCCCCTGCTTAAGGACGCTACAATAACTTTAGCCTTTCAGTATGGGACAGTCACTCCAACCACTAGGCCACCCTATTGTTCAGAGCAAGCTGTGGAGCTTAAAATCCAGTGTCCAGTGCCTGCTGTGCCATCTCATGCCAAAGCAAACACACCTAAGGGGAAACTGGTTGCAGTTAGAGACTAATAATCAAATTGTCTGGCTCTCCAACCCTCAGCCCACGCTACATTCCCTGCCAATAATATGTCCGTTGCTGCATTTTGATAATGGCTTACAATCAAAGTTCAAAGAGAGTTCATGCCTGCCTTTGATAAAACACTGCTCAATATTTACTGTGGTACTCGGCAGAGCTACTGGCACTGTCAGATTCTGGCCAGTGTGCTGTACACACCGTTCTCATGAAGAGGCTGGCAAGAGGAATTCAATAGGACTCAAAACGGGAGTGCTGCACATTCCAGAGGGTCTCCGACAGAGGCGAGGAATGCTGATGCTGGACTTTGGCTGAAGTGAAATCTAAGAAGCATTTACTAATTCATTTTTACAGAATGGGAAGATGTCAATAACTAATACAAAATTAAACACAAACTCTTATTCAGACTGGTCAAACCAAGAAAAGCATTTCCCCTGCTTAACAACAGTTCTCATTGGAATGCAAATTTTGTGAGCGATTTCACAAAATGTTAGGACTTTTGTTTAAACTCTTCAGTCATTTTCAGGATCAAGTGGCATCTATTACACTGCTATTATTAAACTGTGGTTAAAAGTGTAAAAAAACATCTGGATTTGAATGAAGACGATATACAGTTTTTCTCAATTGCTAAAACACTAAAACCCATTGGCTGAACAAAGTTCTCAGTTACCTGAACTACTTTTGGCTAATTGTGCAGTCTGTTGTCAATACCTTAAACCATTTCACATGGTAAAACACAATTTGCAGATCTCACTTAGACTGTTCAGCAAAACTCTAAACACATTCCCATTCTCAAAACACATTCTGCACTCTAATGCACATGTCATCCATACTGGTAAACACAAGTGGCAACAATCAAATACAAATAGAGAACACAATGTTATTGATTGAACACAACCACTCCAAATTGATTTAACTTGTTTCAAATGATGTGAAACAACCAATATAAGCCAGTTCAGAGCGCAAACAGGTTGATGAAGGTGGGAAGAAGAAAGTCGGAGAATGGATAGAAGAAACGATGTGAGAGGATGCGTGAGTATGCGAGGTGTCAGGGCTGGATACGGCACACAAGAGGCTTCTTCCCCCGTTGTCTCAGGAGGGACAATATTGCTTGTGATGTTGATGAAGTGCTCTAGCCTGACCCAGCCCAAAGACAAGAAGAAGCACATTGATCACATGTTTACTCCTTTGATTTTTGTCCCTTTTAGTATTGTATACTGTAGTACAGTGCATTGTAGGCTGTATACTGTACAATGAACAAATTGTATGGCCCTGAACATTGTGCTTTCCAACAGTACTGACTGCTCAATAGATTTTGACTGGTTGCAGGTTCATATCAACAAAGAACAAGAATTACAGTATCACAGAGACAAAGGACAAGTTTGTGAGATGCAGGGTACAGTACTGTAAAAATAGAAGTACAAGGAGGAGGAAGAACAAAAAAAATTGCAAAGAGCAAAGCAGAGTAGTAATTTCTGATCAATTTTGAGCTACTATGATAGTTCATCTAAAGACAATGACGGAAAAATATGAAATTTGTTTTGAGATTAAAAACGTACTTCTCCCTGATAACTATATGTTTTGAACAATGTGTTTTCTATTTTTTGGTGTATTGTTCACTGACTGCTTGATAGTGTATATCATTCTGATCACTTTGTTTATGATTTGAGAGCAGTGTTTGATTTTGAACACAGGTAAAACTGTGTTCATTTTGCGAGAGGAGTCCGAGGTTTTGTAAATAGTGCTTGAAGATGAGGTTTTGTGTTTAATGTTTTCAGAAAATGGAGCAATTTTCAAAAATTGTGTTTTAGCAATTGAGAAAAACTGTAATATATGTCACTGACCTGGCATCACAAACAGAATAACAAAAGAGTGGTTTTATTCATATGAAATTGTGGAAAAACACACAATAAGCAGTTATTGGTTTGGAGGACCGACACCCAGCCTGATTCATTACAGGAACTATTTTCCGTCTATCCTCTAACATACAACAACACACTGTTAACAGTGACTGACAGCTACACCTACAGTAAGATCCGACCCTCCTTATCATGCACGTGCAGAGGGGGGCTATGTGTGCTTGAGCACCTCCCCCTTTTGCCCCTCAAAGCCAAAGTGCCCTTTTTTTGTCTAGATTTTTTTTTTCACCTTTTTTCTTTGACAATGGCCCACAAGTGGTCCGTTTAAGAATAATATTTACCAATAATAATTAGCTAGATAAAACGACCTAAACCTTCATATCACATGAGGAATACCACTTAGATACAAGTGAGTCCATGCCATCCGTCGGCGGCGCGGCCAGCAAGAGCGAGAGAAAGTTGAAGTGCAGGTAAGTGTGCTTTTGAAGTGAATGATAATGCATGCATGCACATTTGGTTTGTTATAGAGGCCTCTAGCCGCTGCCGCTAGCTAACGAGTCTCCTCCAGGATTAAAACAGCCAGCAGGCAGCTAACTTTGGAGTAGTGACATTTCGCGGTAACTGCACGAGCTGCCGCGGCCACAATTACTCATCGTGTGATAGCCTTATAGCGTCACCGTTTCCTTCTCTGATACACAAGAGAAGACAGTAGCAGTTCTCTGTAGCATAAGTGTGTGTGTGTGTGTGTGTGTGTGTGTTCTTGTTTAACTGTATTCGTGGGGTCCAAAAACCGGGAGTTCAGTATACTTGTGTGGTCCGACCAGCTTTCTGGGGCCCAAAATGCTGGACCCCACAAGGTTAAAGGGCTGTTTGAGGGTTAAAACTTGGTTTTAGGATTAGGGTTAGAATTAGGTTATGGTTAGGGTAAGGGTTAAGGTTAGGCATTTAGTTGTGATGGTCAGGCCCGGATTATCCATTAAGGGCACTTGGGCCAGTGCCCAGGGGCACCAACCATTCACAACCAGTGGGGGGGGCACCACATGACACAAGCTTTAACAATATTTTCCGTAAATGGTTATATTATTCACTTGAAATTGTTGAAAGACCATACATTACTCGTTTATGAACACTAATTTCCCAATAATAATAATAATACATTATAAATAAATCAATATTACATGACCACTATCACTCCCCTCACCAAACTGTCAGAGTTGAGTTGGTCCACAGGTACGCACAAATGTATCATTTAGGGGATTGGGGGGGTTTAACAATAATCAAAATTGGCCAGTTTAACACCCCCAAAAAATACATATTTAACCTACCCACAATGCTGCAATACATAGTATTGATTTTGGCTTTTTGAATTGATAGACATTTTGAATTGAGAAAGTTTGAATATAGTGCTCACTGTTCATATGCCTACATGTATGTAGTTGGATAAGTTAGTAAATTACATTTGAGAAATGCCCTTGATTATGTCTGATATTTCTGGCAGGGGGAAAGCAAGTGTTGGTTTCTCTTTGCATAATGAAAATGCTTTGTTTTTTGTTAGTTTTTTTTTGGCTTGTCTGCTGGTTGTCTGATGGTTAAGGTTAGGGTAAGGGGCTAGGGAATGCATTATGTCAATGACAGGGCCCCACAAAGATAGTGAGACGCACTGTGTGTGTGTGTGTGTGTGTGTGTGTGTGTGGCAGTACTCTGTAGGTTAACAGAAGTGTGTGTGCAGCAGTAGCTACTCTGTAGGTTAACAGAAGTGTGTGTGTGTGTGTGTGCAGCAGCAGCAGTACTCTGTAGGTTAACAGAAGTGTGTGTGTGTGTGTGTGTGTGTGTGTGTGTGTGTGCAGCAGTAGTGTGTGTGTGCAGCAGCAGCAGCAGTCCTCTGTAGGTTAACAGAAGTGTGTGTGTGTGTGTGTGTGTGTGTGTGTGTGTGTATGTGTGCAGCAGCAGCAGTAGCTACTCTGTAGGTTAACAGAAGTGTGTGTGTGTGTGTGTGTGTGTGTGTGTGTGTGTGTGTGTGTATGTGTGCAGCAGCAGCAGTAGCTACTCTGTAGGTTAACAGAAGTGTGTGTGTGTGTGTGTGTGTGTGTGTGTGTGTGTGTGTGTGTGTGTGTGTGTGTGTGTGTGTGTGTGTGTGTGTGTGTATGTGTGCAGCAGCAGCAGTAGCTACTCTGTAGGTTAACAGAAGTGTGTGTGTCTGCTTTCTGCCTCTCAACCAGCAGTCCACTTAAAAGAACATGTCACTTATTTGGGAAATTAGCTTAGGTTATTTGTAGTCTGCGGTGTAGGTTGGTGGTCTATACATTTTGACTTAATAAAGGACATCCTTATATTTTGAGAAAATAATCTGAAACATGCTGCATACCTTTGCAAATCCCTTTCTGATTCAAAGCCTACTAGCCCACTGCTACAGAAATCTGATAGTCAGCTCAGGTTGCAGTTATAGGCTACAATTAAACGGTTTCTGGTTTGATATCTCGTTATCTTGTATTTGTGTGAATGTAGTCTAATGTAAGGCTCTATATTTCATTTTGAGGTGTACAGTATTGTGGATATAGTATTATGTTAAAATGTAAAATATACAGTTTTTAAAATAAAGATGACATACTGTATATTGTTAGAAAATCTTGTTCCATATGCCCTTTTTTGAATTTGAGCCCCTGCCCCTCAAAAGGTCTCTGGATGGCCCTGCTCCTTATTTAAAGGTAATCCTTACTGACCTCCAGACTGTCCATCATTTTGTATCCTTCACATCACATTTTGATCTATCAGACTTGCGCTGTCAAATCATGGTCCTCGTGATTGTAAATTTTACACCAAACCTACAGTTACTATAGAAGCAACCTAATACTCCAAACGAGCAAAGCACTTTTAATCTGTCGTCACAAGTAAAACGAGTGGATATGCTCTTTTCTTTATCTTTATTTTTATTTGAAAGGGTCAGTGCATATTAATAAACATTTCTGTAAATCTGACAGATTTAGACAAAAGGCTAGTTTTCATCTGCAGCCCCTGGCCAGATGTTACAATAGGCTTCCTGGCTTTAACCTTGGACTGGAATGATCAGTGATTACACAGGAAGAGTATGATAATGTAAACGGAAAACTAAAAGAGGTGAAAAAGAGCCGTGAAATATTTGACCTTCTCCAGTGCCACAGGTTTTCTTCAGTTATTCAAATATCACTGTTGGTTAAGAAGCAGTCAAAAATATGCAAAGTGTTTAAGACAGTAAAGAGACACATTAGTATTATAAATTGCTGTTATGTTGTTAAGGAAAGAAGTAAGTACATAAAATGAAGGCAAGACACTACAGGCAAAAACATGCAGTGGTCAATTTTAAGATTTTTCTTTCATGTCTTCTTTTAGATTAGTGGAAAGAAGACATCTAAAATAGATAGCATGTGTTTATTTTACTACACTTTGTCTATTGGCGTCTGTAGATTTCTCCTATAAATTCAGTTAGCATTAGATAATGCCTTCTATTTAAACATAATCTTTCAGAAAACTTGTAATACAATAATTAATTGTCTTATTGTAAGTAATCAACTGGGGAAGTTTCATGGTAATATCTATTAGTTAAAATATTTTACCCTATTCACCTGTAGTGTCTTGCAAAATGTATGGAATTTTACTATACACATATCTCTTAAGGCTGTTTTCTCAAAATGAGGTTTTTGTTCTCATACCCTGAAGTAGAAATCTTCACTTCAGTAGCACTTACATACACCAAACTTTCCAGTTTCATTCCAATCTACATTCTGAAGGTTTTTACAGAGGGGTTGTTTGTGTATCTTTCAGAGCCTGATTTAAACCAGATTTTATTCCTAAAAACATGGCAAAAATGAATTTGTATGGCTGTTGAAAGTATTTTCTGATTTATGGAGTGATACAAAAGAAAATAAATTCCATCTGTAAAAACCTTTTGACTCTATGTCAACAAAACGAAACAAGAATTGAGAATTATCTAAATATATGTAATCAACTTGGGAAGTTTAATGGTGATATCTATAAGTTAAAAAGTGTACCCTATTCGTCTGTAGTGTATGTGACAGGAGTACTCAAAAACTTGAAATTTCAGACCAAGCAAAATAATGAGTTTTGCTCTTTGTTTAGCTGAATAAAGAAACAGTTAACCCAATGTAAATTGTCTATGCAGCTCTTCTCAAACCTGCTGGTAACTTTTAATCAGTCAAGTCTGTTTGCTTAAGCCTGTTATGTCTGCGATAAATTCCCAATTGCTGTAGAGATAGATAGAGATATGGAGTGGACACAGCTCATCAAGCAGCCCACCCATTAATCCCATTCCTTCGACTTGGCATAGCCAAAAGGTGAGAGACGCATCCGTCTTGATGCTCATGTCAGTGAAGCAGATTTGATTTGTCAGGCAGTGTAACCTTGAGGCTTGTTACAGTGGTTCACATGTATCTTTTCTCTCTCACACGATGCGATAAGTGATGGGTTTCCATACGAGTGTAACACACAGGTGCAGCATCATTTTTCTCAAGTGATCCTTCAGTGTAGCGCATACCCACTCACTGTGAAATTATTACCTGGGAGCATGTTGTAGAATATGTTACAGATTCGTATCGATATCCATAACCAGAAGCATCTCAGACCCTTTTAGAAAAAAATGATGTTGGACTTGTTGCATTCTACACCATTTTATTGAGCAAAAACTTGTGTCTGCGAGATAAAATACTCTTATGCACATTAATATACAATAAATTCCATTTCTTCCAGTAGTGTCTGTGCCTACTGTACAGGATGATTAATTAATTTGTGAGAGCAGTGCAATGGTAAACATCCCTAAAGAAAACAGGGATGCTGCATACATGGTAACTAACACTTTCTTTCACCCTGACTCTGTTCTGACCTAACTGTTACCCCGCCCACCATAACCTCTGGTGCAGCAACTAAGTAGACAGCATCTCTGTGTGACCTCATTATGGGATCAAAGGTCCTCTGACTCAGGGATGAGCAGAGGCTCAAGGGAAACAGCAGGGAAGGGGACTGGATCGCCCACCGACACCCACCCCAGAGCAGATCTGTTGAAGGAGGGTCGGTTGACCGCCGCGTCCCCCTGGAGCTCTGGGTAGTCAGGGAGGGGTTCCAACTGGAGGGACTTGATGGGAGCAGGTCTGGGTGCCTTACCGAAGCCACCAAACGGGGTTGCCACCCTGGAGATGACAGGGTGACAGTGTTTTAACAGTAGTCGTCATGTGCTAATGAGAGGGACTGCAGTGACATTTGAAGTGATGCAACTAATTAAAGCCAAGCAAAGACTTTGACCAGAGACTGCTTAGAGTGAGAAGCACACTTTTGTACATTGTGAGTTAGATGCACAGTACTTTGCTCACTCAGTCAGCATTTGTGTCCATGATTAATTAAAGCCAGCCTATGTTAGTTTTGAATAACACAATATCAATTGAATTTATAGGCAATAAAACACACCCTTGCTCAATCGAATACACTCAGAGGTTTTGCTGCTACAGCCTTACTTGTGTGTTGTGTGGTATGACCAGTAGCATATAGTTGCTCTATATAATCAACATTACTGAGTCAGTTTTAAGGCTTTGAGTCTCCTCTACTTGTGCTACTATATACCATTGTCTAACATTTACCATCCTCCCATAACACAGTGGCTGCCGTTTACCGAAAGATACTGTACATAAGCTCACTTTAAATAACAAATGTTCATAGTCCAGTTTGCATGTGTCTGCTTCTTTAAAGTGGGCATTTTATAGTCATTTTTAACCTGTAAGGTTGTTACCTGTTGAAACTTTTGTACCCTGGTAGGTCAGGTTGGGGCTCTGGCTCGGGCATATGGGTGTTGAGCGTGTCAGCCAAGGCCGGGTCACTGATGATAGCCTGCTCCCAGGGTGAGTGGTAGGACTTTGGTACAGCTGTACGGTTGAACTTCTCTGGAGGGATGTCTTTCAAAGGACCTCCGTACCCTAGGTGGGTGTACAACATAGACAGTGATGATTAAAATAGGGCTTTCCATAGTTTTTTTCCCCATTCCTTTTACATCTATTTATTTGTATTTTTAAATTTTATTCAATTCTGGAGTCAGGTTTGGGTATTTCAACACACATGGTTAGTAATGAAGTGAAACTTAAGAGCTAAATTGCAAACTATTTTCACTGTTTCTTAAAACAGTAACAACAAAACATGCTTTCCAAAGAAAGCCGATCCTTCCCTTTGATTCCCTTTTGTAGCATATAAAACAATCAAGGAACGGTAAGCTGGTCATGAGTAAACTTGACTAGGAGTGCATGCAGTCTGCTGATGTCTCATCACATGATTTATTGATACTAAAGTTAAAAAAATTACCTCTTACTGCCATTTGAGGTTGCTTTTTCTTAGCTTTAAAGTACTTAGTGTAGTGTTACGTGAAATATATATATGTGTGTGTGTGTGTGTGTGTGTGAGTGTGTGTGTGTGTGTGTTCTTGTTTAACTTTATTCGTAGGGTCCAAAAACCGGGAGTCCAGTATACTTGTGGGGTCTGCACAGCCTTGTGGGGCCAAAATGCTTGACCCCACAATGTTAAAGGGCTGTTTGAGGGTTAAGACTTGGTTTTAGGATTAGAGTTAGAATTAGGTTATGGTAAGGGTTAAGGTTAGGCATTTAGTTGTGATGGTTAAGGTTAGGGTAAGGGCCTAGGGAATGCATTACGTCAATGACGGGTCCCCACAAAGATAGTGAGACGCACTGTGTGTGTGTGTGTGTGCGCGTGTGTGTGTGTGTGTGTGTGTGTGTGTGTGTGTGTGTGTGTGTGTGTGTGTGATAGAGAGTGAAAGACAGATGAGTCAGGAAAGAGAATTGAACAGTTCCATTTCAAAAGAGAAAATAGAAAAACATTTTTCAAAATCCATAAGAATAGTATATTTATGTGTGCAGCTTAAATTGTATTGTGTCGTATTAACTTGAACTGTTGTTTAAATAAATAATATTACATTATATATATAAATATATATATATATATATATATATATATATATATATATATATATATATATATATATATATATATATATACACACACACACACACACACACACACACACACATATTTTGTTATAAATATGTAACTTCCTAATATCTGCTTCAGTGCCCAACATTGCAATACCTTCAACAGTTTTGTCTTCTTTCAGCCCTTTATTCCTTGTTAAAGTTCACAGCAAAACAAATCAAGGGGCAGCCTCCGTGTGTGTGTGTGTGTGTGTGTGTTGTGTCTGTATGTCTGCATGTATGCCTCTCCCGCCTAGTCTATGTGTGTTGATGGGAGAGGCCTATCCAAAGCACTATCCTTCAAACCGAGTACTTCACTCAGGGGGGCTTGCAAGCTCAGGCATTACATAACACAGGGCGTCATGTCACATCCTAACCACTCACAATGAACAATCCCCCTTCCTGAGTTTATGTTTTGCCCTGAGGAGGAAGCAGGAGAGACCAAACAGACCCGAGGAGAGGTTTACAGATTTCGGGGAGAATCTATTACAAAACATAGTGAAAAGATTTTCTGAGGCCATGAAAATTTTTCTTGTGGTTGAGCATTTGGTTGAGTTGATATTTTTGTGGGAAAGGACTGTCGCACACCCCAGTCTATGCACTCTGTGTGGAGATGAAAGAAGGATCCCAAAAAGCACTGAAAGGCCAGAGAGGAAGACTTTCCAAAACATTCAAATGTGGCATCATTTTTGAGAAATGGTTCTATAATCAAAAACACATTTGATATTTGTCTATGCTTTGTCTTGAGAATAGCACAAAACAATTCAAATGGACATAAGAGTACATTTTTAGAAGGTTTTAACAGCTACAGCACCATGCATCCTATGGTAAATGATCATATAATGTTGTTACCAATTTCTAGCTAATACTTTCAAAATCTTCAGCATATTATCAATTCTTGTCTCATAAGCTCTTTTATAATCTAAAGTTCACCGTGTATCACTATAGCCTGGTAAAGACATTTTGAATTACAGGGGCATGGAACATTGGTGGGTGAGTGTGCTATTTCAAGAGTCCTAACCATTTGATACCTACTGCAGTCTGGCCTGATTTCTGCTACAGCTGGAGTGACTTCATTGAGACACTGAAGGTTGGTGTCTGGTCCTGAGCTCCAGAAATAAAACCCAACCACTGTGCTGACGTACTCGTCCCTAAATCAGTATTGGTTTTGTGTCAACTGGGCAGAATTTAGACGCGAGGGAGGATGTGAGTGCCACTGATGGTATCAGTGGCACGAGAGGCAAACAGGAAACTTCCATGGGTAAAAATCAACATTTCTTTCCTTAAAAAGATGGTCAAAGCTGATTGTAATGAGAAGGGGGAAAAAGAGGTGGAGCGTGAGAGCAATATGGGAATGTGGAGAAGTAGCTACAGTATGAAACAAGGGAGTGGGGTGAAGATAGAAAGACAGATAAAGAAAGGAGACAGGCAGAGAGAGGGAGAATGAAAAACATGTAATCATTTTCTGCCTGAGGCCAGAAGATTCCAGGCAAGAAGAAAATTCTTTCCTTTATGATCAAAGCCTGCTTGAGTACATACAATGAAAAACAGCTGAATCCTTATCAAAACTTAATACATCCAATGCTTTCTGGAGAGCGCATCCACACAGTTTATCCACCAGGAGCAGTACCATCTCGCGTGAGCTGTACTACATTCAGTATTGTTAAAAAACAAAAACAAAAGGGAAGTTCGGTATGACAAAATTATACCAAACATGTTAATGAAGCCAAACCTTTGCAACATATGACAGGGACAATCATAATAGATAAAATACTCCGCTCAGGACTGGGTGATGATGTAATAGATGGAAAGCAGTTGTATTATTCTGCAGAAACAGAGACTAAGTAAGATCACTGAGGGGAACCGAGGTCAACTGGTTTGTCGATCCAAACTCAGCTACAGTACATCACTGCTACAATGGCTTTGGGTCCCTGAACTCTTGGTTGTATTGTTACCTACCCGGGGCGATGCTGTCTGGATTTGGCACCATGCTTCTATCTGGTGTGTCAGATGGCACAGTAGACGATTGGTTGACATCCACGTTGTTCTCGCCGCTGCGGCTGTCTGTGACACTCCCATTTTCAGTCTGAGAAACCATTATGTTCTAAAAGAAAGATCCAAGTGGTGAGTTAAGCTTGAAAGAAAAGGTAAATACAAATTTGCATTTGTTGGGATTCAAATTTCACTTTTGACCTGAAACAGTAGCTGACAAAATAATCTCCATCTTTTCTGGAGCTTTTGACCCTCTCCTCAGCAGATGGAGTTGCCAAGTTGGAAACTGTACATGAAACATGCATTTACTGATTTCTTTTTTGGTAAGAGCTCCAGAACAGTTAACCTTATGATTATATTTTTCTATCAACAATTTCCTATCTCATGGTACATTGGATCATTTTTGGAAGATGGCAAAAGTATTCAGCTATATCTGTTATGACATATTTCGAATTCTTGAATTAAAATGAAAAATGTGAGTTGCATGCACAGTAAAGTGGCATAGTAGTTTTAATGATTCTTATTCAAACCAAATTCCCCACTTTTTCCATTTTTCATGTGGACTCAAAGCAGTTACCAAACCTCGATCTTCCAACAACAAGAAGCAGAGAAACTGTATGCGTGTCACTTTTCCCTAACATTAGAAACATTGTTTTGTGGGCTGGGACGAAATGTACCGCAGCCCAAGCATCCAGCTTTCATCCCTCTGAAAGATATTTATGATGATTTACTCCAGGACTTCCTCAGGAAATGTTGACAACTTGAAATAAAATCCCTCCGTT
This sequence comes from Zingel zingel, assembly GCA_023566125.1. NCBI lineage: Eukaryota > Metazoa > Chordata > Actinopteri > Perciformes > Percidae > Zingel > Zingel zingel. The sequence goes on along the minus strand of CM042336.1, from coordinate 11,717,701 downwards.
GCCCCGAGCAATAAACAAACCAGAGATATGCGAGTTCTCCTCACTTCAAAAATGAGGCGAAAAAACTTCCCTGGAGGATAATAATTATTTTATCTGTGGACTTCATGAAGGCAATGACAAGTATACAAAGCCACAACACAAACAAACGAAAGAGGATATAACTAGGACTGCTAAGTAATTAGATATAACAAAGGTAGAGTAAGTTTATCTTAATTCAATTTTAATGAGAGTTTTGATACATACATTGTTTTATTTCTGACCAGGTCAGGCTAAGATAAGCACTGATTGGGAAAAAGAAAAAACGGACTTGGCACACTGCCTATCAATACACAAAAGGACATTAATAGAGCTACTTATGACCGCTGGAAGACTTTTATAACTACTATTCTGTGCCACTCCATGTCTGGAGAGCACGAGTCAAATAAATACTTTAAGTGCTCATCTTTTCCACATATACTTTGTCAGGATTTAAGGTATTGTGCGAATGTTTTTGAGTGATGGAGGTAAAACATGACTGTGCTTGAAGAAAACACGCTCTGGCAGTGTGACGTGTTACAATAACCACTTTATCAAAGTGTGTTTTCATAAAGTGTTTTGATAATCCATATCAATCTACTGTGAATGTATGTGTATTTAAAACTTTTTTTAGGGAAAATACAATTATTTGCCTTCTTGCTAAGAATTGACAGAGCCATTGTAGCTGTTTCCCTGTTTCCAGTCTTTATGCTAAGCTAAGCTAATCTCCTTCAGAGCTCCATAGTTGTACGTGGTATTTATCTTCTCATGTAACTCTTGGCAACAAAGGGTTTCTATGTATTTTCCAAAAAGTTTAACTACTCCTGTAACAAACAATTTAGACAGAATTCAATGATTATTTTTTTTCTCGTGCATGTGTGTTGTTGTATGTATTCATTCATATGTGATTATTGCATCACAGTTTCTGCTTACATTGAGCTGCTGGTTGTTTTCATTCTGGATGCTCTCAAAAGTGTATTTTTCTGAGCGTCTCTGGCGCATTTTGAAGAGACGAGAGCCCCGGTTTGAGGTAAGAGACAGCTCCTCCAGCATGATGTCCTTAGGCGCGTTGACTTTCTTCCCAAGATCCATCTCTGTATCTGGACACAAAGAGCCAAACAAAAGACTAAAGAGCTTGTGTATACAATAAATACTTGTAAATTGATCTGATTTCTGACAAGACAAATTAATTTTTCTATTTCCTATACTCCCACCTATCAAACTTCATTGAACACAAATTATATTCAGACAGAAAAAAGCCTGCTGCAAAAAGCCCTCTACATGGATTGCTGACTTGGTACTCCTGCCGATATGATGAATGAGCAATTATCTCCCCTCGTAATCCACTCATGTCTAGTGCTTGTTTTGTGGTTAACACCACATGCTAGCTACTGCATGCTGATCACGGAGATGTCATAGGCTTATATACAAGTGGTAGGCGCATAATTTGCCAGAATATCTGTCAGCTGTCAGTAGCCCTCAGCCCTAGCCACACAGTTGCCCTCACCCTGAAATAGCGTGTTCAAAGGACAACGACAAAGGGATTAGTTACTTTGGCCCATAAAAGTATTCATTTGCTTATTTATAGTTAGGGTCATAGAAGGGAGGGTTGGCAACTGCTGCGATGGCAAATGGTGGGTTCATACCTTCTATAAAGTGAACGTGTCCACTGCATGTCTATGTCTGGCAGGGTGAGACAGTCTTTACAGTAAAGTTAATGTGTCTGCGAATTAAATGTGTACTTTAAGTTATGGTGTTAAATCCGTGTCTATGTCATTGTTGATATAAAAAAAAAACAATGTAGGGGGGGGGGGGGTGGAAGGAGCAAGATGTGAGGATAAGAAGAGAAGGTGAGATAGAAACAGTAGCAAAGAAAGGATGCAACTAGAGAAAGAGAGAGAAACTGAGAGGTCAGATGGATTAGAAAACAGGGAAGTGAAGAGGAGATGATACTGCTACCTTCCTGGGCTTGAACCTCCCTACAGATTGCTGCCGCCTGCATTTTTCTCTCCCTGGTCGTCATGGTGGAGAACTGTGACATGGCTGCCCCTGGAGAGTCGGGGGTGAGGCAAAAAGTCACAGTAAACAAAGCACATCAGTACCCCCTGTTCCAAGGTAAAACAAGACACAAAAGCAAGACAACACGGCTGCATGTTGGCCATATATTGGCCAGCATCAAGCATCCACACCACGCACAAAGACCCACCGAAGCAAATAGAAGTGATTGGGGCAGTGAAAAGGGCAAAGTTAGCACATCCCTTTAAATAACCTTGGACTGTTAAACGCCAAGCACACGCTTTTCAGACATGGCAACCAGCTGTGTCAGGGGCCTGGGAATCAATATGTTTGAAATTACCCAAGTGGGCTGAAAGGACACAGATAGAGACCATAGTGCTGTCACAGAAAACGTGAGACAGTGAATGAAAAAACACAGCGGAAAGTTTACACCAAGGTGTCAGTGAACACAACACATATGTTTCATTCCAATCCAAAATGCTTTTCACAGTTTCTTGATGGAACAAAGCAGCCTATCAATAGCTGCTATATATATATATATATATATATATATATATATATATATATATATATATATATATATATTCCCCATACAAATCACAGTTTTGGCTAAGTAGATTAAAAGGCAAGTTTGCAAAGTTTACTTTTAGCTTCAATAAAATCAGCTTCCGAATCTTGAACATCCATAAAAATGCCAAGCAATAAGACAAAAGGTTTTATTGCAAAAAAATAATTTAAGAGAATAGAACAGGCAAGCTGTGTGATTGACTGGAAAATGTAGAGGGAGCCACTGCAGGTGGTGGTGAGAATCCTGATTCAAAGTGGAAGTGTAACATTAGAACTAGACAGCACACCTGTGGAGAGGCCCGAGTGATGGCTTACCTGTCCTGAAGGACCCTCAGGGCGGAGTCTCAAGTTGTGCCTGTCTCCTCAGGGTAGGAAATCAGAAAGGTGAGAGGCGAGAGGTTCAGACTTAGTAGTGCGACCCGTGTGGGTGCTTGCGTTCCCCGGCACTGGGGCTTGTCGTGGGGAGTGTGGGCAGAGGGGGCTGTATCCAACCCCACTGACTGAGTGACCGAATGAGTGGGTGGGTGTCAGTTTGACTGTTGTCATTGGTATTTAGTTCACAAGCGGAGGGGTGACTAAATTTAGAGCGCTGCCACTACTACTCACTTTGCCCTCCATCTAGCTATCTATCTTCCTGCCAGTGATGTTACAGAAGCTGGAGGATCTATAAAACTGATTTCAATCAGGAGTTCATATACCACAGGGATTACTTCTGCAGTTGATTAAGAGTGTGGGAGAAATTCTAAAAAAATGTAATTAAAAATTAGCACTCCAGCAGAGAAATTAAAACAGTTAGTGTAGCTAAAGGTTATGTAGAAATTGATAAAATAGTTGGCTAAAAGTTAAGGATAAATGTTATGTTAATGATAAATGTTAATAAAATTGTGAAAGTGATAGAGAACTAGTTTGTATGTCCAGCTTCTGCAAATCCAAATTGTAGTACGGTAGCATGAACGTAAACTTAACCAAACCAACCTAAACATTAGTTCATTTGAGGAAAAAAAAAAAAAAAAAAAAAAATAATAATATATATATATATATATATATATATATATATATATAGTATATAGTTTGGGAACCACCAGTCTATATGACTCCTGCTTGGCCTGCCACCTATTCTATAGTCACCATGACTGCTTGAGAATGTGCAAAGTAAAGGTAAACTTGAACATTTGACTAACTCGCCTATAAAAAGAGCAATAATCTGTTGCAATCTTGCAACTTCGCAACTATACATGAATTGAAAAGCACCTAAGGGTTGAAATCACTCTTGGAAACTGACAAAGCTTAAACATCAAAAATAAAGTTGTTGGCACTGCAGTTGTCTTCATCAGCGCTCCAGAATTGCAGTGCACAGCTAACAATAAATATATTCAGGAATATAGCCCCCTCAGGGCCTGGAGGCCAATCAGATACTATTTGTTTTAAATGCCATCATGTGATATAGGAGGGACCAGGCCTAATAGCGTGCACTCACTTTATAATCCAGTCACTGTTTTAATTGACCTTGCTGAATTTAATGTAATTCTTAACTTAATAAAAGAGACAAATAAAGGAAGGCAGGTTGAGTTTGCAGGATACGAAAATATTGGACGTTAAGTTCATTGGCATACTGCAATGCCTGGCATGAAGAAAACTATACCAGGAACCCCATACACAAAATGAAATATTTTAAAGCTATTTGTGTTGTGCTTTATGATTGTTCATACTGTGGCTCCACCCTTTTAATAGCATTTGAATCCGACACCGTGTTTATGAAATCTAAATTGGTAGGGAAATAATTTATGTTTATCATCTCCATCCGTGTCCTTATCTCTCATTCTCTAATGCTTCAGCTACTGTAAAGTAGGTACCCACTGTTATTATGTAATTGGTGGTCACCATGGGAACAAGTCCCCACCAACCCCTTCCAACCCCCCTCTGCTGGATACAGAGCGAGTGACTATTCAAGACAACACATCATACAAAAAGCTTCATGAGATGGTACAGCAAGCAACAAATGGCCCGGAGACCAACTATTTCATGCTTGGAATAGACAGCAGAGAGCACAAACACGCAGTGCAATTTGTGAAATAGTGCTATTGGTTGTATTTATTTTGTGAAATGCTTTTTTTTTTGTGAATCCATAGCTGAAATAGTTTTGAACAGAAACTGATTACTGGTTTTGTATTATGACTATAATACGTGTTGTTTGAATGGAGGCAATACAGTGTAATTGTCACAGATACACTATGTCAGGATGCTCAATGAGTCAGTTGAGACACAACACAATGCTGTGTGATCTTTATGTTTATGAGATTGCTTGGTGAGAATCACATTAGGACATTATATACACTCTGTGGAAACACTAACCTAGCTATAGCAAAAGCCCAAACCAAACACAAGCAACAAACCCATTGCATTCTATAAACAATTATCCCAGTGCCAGTAAACCTATCATGAACTAAAACAATATTTTATTGTAGTCATGATTAGGACTAATATACATTCCTCAACATTCACTACTAACTAATACTGGAATGTGCAAATAAATTCCAGGTGCCCAAAGAAAAAAAGTGTTGAAAAACTATAACGGTAGAAAAGATTTTTAGCTTCTCATCTTCCCTAGTTAGGGGCCAAATGCTAATGCACTAATTAAAATGCACCGGGTAAGTGCATTAATCTCACTTATTATAGCTTACACAACATGCTGAGTTATAGCACTAACCTTTCCACAGGTTTTAAGCTTCACTTCTAATGCATCACAAAATGGATTCTGACACTGAAATGATTTTCTGATCTGGAAACACCGCAAATGTACTCATTCTCAAGTTTCATGGATTGAAAATCAAACAAAACCAGCAAAACAAGTGCACAATCACAGCATGCTAAATGCGTACATCCACAACAGAAAATTACACCAGGATGAACGAAATCCACACGCTCAAAACAGTTCAAGAGACACTCTTCGCTTGCAGCATACTATAAGATAAGTTTCTTTAGCATCCTCACATATCTCTTTTCTCGAGACACCATATTTACCTATTTCCTATATTCTGAAATCTTAACTGAACATTCTACAGTTTCCTCAGTCTACTTTACAATCACTCAAAACTTTCCACTTATTGTGTATGAAACATGTCCATTCACACTCATTATATCCTTTCTAAACAACTTACTCATTGCCTCATCTGATGAACAACAGGTCCACTTCAGTGTATTTATCAAACTACAAAGTTGTCAGTTAAATGTTACGGAATTATTTTTTTTTTCTCCATATATTGTTAGAGTAATCACCCCTTTTCACATATGATTATGGCATACACAGATTTGGTCTAAACCCTTTTATACTATATTTAACAGCAAAAAAAGCAGAAAGAATGAAAAAATATGATCATATCCAAACCAGGAGAATTCTAGCAATCTTTTCAAATGCCCACTTCATTATATATTAGCGCACGCTCCACACTAACAATATTTTTGATTGTGGATATTGATGAATTAGAAAAAGGAAATGCACTTGAATGTGTTGGGGAATCAGTGAAACTTGGAATTGGACTCATTAAACCCACAGGTCACGGTGTATCCTATTGCCTCCAACTCCAAGTGTTGTTGGTGTACACAGACTTGTAAGTTTGTTTTTTCAGGGGACTCTTAATAAACTCAGAGGAGGACACAGAGGGCATCAGGTTTGCCTGTGTAACTGACCTCTGAGGCTGCCACTGTCTGGGTAGGGACCTGTAACCAGCATGACCGGCAGGGGCGGAGACAGTGCTCCTTGTTAGGGAGCCAAATGATGGCAGTGGAGGTCGACTCTGACTGCGGCTTTGGCTCTGGCTCCAAGTCTGGCTGCCTGTTTTCTGTGGGGCTTCGTAAGACACCCTGGCCTTCCACTCTGCTGGCGGCTCAGGCAGCATTTTGCGCTGGGCTGCCAAGCGTACATTTGTGGCAAGGCTTTGCTGGAGGTTCTGGAAAGCAAAGGCTTCATCCACCAGGCCCAGGGGATGCCGGGAGGCGGCCTCCCAGGGCATGAGGGGTTTGCGGCCCTTCTCTAGCCAGGATGTCTGCCTTGCTGGGAGAGTCGTAGAGGCCCAAGCCGGAGGCTTGGGAGAGGAAGAAGCAGAAGCTGATTTCTGGCCCATGGCTGGTACTCTGGCTGGTGGGGAAAGGGAGTAGCTCCTGCCAAGTGCCTATAAAGAAAGATCCAGACATGTTTATTTTAGTAAGAGTTCATTTTTGTTTGGCTGACTGGTCCTCCAGCCAAATCAAATCAGCTTTGAAAATACTGGAAAAAAGAATAGCTCTTCATCAACACATTTCTTTTAAATGCTGTTATACTCCAATATTGTATTTCATGTTAACTTTTGTTCTGTTTAATCTTTCTGTATAAATATGTAAGACTGTGTAAGATCGGAAATAGACAGCAAAGAAAATTAACTGCTAAAGCTGTTAAAAGCTCTTGTAAACTTATTTTATCGTCCATTCCACAGTAAGCCTCCTCAACCCAGTGCTTTAGCATTTGTCCAAACAGAGTGGACTGCCCTCTTGTTTCTCAGAAGTGGCTTATGAGAGTGCATGGATTTCCCAGAATACGCCAGATTCAGCTTTGCTATACAGCAACACTTTGAAAGTATGACAATGAGATGGCAAAACTTCTAAATGTTCATTACTAACATCTCCATAAGGATGCCTAGACAGCTAAGGGTTATGTGCGGTGACAAAGCACCTCTGTACTGTTCATCGTCTCTGACAATACATTTTGTTGGCTGTGGCAGACATGCAGAAAAGGCAGTGCTGCCATCATCTGGTAAAAGATGTGCATGATCAGCAGATAGCAAGAGATGGCAAAAAATGAAAGAACAGAATAGACGAGAGTGCCGTCATAAAAATAAAAATGAAGCTAAATGAGTAAGGAGAGAACACATTATCTTCTGACTCAGGTATCTGGTAGGCCTAAAATGCCTGTGGCAGTGTTATCCTGGATTATCGCAGACACAAGAAGGGATGAATAGATTAGTAGATGATCTACGGATATATTTTTATTCTACTGAAGGAAATTGACGAAATAACCATTTACTGTACACATTGTCTATGTCTATGACCATGCTGCTATTCTGCCAATTTTAACATATATCTCAGAAATGGAGCTGATCAGGTCTTAAGAGTTGGTTTCCATGGTGGTGTGCATTCAGACGCTTTAGTTTTTTTTCAGACAGATGTTGAAAATAGTCTTTTTATGTTTATTTATGGTAAGGACATGGTGTGGTTTTCTTTGAGGTCCCAGGTCTATAAAATAGTTCATTTGAGAGAACAAGGTATGTAGAACATCTGTCCTGCCTTAGTCTGAATAAAACATAGATACTAAGTATAAGTAGATAGGTAAATAGAAACCAAAGTTTAGTTGTATCAGCATAGATTTAACATAGTAACTAAACCAGTATTGTGTGGTCTCTGAACCTAGAGTAAATGTTAATTGTCTCCGTTTTATTTCCATTTGATTGCATAACTGAATGCATGTGTGACACAAATATTAAGATGTAATTGTCTTCAGGGCGCACTAATAAACAAGTATGGCTGAGATAAAGACGAGAAAAGCTGGGGGTAAACTCCACCAATTTCAGTAGGAATAAAAATGTTCCCAACAGTAGCTGCAGAAATTTGGTAAACAAGGACACTATTAGATATTAAAACTCCCACTTAACAAATATCTGCCCTCTCTGAAAATGCATGACACAACATGGATATATATTTTAGCAGGGGTCCACTCACTTGACCTCCAGAACTGTCCAATGAGGTTGCCTGTATTCATTGAAGTCACCTGTCTCATGATACCCCTCATGAATGCATCATCACTTAGTCATTTTGCAGGAATGTGCTTTTCAAGCTGATTTGGATAATGAGGTGTTTCTGGCTGATGTTAACAAGCTCTTCATAGAGTATGAACTGTATTTTGTTTTATTGTTGAAGCTGATTTTTTTATCCACTGCCTTTGCAAAAAGGCATATAGTAGGTATACGAGTTAGTCTAATGTGATGGTACTTGAATGAATCAGTAAAAACTGATTCATAGCTGAATGTTTTGTCTGAACCAATATACATTAACTCAATATTTATAGTAGAGGTAGAGCAGTGGTGAAATTCAGCAAGATGAAAGGTAAAGAGCTCAAAATAGAAGAAACCCAAAAGCATGCTAAAAGGACAAAAGAAAGGAAAGCCAACCAAGGATAAAAGACATTTTAATGACACTGCAGTGAATGATACAGGAAGTGCACTATGAAGAGAAACACACAAAGAAAAAGGAAAAAGAAAAGAACATTAAGAACAAAAGCAGCCCTGTACCAAAAATATATTTGTGAAAATTACTGGGCTGGTTATCCTTTCAATAATTCTTCTTTTGTAAATCATTTAATCATCTATTTATAAAATACAAAAGCAAGAGAAGATGTATGGAAGAGTGAAGCTACATGTGGGAGAGTGCAATACTGTATAGTTCTCTGTTATCAGGGAAAATACAACTGGGGTCTGAGATACAGTAGCTTTCACTGGCTTAAGTTGAAATGTAAGCCTACTATCTCTGGACCCCAGCACTCCCTTTCATGAAGCAGTTTAAATATAGTACCTAACATGATGCAACAGCTGGTAAAAAGTTTAAAATAAAACTAACCCACTTAAGAAGTTGCTATGGAAAAGAGACTGGGGAGAGCCACTGAAGAATAGACTGTTTACTGATGTAACATTTGATGTTTAAGAAAGTTAGGGCTAGTTGTTACTTTTTGTAAGGAGTACTGCTGTGTTCTCCAGCCTTTACTTGAAACTCCAGAGTTGTTACATAATCTCTGTACTCTGACATTGCAAATTTAACCTTCTGGTTGGTACCCTTCTACTTCACCACTTTATTTTTACTTTATTTCTTTACTTTATTATTTTATTTTGTTTTTTTTTTGTCTGTTTATAAGTTTGTTTATCAAATCAAATTTGACACATTAAGCATTTCCTTCTTTTCAAAAATCTAATTCCTGTTGTCACTGTCTGCTACCATTCACTCCTGATTTCTGTTTTCTCTCACTCCTTTCTTTCAATTCTTACTGAGTATCATGCTCCCCTACATTCTTATATTGCCACCACTCTAGATTCCTTTACATAAAATTACACATTATAGTGATTTTTTAAGTATCCACATGCATCATTTTCTTCATGTACATGCTTTATAAACATGTAACATTCATTTTGGCTCCTTTGTGTCTGCTAATAAATTTACATCCCACTCTTATTCTTATGTTCTTAATTCTGTAGTAATACCATTCACATTAGCTCTTAAAACTTTGAAAACGAGAAGGTGGATGGGAAGATATTCAATGCAAAAGAAAGTGTACGTGCTCAAAATAGTCCACTTAACAGTGGATGGCAAGAAGACCAACCCATTGACTCAAGCAGACACCAAGCATGTCATGATTCTACCAGAATCACTCTTTATCAACTGCTGTTGGTTTCCACACCTGAGCTGAGCTCTTTTTAGCTGTAAACTTAGGTTTAGGAGCAGCTACAGTGTTGCCACCAGATGCAGATTCAGGCCTTCCAGCTACAGGAAAACAAGGAACAACATAGCTACTGAGAGGCTGTGGCTGGTAAGGTACAGAGGGAGTTGCCAGGTAGGGAGGGCTATTAGCTGGTTGGTAAGGGGCCTGCAGTGCCTGTTGGTAGGTAGGGTTTGGAGACTGAGGAGCTTGGGGATGATAAGCAGGTGGGACAGGTTGCTGATACTGTTGGTTATATGCCTGCTGGTACGGACCGCCAGGGGGTTGTTGATATGGGTTGGAGGGAGGATAAACATTAGCTGGGTTTTGCTGGTAGTGGCCATCATGCATGATAGGCTGCATGGGCATTCCATAGGCTTGCTGGGGGTATGGGGCGTTATATGGTCCAACTGGTTGGATGGGGGCCATTTGCTCATATCTAATTGTTTGGTTTTCAACAGGTGGGTTAGTAGGTGCAATGTCAGGCTTAGGTTCAGCAGGGTTGGCAGCCTCTGCTGCTGGGCCAAAGGTAAAGAGTGAGGAATTGAGTTGATAGGGTTGATGCTTCATAACATCTACAACACTAAGGGGTTTAGGGGCAGGTTTTTGTTTCTCTTTGGCTTTTGTCTTGGCTTTGGTTAAAGGGCTACTTGGAGGGGGCTGCTTTGTTGCTGCTGGGGGATAAGAAGGGGACTGAATAGGATTATATGCCCGTGAAGGAGGAGCACGTACGTTGGGTGTATATTTCCACTCATTCGGTAAGGAAGCAACTGGTGATGTTGACCGGCTTGCCTTGTTTGCTTGCACAGTCTCAGAGTCCACAACAAATTTCTCCATACGAGACTGCCTCTTGGCAAACATATCAGCTCCTTTCCCTCTGACAGCTGGCATCTCAAAAGCTGAACCTTGGGATGATGGGTTTAAGACAGTAGCCATTGGGTTGATAGGTGATGAAGCTCGTTGACCAATGGTAAAAGAGTGCATTCGCTGTGGTGGAGTCGGAGGGGTCCGGGTTTGTGGGGCATTTTGTGGTGGATGCCAAGGTTTTGGAGAGGGTCGAGTGTTCACCATTGACGTGGAAACATTCACAGGGGTTTGTTGTGACTGTGGCGCCCAGGCATTCACAGGTGTCTGAGGTTGTGCCTGAGGTGGAGGCCATGTATTCATTGGTGGCTGTGGTGGAGTCTTTGAAATAGACTGTTGCCAGTTTGGCTGTGGTGTGGACTGGGGTGGAACTGGTTGAGCCCAAGGTGGTTGATGTTGGGCCTGATTTTGCTCTTGGGCCCAAGAATTTATCGGTGTTTGACCATGTTCTGAAGGGTGCTGGGTCCATGATGGTTGGGACTGAGTCTGGGCAGGTACTGGTGGCCATGGATTTAAAATGGCTTGAGGCTGCGCTGGGGGTTGTGCTTGGGCTGCTTGGATCCAAGGGGGCTGAACTTGAGTTTGTGATGGAGGCCATGCATTAATTGAGGGTTGCTGTTGAGGCTGAACTGAGATCCAAGATGTTTGAGGCTGACCTGGTGCTTGGGCCTGTGGCCATGCTTGTTGTGGAGCCTGATGCTGTGGTTGCTGAACCCATGGTGGCTGTGGCTGGGATTCTGGCTGGACCTGTTGAGCCCAAGGAGGTTGTACTTGGGATTTTTGCAGGGGTTGAACCCATGGTGGTTGATGCTGAGGGTCTGTTTGTGATGGCTGTGCCCATGGTGCCTGGGGCTGTTGCTGCATTGGTTCTTGAGGTTGACCCCAAGGTGGTTGCATTTGCTGCAGATTTGGCTGCTCATGAGAATGTGTCCAGGGTGGCTGGACCTGTGGATGAGACTGTGGTTGCTCTTGACCCATGGTCCATGATGGCTGAGCATGTGTCTGGGCTTGTGCTTGCTCTTGAGGCTGACTCCAGGATGGCTGAATTTGAGGGGTCCAAGTATTTGTGGGAGGTTGAGGCTGTGCTTGGGTCTGAGTAGGATGACGCGTCACCCAAGGTGGCTGTGGTGGGGACTGACTTTGAGGTGGTTCCTGGGGCTGCACTTGAGCTGGATGCCAAGAATTGGTAGATGCCGGTTGTTGTGCTTGTGTTTGTGCTTGAGCCCAGCTAGTCACAGGAGCAGGCTCAGGCTGCAAGGTAGAATTCATATGACCATTTTCCTGTGCTGTCACTTGCAGAAACTGTTGTTGAGATTCAGGCTCCGGGAGAGTACATGGGCACTGTTCCTCTGTCGTGGTGTTGGCAGGAGCTTCCTGGGGGGCAGGAGGGGGAGAGGGTTTAGAAGCAGGTGCAGGGTTTGGCTCTAGTTCTGGAGCAAGTGTAGTCTCTGTGGTGGGGGCTACAGCAGGTGTGAATACACTATTTTCAGCTTGTTGAGGCATGTCCTGGTTGCACACTTCTATCGGTGGGAACCATGGAGGAGAGTTGGGGTTGATCACAGGCTTTGGAGCCACTGGTGGAGGATTCTTTTGTTTAATTCGTTGAGACTGCAGGAAATTACAAGCCTCCGCCCCAAGGCTAAGGTAGTCTTCCTCAGGCCCTGACTCAAAACCCAACTTCTTGTCACTTCTGTTGAGGAGGTTTAGCAGTGCTGGGTTTGGTGATACTTTTGGTGCTTCTTTAAAAGTGAACATTGGCTTGCCAGCATTTCTTCTCCTGGAGTCCGACAAAAGCCCAGTGCGACTTGCAGGGGTAGAAATGCGCTCATCCCGGGAAGCTATCTGCTCTCCTTGGCCCACAGAATCTTGATTGGTCCCACTCATTGCGGGAGAATAAGGGGAAGTCGTCATATTTTCTACTGAGAAAGGCTTTGCAGTACGATTGTTGAGAGAACTCTGCATTTCATGTTGGATCGTGCCATTGATGTTTGTAGAATAGTGCAGCATTTGCTGTTGCTCTTGATGATATTCTTGCTGCTTCTGATACATTTGCTGTTGTTGACAATGCTGTTGTTCATACTGCTGTTGCTGCTGATACTGTTGTTGTTGTTGTTGTTGTTGTTGTTGTTGGTAGTTCTGTTGTTGCGCATAGTACTGCTGTTCCTGATATTGCTGGTACTGTTGTTGGTGTTGGCTTTGTTGGTGTATATTTACATCCATGTAAGCATGACCTTCTGTTGTGGACTGCATATAGGAGTGCTCTTCTATCTTCTTATCAGCCATCTGCACTCCTTCCACGGCAATCCCCTGGCGCCTAAGCTCCTCATGTTCAGCAGCAATCTCATCCATCCGCTGACGCCGTTGGGCAAACATTACGGCACCCTTGCCCTTGGTGTCAGGCAAACATTCCATCTCTGCTTGGTTGTTCAGGTTCCTTTCAAGCTCAAGAAGACCCTTGTCCCAGTTGATAGTTAGCACACCTTTGCTACTATGGGCATTAGTGAGAAAATGCTTGTCTATTTCAGAAGCGTTTGGAGCCACAAGGGTAAATTCAACAGTGTGGGTTTCTTGTTGGTTGTCTTCGTTTTCCGTGTCCTCTTCGTCGCTGTATTCTGGTTTGTCTTCTCCTGTGCCGTAGCTCACAAGTGTGTATTTCTTGGCCCTCTGCCGATGTTTCTTGAACATCAACACCCCCTTGTTGTTGGGGTTGGACCGAGCAGCCGTAAGAAGGAGAGCAATACGTTTACATTTGGATTTTGCCTCCTTCACCTGCTTTTCAGATAGACTCTCGCTGCGCCTGAGCCCTGTATAGAGAAGGAAAAGAGAGAGCTCAGTGTTTAGAATAAAGGGCACTAAAATAAAAGCTTGTCTTAGATGGATTTCAGCCGCCATTATATGCATTAATAAAATACAGTGGAGTTAAGATCAACACAAATCATTTAATATGTTTGGTGGATGTTTTGGCTGAAGAAAACAAACTACATTTCTTGAAAGAGCTTGCTTTTCTATGTCTCCCTAGACAGGTTTTTTTCTTCTTTTTTTCACTTTTCAGCTCTTTGATCACAAGGGCATCTTCAAGGCAGTCCTTGCACACTGTATCTGCATTGATCATGATAGTAGTTACTTTAATTATGAATGTGGAAAGCTTTTTTTCAAAATTTGTCCCATCCTGAATGTCAGTCGGAGGTAAAGTTGTATTTTATCATATAAACACCATTTTGGTTTATCACTCATCTGAAGACTAAAAATAGAGCTTGCGCAAATAACATTGTGACAGATAACAATTTTTTTGAATTAAAGTTAGCAAAGTCACAAAGTCACAAAGCAATTAATTTAAGCATGTAACATCCACTATCATCCTTAAATACCAAAATACATCCAATGTTCTCATTAAAAGCAGAATACCAACAGACTAGTAAACCATCAATACTGTATGACTGTGGTTGAATCAATTTGAAAACACAACAAATATGTTGTAAACTAAGCTATTAACTGATTCCTTTACATTATTAGCCCACATATAATATTTATCCACCTATAGCTATGTGCTTTTCCTCATTTGCTCATTCAGTTAAACATAAAACATCAACCTATAAAGCAATCATAAAATCCTCTGACCCATGTCTAATATCCTCATTTGTTCACAGACAATTAACTAATTAAATTAGTTGATCTTCCCCATATAGTAGCCTGCATGCATATCTTTACCACTCCTTATCTGTAAGTTCACAAGCTGTCCACTTAAAACCTTCTGTTCTTCTTAAATCAGTCACATTTGCTGACACTTCGGCCATTCTGATAACAGACATCACACAACAAAGCCACTTTCAAACCATTCAACAATGCAAGGCTGTAATAAAATAATACGTAGCCTTCCTTTTTCATATTCCTGCAAGACAAACCTGGAGGTGGTGGAGACAGCGGGAGTGAGCAACGAACTCCCTTTTTTAGCTCAGTTAAAGCATCCCGTTTGAGAGGATCAGGTAACGGGCTAGGGGAGCACATGCTGGTGTCTGTCAAAAGGCCACTTTTGCAGGCATCATCAGCGTGCTGGTGTTATATTTATGTCTTCTACACAGCTCAGAGCACTGCCTGAGTATCCATATTCATCATCAAGCCTCTTCAAATGGATAGTTTAAGATGTTTCATAAAGTGTAATAGCTTCTTACATGTGATCAATAAACATGTTTTTCCCTTTTGATTCTTTATATCTAGCTTCTGTTGACTGTCATCATCCTATTTGCACTGTGCATCCATACGATCACTTTGATTTTGTTGTAGTTTAGGTAAGACCCAGAAGTATGTGCTTCCATTCAGAGGAATTAGCACCCTTCTCCAACTGCAGTGCGAGACACACTATTTTGAGGAGCACACACACTGGACATTGTGCTTTGGAATGCACATATGTTGTTGACAAATGCAATTTAGTGTTGACCTATCAACATGCAGATACCCCCTTAAAGAATAGAATACATCTTTATCACACACACACACACACACACACACACACACACACACACACACACACACACACACACACACACACACACACACACACACACACACACACACACACACACAAGAAATAGTGCACACCAGGAAAATACTCCCTGGTAAAAATGGAAATAGTACATAGGTACTTACTGGCGTGTCTTGCCCGATGCTTGTTGGGTTTGTCTGGATCACCCTCAGAATCAGAGTCCTGCTCTTCTGCTGGTGTTTCCTCTTCTGAGAGAGTTCTGAATGAGACAGTGGAAGACCCAGGCAACCCCTCGCAGTGCCCTTCTCCTTCTTCGCTTTGGGATCCAACACTTCCACTGACCCTGGGGCCACCCACACTCAAGACGCCCCTCCCTGCTCCTGATGCTGCTGCCTGCTGCAAAATGACCTCCACCTGCCCCAGCATCAAAGGAGAGCTGAGCACCACTCCACGCTGGCCGAGCGGCTCTCTGACAGAACACGGTACGTAGTGTGATGCGGTGGTGGTATGGATTGTCTCAACAGCCTCTTTGTTTGAGAGTTCTCCTTCGACCCCATGAGCACTCCCAAGAGAGGTGCAGCCCACATCGTCCAAGGTTTGCTTGGACAGGGACACCTGGAGCTCGACCATGTCCCCAGGGGAGAAGCACCGTCGTGTTTCTTTATCATTTTCCTTAAAAACAGGCTCCCGGCTTCTCCGATCACCAGATGAGGGAACATGTAGCTGGGTGTGAAGCAGCTGGGGTCCCTTGGGGAACTCTTTGTTGCTGCCCAACTCCCCATAAGAAGCCTCATCCTGGGACTCAGATATGTAGAGTTTTCTTGGGTTTTGGGACCTCTGCTTTGGGGAGAAGATGTGGATGGTGGTGCTCTCTAAAGCCTCACCAGAGGAGTCCCTCTCACCACAGGAAGTCTCTTCTGATTCATAGTCTTCTGGAGGGATGGTGCAGTATCTTTCAGAGGAGAGGGGAGAACAGGAATGAGTGAGTGGTGTACCTTTTCTTAGTTCAGTAACCATTGTTGATCATTAATATCAATGACAGATAATGTCACCTCTTATAATATACGTTCTTTAAACAGGGCATTGTGCTTTCGGACTTGTGCATTTAAAGATAATTGACTATTAGGTAAATATAAAATCTCTATGCTGCCTTTAACCATGTGTTTTTTTTACTTTTCCTCCCATAAAAAGACAGATGTGATGTCCACATATTTACAATACCATTTTAATAAGAAATACATCTTCACATTATAATTGTTGAGGAAGTAAAGCTTGTCTCCCATTGCTGAAGTTGTCAAAGTAATCAAGCAGATTTAATCTTCATGCAGCAAGTTAAATGAAAGGGTCAGGTCACTGAAAAGGAAGGTAATCACATTTCAACCTCGCTCTGCCTAATTTCCACTTTCAAGGTCAGCAAGGAATAGCATAACAGAATGTCATTACCTCTGACTACAATTATTAAAATTAAGTTGATTAGAAAGCAGCGAGTACTCATTTTCTCCAAATGGGAAATGGGAAAGAGTGACATATCATAATAATACATTTTGACAGCTACAAGCAGAGGTCATCTGCTCTCCAAGTCTACAGAGACAATATTATATAGTCATGTAGTCATAGAAACAATCCTAATACAAATCCTGACCCTTACTTATAGTCTTACTGTAGCCAGAAAAAAACTAGATTCAAGAACAAGATAATACTTTAACTGTATATCGCTCTGCAGTTTAAATGTGCGTAAATATTTGAGAACATGTCACTCTGATAAACACACTGGCAATAACCACTGAGTAATGGCTGAGCAGCTGCATGTTAAGCACACACACAAATCTGTAACACCTTGGCCAAGCTAGTTGGAAGGTCAGCATGACTGACACACATTAACTCGCCAATTCCCACAGACATGAATGCACATATATACACAGACAGTCAGTGGTTCACTGAGCAATGCAAAAGGGTACAGGCCATAAAACAACATACCATCTAAATGCTAATACAGTGCTGCATTAATCATGTTGCATGGCTGTTGTGAACACCGAGAACCTACAACACTGCATGGCTCAGTCGTCATGACACACAGATACTGTTGTGTTTCTAAATATACCACTTCGCTATCATTAATTTAACGGCTGTTATGTGGCCCTACCTTTTGACGAGCAGCTGCAGACAGTCGATCGATGTGTCAATGAGGGCAAAGGCTCGTAAAAGGGTGAGATACGCACATGGCTCTCCGTTGAGTGACACCACCTCATCACCTTCTCGCACTCCAGCTAGGAAGGCACGACCACCTTGTTCTACCTGTGGAAGACCAAACCTTAGTTAGAGGACAAGAAACTAGAAAAACAGACATTTCACATACCACGTCAGTGTCCATCATCAGCTTAGGTAAGCTCTTCACTAACAGCATCAGCGCATCACCATTAGGTAACAGTAACCTCAGCTGCCAGTGATCCCCCAAAACACAAATGTACTCCCTCAGATAAAGATCTTGACCAGCTGTGCAGAGAGGATGCCCCAAGTGTGAGAATTTCCCTCTAACCTTCACACACAGCCCAGCTACGACAGTGCTGCTATATACAGAAAGTCAAAGTAAATCATCTTTAAATGTTGTCAGTGGCTACTAAGCTCATAATACATAATGCAGCTGCATAGTATTGCTGTAGGCCAACTATTCGCAGATCCATTTAAAGGGCACCTCTTCATACAGTTAAATTAATGACTGATGGTTTAATTTCCGTGCAATTGGTTTATGAGGCCTATAAAATGATTCATTAATAAGGAGAAACACTCCATACATTTTGCACAAACGGCCACTTATACAGCTAGAGGGGTAAATTATTACTTCAGTACCATGCAATTAAAGGATATACTCTCAGGAAATATGTTAAGATACTTTGCAAATGCATTGCTGGATTTTCATATGTTACAGTCATAAATGTAAAGCGTAAAAAATGTAGAATGTTGAATACATGAGGATAACACACCAAACACACTATCATCTCTGTGGACATGTTTCCAATTCGAGATACTTGCAGTTAAACAATCTTGTCACTAGATGGCGATGCACGTACACACATCTTTTACTGCTAGAAGAGAATCCCTGTGTCAACATTTACACAATAAGCATGGGGAAAGACTTTAGTGTATGTCAAAAAACACAAAACTATTGTGTGCACCAAATACAAAGCATAGATTTAGAATATACATACCAGAACCATATTAAAACCAATCTCAATGAAACAGTTCATCATCTGTCTGCCATACCTTTATTTGCTTGACTTTTGTTTCAACTTTTGTTTCATTGTTTATATTTCAAAGGCAGATGCAAATAATATATATATATATATATATATATATATATATATATATATATATATATATATATATATATATATATATATACATATATATATACATAAAAGGAGCACTACCTTACCTGCCTATGCTTTACATAACCTTAAACACAGTCAGAGGCAATAAAATGAGCCTACTTTGTTAAACATACAAAAAATATTCATGAGTGACTTTATAGAGCTAGTAACTTTCAGATAAAACCCCCTCTGACTCCATCCCTGAGGTTTTAAGAGTAAACCGTGTGCAAGCAGGCCCTATAAGGCAGCCGGTGTGCCTGTGTATTGGGACCCCTCATTACAGGGAGGACGGCTTGTCTGGAAGAAGGCCACAGCAACCACTCGTCCTCCAAAAAAGGAGGGGAAACATTTGTTGTTGTCTCTCCTCGCAACACAAAGATACACAGACAGTCAGGTAATGTTCAAAAGAGGCAGATACACCTAGTGTCTCACACTTGTTGGCCAATTTTTTCAAATAAAGTGCTTTCCAAAAATACCATTGCCCTGATCAGCAGAATTTACTACTGACATCATGTGAAGCCACAATTACACATTATATGTCTGTGTTATTCTAGGTTGCCCATTTTCAAATTATCTATTTAATAGGCTTCAACACAAGAGAAAATCACAGGAAATACAGGACTGCATAATGTGTCCACATAGCTCCCGGCAGTTCCTGCCCTTCACAGCTTTAAACAATTATGTTTTTACATTTGAGGAAAATATTTTCCAGCTGCCTTACAGGTAGCACTCACACCATGTGGGAGGATAGTTACATTTAATGTCTGTTCTTCTAACAGGAGAGGTGTAGAAGCATTTTGTGGGCTGGAGAGTTTAGTTTATTGCATTAATTTGTCAGGGAGGAGGTACAAAAAACATTATTCTCATAAGTGGTATATTATGACAGCACTAACTATTAGCTAATTCCATTTCCACTGCCAACAATTTACAACTTATTGCAAACACATTGCGTTGTATTATGCTGAATTATATGGTATTAGAGTGTAAATGCAAGAGTTCCAGTTCTCTTTATTTATTATTTACATTAATTCGAGATAACATATACAAGACAACGTATACATAGATATGTCAACAATATAGATTATCAATAATATTACAAGTAATATGATTCATTAATGACTAAAAAGCACAGATGTTTACTTTGATAAACTTAACAGGGGATCAAAGTAAATGTATAGGTACATTTTGCAACATTTACTTCTGTCATTGTACAGAGAAAACAGTGTTTTTCAGATAAACTGAGGGAGTGTTCCTATATGGCTTCTTAAGATAAATATATCACAAAAATCATTTTTGGTTTGGCTGGAAAATGCTTTGTCATAAAACTAAAAACAAAGCTGTTGGTCAGTCACATCGAAGTCCAGCTGGGCCTCACTTTGGCTGCCACTGGCAAAGAGCCTTCAGAGCCAGAAACACTGCAACTCACAACTATATCATCAAAATACAAGGCAGTTGGAACATTGGTCTTAATTTGTTTAGATTATGTGAAATAGGAAAGGGGAAAAACAAGCACAGTCATAATCTGAGGTCACTGATTTCTCCCAAGACCAAGATGTGGAGGTTTTGCTGAAAACACAATGCCAAAAACTCCAGTAAAGGAAAGAGTCGTGAAGCACTTTGTTTACTCTGGAAAACCAGCACTGAATGAATGAAGCAATGGCATTTCGCTGATTACTTGGCAACCTAATAAGATTCCTATGGTGCACTATTAGGACTGACAAATCGGCAACAAGAGCCCCTCTTTGCTCTGTACAGGCCAAGATAACACAGGCAGAGGAAGGGGACTTTTATTACAAGCTATAAATATAATTAAATGGAACAGGGATAACATTGTGAATAGTTCACATTAGTATAGACTCTGAGAAGTCTCAAACTTGCATTAAGATTACATTTGCTTTGTCATTCAGTGTTCCATAACTAATCTGATGGATGTTGACATTCCACATACCAAGATGGCATACCTTTGTAATTAGGAGGCCAAAATGTCCTGTTCAGGTTGGTAGGATTTATGCATTATTTGGGGGGAATTTCTGTTACATATTAGATCTAAGTTTTCACTTTTGCTAAGGCATTCAAAACGAGCATTACAATTTTACCATAGATAAGATGTAAATTGTTCCATGTTTTTCTCAAGTGCGTTGGTGTATTTGTGGGTCACAACTTGTAAAATATTGTATTATGCAGTTTCTGTAGCTTTAAAAAATAAAGTGACCTCATCCACTTTGTACTCAGACCAGGACTCTGAAGAAAAATACTGCCTCCCTTATATGGAAAGAACCTTTTAAGAGTGGATACTCCGTGCCCTTACACTTACTGCCTGTCAGTACTCTGAACAATCACTTTCTCCCAGGAAACAAAACACAGTTTCCACTACATTCAACAGAAGCTTTGAAAAACACACATTTTATCAGACACAGGGGAGCCTAAAAGGGTACTTGTCATGATCTTGGTATGTTTGCTTTTTTGACTTTTAACTAACAGACTTGGCTCTCTCTCCTTCCCACAAGAAAAGTTTGGAGGTATGTTTAGATTTATGCCTTCCAGATGAGGTGGACTAAATCCCCCGGATGCCCTTCACTGAGACATAAGCATCATGTAGCTACTTCACTTTAATAAGCCAACACTTAAATGCAGTGTATTCACAAGACATTTTGAGGCTAGAGTATGTAAACACCACATAAAGTCTAAAATAAGACATTGAGGTTCGATACAACTTTTTACCATATAACAATTATCATTTATTAAATGCTGTTATTCTGATAAAAGCCACTCACTAAATGCCAGCAACAATGATAATAATGCCTTTTTCAGTCACTTAAAATCGCTAACCAGATGTTTATGAATCAATTTGAAGCTTCAGTGGAAGTGTATCCACTCAATTAGAAGAGACTATTTATTGCCAGCAAATGTGGAAATACTTTCTATATTCATACAATAAATCACAAAAAAAATCACAAATGAACATCAGAATTGTGGCTTTGATGGTTTGAAATGTGTTAAGCATCTGTCATTAGAATGATCTATTGATTCTTTCAGAGTGCTCTCTCCTGGTGGAGCTTTGATGTCGCAGGAATGCAGCTCAAGAAAAACATTTACATGTTCACTACATCAGCGACAAGTTGATGAGGGATCAGTACAGCTTAAACACTTGTTGCTGTTATACCATATATAGTTTCAGCAGCTCTTCAAAGTAAAAGCACCTGGCTTTTCCTCTACTGTCCATTTACATCACAGCAACATATCTAAAAATAATCTTGAATCAGATGTCTGTATTTCTGCATTACTTTGACATCATTATTTGTGACATTTTTATTGATCTGACATTTTATTAGAGCAAGGTGCAATAAAACTTCTGAATGTAACCCTATCTATTTGGAATTTATTTGATGATCCACACTCATACATTATTTATGCATAGAATAAATATAACATGGAAGATACTATTGTCTAGAAAAAAACCTACAGTATATGAAATTAATGAACATACTTAGGCATATAGGAATTAACAGTGTTACATAAGGAGCCTTGCAAGACATAAGCTGTGACAGATGGGTAAAAGTACGAAGCATTGACATACAAATAATAGCCTAATGCCATCAACAATAGCATTCATCTACTGCCTTAAAATGCTGTGTCATGTCCTTGCAATATGTAATGGAATTTCTGGATCATGGCATCATCAGAGGGAGGATGACATCCTCTGCTGTTACCTATAAAGTGTATTATCACATTATCAGGCTAACCAAAAACCATGTAGCCAAATTAGTTATAGCATGACCTACAATTTGCCTAACCTCCTTTCTTACAACTAGGCCTATTTGAATGTTTTTTTTTAAAGTGACATCAGCTTAGTTTTAGCTGACTGTTTTTGTTTGTTTGCATTGGCATTACTGAATAACGCACATATTCTTCACTCTTCAGGTTGGCTACTCATCCGAATAATGCTTTGCTTTCTTGCTGAACTCTTTGTGAGTGATAACAGATCACACTGCTAGGCTTCACACTCACTCTTGGCCTTGACCATATAAGGGTCCCGAGGAATCTTGCACCAAAACACAGCCAACGCACACAGAAATGCAGTGAAAGAATTCTCTCCCACCAGGGTTTCAACTTTTTTTTTTTTTACACACTGAACTCAACACAACTCTAAAACTGATACCATATATGTACTTGTTATCCAAACTGGGGAATATATAGGATCCACCCTATACTTTTTGTTGTATCATCTTTGCAGTGGGAACCCAAGGCTCTCAGATGACTTTACAATAAAAAAGTCCTGCTATCTCAAATAAATACCTTAATGTTAACAATATATTGAACACCTAACAGACAGACAAAGACATAGATAAAGATACCTGGGAAACTAAGAAAGGTCTGTAGGTGTCCCCCTCTCCCTCTCTTAGGGTGAAACCCCAGGGTGCTCCACCACGCAGCGTAACGCAGATGTAATCCCCGGTGCCCATGCTGCACACAGCTCCTCAGCCAAACCTCCACAGCGCGATCATTGAGCTGTCAACCGGACCAACAGCACTTAAAAAAAACACCTCCACCACACTGCTGTATAATCCCCATCATCTGAGTCCAGCCCGCTCAAGAAACGTCACGGCGCACGGACCCGCCTGCAGGCGCTGCATGCAACTGGTGTGTCAGGATGAGCTCTTGGATTTGTATTTTACACTCTGCCTAATATCACGCACAGCTATGGCGTCCTAATAAACATGGAAGAACTGCTACGTGTTACAAAAAAAAAAAAAATATGTAAAAAAAATGTCATCCAACTTCTGCAGAAAATAGCTATAGCCTACATTTTGATAAAATATTTCAAATGATAAATCACAGACAGGTATTAATAGTGTTCAATTCCCTCTTACAGCAACATAAGACTATTGTGTAATCTGCATCGGAAGAATTGTGCGATCCAATCCTATTTTCTGGTTATTGCACCAAAAAAAAAAGGTTTATTATCTGCATTATCTGAGTGTTTTGGCTGTATAATTCTGCCTCATATAGTGTTAAAGTGTCTGCAGTGACATTACTTCATCATGGCCATAAAGTTTAAGAGGTCTGGGGTGTGAATTGCCCATGCAACCACCCCCCTAAGACATTTTATTTAACTGTTCATATGCTGTATTTCCTTGCACTATAGGATGATCTAATCAAAGACTGCAAAGAATATGAGTGTAGCCTATCATAGACTTTAAAAAAACACTGTATGATTTGTGTTAATAAAATGTAAATTACTCCACAACATGTGACAGACATAAAACAATGTTATATCATTATATCATGTTCTATTGTAATTGTTCTTGTTCTAATCATCACCATGTCAAATTCGTTGTATGTGCAAGCATACTTGAAAATAAACCCTTTCTGATTTCTGATTATATTTTGTGGCTCTATAACTTGATCCTATCATTTGCTTTAATCAATAAATTTACGCAAATTAAAAATACTTTTCTTCATTTGTCATCATCCATATGTCAAAATGTAGTCTCTCTGGGGTGAATTTTTTAGCTGTTCTCATGTGTTCAGATAATGCATCCAGTGTGGTGACCATAGACTGTATAAAATTGGTGCTGACGTGTATGGGGTCCCTTTCTTTGACGCATGCGTACACCACTAGACACGACCGACTCATGCCCCTCTCAAGTTAGCTAAAAACACATCGACCAAAGCCAGAAGTTCAACGGTTTACTTTTCAACATAAAAGCATAACGTAACGTTTAAAAAACATTTCGTTTTACAGAACGTCAACATTATTTTACTAAGCTGTAAAAAAAACAACTAAGTTTTAGAAACGAGAATTGTGTTTGTCATTAATGTTGTAAAAGAACGTTTATTCTTAATTATGTATTTTATTTTGAAATATATAACCGGAAACGGTGAGTCATTTCCTTTTTGTAGACGCTGGTGGATTTCGTCGCGTTACCAACGTAGCGACCGGCGCTTTGGTGGAGTTTGACGTGGCACTCTGCTTTCACTGAGGGCAATATACAGTAAAGAGGACTCTGCCTAATATTCAGGTAATTACCATCACGACAATATTTACACGTTGTCAATACACGTGTAATTCTATCTCGTATAAACCTTTATTTAAAGGTATTTATGTTCAAAATGAATGCGCTTCTGGTGCAAAGGAAAACTTTGTAGTAATTTCCGCGTAGCTAGCAAGATGTTTTCTATCAATATATCATCAGCGGACGAGGTGAGCTGCCATGCTGTCATGTTAATGCGCTCTTTCGATAGGGCGTTATATGTTCAAGCCAATGGTACTAACGTACTACACAGAGGACAATATGTGTGTCCGTTCATGGATGCGAATTGAAGGAAGGCAGTGATGCTCATATCTTTAGCCATAACGGTGCTTGACGTGGCAATTCTCGGAAGTGGCAGACACGATAACTATTGAACTGAACAATTAACCACGGTTATTTGTTGTTCTTTATGCATTTTGTTTGGCTCCAATGTGTTATATCGATTTATTATGTAGTAATAAAAGGTTTTCGTGGAGATGTCAGTACGCAGCAGTTATTTTGTTGTTGACCCAGCTGTGCCAAAGTTCAACTTGTTTTAAAAGGTTTGACACCCTGAAAAGGTCTACAGGCCCATTGCTTTTATACCTTGTATTGTGAAAAGGTGTAGTTGGCTGCAAGTGTTCTTTAAATGGCATTTTTACCGCCGGAATATATATATATATATATATATATATATATATATATATATATATATATATATATATATATATATATATATATATAGTGCAAATGCGAGGTAGTAGCTCTGACAGTAAAACAGAAATGGACAAGTAACGTCACTTGAAGATAATATTAGCAAGGTAAGGCTCCTTATCTCTCAATAAGCAATGTCAAAAGTCCATGTTAAGTTACACGAGTGTTGATGATTGCATGAGGTCAAATATCAGTTGTTGTTGGTGTGGCTTTTTAAAATGCTGTAAAAAAAAAGAGAAATAGGCCTATATTCAATAGGGTGGAAGCAAACTGTCCAGATATTGGAAGGTAGTCACCAGGAAGTTGTCAGTTAGGAAGTTATTTGTTTACATTTACAATGTACTACCTAAAAAAAGCTTCATTGATTTCTCGTATTTGTCAAGAATAGGTGTGTAACGGGCGTGCATTGTCTTTAACAGTTTCATATCAGGTTGGATGCACGTCCATTAACCCTTGTATGTTCTGCGTTGTGTTCTATGTTGTGCTGAGTGAAGGAAGGACCCAGACCAGCTGCTGGTTGCTCTTTTAATGAAGGCAGAACGGTGGATTTGTCAGTACAAATCAACAGAAAAACACATAAGGCTCTGTAACATGCAGTCTTCTCCACACAGCACACAGGTCTCAAGCTCCTGTTAGCAGATAAACATACAGAAAACCCTGTAGACTAGCATGTGGAAACATGTCTACTTTAAAGCTTGCAAAAAGTCTGTTTACAAGGTTTATATTCAATTGACACATTAACTTCATGTTCACAACCTAGAAAGTAACATTTATACATGCATAAAACAAGGTTTGCATTGTCCAAAAACCGAAATAAATGTTTAAAAATGACCAGCAAAACAACACATTACCTCCTCTCAGTTAGTCTGGTGGTAGAAGCACCTGAATGACGGCACAAGGCCTGCGACCTCTTAAAGTGACAGTACAGGTATTAACACCTTGGTCTGAATACAACATTCAGGCATAAATATAGGCCATAAAACACATCTTAAACATATAGAAAACAATATTCATCAGGATTTGGTGAAATTTCAATCGTAAAAGTAAAGATATAATTTCAACCCGGTTACAGGTGGAAACACTAAATTCCATGTATACATCATGCAAACTTAAAATTTCACTGTTTCAACTTAACAGGTTGTCAAAACTCATTCATCTGGGGATGAGAAGACAGTAACATCCCTTCAAAATGAGTCAACAGGGTTATGTTGCTGCACCCCAATACTCCCAAGCCCAGCCAGGGATGGGGGGCTACCAAGGTGGATTTGGAACTGGTCTTGCACAGCCCCTCCATGGGCACTATGGGGGTCCGCCCCAGGCATTCACCGCTCCACCAACAGGTAAAGGACTTCTACTCTTGTATTCGGATTGCTTCCCAAATAACATTGGTGGTGTTTAGGCTTTCATTTAACAAGTCCAATCTTACTACCTAGCATGATCACCTCATTCATTCTTGAATTATATCAAATGTAGCAACCAGCAGCACAAGCAATATACAGTAAATATTTGCTTTAATTAAAATGTTGCAGCACATTGAAGCACGCTCTGTATAAATGAAGGACAAACAAGTCCCTAGACTCTCACTAGAACTACAGACATACTAAAGGTCTTTGGAAAAGAATGTCAAAGACAACATACAATAAACTGTCATGCTTTCTTGACAACGACAATGGACAGCACTGGAATCAGGTTTATGTTTGGATCAAATATTTCAGGCAAAGAAATCTGTTCGAGCAAACTACACACTTAGCTGTGTGTAGCATTCCTTTAAAAACCAGTCTCAGTCTGCACATGTCCGATGACAAACTCTGACCCTCTAAGAACCCTAAGCTCACTTACATATTTACAGTGAAAAAGTCTAGAAACAAAAAAAGTCATGTTCAGATGTTTTGACAAGCTGTACTTTGCCGGATATATTGTATCAAATATTTTGATCTAGAATGGATTTACCTCTGATACAGTGAGGACCATACACATACTGTACACATGGTGTCTGTTACTCACTGCAGGTATGATGAAATCACCAGTTTCCTCTGCTGCCGGTATGCCTCCACCACCAGGGTCCAGTCAGTACAATCCAAATGTCCATCAGAATGGTGCACATCATCAAAGGTAACAATTTTCACCTAACAGCAACTGTTTTGCATGTCAGGCTTTCTCTCTGAATCAACAAAAGTAGAATAAGAATGTGCAAGTAAAAAAAAAAGATATCTACAGGTGATGAACCATAGCGGGCCACCATTTTGTTCTTAGCAATTCATTGTTAAACTTTGTGATTGTCCAAGTAAAAAAAATTTTTTTTAATCTGCAAGGATTAGAAGCAACAGATCTATTCAGACCATGTTAGCAAAATGTCATAGTATACTGCAAGTTAAAAACAGCTTTTTAGTATACTTCGCATCATGAGACGACGCTGTACCTGCTGTATATTAATAAGTGTTCTTATATTCCCCAGATACTCTGCTCCACCAGCTGTTTCTGCTTCTTATGGACAACCTCTACAGTCCCAATACAACAGCATGGCCTCTCCTGCCCTGCCTCCAATGCAGCAGCTCACCAATCAGATGAGTGCTATGAACTTCGGCAACTATGGTCAGTCTGCGATTTACTGATTTATTCCCGTTACAGATCATACAGCAGGGAGTGACATACATAAATAACATCAAACAAAATAGAGCAGCCAAGTAATCTGCTTTATTGATTATAGTATTTCAGTAGTCAGGATGAGACAGGGATCAGAACAATGACAGCAAGTATGTACTCACCAGATTGTATTGCTTCATTTCACTTCTTACCACAATTGTTTAGCCTCAGGTCCCATGCAGAGCCCTCCTCCTCCAGCAAGCTCTGTAGCCCAGCAGCCTTTCCAAACACCCCCTCCTTCAGCAATGGGCCAGCCACAGATGCCTCCAGTCCTGCAGTCCCCCCACATGTCCCCCCACATGTCCCCCCAGATGTCTCCACCACAGTCACCCCCAGGAAATATGCAAATGTCAGGCCAACCAATGTCAGGCCCACCGATGTCAGGCCCATCTATGACAGGCCCAGCTATGACAGGCATGGGTAGACCCTTCCCTGGGCCACCTGCTCCAGGCCCCGGAGGTTTCCAGCAGTCTGGTCCCGGAGCTGTTGGTCCACCAGGATACCCACAGCAAGCAGGTAACTGTGACACTGTAAACCAAAAAAGGATGCGATCACACCAGTCAAAATAAGTATTCTTAAAGGGATATTACAGTTTTTTTGACATAACAGTGTATCAGTTACTTACTGGTAGTGATACTGATACATGGTCATTAGCTCAGCGTACAGATTCTGTGGTCAGAGAAATCACCTGCTCGACAGACATGACAGAAATTAACAACAGCAAATTGGGGCAGTTAGTATTTTAAACCATAACAGAGACACATTCACAACAGAAAATGTTTAATCTTTTTTTCATGCAGTGTGTCTTTGATGCTTGAATCTCCTCTGATGTTGCTCTGTGTCATAACTATTTTGTCTGTTCAAATAGTTATGTAATACAGAAGAGTCTGGCAGAAGAGTTATCAAGCTTTATCCTTTTCATAAACATCAAAACAGTGTTTTTTTTTTCGTGGCCGGGTTGGAGCAGTGGGTAGAGCAGGCGCACATATACTGAGAGGTTAATTCCTCGACGCAGAGGTCCAGGGTTCGGATCCGACCTGTGATGATTTCCTGCATGTCTTCCCCCTTTCTCACCTAGCTGTCCTGTCAAATTAAAGGTGGAAAAGCCCAAAAATAATCTTTTTAAAAAGATTATTGGAGCTGTCAAATCAGAACTTACTATACAGCTTACATTTAGTCATCAAAACAGAGCTCTGCTGCACACAATTATACACTGTAGCAAATAAATATCATTTAATAGCCAGTATATCCTGTTTTTATGTACAGGTCAGTTTGGGGGAAACATGGCTGGGCCCCATCCAGGCATGCCAGGAGCCTTCCCTGGAGCACCAGGCGGACTGGCGGGACCACCTCAGAAGAAACTAGACCCTGACTCTATCCCCAGCATAGTGAGTAGACGACTAATCCTCCTGAGACTTCATACTTTACACATACCAACACACCACATATGTCATTCCATATGTCTTGAAACAGCAGCTTATTAATTCATCAAAAGGTGTCTGGGAAAGTTATTCCCATTTCATATTTTGGCATATACTCAAGCAAAAGCAAACATAAACTTGATGAACATTGCATTATTTGTTTGCCATGTAGTTAATCTGAAGTATCCGTTGTAACATGTTGTCTACCTAACAACTCTAGAGGAATCCGATTGTCCTGTAATGCATAACTCGTCTGCTTTAGACTCAAGTCATTGAGGATGACCAAGGAAAACAAGGGGGAAAGGTCTACAACACAAACATAAGAGGACAGGTTCCACCTCTGGTTACCACCAACTTCACAGTACAGGACCAAGGTAGCTCATCATAATAACATTTAAACCTCTATCCATGCTCAAAATATTTGTAGTAAATCTGTAGCAACTGTAGGTGAGCATCCCATTATCCACATTAAAACTGTTTTATTGTTCCTTTCATTTTGGAAAGAAGATCAAAATGTATTTTTGAACAGTTCTATGTGTACTTCTTCATGTTGAGCATGTTCAGTAATCTTGTCTGTGTTATTTGTGGTATGCACTTTTAGAATGTATAGGCTTTTGCTCAAAATGTAGACATTTCTTTGAGAGTTTTAATTATTGACTATTTCTGCTAATCTTAAATTAAACATGGAGATTTACTGTCCAAAGAGTGGTAACAGAAACGTGGTCTGTCATAATATCGACATCATCGACCCTTCTTTTTGCTAATCCCAGGCAACGCCAGTCCCAGGTTCATACGCTGCACCACCTACTCCCTACCCTGCACCGCCGATCTGGCCAAACAGTGCCAAGTGCCCCTGGCTTCCATCATTAAGCCCTTTGCCAGTTTGCAAAAGAATGAGGTAAGTCGTGATTTTACTTTATTAACTTTTTACTTTTACTTTTACTTAACTTAAAGCCAGTTGCCCCATCTAAAAATGAAAGTTTAAATAATATGAACAATACATAATAACCTGCTAAGATAAACAAAAAAAAACAGAGAGACTGAATAGATTCCAACTGTCCAACTCTCGCAGGGAATGATACATTCAGATTGACAATTTATTTCTGGCGGTCGGCCACCAAGAATCCATCACTTGAGTACACTGTTATACAGCACTGTGTCCAACAGTTTTTATGATTGTTTTCCCACTCTGTATGTTTATACATTGATGCATCATACATCTGTTCAATCAGTCTGTACTTTTTGCATTTCCATGCAGACTTTTGAAAGGAAGAAAAACAATTCCACAATACAAAAAAATCTTCTTGGGTTGGGCCTAAATTTTATATATGGGAAACATTCATCTCACACCAAAACATTTCTATGAAACCTACAAGTACACCTGTATGTGAATATCTGCAGTAGGAACACAACATGATTGCATTTCCCATGGAGGGTATTGTCATATTCTTCCATTTGAGTCTCACATAAAAAAAAAAAATCTATTCTAAATCGAGCTGTTACATGTAGTTTGGGCCTTAAAGGGGCTGCACTCGATATTCAGAACATTGATATAGCAGTAAATAACTTTTTTCTATGTAAAGATATACAGTAGTGGAGTAATGGCGTCCTGAGCAGAGAATAAAGTTACACTCCTGTGTGTATTGTAATCAGAGCTTCTGTGTTCTTTGTTTTGGTAGCCGGTCTCACTGTGCATGTTAGTGCATGTGAACGCTTTGTGTGTTGGTATCAGACACCGTTGGCTGCGACAAAGCGTCGGTATTTGAGGAGTTGGGGAACGATCTGTGAGAGCCATGTGGAGGCAGACCTCTTTTTTTCCGAATATTGAGTACAGTCCCTTTAATTTAGATACATGGTTTTGTTTATGATTTCCTACTGTGGCATTTACTTGTAGGACAGAGATTGGTACATGTGCTTTTATTTTTAAAGTTTGGGACAGTAGAGTATTTAACCACCAAATGTACTTCTACTTTGATAGCTGTCTCTGTGTATTACAAAAGTTAAGTTGTCCTGTAAGTGACCTCCTTTTGGATCATATGTGGTCCAAGAATCCTGCAGTAGATATCCCCCCCCCCCCCCTCCCCCTCCCACCACCCACCACCACCACACCACTCGCCTTGTCCCATTGGCCTTTTTAGGCAATGTTAGCTTTCTCTCATCTGGCTTTCAGCTAATGAGCTAATGTCAGATCTACAGAGACCAATGGTGAAGAAAGTAGGTTTACAAAAGGAATCAAGCTTGAGTATTTTGCACTCTCAGATTTGATTCCATAGTGCGACATGGAGCATATTCACACTACAATTTTACCAAAATAGTAAAACTTACTCAATGCTCTAAGAATAGATATAAAACGTGTATGTTTTATATCCATGGCTCTAAGTTTGTATCTTAAAAGGGCATGCTGTTGTGCTTGTATGCATTGTTTTGTTCTCTGCATTGAGATAATGTAAACACTTTCACTCTCCAACGTGAAGTCTCCAGTCTTATAATAAACCTACTTGCTTCTGTTTTATTTTAGTTGAGTTCATTTGAAGTTTTCAATTTAGCCTGCATGGAGTCTTAAGTAAACAGTGTAAGACTACAGTCTCTGTCATCTGCAGGCCTGCATACAGTACTCAGTAGCAGTGCTGTGGTGTGTCTATTAAACAGCTCCATGCTCAGCTTTTATATTCTACGTAAGACGAATGTTCTTATATGAAAAGTGCAGTGTGTATTGTTTGTGCCATGGAATTACTGATGCTTCAGACTGAGAAGTATGCACAAGAGTATGCTCCAAGTACAGTAAATATTGCATTACTAAAACAGAGAAAAAGTCAAAGTCAATTTTACAATAAAAAGAAATAAACCATAATCCTTATCTTTTAGCTGTTACAGTTATCAACCTCCTTTTTAAGGAACAGATAAAAATAAATAAATAAGAGCCTAATTTAATTTAGGAACAGCTGTTGAAATCTTGACTATAATGTCTTTTTGTGTGTGTCATTGTGTAGACTCCACTATATGTTGTGAACCATGGTGAGACAGGCCCAATCCGCTGCAATCGATGCAAGGCCTACATGTGTCCCTACATGCAGTTTATTGATGGGGGGCGTCGCTACCAGTGCGGTTTCTGCAACTGTGTCAATGAAGGTACAGTACAATGCCAAAAACTTTAAACTTTTGAAATAAAAAAAGAAAAGATCTTTAATTTAATTCAAAGAATAGGTCAACCTTAAACCATTAATACATTGTGCACAGTTCTATAATCAATTAGATTTCTTTGTCTTACCCTAGTGCCAGTCTTCTATTTCCAACATCTTGACCACATGGGCCGGAGGGTGGACTTCTACGAGAGGCCTGAGCTATCCCTGGGATCCTACGAGTTTGTAGCCACCATGGATTACTGCAAGGTACAGGACAACTACTTACTATTACTTACTATTCAATACACATCATGCAGAGTGGATTAAGTTGATCAATAGAGACAAGCACTTACAGTAAATGTAGGGATTGTTTGCTGGTGTAAAACAGATTTAATGCATAGATGAAAGACTTGCTTTTTCTGAAGGACCCTTTACATGATTCATCATAAGCTGATTATCGAAACCTAAGGCAGGGCATGCAGTGTTTAGCTCAGTGGTTTTGCAGACACTAGAAAGACAGCAATACCATTTCAGTGCTTATCTCAAAGGAGGCTGTGGCTGCTGAGAACAGAGAAGGCTGGCAAAGCTGAATCACTCCACTGGCCTACTTTTGCTCTGTTTATTAAGACTTATAAACAGCATCTGTAGTGGCTATTAAACAAAAGGTGATTGTCTTGTCATGGGTTGTAACTGTGGAAACATAATGTATTTCTGAAAAATCCCCTCCACACACACTCCCTTGCCCTCCATTTAGGAATGCATAACTGTCATGGTCTCCTCACAGCTACCCAAAGGTATATGCAAGCACTAACGGAAACCAAATATCTGGAATTTGAGAACTAGTAAGGTAGAAGGAATAAAGGTAGGCCCCATGTTTTGGGCCTCTGTTGATATTGTATGATTCAGAATTTCTAATTTAAATTAGACGATGCAGGACTGAAAAGGGGAATACTTTGTTTGGTCGTGACTAGTTTATTCAAGAGCTTAAGTTTAACACAAGGAATATTTTTTCTCATTTCCTTTTGAAATCAGGTATTTTATGCTGCATGCCTGTGAAGCCATGTTAGCTTGGAAATATTTTAAAATAGCAACTGATTTATTACACCTGCTGCCTTCTTCTCACACAGAACAACAAGCCTCCGAATCCTCCCGCCTACATCTTTATGATTGACGTGTCCTATAACAACATTAAAAGTGGACTGGTCAAACTGATATGTGATGAGCTGAAGACTCTACTGGAGAATCTGCCCAGGTACACACGCACACGCACACGCACACACACACACACACACACACACACACACACACACACACACACACACACAGTACAGGTAGGAATGAAGTATGTATCATCTGCTACATTATATGCATCTTCTATACCGACTTGTAGAGCCCAGTGCAAGAGACTACCATCCACTAATACAGTTCACATCCAACATATGCCTTGCTGAAAAAAGACTTCCCTCAAGTCTTAAACACCAAGCCAATGATTTGTTCTCATCAGCTGAAAATTCTTGCATAAAGTTTTACAGATGGTGCGTATCGGTTAGGGAGAGCTGCAAATGTAAAACATTATAGCGCAGGCTCTCATCTCTGAATGGAATCCAAAACAAAAAGCTTTGTCATACAGAAGACGCTGGTTTTGTGGTAAGCATTACCCCGGAAGTAAGTTTTTGATTTAACGCAGAGGAGAGGATGATGTACTTCACCTGGTTACTCCTAAAATACACTTTTTCTTCGCTCCACCTCATTAGTGCCAGCAGCAATATATCCACATTTGTCTGCTGCCATGACATCACCCTTAAAACACTTAAGTGTACTCCAGATAAGACTCTTCAGCTGTGTTTGAAGCTTTACATTTGTTTTTACAGGCCCTAAATCAAAGCATTAGGACACCTTGCATTTTTATATAGTTCATGTAATTGTGTGGTATTTGCCAAATGCAATTTAATTCACTCGAGATAAAGCTAGAGCCCAGTTTAAGTAAATGCAGATGTAGACATGGACTTTATTTTAATCATCACTGGTATTTTTTAATCACTGTCTGGTATAAGAAAGACCAAAATAAACTGATCAACACAGCGCCTGTGACTAATGCTCATAGAAAAGCTGTTGGCTCTTAGTTGACCAGTGGCATATATACTTTGTTTTAAGCCATATTACATGTTCCTTAGTGTGTCTGCATGATTTAAGAAGAGAGACTAACAAACTGCAGATGGTAGTGACGGTAAAGAATGCTTTTAAATTACTATGATGGTGAAAGGTTTTGATGTATGGTTTTGGTTCAAGATAGCTACCACACCCCGATTCAGAGTGTTCTGGTTAATGTCAGGGGTTATCATGTCTTTATTCCTTTTAGTGGCGCTTATCTTACAGTCAAGACATTTTTTATTTTTCAATTCATTCATTCTAACAGATTTTTTTATCTTAACATAGATTAGTCAGTGCACAGTCAGATTAATCTGCAAAACCCTGAAATTTGGCAACTATACAATTCAATTTTATGAATAATAAATAGTAATATTTAATTTGGTTTACATGAAGGAAATTTTATATTTACCTTTAAATAGTGCCAATATGTATCATAGTTCTTTCCAGAAAACCTCCTCGGAAACTATAATGAAAATACAGACATGTAAAACAAAGTGTTAACCTCTTTTCTCAAAGTGTGAATCTAGGAGCAGTTTGAGTGTAATACTGAGAAAAAGAGAGAAAAAAAATGAAATAGCAGGCATGACTCACAAGTAAATGGGTTTGGTTGTTTTCTTCACCAAACAACATTTACTCTGATTTTGTAAACCTGTTGCAGCTATTTCCTTCCTCTCTCTTTGGATCACCACTTGAGACATTAAACATTAATAAACACGTCCATATTGGATGTTATTCCACTCCTGGATGCATGTTTATACTTGTCAGTGTGGTATCTGAAGGGCCTATAAGGTTAAAGTCCAGTTTCACATGGTTGGGAAATGGCCATTTTATTTGGTGAAATAGTGCTTGAGAGATTTAGCCATCCGAAAGATAAACCAGGTTTATGTGCTTCCTTTGCATTATAAAAGTGCTAATTTCATTATGTCATTTAGGTAACAGCATGTTTGCTTTAGTAGTTTATAGAACAGGGACCTTATGGCGGTAGAAATATACAAAAGGTACTGAAAGCAGTTAGGATTGCATGATGACAGCAGGTTCTTGTAAACATGGCAGCTGCCACATTCATACACTGCCCACAGGCAGCCATTGTAAAATAACATTTCAACTGACTTACTTGAAACATCCTGGAATTCACTAAGGCTTGTTCTCGCTCTCTCACCAGTGAGGAGGGTATGGAGAGCTCTGCCATTAAGGTGGGCTTTGTCACCTACAACAAGGTCCTGCACTTCTACAACGTGAAGAGCGCTTTGGCCCAGCCTCAGATGATGGTGGTTTCAGACACAGCGGAGATGTTTGTCCCGTTGCTTGATGGCTTCCTCGTCAACTATCAGGACTCAAGGGCTGTTATCTACAAGTAAGACACAGCTTTTATCTTGGATGCCCCATGCTGAAGGGGGTGGGGGGAGTAGGCATATTTATCTCAAGAATTATCTGGTGTTTAATCCAGCTAAACAAAAAAATTCACTAGATGGGAAACTGTTTAGTTTGGAATAAGGATTAACATGGCTTCAGTTTTTTTTTTTTTTTTAAAGAAAAAGCAAAATAGGGAATTAATGAGTGGAGATACATTTCAACTAGACATTGACATGTGAAGGCATTTAACAAGGCAATGAGAACAATGTAGCATGTCAATTAAGCCATGATCCTGTCCCTCTCCTCTCCAGCCTCCTGGACCAAATCCCTGATATGTTTGCAGACACCAACGAGAGTGAAACAGTCTTTGTTCCTGTCATCCAGGCTGGTGTGGAGGCATTCAAGGTTAGTCACAGTGTGACAACTGTCAACATGAAGTGGGAGACTAGAGGCCTAATGCAACGTCTCTGACTCATGCATGGCTGCTATAGACTTTTGTCACTAGGAAGTGAAAGATCAAACGCCATTAGCTCAGTTGGACGCGTCCTATTTCACAAGTCACATTTGCTTAGCACCAGTGTTAGTCAATCTAACACACCGGCCTCTTTTATTTTTATTTTTTATCACGATACTGATGGATTCCAGTAACATGTAGTGCAACCAAAACACATAACTGTGTTTTTCTAAGAAGTTTAATCAATTTAAATGTAAACTAAATGAAAAATCCCACAAGGATTGTTCAATTTGTCTAAACATTTCAGACGTACTGCTCACGCCAACTTTGGCGTTGACCTCTGAACTCATCCTATCCTTTAAGTTTATTTCTCTCTCTTCCTGATATGTTTGTGTTTATTTTCAAGTCCAACAAACTTTCCCTGTACTATGAGGTCAGTGTTTTGGCACACAGTAAAGGGAAAGTTCACACACAGCTTTTAATTGGATGCAGTTGTGGCATTACATAACAACAAAGAGCCTGTGACTCATTTATTTGTTCATGTTCACATTTTGGGTTTTGCTTACATCTTTATCTTTTCGTTATCAGTTGATTTTGCAACAAGGGAGTATTTTGTACATAAAGTTTATTATTACTAGGAGAATATGATCCTCTGCAGAAGTGGAATTTTGCACCTCATGACCTTTCATTGTTAAGCCATAAACAACACGTCAGCAAGGAACATGCTACACACTCTGTGTGATCTTCTTTTTGAGATGTTTTTTTCTCTCTCATTATTCTCTCACCTCCAGGCAGCAGAATGTAGCGGAAAGCTCTTCATCTTCCACTCTTCCATGCCCACGGCTGAGGCTCCTGGCAAACTGAAGAACAGGGATGACAAAAAGCTGGTCAACACTGAAAAGGAGAAAGTGAGTATCTAGTTGTGAACGTATATCTTACAGCATATTCTGAACTCCAAATACAGACTGCTGGCAGTTGTAGATTGAGTAAAAGCACAGTGCCAGTAAGCATAGCAACTCATCTGCATGATTGGAGTCAAGTGGATGCTACCTTTGAGCTTAATTTGAAATTAGAAACTACTATTGGGAACTGCTGACTCCAAATTCAATTCTCTGTGTTTTCCTTAGACTCTGTTCCAGCCTCAGAAAGGAGTGTATGAGCAGCTGTCTAAGGACTGTGTGGCACAGGGCTGCTGTGTGGATCTCTTCCTCTTTCCCAGCCAGTACATGGACATAGCAACCATGGCTGATGTGCCCTCGCACACCGGAGGCTCCGTCTACAAGTACAACAACTTCCAGGTACAACACTGGGCAGGCATACCAGTTTACAGTATGTTCAGGCAACTGAAAAACACACACACACATATGCTGCAAGCATCACACCTAAAGGATATGGATAGTGTTGCAAAACAAATCAGTTTGTATTTGTTGCCATTACACTAGGAAGTCATAGAAGGCGAAGACATTTGAAGCCATATAAAAGCTGGTTATATCCACATAATGACTTTGAGGCAGTACCCGCAGTCTATTACAGACCTGTCCCATAGGAATGGTGCAACAAGTGTGGGAAATTATTCCAAACACACCACACACAAAGGCAGTACAATGCAGTTTAACACACATGGACAAAATCTATAATAAAGAAGTTTAATATAACATCACAATGTAGGCATTTAACACACAACAGTAAAGCATTTTTTTTACTTATTAAAAAATAATCTAATTTAGTGTGGTGCAAACATTCTATTCATTGTTAACTTTGGCCCAAACGGACATTTCAGTAAATCGTGGTATCAGACAAAATGACTTGTGTTATTGTACAATGATGAGCCACAGACTGTCATTGGCGTGGGACCAAATTGTGACAATACTGCCATCTGCTGGTTAAAGCATATACAATATTTGCTGCTGACTCAAATGTACTCGGATGTCGTCAGGTGGAGACTGATGGGGAGCATTTCCTGAGAGACCTGAGAAAAGACGTGCGGAAAAGCATCGGATTTGATGCCATCATGCGTGTTCGTACAAGTACAGGTAAGGAAAGCTTTTGCATTTGGTATGTACAGATGTATCACAAAGAGTTACCTCACAGTAATTTACACTTCTGCGTATGTCTGTCCTCAGGTTTCAGAGCCACCGAGTTCTTTGGTGCCATCCATATGAACAACACCACAGATGTAGAGATGGCAGCTGTGGATTGTGACAAGGCTATTACTGTAGAGTTCAAGCACGACGACGCGCTCAGTGAGGAGACTGGGGCACTCATGCAGGTATGTGCCTTTTTAAAATGTGCCTTGTTTAAGGAAAAAAAA
This sequence comes from Zingel zingel, assembly GCA_023566125.1. Classification (NCBI taxonomy): domain Eukaryota; kingdom Metazoa; phylum Chordata; class Actinopteri; order Perciformes; family Percidae; genus Zingel; species Zingel zingel. Next base: position 11,678,716 of record CM042336.1, on the reverse strand, counting down.
ATCCATGTATGCTGTTTTGTCAGGAGTTAAACCCCTGATGTTTGGTCCTAACTTATGTTTGGATTATGTTTCCCAGTGTGCCTTGCTGTACACCACCATCAATGGACAGCGACGTCTCCGCATCCACAACCTCAGTCTGAACTGCAGCTTGCAGTTGTCGGAGCTGTTCAAGAGCTGTGAGACTGACTCACTCATCAACTTTTTCTCCAAATCAGGTAACTCACCCACACTTACGGCTTCATTTTATCTTCAATTTAAAGTTTGCACTTATAGCCAAATGCAAAAATTTAGTTTTCCTCCCATGATCTATGAGCAGTCCATTATTGCACGAAGGAGTCATTCCATCCTGTCAGCTTTCTTTATTTGGGAGTTTACTGTAGTGCAGACGTACCTTGCTGATGTACTGCAGTATCATCCTGACCTTTGTTGAATCTACCCCATGCATCACATGAGAATCTACTAATACTCACAGACTTATGAGTAAAAGAAGAATGATTGTGGAAACGAGGACCACATGTTTCACATAAAGTACAGATGACACTGAGCCTTTCTGTAATCTTCACATAGTGAGCCTTAAGTACAGCTTTATAACTGACCTTCCGTTGCCTTCTTCATTGGTCCGGCTACTCTTCAGCTCCCTTGTGCACTCTCTCTTCCCCCTGCCTGATGTTCGTCATCATTCATCCTTTGTGTTTCACTCCCCTACTTATCCTTTGCTGAAAGTTAGGCCTGTCTGTTCCTCTCCTCTCCTGTTTTTCTGACTAACCTTTTCTCCTGCCCACTCAGCTTGCCGTGCCATATTGAACCAGCCTCTAAAGAATGTGAGGGAGATACTGGTCAACCAGACGGCCCACATGCTGGCCTGCTACAGGAAGAACTGTGCCAGCCCCTCTGCTGCGAGCCAGGTCAGTTTAGGACAACGCCTGGAATAAAATGTGTTGCGTTTAGGCTTTGATTTTAAGATACAAAGAACTCCTAGATGTACATAGCATATGTAATACAATATATTGTGTGACTGTACCTAAAGATTTGATCATACATCCATCTCTCAGAAATGATTTTATGCCTGTGTCCATGTGTACTGTAGCTGATTCTGCCAGATGCCATGAAGGTGTTCCCGGTCTACATAAACAGCCTTATGAAAACTGCTCCCTTGGTCGGCAGCACAGAGCTCTCAACAGATGACAGAGCCCATCAAAGGCTGGCCATCATGGGCATGGGGGTGGAGGACACACAGCTGCTGCTCTACCCACGTCTCACCCCACTGGTACGGGACAACTATTTTGTATACTTTGCGTATAGAAGGGAATGTGTGTATTTATCTAATTTCAGACAATGTCGTAATCTTACAAGTGTGTTATTTTTTTTCTCAGCACAACATTGACGTCAGCAGCGAGGCTCTGCCTGCTCCAGTGCGCTGCTCGGAGGAGCGTCTGACAGACTCTGGCATGTTCCTGCTGGAGAATGGCCACTCCATGTTCCTGTGGCTGGGCCAAGCGAGCCCTCCAGACCTCATCCAGAACATCTTTAACCTGCCCTCCCTCGCCCACCTGCAAGGAAACATGGTCAGAATTCATTTAATATCACTTCCACCTCAACATATTTATAAAGCAAATAAAATGTTTTTAGAGATATTAGATGAGACATTGGTGTCTTGATTCGATCCAATATCAATCATTTGATACATCCAACTCGTAGATTAACTCAACAAGTGTAACCTACAAAATGAGCTAAACTATACTGTAATTAAAAACATACACAAAGTTCAAAGTTGGACATTTATTTTTAAGGCAGAGCTCCAACAACATGTGGTACTGGTACTAAGGAGAAGGAAGCAGAGCAAACATTAAAAGTATTAGTATTAATTAGCTGTTTGCTTCCCATCTTAAAATCAATAGTTGATTTATTAAACCTCATTTTAGACTTAACCAACCTTCTAATTGGTTTTTTCAGTGTGCGCTGCCAGAACTGGACAACCCATTGTCAATCAAGGTCCGATCCATCATCAATGGCCTGATTGAAAAAAGGCCGAACTCTATGAAGGTAAGATACCCAGAGCAGCAACATGCCCCCCAAAACATTTGTTTGTAAATACAAAAATCATGCATTTTCTTAAAAACAACTCATTAATACAAGAGAAAACATTTTGGTTGAAGTAACACAGGGTAGAACAAATTGAAGTTAACTGCCAATGCGGCTTTTAATTAACTTTGCCTCCCTCTAGTGGATTTAGTAAGTAAATACTTATCCCCACAACTGCTTCAACAACCTCATTTAATATTTTTTGTTGTCATTTTGCTATTTAAACAAGCCACTAACATGTTATACGTAATATCTGATCAACCCTTAGTCACATGTCAACAATGTATCTGTGGCAAGTTGAGTACATTTTGAAGTACAAGTTTGAAGTGCCCGTAAAAGACAGCTGGTATGTGTAAAACGTCTAGTTACCTGCATTTGAACTGCAAACAGATCACCCATTGCTTACTCCCCCCCCGTCCTTCTCAGCTCCAAATCGTGAGGCAGAAGGACAAACCAGAGATGTTGTTCCGTCAGTTCCTGGTGGAGGATAAAGGCCTGCACGGCGGAGCTTCCTACATGGACTTCCTTTGCTACGTTCATCGAGAGATCAGGCAGCTGCTCACTTAACCCCCCCTAACGCTCGGCCTCAGTGTTCCCTTTCCTCACTGGCCTGGGAGAAGCACGCCATCTAACGGACCATGCACAAACCTTACAGGGTCAGTCTCAGTTGGCTCCATTTAATTAAGGACGGTAAAAAAACTTTATAAGTGTTTGACAAAGAGAGGAAAAAAACCAGGAACCAGGGTGAGCCTTTTGAGATTTATTCTTGAGAGTCAAAAGCTGCCTTTCCAACAATGCTTGGTTAGTGTACACACAGTATGATCTTCAAATAACCACTTGTCCCTTGATGAACTTCCAAGTTTTCTGCACAGATACTTTGTGTGATGGACTGTGGAGACTGGAATGACATCAGTGTCTAAAGCTGAAATGCATTATGGTATAACGCCTATGAGCATAAGCAATACACCATATATCTCCACAGTGCAGTCAACTGAGTTTTGCATTTTATTTTGTAGATTTACAGGATCAAGACAAGGGGTTATTTGTGGTCAATACTGTAGATGTTCACTTAAGAATTCAGTAAAGTTAGCCAGTCTTTGTTATACACGACTTTCTCCCAAGGAGTCTCAGTAACTCTTTTTAAAATCATAATTTCTTTTTTAACAATTAATGCACAAATACATTTTACAATATTTAAATGACTTATAAAAGGGTTCTACATTTGTACACACTTTTGCTGTCCTGTGGAAAATGTCGCAAAATAAACCTACACGCTAGTAGTGTATCCACAGTACCAGATTTTTCATAATTCAGCAGAAACAATGCTGCTGTTGCCAGGATTGAAAATGATTCCTGTCATTACACCATGAGTGATTCAAAACATTCGATTCACACATGCCCCCACCAACAACAAAAAAATTCAAATTCTTTGACCATTTATAGCAGAGACTTCATCTTCACAGCGTGCAGTGACACAAAAAAACGTTTTGTTTTGGTGTTCTGAGATTACAATGAAGTGAACACAGCTGTTGCTCTACATGGAGAAGGACAAACTCCTGTGTCCTGATGACAAATGACACTTTTCCTACACTGCACAAGTCAGAATTGGAACTAAAAAATTAAGGGTGATTAAGGGAATGGATTGCTAGCAGTGCTGAGAGGCATCAAAGGGAGGTTTAGGGACCAAATATCAAGCTTTTCTCTACACGTCATACAACAATCAAACATGAAAAATAATAATGATCTGTTCTTCTTGTTGGGATTCATTTGAGAAACACTTTTAGCCACCTCCAACAATGCCATATTATAATGGAAATAAAAGGTGCCAACTGACAAATCTGACTTGTGCAGAACAATAAAATCATCAGTTACTATCGGATCAAAGTTTTTTTTTTTAAGTGTTTAAAGAAGCCAAATTCAGTAAACTCTTGTTATACCAACTATAATCTGCAAAATTGTCTGTAATGATGATATGTAACATTTCAGTCTTGAGTACAGCAATAGCATCATACTGTATTGCATTGCTTGTCTTTATAGAGGTAATTGCCTCTATGCAATTCATGTATGCATTTGATAAATTTTGTCTATGTGTGGCCTACAAAAAGTCTTTTTGTACATGGAATACACAACCTATGTTTTCAAACTTTGACCATTTGCCTTAAGTTCATATGATAGTTTTAGAAACATATGTTTAAGTATATGTCCTAGAGGTCTATTTCTATCTTTTTGGTTTGTATGCAAACTTATCTCAGGTAATTTGAGTACCTTAATATTTAAAGAAGTGATTTCAATTGAACTGGAAAGATGGACGGTTGTTTCTTGAGTTGACTTATGGACATTCACGGGCGTTGTGTGCCATGTATATTTTATTCAAAACCCTTAACAAATTTTGTCTGAATTAAATTCTTGACATTACTATTGTTGCTCTATTCTTTTAGCCGTTGTACAGTACAGAAAATTCATCAAAGCATTCATCTATACGTGTGACTATACCGGTATTTGTCTAAATATTTAACACAGAAAAACCTTATATATGCATGTTGTTTTCGAAGAAGATATATTCAATGTAAAATGTAATTGACATACTTCCTTGCAAGCCAGAACTACAGTACCGTACCTAAGGTAACCCTAATCAAAATGTGCACATTCAGTCTGCTGATCGGTGGTCATCTTCATCATTAAATCTACTGTACAGTATCTAAGATTCAATTTTGGATAGTTTACAATTACAAACATTTTTAAAATTCAAGTACAAGGACACCGTCCAAAATGAACACTAAAAGCAATATACACACAAACGATATTCATTTTGTTTCTTATTTTTGTCCTAGTGTGTGTTATCTTCTTGCCACCATGAGGGGGCGTCAAATGATTGTTCTATTCAGAATAGAGAGACAATTCAGAATAATATGCTTTTGATCCACAATGTGATCTGCTAATCTGGTTTATAAAGCATGCACCATGAGATATTACAATAAATGTCATGTAACACTTGCAAAGCTAGAACTTTAATTGTTATGAATTTAAGTGTATGTACTCTCAAGAAAATTACAGACAGAATAAAATGTTTTAATATATATACATTTTATTTTACAGTTTTCGGCGGTGATCTAGAATGAAAATCTGCGGACTGTTTTTCTGCTTGTAGTGGAGATATCTTAAAATTCTGAGTTTAATTTATTTATTTTTTTAAATCCACAAAAAAATCGGCGGGATTCTGCGTCGGCAGATTCTGTGTGGCCCTGTATGCAAGTGATCCAATAATGTGGATTTTAGAATGTACTATTAATGTGTACAGACCACGACAGTACTAGAAAACAAATCCCTCTCTGATTAACCTTTTTTTATGTGAGTTTTATGTGGCACTATTATAGCACACTGACGTGATTTTGATAACCATGTGCAATATTCTACAGATTGCGTTACTTAAGTGTATTACGTAATTTAACACACATTTAAGAGTTTAAGGTGTATAGTTTATTTGTTTCACTTTTGTCAGAGATAGGTGACTTTGGATATTATTTACAGAAGAAATGTAGAAATGCTATATTATTTTCAGAAAGAACATCCACTGGGATATATTGTAGATATATTCAGAAGTGGGTAATGTTGCAAACATTTGTTTTCGCTCCATTTAAGCAGTTACTTTTCATAATTATATTTCTGAGAATAAAAATGGAGTTGGTAACCAAACATATCCTATTTTTACAAACAGTAAGGCACACAAACACAAATCACAGGAAAAAATGGCTTTTTTTTATGGAAATATACACATTATCTCCAATAACACGAGTAGAAAGAAAACAATTGAGAAAAATGTGCCATTTTCTTTACTAAACTAATGGATGGCCAACATGCCTCACTGAGGATAATGTTTTATGTTTGTGACTATACAGTGTAGGAAAATACTGTATGAACACTTTCAATGAAAAACAACATGATAAACTGTTAATGAATTCCCCAAACATCAACCAATTCTCAAGTGGATATCAGAATTCCGCTGGTTTGATGGCTACTTCCTGTATCCAATATCCAAGTCATTGTGAAAAAGAAGAAGAAAAAGTCAGATTGAAACACTCAGTAACTCACTTACTGTACATAATGTCCAGACACCAGTAGTTTCCAACGAGCAACAGGAAGTCAGTTAGTGAGATTCTACCCAGCATGCCTTGTGTTTGCTCACATTTGTGGCCAAGCAATGCTTTAATCACAGGCAGCAGGAACCGATCAGGCTGAATAGGTGAGGGCAGCTGGACTTTGGCCCACAGGACGAGGAGGAGGAAAACTGCAGAAAGCGTATTAGCCGACAACCCCCAAAAAGTGTATATAATACAAAGTTACAGTGTTTGCATCAACAACCAAACCCCACTGCCTTTTCTGATTAAAAACAGTGAATTATATGAACAAATCTAAAGACCTGAAATTCACCCGAGAGCAAACTTTCATTTAATACTGTACAACCAACAATTTTTTGTACAATGACCATAATACCATATAAATAGCCTCAAACACTTGTCTTAGTGTAAACTCCTAAACAGTGCTTCAAAAAAATACTAAATACTTACACATATTGATAGATGGTTTACTTTACAGGAAATATACATACAGTTAAATGAAATACACTGAAAGCAGCACTGATCTTATGACAAAAGATATTGTCGTCTAATTCTATACTCATGGGAAATATAGTTACCTGTGTGCTTCTGTAGACAAACCATTGATATTATGGTCCGATTTTGACATCAATACAATCCTTGTGTTGTCTCATTCTAGTTGGCAAGTAAACATGAATAGTGGAAAAGTTTGTCATATAGTTTTTTTTTAATCTAATGCTTTATCTATAGTATAGACACTTTAAAAATGGTACAATGTTTGTTTTCTTTTTTTCTAAATGCTTCCTTGAAAGAGCAAAAAAAAAGAAAAAGACCAGCCACAATGGGTAACTAAGTCGGGGTAAGAACACTCTGGAATTGAGAGCCAGTCTGGAATGTAAAAACTGAGAGGGGTGTGAAGTTACCTCAGGTATTTTGTTCTGGTTTTTATATGCTGTAAAAATTCACAGTGATTCCACTTTGGCAGTAAATAAAAGTCAAGACTACACAGATAGAAGCATCCTCTCTAAAACCCCTTCAACACAAATCTCTTTTGCCCTTGTGTGTTTCCACTAATGCAGTTTGCAGAATAGAAAGACACTCCAGAGACTAATGGTAGACACCTTGAAGTTAAGTGTTTATGTTTTCATTTTCACTTTTCCCCCTCTTTTATTTATTTTTTATCTAATAAAGTTTTTTTTCAATAAAATTGTCAAAATGCAACTCATTCCAGAGTGTTCGCACCACATTGCCTACTTCTACTTGCAGCCCACAGTAATGAACAATATTTTATCTATGATCAAAAGTCTGCATAGCACACTGTACACAGTATGAGTCCATGTCAGTTACTGGGCCAAGCTAAAGATGATGTTCTCTTCCAAAGCCTCCGCAGTCAGCCAAAAGTTAAAGAACATTTTCAAAGAGGTGCATTGATCGCATGATGTTTTCATCCTGCGCACAAATAGAAACAATGTAATGAGAAAAACGGCAAGTGTTCCAACAGTAGTGAAAGAGACGTGTCGGGATATCCAGCTTACATTTTGGCAGCAGTCGATAAACTCGTCGATGGTTACCACTCCGTCTTTATTCTTATCCATCTTCTGTTGGAGACGGAGACAAGGAAAGATGAAAAGCGGCCTCTATACTGTGACTGACATTTACAGTGCAGCAAGCGCTGCCAACGACACACTTGCCTGAAAGAATACTTCTACGTGCTGACGAGGCGTCTCCTCTCTGAGGACAGGGTATGTGCATTTTCCCATCATGTCGTAGATGGCCTTCATGATGTCTAGCATTTCCTGCGACACAAAAGAGTCAGTTCTCCCAAATTACAAAATTTACTCCAAATGGAAAGCCATGCAGATCATTTGGGCTTAATGTGCCTGAGATTTTGAGCTTTAGATATTTCTGCTGCTACTTCAACTCAATTGAAAGGTGAATGGAACTCAATTTGTAGTGTTCAAAGATTTGAAAAATGACATTTGGAAAGTGAAAAGAGGCAATGTTCCCGTTCCTCTGGCTAATCCACAGACCTCACTGTCAACATTTTTTTTTATTGGAACTACTTCTGCTGAAATAAATAGTCTCCATGAAAACTGTTCCTTGTGAAGTTTGTGGGTCATCCAGAGTAACAAGAACACTGTTTCACTGTCAACTTTTTAGGCTCTAGGGATGGTAATGGCTGCTGTTCAGTCCATAACTTTGCACCTAACAGATATAGCTCAACTAGTATTTGATGAAGTGAAGTCAAGTAGAACTCTACTTGTCCCCAGAGGGGCAATTGGCTTTGGAGCAGTGAAAAATACACAATATCAACACAAATACAACATACAAAAATAAATAGCAAAAATGTAAAAAAAAAAAATAAAAAATTTAAACTTAATTCAAATTCAAAAAAAGCGATATTGATCAAGCGTGTTGATGGATTGCCATGAAATGATGGGCAGACATTCATGATCCTAGGAGGATGAATCCTAATGACTTTGATTATTTTCTGACATCTCCTCGAGCACATTTGTGGTTTTGACTAAAATTTCCAATAGCCAAGAGTGTTATCAACGGTGGCGACCAAAATGCCTCCGGACGCAATTGAAAAGACCCAGAACCTATCAATGCAACAAAACGACGTAGCTCGAAGCAACACATGCAAGTGGGGGCTATGCTTGGTCCATTTTTAAGCAGGAAAAAAAATGGCTGCCTGGTCACAAACTTTCTCAAATTCCAGCCAACCATTTGAAGTGAGTACAATAAGCAGCAAGGGGTCAGGCGTATCTGCCAGAGCAAATAGAACATGAGCTTGCAGATGTGTGTGGTTTCTAAGCTAGTCCACCTCAGGAGGAACTGTAATCCCCTGACTTAGCATCCAGGGCCATCATCAGGTCAAAACGTATATTGTCATTTATAACCAAATACCTGCTGTTAGAATAATTTACATTATCAAATGATAGACAGAGACCACTGAAGAGATATTAAAGTTCATTTTACTCGAGAACCCAACGAGGAGGCCTTCTCCGCACTAGGGAATAGTACAGACAATGACCTAACGAAAAGCTCTCAACATACATAGCATACATGTCCTCCCAGACCAGATAGGGGAAGACGTCATCGACTCTGACAGATAACTGACGACACCAACTCTTGTATCATGATTTATTGCATTTACACTTGATATTATAAAAAGCAGCTGTTGAGAGCTTTTCGTTAGGTCATTGTCTGTACTATTCCCTAGTGAAGGCCTCCTCGTTGGGTTCTCGAGTAAAATGAACTTTAATATCTCTGCAGTGGTCTGTGTCTATCATTTGATAATGTAAATTATTCTAACACCTGCAAAACAAATTACATAGCCACTCGCGTGTACTTTGTGTTTCGTGCAATTAATCTAATGTTAGCATGCTAACAAGCTAAACTAAGAAACCGTGATGGTGAACATAGTAAAGACTTTACACCTGTTAAACATCAACATGTAAGCATCTTCATTGTGAACATGTAAGCATCCTGACATTAGCCGGACAATGTACCATTAACAAAAACTCTTGTCTTGAAATCTACTTCAAATAACAGGTGAATATTCAGGTTATTCAGTGATTCACTGCTGGGACATACCTCTTTAGTGATATATCCATCTTTATTGATATCATACAGGTTGAAAGCCCAGTTGAGTTTTTCCTGGATTGTGCCTCGCAGAAGGATAGAAAGGCCCATAACAAAATCCTGCAGTGAAAACAAGCTTCTCTGAGAATTGTATAAAATATACACATTTAAAAAAAAATGTGCTTTTTGTAAACAAGTACTCAAAAACCTATGAGATAAACAAAAACAAAAATATTCACCATGCACATTACATGTAGGTAGTATTTCAGCTGATTTCATGCATCAACATGTCTGCAAGAATATTATGTCAGGTATTAATTAGAGGCAAATGATGAAACAGCAAGAGTACAGACGCTATAAATCAAAATTCCTTGTTACTCAAGTTATTAACTGTCTCATAATCTGTGTTGGCCCTCAGGGACTCCCCATACATTTGAACTGAATTCACTGCATTAGCTCTGGTTTGGCATAATGACATCTTTTCCGTCCTAATAAGCAAATATATGCCCTTCATAAATATTTATCACGTGCCGATAGCATCTCAAGTAGACTTACTTGGGCTAGTTTAAAATGATTGGGGGTGCAGGTTACATAATGCCACAGTGTAATTCCTTGAGGGCTCACAGAGTTGAAACATAAAAAATGTTTAGTTTGATGTAGTTTTGTAGCAAATTTCATTGACTTTTGCGATTGTTGACATTCTCAACACACACATACAGTATACTACTCATTGATTCTTTAGTAATAGGAATATGACATTACTTGTCTTACCTCAAAACTCACAGAGCCATTGTGATCTGTGTCAAATGCATTGAACAGGAAATGCGCGTATGTTGAAGCATCTATGGGGAGAAAAAAATAACATATGTATTAAATAAAAAAAACAAAACTCTGCCGTGATTACAGCTCAACACCAGCAGGAACACCTACTGCAAACAAGAGACAATGGTTCAAAGTTTCGTAGCTTTTCTGGAGAACTTAGAATCAGAATGTGTTTTCTGTCATGATGAGAGAGAAGAACAATATGCGTAGAGCAAAGAGTTTTACCTTTGTTCCCTGTGAGGTGAGCCATTATATATACTTGTCTGCCTTTCTTCTTTCTGAACAGCTATATCAAAGCCTCTTAATGTTTTCTCTCTTGTTCCTCGGGTAGAATCGTTTGCATATTGAAGAGAGCAAGCAGTGAGCAACTCCAGCCTGCATAAATAAAAACTACTTTCTCATTCTTCCCCTAACTATCTTTCCTTGGATAGAAGTTTTAACTTAAAAGTACTGTGGACTTGGTGCCATTTTTCTAAACAGGATTGAAAGGCAATTTGTGTCAGGCCGCGACACAGACGAGATAAGAAGCAGCAACACAAGCTGCAAAAACAAACCAGCAGGCTCACATGACACACACCTCCTTGTGGGAAGAACTGTGCGTAGATGTCTTTAAAAGTTTCTTCGTTGACGACTCCACTGGGGCATTCCTGGAAGACAAAATGGAATTGCACGTCATTCAGCATCTACGTATATTAAAGACTCCTTCCTTTATTAAAGTCCTTGCCTTAAATCTTAGTTTAAGAAGTGTCATTCATGGTCCAATATACAACTTGCACAAGTGTGACTGAAACTTGAAAGCTCCAGTGCACACACTTCCCTGAAATGTCCATTTTCAGTGTAGAAGGAGTCTTGCGTCCAGTGGTTAAACTTTTAAAATTAACAATAATTGCATATTCATAGACTGATTTTTTTTTAACGAGGGGGAAGGAGTAGATGTTATTTTAAGAATTTTTAAACTTTTCTTTTTTACCTTTTGGAAAAACCATATCAGACAAAATAGTTTGATATGCTTTTAAACACTCCTAAAGAGGATTTTAAACATGTAACAGGCAAGAGGATAAACTAAAGCCAGCTTTCCCATGTGGCTTTCCATTACCTAAGGAAAGATTTAAAAATTAGATAATATTTAATATTTAAAGAGCAACTTAACAGCAGCTGAAAATCTTGTTTTTGCTAACCTCTAGTGGTTAAACCTACATTGCTTCAGTGATCAGGGTTCAATGCTAAGGTTTTTTTTTTACTTGTCCGGTCGGGCAAGTAACAAAAGAATGTTACTTGCCCTAAGTCAATTTTTACTGGCCCCTATACAAAAAATGTAAAAGGAAAAATGTTGAAAAAGAGTAAAATAAATAAAAAATAAATAAAAAAAGGTCAAACATTTTTCAAATTTCTTTAGAAAATAAACATCAAATGCATCATGCGCCAACTAATTTCTCGCTAATGATGAAATAATTATGATTCGATGATGCCCCAATGGGCAAGTGGGTTGTTATATTTACTAGCCAGAAGTGGCGTTTAACTTCGGGCAATCCTTATTGTTGAACCCTGAGTGATGTAGAAGTGTACTGTGTGAAGTACACTGTGACATCACTGTTGGGTGTAACAGACCTGAAATCATCCACCAGAAAGGGGCAGTAAAACACTGTCTTTCAGTTTGATGTTACGTTACTCTTTCACTTCAAACCAAGTTGCTAGGGCAACATTTTATTTCATTAAGGATGCTTACTAAACCTTGACAGTTTCTCAGACTGACAGCATGTAATACTGCAGATGATACAGGCTCATGTTCAATTTGGTGGTATTCAAACTGCAAACCCTCCAAGCCTCAATAGATATCTTGTCCACAGTCATTCAGTGTCACCCACCTGTGGTTGCTTGGTAGCATTCAGTAGAAAAGACTGAAGACTCTTACATAACACTTCCAAGATGTTTGCTTTTGTCTCCCTTTAAAAGGGAAAGGGCCAAGCAGAGACTTCGTGGATGACCTTGTTCAGCACAGTGTGGTGATAAAGGCAGCCAGTTTTTCAGCTTCAATTTCTGCTTGATGTGAGGCTGCACACTGCGGCAGTATATTGAATCTTTGGAATTGCGGAAATGCTCCCCCTATATAGACAATTTCCAAACCGGGAGGCACATGTGTCTCTAGGGTTTTCTATACAACAAAATAAACAACTGCCATAGTGGAAGTTGTTGTAGAAAATCAAAGATAAGGAACAGACTGTATGGGATGAATATGATAACTTGAACACCTCTCTGATACAGTTTCCTGGGAAAACACCTAGAAAAAAAAATAGGGGAAATATACATGTACACTTCTGCATCTACATTTTCTATTTCTTTATCTGAGAATGAAATGTTTGGATTTAAAATCTATTTTACTTTTGTTTAAGAAACTAAGAAACTATTTCTCAGTGTGGACAAGCTAGTAAAAATCACATGGAACACTGGGCTTTCTCCTTCCTGTGACCATGTTTGATCAGCCATGTTAGGAATTGTGGGGGTGAAAATATAAAGATCTCTCGCTTCAAAAGGGCTGCTTGTGTTTCAAGCTTAGAGGATGCTTTGAGGTTGTCTGCATGAATCCCCTGACACTCTTCTTCTGTTGTCCAACAGACCCAGTTGCATATCTTGTGGGGTGAGATGAGGTCAAGAATTTTGGGGGAGTTGTTCACATTAAACTAGCATATAAATCAAAATAATTTGGCATGTGGAGAATTACTCTCCATGGTGGACAGACTGAGACTTATTGGATTTATATTGGCAATTGTGGCACGGATTAAGGAAACTATTCAAGCTGAAATTCATGATTTTACCTTTTTGAGGAATATCATTGTGCAAAAAAAAAGTTCAAAAACATTTTAAGTGATTAGGTCAACATTTTGCTTTCTTGCCAATAGTTAGATAAGAAGATTGATACCACTCTTATGTTTGTGCAGCAAATATGAAATGACTGAGGAGACAGTTAGCTTAGCTTAGCATTTCATAAAGACTTGAAGCAGGGGGAAGCAGCTAGCCTGGCTGTGTCCGACAGTAAACAAGAGTCTACAGCCCCGCTAACGGGTCTGTGAGGCTGTACACACAGCTGTGTTTTGAGCTAAACGCCAACATCAGCATGCTAAGATGCTCACAATGACAATTCTGACAATGACAAGAGATACTAGAGTGGTATCAATCTTCTCATCTAACTCAAGAAAGTGAATAAGAGTATATTTCCAAAATGTCTCAGTTTACTAAACTATTTTAATATTTTCTAGCAAAGACAGCGAAAGAAGAAAACGAACATATCCAATCCAAAAGCAAAGACGCTCCATGGTATCTTTGTACATTTGACACAGACAGTGGGCTTTTTTTGTCGTTTAGTAGAGCTTCTGTTAATTAAAGCATTGTTTATGTTCTGAAACATTGCAGCGAATGGGTTGTCAACAATCAACCTTTTGTTGAGGAAGTGCAAGGAAATGTCATGTAATTAAGTACTTAAAATGAGGAGAGGGAGATTTTTCAAACATGTAATTTCACATCTGTGCACTGTTGTGTGTGTGTGTGTGTGTGTGTGTGTGTGTGTGCGTGTGTGTGTGTGTGTGTGTTTGTACACAGATGGGCAATTACAGCTGCCAACACTAGTAACACTTATTAAGTGGGGCAGTGATATACAAATGGCTGTGTTCCAAGTCAGCTTCTTCTCACCTTGCTAACTCGTCCTCACAAACCTGAAGGAAAATTAAAGGTTAGTAAAACTTTGTGATTGTTGTACCGCATCTCACACTGAAAGCGGAATTCATCTGATTGCATTTTATCGTCTCCTTTCAGCCTCATGAGGACATTGGCAAAGGAGGCAGTTTTCCGATTGAGAATGAAACCAGTGTGTTATCATCACGTACAACACAGTGCCTCTGCAATTCAATTTAAAGTTCAGTGAAATAGTTACACTCAACTGATGCCTGAACTCCCTTAAGGTCCTTTAATGTTGCAAAGCTAAAAGGTCAGGACCTCATTCACACACTGCTCTTTACATGAGTCATTAATATTGAGCTTTTGGTAAAACTGTTATCTTTTAATGCATATTTCTCTGCATCAGTGACGCACTGATAGCTGAATAAACAACCCCATTAAAAGGACATAATATAATTTGCATTAGGATATTTTACATTTATAAGTAAAGGAATTTAGCTCCCCTCCCCCTACAAACATACATTTCTTAAAATGCAAGTTTATGGTCAAGGTGCACTTATAGTTGTTTATTTCAATATTTTAGCTCCCATTTTTATTGGAGTTTTTCATTTGTATTTTAAATCAAAACTAAAATGATGGGCAAAGAGCAATTGGAATAGTATAAGTAGTATGTTGTGTGCAATGATATCAAGTGAGGGTGTCATTTTTCATTTGCCCTTTCATGTTGCATTTCACATATTATTCACTGCCAAACACATTAGGTGTAGTAAGAGGTCAGAAAATGTATTTGATATGCTTGTAAAATTAGCTCATCCGTGATAATAAAATCACAAATACAATCTGTGAAATGCAAAACTGGCCAGGCATGAAATTCCTTTTCGAGACTTGTGAAGCGAAGCATAATAAGCGGTGTGGGGAATGAAATAACCCTGTGAACAAAGGCATCATCGCTGATGGAATAGAAACTGTGAGATCTTAATCTGATGCCTGAGGCAGTGCCCTGGACTGTGAACTGTGAAAGCCCAGCAGATTTAGCCAGACGTGAGGACAATGTTGTGTTATTTCCTGTAGTCTGAGGTCAAGAGATTTATGAAACAATGGATTTTCTCATACCTTTAAGGTGAGATTTGCTAAAATTCCACCTTGCAAGACCCAGAGCCAGAGGTCTTGTTTTGGTCCCTGCTAGACATATTGCTGGATCTAAGACACAGCTTCACTTTGACCATTTGATCATCTACAAATGAGTGACTCAAAAAGTTTGTTGTCAAGACAAATGACCTCATCCTGCCACCCACAGGCATTCGATTTGCTTCGAAACCCTGGACAACAAGGACAAAAGGCCAAATATCTCATCATGGGAACCATGCCAGGTTCTATTAGACTGGCTGGCCTTAAAAGCTCTGCCAATGTCACTGGGTTGGGACAAGACAGAGATGAGCTGTTTGACCCTGACAGTTAAAAAAATGAGCTACACTTTGGACTTAGTGATGGACAAAAGCTATTTAGGAACTGTAATTTAAGTGCCATGATTCTTTGTCTTGGTGTTATTTGGACTTCTGCCACAACAATATCTGCAGTGATGCGTAGCTTTGAATAAAAAGAAAAAGGTCTATCATCAGCATAAAATAACTGTAATCTGCAATGTAAGAATTCTAAGAGTCTACAGCAGCTCTGTACTTAAGCAGAGAGAACAACAGTTAAGTGTGTTAGCATGCTATCACAGAGTAGTAGTAGTAGTAGAGAGAGTACTGCTGAGGATAATGGGAATGTTATTAGTTTTGCAGATATTACCAAATTACCAAAGCTATTACAATTCCCTGCGAAGGAAAGTTAAATGTTTGCACCAAATTTCATGACAATCTATTCAATAGTTGGCAATACATTTTACTCAACCTCACGGTGAGAGAAAACATGTAGAGAAAAGATATTTCAATGGTTAAGTGAAAACTTTGAACAAAGTTGTGGACCGACAGGCCGACCAACTGACATTGCCATCCCTCATCCCACTGGAGTGGCTAAATATAAATGCAAAAATCAGTCATGTAAAAAAACAAAACAGGGATGGTGTCTATAAACATATGCAAGATTCTCTCCCTCAGCGTTAGGGGAAGTCAGGCAGAGTGTGCGGCACAAATTAAAGGCCTCATTAGTACACTTCTTACCTCTTACTCGGTCTCAAGTGGAAGTGGACTAATGGGCAGGCTTTGCAGGGACTTGGCTGGAGCACAGTGCAGGCTCAACAGGAAACTGAAGCCCCATGGGAATTCCTCTATCACAGTACTCTTTGCCAGACAATTTGGGTTGAGTTAATTCTGGGTCATCTCATTACGCCTCACATCAGAGGTGACAATGAAGTGAGGTGGTTTAATATGGGCTGCTCTGGAGGACTTTGACCTGATTGCTCATTGGTAATCTTCCACAATGTGTTGGCGATATGACCTAATTATCATTGGCACAGTGAACAACGTAGAGAAAGTTACATTTTTTATGGCAAACACAACTGGGCACGACAACATTTAGTGCACAATGTAGATGAGTCAGCAAAATAGCATTCATCAGATGCTTGATTATTATTAATATTATTATTGAATGGATGCAGAATAGTGATGAGTACTAGAACAAAGTGGAGCTGTTGAAATTTTAACACTGCTGTCAAATACAGAAGGTTGATTACAGTAGAATACATCAAATAAAATCAAAGGAAAACCTGTTTTTTATGTGAAGAGACAGAGAGATATACAAGAGAGAACAAGACTGAGCTGTACATTATGTATGGTGCTTACATTCTTGAAGCCACGGTAAAGGATCTGTAGCTCCTTTCGGGAGAAACTTGTCTGGGCTTCCAGTTGCTCCAGGCCCTCGGGGCGATGACGGACTGTAGATAGTTCAAGCTCATCTTCAACGCTGTCTGGAGAGGAGAAGTAAGACAGTCAGATGTGAACAGATGCTGCTGAGTCTTTGCAAATTAGCATGTTTGATGCTAGAATTTGAGATATCCCAATACACTGCCAAATATCAGCAAAAGTAAGCAAATAAACCTAGATTTTTGCATCTTTTATATCCAAAATGTCCCCTTTTGGCATGAAATGGTTACAAATTCTATATAACCTTCATGACAACAACAAAAAATGCATTTGGAAGCCCTCTTTTCTCCTTGTTATATTCGGTCCCTTTATCTGCAAATGTTACTTCACAAAACGAATAAAAGTCAAAAAGCAGTTTTCTTTTCTTCACCAAACACAACAGCAGAGATAATTAGTGTTATTGAGGCCCTTGAACAAAGTTCTCGTGGCAGGATTCCCCTTCATGAACCCTGTGAAACTTTTTAATAGGCCTGTAATGATGGCAGATGCTGTCTGGGCCCTGTCACCGACTGCACTGTCCTCGCAGCACTGCGTTTGACTTGTCTTGTTGGCGCAGGGCCTTTCATATACCTGAAGTATAACACAGTGTCTAAATGCCTCATTAGCTCCAAAGGTACTATTTTGGCCCAGAGCCAAAAGGCCACGGCTTCTCACCGATCACAATTAACCTGTTGCTATGGAGCTAATGCTTTGTATTCATAGGTGATGGTAACTGATAAGGAAATAAAATAGCTGCTTAATCTCATTCTCATCATCAAATTAGTCCAGAATTTGTAGACGTACAGCTGTGTAATAATTAGATATTCTGAATGGATTCTGGAAATTATTATATATATATATATATATATATATATATATATATATATATATATATATATATATATATATATATATATATATTTTCTCTTTCAATTGTAAATTGTAGAATTTATGTTTAAAAGCAAGAATTTTTTACAGCAAAGTCTAATATGCATATAAATATCACTAGAAATCACACATTTAACATCCATTTATTTTACTTATTCAACTGTAAAACTAAAATGTTCTATTTGAAATGGTAAAAAAAAAAAAAAATTCTAAAATGGAGTATTGTACTGTAGCTGAACTCCAGCTCGAGCAATCATTTGTGACTAAAGCCTACAGTAAGTGTGTGGTGCCCATACCCAGAAGAGCCACAGAAAGGAAAAGCATCTTAGACAACAAAATAAAAAAAAAACCTCATCACAGAGAGACAGAGAGCCTTGGAAGAGCCACTTGCTTTGATTACTGGAGGATGGCTTTTTGGCCGTGGAGCATGGAAAGAGCCTCATGAGTCGAGCTCTTACCCCGCGCTTGTGGACAATCTGAGGGTATCCTGGGAAATACAGCATTAGGTCTTACGGTTACCCAGGCAACTAGCAACCTTAGTACATTCTCGGAAACTGGACATGCAAGAGGTGAGGGTCTATGAAATAGTGCATATAGACATAAGGCATCCTCATAGTTGGTTCTTCAGGACAACGACACAGTATTTTGCACCATATTAGTTTAAAGCCGCAGCTCCAAATGGCAGCGAGAGATGACTTCTTGAATTTGTCAGACTCAAACATGATTGTTTTGATTATATAATGAGACGTACCAGAAGTAAATTTAACAAGCACAGAAACCTGAACGCAAGCACACAAGTCTGGTTTATAAAGAATTTGAATGGTTACAACATCTGTGGTATACGTGCTGTAAGCTGCTGTTCCATCTGTGTGCATCTACATGTAAAACCTGAAGCAGTTCAAGGCATCACTGCAAGTTCAAAGATTCAAAATCCTTAATTAATCCCACAATGGGGAAATTCACAATGTCACAGCAGCAAGGGATTCAATGCATCACTGCAAGTTCTAGGTATTCCTGCGAGGTAAGTCACGAGCAACTAGTTCACTGGGTTACATTACTTATTAACAAGTTTCCTAGCACATTGTAGGTCAGGGTGTAAAACGACATCTCATGAGGTGTCAACTGTTAGTCACACATAGCCCAGAATTTTTCTTGGCACAATCTCTCCCTCTTGTCCGTTTACCGAAAGCAGCTTGGTACATGATAAGTAAACTAAAGTGGTCTATACAAGGTTTGAATTGATAACCACAATACACAGAAAAAAAATCTCTAATGTTCTATGCTGTACCACTATGAAGATATTTCCCTTTCCTGTCCAGGCTATTCTGACTTAGCAAATTTAGTGTGAGGTTAGATAGCAGCAGTGGAGGTTAGGACCAACTCTTGAGTGCTGCAAACCAGTGGCGCAAAAAGTGGGTATGTGCTATATGCGGCACAGCACCATGGAGGCGCCAAAGCGATGGTTAAACAAAAAACAAACAAAAAAAAAAAAAAAAATATATATATATATATATATATATATATATACAAATATTTTTTTGGGTATTTTCTATATGTAGCTGCTGTTGTGCATTTCTAAATCATTTCTTCAATGTTATATAACATTTTAGAGAACTAACAGGCTAGAGTAGGTGCCCTATCTCATAAGATTCCATCATAGAATGTTGACATAGAAGAGGGATCTCTATGCTTCTTCTTCAGTTTTTCAAGAAGCTGGAAAACATAACTTATGCAATAACTCTGGTTTACCATGGAATCATTCATAGATTTTGTTTTAACATTTGCTGTTCATGTTAGCTGTGCTGCCAGACATAAAGGCTATAGTTACATCTGTTGGGTGACATGGAAGCTGTAATTGCAGGGTCACAGCTCTCTCTTTAAAGGTCTATGCTAAGTGGCTCTCCATATTTGTACTTTTTAAAATCCAAAATGTGAATGTAATTTCAACAGCAGCACAACCTTACTGCATAATAGTTGTCTTATCAGATGCCATCAATAGGCTGATAAGAAATGAATTTAGGCTGCTATATTTAACAGTGACTTCATTTCATTCAGGTGTGAGGATGGTGGACCAGAAAAGACAAGGGAAGGCAACAGGTAGGTCTAACATTAGGTGGAAGTGTAGGGGGAGCCAACAGATTCATTTCTTAATATTATTAATATGGAAAAGCTAATATGGAAAATATATTACATAATGTTTGTTTGACAATATGTCTTAGTGGAGAAGAACACACAACAAATTGTTGCTGCATACTCCTCTGACACTGGGTGGTTGCGCCCCTGCTGCTAACCATTTGTCAATCACAGCAACATTTAATTTCAATCGCAGGTAAAAGTAATAGAAGAGTAGAGGAGTAGAGCTAGTCAACCTAACATCAAGATGGCAGCTGGGAGTAGTAATAGGCCTCTATAAACCTGGGCTATAAAACAGATGTAGTGGTAATAACTACATCATTGAATCGAGGCTGTGAAAATTACATCATAAATCTGCAACCTGGTCTGACAACATCATGGCGGTCCAGTGGAAAATTGGCTGGGAGCAGATGAATGACTCAGTGTAAAACCACTGGGCAAGAGAAAAACGATACCTGACAAAGGTTGTTGTGGTTTGAGTGTAGGTCAGTCTACCTCAAAGTGCACTACACTAAATACAGTGAGTTCACACATATCATTAAGGCATGTACGATGGCAGCAAATATTGGCTGATTATCCTATTAGATAAAAAGGGATTTCCTACAAATATCAACAAGTCAACAATACTGCAAATGCATCTATAAATAAAATAACAAGAGTCTACAACCATGTGAGCGGGCTACTTGAGCAAAATGCTGATGTCAGCATGCTAACATGCTCATGTTCACCATCTTAGTTTAGCATGTTAGCATTTGCTAAATAGCATGTACAGCTCAAGTTGATGGGGATGTCATTAGTTTTGCAGGTACTGTATTTGGTAGGGCTAATGATTTAGAAAAAAAAAATCAAATTTTTTACTGATATAGCTATTGTGATATCATCTGCGATATTATAGGGAATGATAACCTCTACTAGCCTGACAAGCCAGACCCACATCAAGATGTTGGGTCTGGGAACTCACCATTGGCAGAGCTCAATCCGAGGGGCGGGATAAACGGTTGTCTTTCAAATTCCCTCTGCACGCAATAGGATAGCACTACAACCAGGCAGAGCAACCAAGAAGGTAGCAGAGCTAGTTGATAGATTAAACTTTTGCCGTATCCGGTCGGCACACATCTTCCTTTTTAAAGAATGATTTCAGTGCCGTTCTTTGTTCTTTTCTCAAAGAAAAGCTCAACTCCAAGTCTTCCAGAAGACCCCCCTGGCTGCAAATTAAATTTGCTGCCGCTAGGGTGCGTCTAGATTTCTAGGCTAAACTTCTACATCATTATTATCATTTTCATTGAAAAAACATTAACAATGATTATGGTATGATTTTTGCAGAGATCTGTCCCAAACAAAGAGGTTTTCTTAAGTCTTTAGAATATGATGTGTTGGCCAGGTCATCTCTGCAGCGCGACAATATTATATTTAAAAAGGTATTTTGACACAAATTTTGCCTTTAACAAATATTGTGTCTCCTGCAATTTGAATATTGCAGTAGGCCATATTGTGATTTTGACAACATTTTGATTAATTGTTTTGCCCTAGTATTTGGTCATATACCCACAGACCAAATAAAATGTGATCTGATGATTGAAATGCTCAGCAGAAACGGCTAAGTTTGAGAAAGATTGACCAAATGTGAATTAAAGCAAGCTTTTATAATATTGCCAAACACTTCTTAACCAAGCTGGCAAGGACCTCTGACAGAAAGGTTGCAAAGAGAAAAACCTCATCTGGTCTGTTTACCATGACGGTGTGCAGAGTTAGCACAGCCCAGACACAGAGCAGATGGAAAAGCTCTTGGCTCAGATCTATCACAATGTAAACAATATCCAACATTACGGTGCGTGACAAAGATCTCATAAAAGTTACTGTTGATTCTTGCTGTCAGCTCAAGACCAGCTCAGATTGCCCTCTATAATGACAAAATAACTTTGAGATTTAGAGGATGAAGAGACAACTTATCTGTTCTTGTTACTTGCTGCCTGACACACACCTTCCTTCCTAAGTGAGAAGGAGACTTCTAAGTGCCTTCACTGAGCTTCAGCTAGACAGATGTTGCTTTTGTTACCAAGTGATATTGGTCTTGACAGCAATCTGGCTTTATTTGGAAACATTACTGTACATAGAGACATCGTTTCTGTTTCTAGCTTGAAACTCAAGGACAATGTGCTGGGCTTAAGTATATTCTTTAGCACTTGAACAATGGATGCATTTGGGATGTTGTGCAAACATTACGATTTAAAAGAGAAAACCATCTGAACCATCACTACTAATAATTGAAAGCATGACTTTTGGTGAAAAGCTGAACGAACATGAAGGCAATAAAAAAAATAAAAAAAAACGATCTCTGAAGTTGAATAAAGCAGAGCAGGAGTGACACAGCACTTAATCAGGCAGGAAAAAAGCATGCATGGCTGTCTGATTAATGTTTGTCCTTTTAGTTTGTTTGCAGAATGGATCTGACGCTCGAGTGTGATAATGTAGAGAGCTGCTCGTGCTGTGCTCTGGTGCCCTTACCCACAAAGGTCAAAGGTTATCATTTTGCTGGTTAAGAAAAAACAAACATAAATGGGTGTTGTTGTCCTGAAGAATCAAGTATATCAAGCAAAATTGGAGGATTCTGCAGTCTAAACATTTTAGTGATTCAGTCATTACGTGCACACACATGAAGCCATGCCATACTTTTGCCTTTCTTGAAAGATCAAACCTGACCTCAGCCTGCTGCTATAATGTCAAGTTGCAGTTGACTGTGCAGCTCATCAGAAATGTAATTCATATCCATCTCTCAGTAACAAAGCTGCCATTTTAGCCTGCAGCAATACAAGAGAATGAGATTGAATGCCTTATAAGGGTTATAAACAAAGAATAATGCTTTATCAAAATATAATTACAACGGGACATAATGTAACCAGCTTTGTAGAATATAGCCATAAAACTGTCTATTGCACAGTATATTCTTCATCAATGAGCCGACAAAGCAACAAAAATATTTAAACCCTGAAAAATGAATGTGAGAATATTAACCCCCAAAATGAGTCTGAACAGATCAATCATAGTTCAACTGCTACACTCCTTCAGGATTTATGATTCAATAGTCATTTATCTCAAAGGTAAAGTCAAGCTGGAGGGTAAAACCTCACTAGCCCTAAATCAATTGGATGCATGGACCGAAAAAGAATGGCAAATAAATATTTGATAAATCTATGTCATGTACAAACTACACTGTCTTCAGTTAATGACAAATGGCTGCTTGATATCAATAAATCTTGGGTCAATTCTTGTGCTGAAGCACGCAGTTTGGTGGACATTGCTGGTAAGCTTGATGCTTCTTTGTTGTAGTAGGAGGGTATATGTACAGCATAGTACAGCATAGCAAGTGCTACACAGAAGCAAATGATGGCCTGGGGGTCCACATGGGTGTGTGAATTAAATTAAAGTTATTAAATGGATCTATGATGGGGGTGGTCGAGGTTTAATCCATGTGAAATTGACCAAGATAGTTTTTATTGTCAGTCATTGATAACATTCATCAGACCATGTATTTTATTTCCACTCTTGCTTAGTTATTACAAGCCTTTTCCCCCATTGTTATCAGACTTAAATAGTGCAGTGTGTGATACTAGCACCGTGTGTCTTTAAGCACTTCTGTGTGTTCCTGTGTGTGTCTGAGACAAGGTCTTAACTTATACAATTTAGCACCAGCTCCTGACTGCCCCTTTAGCACTGTGGCGCCAAGAAGGTGGGGCTCACCAAAGTAGGCCATGACTCCAACCGAGCACAACTTATCTTCTGACAGCTTAGATGATAGTGTTACAGGCGGCAGCACCCAACACGTGAGCCAATCCAACTTCAGTAGTGGTCTGAATATCTTTGACAGTGGCTCTGAGTTACAGTTGAAGGCTGACTAACAGTAGGCCCTAATCAGATAGAGTGTGTTTTAGCAGCCTGGGGCATACTTTTGTAACTGTTTTCATTGAGAGTGAAGTGTTTTCCTTACTGCTTTTGCATTGCTGAGCGCATCACTTGTTTTGCCGGAGCACCCTGAAAGCCTCGAGTAGAAAAATAATTAACTCAGGGCGGAAAAAACGCCCAACGTCATTTAGGTCCACAGCAAAATAACGGTTGACTAATGACGGGTGATTTGATGGTTGCCTAGAGAGAATTACAAAAAAACGCAACTGCTCTGATCAGGGCGTCTTCAACAAGAAAGGCAGTGCATGCGCCTTGTGTTTTGCAACCTGCAAACGCACTTTATCTGATAGTGGCCTTAGTCTAGTTGAATGAGTCTCAGTGACTTCTCTTGGTTTCACTTAATGCTCAGACGAGATCATGTGAAAACCCTTTTAAAATATTAAAACAGCTACAGCCTGGTTCTTTTTTGATTTGAAAACATTACCAAAGTACCCTCCCATCATTTTCTTTTTAGTGAATACCAATATCATCAAAGACACACTAACACTTTGTCACAAGGTAATTTATTGATAGCATCAATCTATCCTTCTTCCAAAGGAAATGTAGCTTAGTTAACCGAAATACTTAAACTTTAACAGTGAAAAGATCTAGTGATAAGTTTAGTAAAAATCTCATCATTGGTTTTCATTTGTGATCATAAATGATTAACAGATGTGTATACAGATGCATAGTACATGCATAAATAAAATATAGACAGATCAACACATCAGTATCTGAGTAAAATTAATTTCCACCCGCTCCGTGACCACATAACCCCCGTCCTCCTGAATCTCCACTGGCTCCCTGTTCTCCAACGCATCCACTTTAAAGTCCTCCTCCTTACTCACAGAGCCCTCCATAACCGGGCTCCTTCCTACCTCACAGACCTGCTCCACCGACCATTATTTATTTGACACATGCAACAATGTTACATATTAATGTAACATTGTTGCATGTGTCAAATAAATAAGCTGTTCCTAGAGGCAGAAAATCATTGATGACCTGATTTGTGGTTGACTGATGAGAACATCCCGAGCTGTCAAATGAAACTAACACAAATCAGATTTCTTCCCTTAAACTGACGCAACTACTGTGAGGCTTCCTATCAATAAGATCCCACGTTGATGACACACCATCCTCACAAACTTAACACCTGAAACAAACTCAATACTGATATTATCTCAACGTGAGCTCACTCCTAATATAGCCTGCTCCAAGTCCTGGCAAAACAACACAGGACTATCAACCACCAATCTTAGAGTACCAAGTTCATCACAAGGCTGCAATGTGTCTAGTGCTGTCCATTTAAGGGAAAAGTATGTAAACAGTCACAAAACAGGTAGGGATAATTGCAATGGCAGACCAAAGCAGCATTAGTTGGACAAAAGTTACTTTCAGGTTTTAAGCTGATATGAATTTAATATCTAAGAAGAATTTAAATTGGAAATGAAATTATTGGGCTTCAGTTTGAGAATAACATTGCTTTAAGCACATTATAATCAGTAGTCATTTTCTGGGACATTTCAAGTCCCTTGTGTGAGTGATTGTATCTTGCAGTGGACACCATTGCTGCTCTCCCGTCTTTCTGCATCTTAATATGACTCTGTGGTTGACGTCCAAACTGGTTCCTAGTTCAGAAGTAATTCATTGCTGCATTTTGGGAATGTAGCAGGATGCTGAATCTCAAACTGGACCAAAAAAGAATATCTTATTCCATGAGGAGTTCCCTACCAGTCAAAATTCATAATGGTAGGTGTAAAACCTGCATGTTGAATTGCATGATATTTTGGTGGAAGCTAATGTTTGGCTACATACAATGCAGGCTGGACAATACCTCTTTTGATATTGAATTTAAACTGTGCCATCATTCTGAAGGTCAACTCTGTATTATTAACAGTGTAGCCTACACATGGAGCATTTACAGAAAGATATATTTCCATGTGGTCAATTACACTAATTAAATTAAATTTAAGTCAATATGCAAGAGCCAGGGGGATAGGTGATTCCACTTAAGTCAAATATTTATAACACATCATTCCATATTTATAACACATCAAGTCCTAAGGCTGCACGTTGTTTTTAAATGAAATGGGGACAAATGTGACAGACACTTTGCAGCTAGCTATCAACTGAAATTACACCCAGTGAGACAGAAACAAGGACGGCAGATGAGCGGCGTCTGGCAGCCTGGCCAGTGGTGGATTTTATCCATGCTGGCATGTTTCCCAAAAAAAAAAAAAAAAAAAAAAGGCCAGTGTGATATCAATCTTGCACCAACAGGCATGAGTTATCTCCCAGCAGAATAATAAATTGGCAGTATTGTGTGGCTATTTACTACTGTATACTGTAGTGTGATGCAAAATAATTAGGTTGCATTAATGAATGTAATACCTGAAGGAATGCTTTTACTGTGCTTTACTGGAATGGGACATTTTGGATATACACACTCTGCAACTCTGTCTGTTAGAAACTTTGACTGTATATGTACAGTAGAAAATAATTGGAGATGGGTGGGATCTGGTGGGATATTGTGAACCTACACAGAAGCATGTTGAAAGAAGCTGCTAATACCATGTGCATTGGAGAAGACAATTGTCTGTTTACACCCTTCAACTTCCTTCCGAATAATAATCCCAATAGAAATATGCAAACTGATATCAAATGAGTGAACTGTAAAAAGGTGAAAGGTAAATACAGATATGCCAGATAGGACAAAAGATCAAAAGTCGTGCTCCTTTGCAATGGCCGACTTTGCCTTTCCTCGGGTGACACGATTTCCCTAACAGAGCACCAAAGACTTTCTTCTTCTTTTTGTTTTAAGATTATTTTTTGGGCATTTTAGGCCTTTATTTGGACAGGACAGCTTAGACTTGGAAGGGGTATGACATGCAGCAAAGGGCTGCAGGTCAGAGTCGTCTCCCAAGCAGATGTAATTTAGAGTCGTCATTAAGTAACAAGACAATTGGGTCAGTAGGAATTTGACATCCTGTCACATCAGATATTATTGATGTTGTTTTATTCCAAAACTCATGCACCTGTTCGCACTCCCAGACCATGTGCAGGAAAGTTCCAGTTTGTTCAGGTTGGCAGAACGTGCAATAGGGAGTGGGAATGACTTTAGAGATTTATCTCTTCTGAGGAGTCCTGTATGTCCTATGACATATGTTGAAATGGATCTGCTGGTGATTTGGGTTCTTGGAACAATGGAAAATATTGTCCCAAACTGTCTCTCAATTAATTGCGTTCCCCTCAGTGCTCAGCTCTCGCTCCCATTTCCTTGCTATTGGGAGTTATCCTATGGATACTTGCATCAGTTTAGCATAGATCTTGGACACTAATCCTCTCACAGGAAAATCAACAAACCATTTAATAACTGGGTGCGGCTCCCCATGGCACTCCGTGACATTGTAGGGCTGCTCTTAAGCAGGGTTTGTTACCAGACATTAAGTGTATGTTGTGCCAAATTGGGGTGTTCAGATGTCATTTGTTGGTGTAGCATAATTGCTCCTCCACGTGTTTAAAGTTAGTCAATGTGTTGGTGATAATAGGGCCATAGGCTAGCATACACCTTTTTGGACACACACCTGCAAAGGCAAGGTCTTTCAGTCTTAGACTTCCAGTGAGGTTTTTCTCTATTTCTCTCCATGGGACTGTAGACACCAAATGCTTTCTGATGCTCCAAAACAAATTACAGCCGACATCCAGAATAACAGAGCTGCCAACAGCAAGTGTTAGATCTGTAGATCTAAGTCAATAAAAGAAAAGTAATTCAAACACAGTCCCCACTGTGTAATGAGAAAAGCTCATTTTATATCAGATAAATCACATGGACGATGAGGGAGGTGGATACACATCTGCCATTTGTTCCCATTTGGTGTGCCCAAATACAAATAAGCCCAAAGATTGGAGTCAGCAAGAGCGATATGTCATTGCTGTTATTTAATAAAACAGCCTCCAGTTCCTTTTGGCAGGCAGGAAAAATGGCTGTGAAATCGACTTATGGAAGAAGAGAAAGAGGAAGGCAGGATCACTGCATGGCCTGTCTTAAAACCAAAGCCAGTTCAACACATTATTTAGTCCACAAAGACCAACACCACCAAGTCCAATAGTCCTGAATAAAAAAAAATACTGTTTTGCATTTTAAATCTTTCTGCCAAGATATAAATTATCCTCTGACAAGTTGTGTGCTTCACTGCCAATGATAATCTGCAGATACACTTCAAGCAGACTGGGAATAGACCTGTGTACACAGCCAAATGGACTGAAGCCTTGATTATTCCCCTCAGGTTAGCTATTGCAAGATAGAAGGAAATGTAGCACAAACTACAGTAGCTCTTTACTGGCAAAAAGAACACATTAGCCATCACTTTCTGCCATTAGTGCAATTTGCTTCAGTCTGGTTAGGCTCATGCACTTACAGTAGTTATAATCAATTAAAACAAGCCAATTTAGATTTAGATCACAGCCAGTACACTAACATACATATATACACATAGCAACATACAGATAGCAACAATCTAGATAAGTATTGAGTATATGAAATGCCAGTGTCTGGACGTCAACTGAAATGCTGTCATTTGCTGTTCTGAACTGACTGCACTGACTGGAGTGCTGGGGACTGAATGTCAAGGTTCTTTAGGAGGGAGAGTATGCTCTCACACTGGCCAGAATGACACACCATCAGAGAACTGAGACATTTATTGGAATCTGGGGGAAAGAGCAGTTTATACTTTTAATTGCAATCATTAGTCACTTGGAAGTATTTCAATGATAGTCTGTCACACAGAAAACCATGGTTTGCCATTAAAGACAAAGGTACTCTGGCTTTTCTACTCCAATCATTTTGAAGATTATAAGGTTGGGACAAGGGACACAAGATACCATTATATTTCACATAGATCTCAAAACAACACTTTTGAACTAAAATATATTTTTCTCTATGTACTGTAGCTCAGCCAAAGACAAACAAAATCTCAAAACTGAGGCAATATGGCATCTGTTGAGATTTGAGACTGTGGAAAAAGTCCTCATGAAAATTCCCTAGTGAAACTAAATTGGCTTGGAGTGTTAATTACTTTTTTTACCTTCTGACTTCATGACTGCTACAACTTTTACTCACAACTGTGATGCAAAGGTGCTAACCAGTTTTGTGACAGAGTGATTTATGGTGTGCAACACCAGCCAATTTCACTAAAACAAGTAAAGTGATCCGTGTTTATGATGTTTTTGGACTTCCTTGTATCATTTGTTGTTTCTTGTTTACTTCCCAATGTACTGTAGATGTCCTCTGAATATTTAGAAAAGTTATATTACTTTTTTGTGTTAGGACTGGTTGGCTTCCCAGCTGCTGATGATGTATATTTTATCAGACTTGGTGCAAATTAAAACTTAGCTCTGTGCAGTTAATGTTTTCGATATTCTATATAAATCACTGGTAATAAGAGAGGTTCACTATCGGTACATATCTGCACTTTCCATCCCAGTGTCCCAGTTCTCTATGCATTAGCACTGACAAAGTTTGCAGAGAGACCAAGCTGTTTCCACCACTTCACTTTCATCAGAAATGTTATCCTCAATCAGCAGTTGGAATGAATGAGCTCTTGCAGTTTGGGTAGAATCTGAAACAAAGCAGACTTCGCAAAAGAAACACTCCAACAACTTTTTTTTCTCATCTATTGAAACTAGAAGGCACTATAAACCACTGTTCATGCTTAACCCAGCAAAAAAGGTTGCAATTAGAAATATGGTTAGCAAGGAACTACTGCATTATGCATTAGAATCTATGTCCTTGGTTTAATTATAGAACATATTGTTGCTGCATTCATATGGCAACATGATTATTCATTTTGTTTGCTAATTAAAGTCATGAACATGCTGAATAAGTATACTGCTTGTATAACCTTGATTGAAAAAAGTGCAGCATCAAAGCACTAGAGATAGCTCAAGGTTTATGAAAGAGTTTTTAGACAAACTAAAGCTTTTATCACAATACTTAAGCTTATATGCAATATTTTCCTTTAATAAAACCTTCACAATCTGCATTGTAAAATAGCGTTGTAGTTCACATCACAATGGCATACTGTGTATGTATATATATATATATATATATATATATATATATATATATATATATATATATATATATATATATATATACACGTTTAATAACTGAGGATATCACAAGCTGGTGCGTTACAGACAATGCACATTATACTACATCCCTGCGCTGTTATGCCGCACAGGTCATTTAATTAAATACATCTTTAATAATACAATCTGCCTCCAGCTCCCCTACACAGGGAGCCTTTAGGCACTGCAATCACCCATATCAAATACTTGGCTAAGAAGCCTGTCATCCTCCTCCTATCAGAATTTATTATCTGTGATGTTTTCATCAACACTGATTGCTTGAGTGATACTTGTCCTTGCCGTTCTGACTCAAATTGACAGACAGAGTCCTCTTACATTCAATAAGCCCATCTGCTGGGCCCTTCTTTCCTCCAAAGACACCAGAGGGACCTATAATTTAGAAAGCTCAGGCAAAGGTTAAGTCAATCATGTCACCGCTCTCAATAGGCATCATGGAAAATAGCCAAAGGGTAATAGGGCCAGTTGGATGTTGTCCTTTAAATGGATTGGTCCATGGAGAAACGTTTATATTTAAGCAGAGAAGCTGCTCGCAAAATATTGCTACCTACCTGTGTAACTTAAGTATTGTTTCCATATTTTAATCTTTTAAATCCTACTTGCTTTCTTGAGTAATATTTTGATTTATTTCCCCAGTGGACATTACCAATTAAATTAGCTGAACAGCTCTTAAATGCCACAATCTGAAATAATGAAAAAGATGCAAAACACTTCAGCTGAGTCAACTTTGATGATGGATGTGCGACTCAACAAAGAAAACAATCCCATAAAGCTGCAGTGCAGTTTATACCACACCCATAAACCAGTGTGTGTATGTGTGTGCTGGAAATGTAAACACTTCTGCACTTAACAAAATGAAGAACACACTTCAATATTTTACAGTGGCGGCCTACTTTAAACACCATAAATATCTGTGCAAGAAATGAAGACATAAAGACCATTATGCCTTTATCTCTAAAACATAACTGTAGGGCCAGCGTTACATCCACATGTGATAATCAATGACAGGCATGTTAGAACTGCTAGATCACAACGGAATGCCACCAGACAAAAGCAGACAGGTCATTCAGAATTTTGTATCATACAAATTCAACATGCTTGTTTGATGTTCAAAAGTCTGAGTCTACAAACTCAATATTTTTGCCACTTTCAAACAGAACAGCCATTTTTCCCACATTACTCCAGTGACCATTCAAGTGCTGGATAACAGTCAACCTGAGACACTTCCTGCATCTGATACTGGATAACAAGATGAAGCTTGATCAAGAGTTGAGTATAAAATGTGTCATGACAACTAGAGTGCATTGGCTTTAGCCTTGTTTTAACAAGGTAACTTTGGGGTGCCAGGGGATTACCAAAGTCATCACAAATTTCAATAAGATCTTGGAATCCCATAATGGACTTGGGGACTGGATAAAATCTTCTAACACGGTACGTATAATTTATATCTGGTGGCATTGTAAATGTCTGGGAAATCACTTTGAAAACCCTCATATTGTCCTCGAGTCAAATTTGACCCATTTTGAAAAAGTTTCTATATCAGAAATTTGGGTTTTCTTTCAACCAAATTCTGATATCAGAAATATCAAACGATATCGTCTCATAGTGTACATTATCATATTGCTCCAAAAACCACTGACATCTACAACAGAATTTAACTAACTAATCGGCTCACAGTCTGCACCAGAAGTCCAGCAACTTCTACTGGTCATACTGTAATTAATTAGGACGAACATGGATTACAAAAAAAGGCTTTTACATTAATTATTGTTGAAGCAAATATGAGAATGTATCGTGATAGAGTTTTGGTTATATTCTCCAGCCCTATTACTGTATAAGGTTTGGTGTAACTGTAGGTGTCTCTGCAGATATACTTCAAATACATTTAGTAGTTCAACTAAGAGAATGTAAGTTAAAAAAAAACAGACATCAACAGCTGAACCAGCTCAGGTCAGTGCTGACACCAACTCTCTCTGCTGCCAGGCCATAAATCCCCATCAAGGACACCGAGAACACAAGAACTTTGTTAGATGGATATCAGCGCTAAGACACTCTCTGCGCTCCCGCCCGATAATTGCAGACAGCGGGTCAAAATTGACACAGCGTTCCATCCCTGTTCGGTTAATGGTGTACTTGTGCGTGTGATTGAGGAGGTATGGGGTTGGGGGTGTTGCTGCATACGGCTGAACCACAGAATTATTTATCATTGTGTGACACAGTAATTAGTATGCGCCCTATGAGGCTTTGCTCAGCACTTTGCATGTGTGAAAAGGATCAGGGTGTGTGTGTATCTGTGTGTGTATAATAGAAATTTGTTTCTCGTTATGGCGCAACGCACCCAAGCAAATCAGACTAGAAATTTCTACAAAAGATATATCATTTCTAACAAGAGGGCTCAAATATTTTACTAGCCACGTTAAGCCAACACTTAGCCAGCTACAGTGAATACTAGCCTTGGGAGAGTTGGCAGGAATACATGCACACATCAGTCCAGCTATATTCATAATTAAACGTTGAGTGGCTACCCATACACTGCTCATCAGGCCTTGCTGACTTGCTCATATTCACAGTAGGATGTTCTGGTGATTGTGTATTGGCTGATGGAATTATCTTGTTATATCACTCCAACATGTAAGCATGCCAGTGGCAGGGAGAGGCTGTTCATAAACAATTTTTTTTCCAGCTCTGAAGTCCTTACAATTTGCAGTATAAGTTTTTAGAGTGTCCCTGCAAGCCAGACCCCCTACGCTAGCAATGAGTTGTCTACTACGACTTGATCTCAAAGCTTGCAGTTTCTCTTTACTGCCAGCTGATGCTACAGTAAAAAGTGGGACAGTGTAAAATACATCCAGAGCACGCTCTCAGCTCGCATTCTCTCCTTCAATTGGAAAGTTGCCATTTCAGATCTGCAGACCAGCTGAAAACCTCCTAAAAGGCCTTTAAAACACAGAGGCTTTTAAAGCAAGACCTTTTATTCCCCAGATGCCTCAGTGGAGCTGCTCAGGTGGCCGGCAGTAGGGGGATGTGATCGTATTGGGCAGCTCCCAGCTGCGAACATGTCTGACTGTATGAATGTTAAGCAGAGCACGCATGCATGCACGCTCCCGAGAGGTTTTATAAAAAACCAAGGTGAAAAACAAACATTTTTTGTTATTGCAGAAGGTGACAGCTGCAAAAGGGGATTTGTGTTACTAAAATGTAAACAAAGGTAATTACTGTGACTGCTGGGTATATATTACAGTATGAAAGGAAAGCAGTGCAGTAGCTCAGTGGACTGTCACTTCACAGCAGCTAGGTCCTGAATTTCAATTTAAATAGGCACGTTTATCAATTGAATAATCGAAAGAGTAATCAAGATATTAGTTAATGATAAAAATGAGGTTGTTGCAGCCCTAGTCCATGATCTACATTCACCAACCACTTTATTATTAGGTATATTGCTAATACTGGGTTGGACACTTTTTCTTTCAGAACTGCCTTAATTCTTTGTGGCATGGAATCAACAAGTTGCTGGGAACATTCCTCAGAGACTTTGGTCCATATTGACATAAGCATCGTGATCTAACCATGATGTGAATTTCCTGTTCCACCAATTCCCAAAGGTGCTCTATTGGATTGAGATCTGGTGGCTGTGTAGGCCGTTTGTACAATACAGTAAACTCAATGTCATGTTCAAGAAACCAGTCTGTGAAATGCGTTATTAGCCTGACAAGCCAGACCGACATCAAGATGTTGGGTCTGGGAAGTCACCATTGACGGATCTCAATCCGAGGGGCGGGATAAACAGTTGTCTTTCAAATTCCCTCTGCACACTTATAGGATAGCGCTACAACCAGGCAGAGCAACGAAGAAGGTAGCAAAGCTAGTTGACAGATTAAACTTTTGCCGTATCCGGTCGGCAAAACTCCAAACACATCTTCCTTTTTAAAGAATGATTTCAGTAGCGTTCTTTGTTCTTTTCTCAAAGAAAAGCTCAACTCCAAGTCTTCCAGAAGACCGCTGTTCCCAGCAGCAGCAGCCATAAGCCCGCCTACCGACTCTATACACGATGTGATTGGCCTGACCAGAGTTTGGTTTTTCTAGCTCGCAAGCCAACGGAGAGTGCCCAGACCCCCCTGGCTGTAAATTAAATTTGCTGCCGCTAGGGTGCGTCTAGATTTCTAGGCTAGCATTATCCTGCTGGAAGTAGCAATTAGAAGATGGGTACACTGTGGTCATAAAGGGATGGACATACTCAGAAGAAATACTTATTTAGGCTGTAACGTTTAAACAATGCTCAATTAGTACTGAGGTGCCCAAAGTGTGCCAAAAAAATATCCCCCACACCATTACACCACCACCACCAGCCTGAACCGTTTATACAAGGCATGATGGATCCATGCTTTCATGTAGTTTGAGCCAAATTCTGATCCTACCATCTGAATGTCGTATCAGAAATTAAGACTCATCAGACCAGGCAACATTTTTCAAATCTTCTATTGTTCAATTTTGAGAGCCTGTTGCAACTGTCGGCTCGGTTTCCTGTTCTTAGCTGACAGGAGTGGCACCCAGTGTGGTCTTCGGCTGCTGGAGCGTATCTCATCATTTTATGTCTCCAAATTACCCACAGCTGTGAATGCCAGTTTTAATATGTTTGCAAAGATCTGTGATCTCTCATTTTCAAGACTATTTCCCTAAAAAGATTTCAGACTTATTTTCAACCACCCACCACCACCTGTCCTTTTGATATTCCTTGCCCCCCTTCCTCTCCTGAACATGACTTCAGCACAACGTCAATACCTGTATTCACCACTCGTCAGGTAACAAAGGCTCAGATCGCAGATATTCTGTAAGTAATTACACTCTGATAAACCTTTGTGAAATACAGATCACACCATCAGGGAAATGGCACTCGACACACTGGTTCGACATCTCGATCATCTCACTATGGAAAATAATCAATGTCATGTCGGCTGCATATATTAATTGCAGAGCGAGTTGAAAGCAAGTTTCTATTCGCCATTTAGTGAAGCATGTAAACTGCTAAGCATGAGCTTCACAGATTCCCCTAATGAAAACATTGTTCCCATGTGCCTTTAAAATAACAACCACAGCCAATACACAGACGCTAACACGCCATGCTCCATCTAAACACTTCTCTCAGGTCAGGTCAGCTTTTTCCAGCTACCCACTACTACACTTTAGAACTTTTCTTATTGTATCCCTGCATATGCAGTTTGAGACTTCTGATTGAGTATCCTAATTAGAAAATTAGCCGTTTTTACTAAACAGCAGTCTGATGGATGTGCTGGTTTTGAGCTCAAACTGCTTACTATGCTGCTGTACTTTATTTGATGAGGCAACTGCAGTAGGTCCAAACTGAACAGTTTATTTAGGCCTGCTTAGTAAGGCTTTCTCTGCCTGTATAGTATGCTATGTTTGAGTGCACAATGAGATGCATGCACATGACAGTTGTAATTTGATTGCATTTTGAGCTAATAGCATGCATGTACACACATTTATGAACTATATACAGAAAACCACACCCACAAACCAAAAAAAACGAACTTATTTCACAGTTCCCATGTCTAATAAAGCAATCAGAACTTGCTTGTCAAGCTTTTCGATCGTTCTGAAATGACACATCTTTCCTGCTCCATATTTTCCTCCCTACAGTCACATCACAAGCTCACACAAATTTCTGTCACACATTCTGTTTTCATAACTTCAGCTCGTAAGATAAGACACTCCATTTGTTTTTTCTGAGTCACTGGGTCCTGCTTTGGTATGGTGAACTCCATCACATGTCAGGTTTTCAACTGGTCTTAGAAACTTCAAGTATGTTCCAAAGGAGTTCTAGCAACCAACGAGTAACTCTGATGTGGCAAGGAAAATAACTGAATGAAAATACGAAAGACATTTCACAACATATTCTATCAGTGAGCAATTTTTATTTATTTCAACTATAATTTCTCTATTTCTGTGTCATCCTTCTCCTCATATATGTCCCTCTCTCCCTCCAACACCCTCTGTGTCTTACCCTCTGAGAAGCTGATGAGCCCCAGGAGATGCAGCAGCTTGATTGACGCAAACACCAGCACAACGATGCCCACCGTCTGCAGCCCCTCTGTCTCCCAGATCGCACTCAGCATTGCTCCACCCTCGGTCCACTCTGCACCATCATTCCCCGACCCGAACCCGGAGCCCGAGCCGGCCTCCTCGCCCTCGGGAATACCGCCAGGACCAGGACCAGCGCTGCCACCCGGCCCTGCACTCCAGTTCCCCTGCACCCACTCCAGCGCTACACCGGCCCACACACACGGGCCGGGCGCCTCCTGGCACCCGCCTACTGCCCACTCACTCCCTAAATCCAGTCTGGGTTAGGCTAAAATTAGATGAACTTCAGAGCAAAAAATATTGCCCTCAGGTTTGTGAGGATCCTGAAGTCATTAAGGATCTCTCTGATCTCAAGGGGGACACTGAGAATTAAGGAAAGCTGACTCAAAAAGGAATTAAGTCCAAACAAGCTGATCTCAATTCTTCCTTCGTTTTCTTTCCTCCCCTCGCAAATGAAGAGACGTGAAAGCAGTGGAAAAGCAGGCAGAGAAAACTCTGCTCTTCTCTGACAGTTTGGGGCTCTCTCTCGCTCTTTCAAGTGCACTGACTGCCTCACTGCAAAGTAAAGGGAGGGAAGATGAGAGGGAGTGGAAATGAGTGAGGGAGTGAGGAGGGAGGGGGGAATGAGACCGAGGCAGAGGGGAGGTGTGGTACTACAGTGGAAGATGCACAACCTCTCATGAGCTATACATGTTCACATTAACTTCAAACATACTAGAAACAAATCCTAACATGCAAATACAGCACTGATTGACAGAACAGGTTATGGATTTTAATAGTACGACAGTTTTGAATTATTCTGTGTTTTATATGTTTGTGTTTAGACATTACATTTTAGTCATATCGTTAAATCATGAATATTCCACTATTTCCAGGCTATGCAAAGGATT
The DNA here is from genome assembly GCA_023566125.1 of Zingel zingel. NCBI lineage: Eukaryota > Metazoa > Chordata > Actinopteri > Perciformes > Percidae > Zingel > Zingel zingel. The sequence goes on along the minus strand of CM042336.1, from coordinate 11,641,525 downwards.
AAAATTGAAGATGAGAAAAAAAGAGGGAAAAATAATTCCATTCAGAAAAGCAGGATGGACAGCCAAAACTATAGCTTTCTTATAAGGCGTTCATTATAATCTAATCTTTTTAAAGGCTTAAAGCTGTGAGAAAACACAAATGCATACAATCCACACATACAACCGTAAAAAGAATAGAGAAAGAAAATAATACATACTTTATTGGCAACTAAAGGGAACATTTCAGAAAATGTCCACCTATGTGAGTGCAAATTGTGCCTTCTCCAGTCCCCCAAAGCTGACTATAGGAGGGTTTGATGGGTAAGGGGCAGTCACGGACTGGTAATCTGGCATTTGGGCAAATGCCAGAGGGGCCGCGGGCCCTCATGGGCCGTTTGGGCCGGCCGGCCAATCAAAGAGCCGCATGATTGTCACAGCCATGCGGCCACTTAATTGTAAACAGCGGCCCATATAATTTCTCTCGGACCCCCTTTCAAGCATCAATAATAAAGGTCTGGGGCCAAACCATTACCAAACTTGTCCAAATCCTTCACACCTGGTTGTAATGTAATCTGATAAGTATTTATACCACATATGAGTCTCAATATCACAGTCATGGTTACTCTCTACAGTCACAAACTTTTAAATTAGTCTGTATTGTTTTGTAGCAAAATTACCTCTTCAGATCAAATGTTCAAAAACGTAAACGTGCATGGTTTGAAATAAAACAAACTTGCATATATTTTATTTTAATATTTGTTTGCTAAAGTTAAAATGAAGCAATGCCTTCTGGGAATTTCAAGACAGAATCGAGTAGACCGCGTCTGCATCTGTGTGGTTGTTGGAAGTTGGAAGCTATGAAGATATACACATGGATAACGTATCTATGGAACTAACCAACACAGAACAACAAGCCTGCTGTGGGTCTGAATGTGGATTACCATGACCAACAGAGATGGAGACCAATGCTGCAGGAGGGAGTGTAGGTACAGTAAGTTTGGCTACTTCAGAATAGTATATTATTATGGAGCGGCTGGCTCTGATGAGTTATTCTTTTTTTTTTTTTATATGTCTATGTTTTGGTGTAGTTGTTTATTGCATGGGAGTTTACGTTCACCATCACTGGGGCTATCAAAAGTGCGTGCGTCAAAAGTTCTATCTGCGACCCCCCCACCCTCCCCGCTCCCCCCCGCTGGTGGGTGGAAATGCCAGGGCAGTTTTTTGTTGCCAGTCCGTCACTGGTAAGGGGAATAGGTGAGTAGGGGGAGTCAATATGTGTCTTTACACACACTGATGAAAGAGAAAGGGGGGAAATGTTGATCCACACCACTTCAATAAATGTAACTGCTTGTTTTCAAAAGGAGTCTGATACCACTGAGATGTAGAGGACAGTTGAATGGACCAAACAAAGTGGGAGTGTGTGTATGAGAGAGTGAGGGTGATTCATGCAGTCACTGTTGGCAGCAAATGAGTGAAGACACCACCATCTACTGCCCCTGTGTAGTCATAGGCATTATCATCCACCACCATATGATTTATTTCTTCACAATATATAGAAAACAGTGTCTGCAATAACTGAATTTATTTACAAGAAATATCATTTATGTTCAACATCCAAAACACTATTTAAAGCTCATGAATCTTTTGAACCATTTCCATTTCTAAACTGTTTTTTAGAACTAAAATTGACTATTCTGAGCCACAGAAACATAGTCTGCAGTGTTTTTTTCTGCTTGTATTCCACCTACAATGAAGTCAGCTGTATATATTTGATGCAAATGCACAAAGCCACCTTAACTACAATCATCATGGCAGTGTATTATTTTAGTGGCGTAACAAAAACAGTAAATCACCTCTTACTCAATTACTCTATGCAGCGTATTTCAGTGATGGAAAAACTCACATGCATGTATTTACATTTAGTCCATCTGCTGCTGCTCTTTTCTGAAGAACACACAATGGAAAATGAGGGTTGTCATCCTGTTTCAAAACAAATAAATACATCTTTGTAAATAATTTAACGTGATGCCATTTGAAAAAGAAAAGAATATTGAGCAGACTACTTAATCTGGATGCCCCCTCGCCATGTGAGGAGTCATTGTTATGCGAGTCTTATCCATATAAAGTGAAAGATACACACTTACAATAAAACTGCATGGACAAGTGTGTGTGTGTGTGTGTGTGTGTGTGTATGTGTGTGTATGTATGATGTTCTTGAAATTGAATTAGAGAAAAATGTACCTTTCCAGACAACATTGTAGTGACGTATGCTTCCTGTTTGGACAATTAGCTTGTTCCAGTAAAGAGTGACTGCAGAGCCAAATTAGATCTTTGTCCAAGTTGCCACTATTAATGGACCTTCCATTGTAATCGGTTCACTTAGCAGACAGATTATTTTTGTCTACCAGCCAGGAAAAAAATATTTCCAGATTATGTCACTATTAGCCTGGATCAACTGAACCACATTTCCAGGATAAAGCCTGACATCCGGCGCAAGGCTCATGCACCGGAGGTGCTGGTTTTAATTCACTTTCACAGCTCAGTGTCACTTGAAGAGGCAGCAGGCAGCTGCTTAGAGGGGAAAAAGTTCTAAAACCCCACTAAACACTACCTGTCCAGCAACTAGTTTGTAAACATAGTGGAGCAGAACCAGATATTTTTATACAGAATTAGAGAGCAAAACAGTAATTCATCAAGGGGCCAGCAACATAACTCCAAATTAATGTCAATGTTGCTCTGTGTCTGCTGGATGTGTAAATAAGCAAATGTATGCTAACATATCAACTTTAAAGATGATAATACGTTAGCATTGTGTTTACAGCTCGTTTTTGCTGCCCCCAAGTGGCCAACAGTTATTGTAAGCTAAACTTGTGATAGCAGATAAAGAATAAATAATCATTAATTTTGAATGGTTAGGATCTCTTTAAATCTGCACTCTGTTAAGTATATCTCAAAAGCACCACAAGTGCCACAATAGCAAGTTGATTAAAGTCAATAACAAAATCCCATGAGGAACAATGCTGGGTTGGTTCAAAGCATCACCCAGCTGGCATGTACAGTGTAGTGTATTGAGTGTAAGCTGACCTAAATGTTGGATGCTTCATTAACTCCTGGGCTGTAACACCCAGCTCACAGCAGTGCTGCTAACATGTGGCCATTGGCACTACATCAAGGAAGCCACAGTCACATCACATAGCCAATCAAGCCACATGAACAGTTTCCTGAATGCAGCCAAGTTTCCGAAAGCCAGAGGGATGCATTGCCTCTGGCCTTACTCTGCCATTGCGTGGCTCTCCATAAAGTTCCGGATGGCTGATTGGTTGATAAAACATGTAGGAGTGATTGACCAATCATAACCGATCTCCAGCACAGAGATACTATACCCCCCCAATAAATTATTGACGCAAAGAGGGTGGAAGTGAGAGGGTGAGACATATGAGAGAAAAAGAGTAAGGGGGGGGGGGGGCAATGTTTGTGCCACGGCACACCTGTCCAACTATTACAGGAGCACTGATTCTATCAATGCTGCTGACAGATAAATATTACACCCCACATCTTTCTCCATTAATGTCACACAAATTCTGGACAATCACGATTCTAACACTGTTACAGCATGGCAGTTCGGACAGATAGCGAACACAAAAATTCAGCTTTCATGGACTTAACAGGGCTATTATGTTTTTGAAGATTAAAATTGCAAGAATGGTTTTGTATTTATATTGGAAAAAGGAAATGGAAGCTGTCGAGAGTTGACATTGCTATGGTGTGAAACAAAGATTTAAGGGGAAAAAGAGCCCTTGAATGAGGTTGTGTGAAGGGCTATTTAGAACACTGATGACTCAAGGTTACACTGATCTGATGACTTTGTACTGGTGAAACATTTGTCAGGCAAGAACGTAACGTCTTACACATAACATTACATCGCAAACAAAGTCTCCTGTCCCAATTTCAGAAGTACAAATACAATCTGCCACAAAAAGGTTCCCTTCCTGAAAGAAAAAAGTTAATCATTTGAAAAATTAACCATTTAACAGATAATTCATTTTTGAAATTTTTAGATGGCCACACAAAAAAACATCCAATCACTCGATGACAGCTTTTACCGCCCATATCACCACATGTCATAATGTTTTCAGAGAAGGGTTTCACACAGACCTCGTCCATCCTCAGTAACCTCTGGGGGACGACATCTCTAAGTGATCAGAGTCTGAAATGTCGAGCTGCACTGAGGTCTGGCATGTCACCATCTCTGTAGTCCTTATCGGTGTAATAAACAGGATAAGTCTGACAGACAAACCTGCAGCCTTTTTGTTCATATGCCTCTGTAGACTGATAGACATTGATCTTGGGAAAGATTACATATTTTTCACTCATCGCTGCCACCTGTCTTGTCACTTTCCATCCTCAGTATTCGCAAGGGAGGGATCTTATCTCTTCTTGTCTGGGCAGAGTGGACACAGAGGACACAAGCTGATGACGTCAATGAATCACTCTCACCAACGGGGGTTATGTTAAATACAATATATAGAGAAAGGAAACACAAACCGATAATCAATTTATCAGATGCAAACAAGCCTAAAATTCTTACCATTACCACAACACTGTCGGCAGTGGCATGGACGAATTGTCTTCCAAACTGCTTAGACTATTAAGTAAATAGTTTAGAACAGTAAACTGTGACAACACATTTTTTAACACCACAGGTGCAGGGGTAATTTAAATGAGTATTTTCCTGAGAATGTAACAACCTCTGGATTTTGAGTTTTTTTTCCACACAGCGACAAATGCCGCTTAACAAACAACCCTTAAGACCAAATTCTCCATTACGTTTTGGATGTGTTATCTTTCTTTGAGGCACCAGTGGACCAAGAGAGGAGCCGGCTTCGACGCAACCGTCATCAATCAAAGCGACGCCGATCGGTGGATGGGAAAAGAGGCGAAGATGAGATCACCCCGCTGTTTACAGATCAGCTTAGGGTACAAGTGGGTGATATAATTAGGCGACACCTGCTGCGATTTGCTCAGGCATGCAAAGCAGCATTAGTGTTTGCGTTGTTTTTTCCAAGGCACATTAAAAAGAGGCTGTCATATTTACTGAAGCGGCGCCTGTGAAGGGGAAGGCAATTATAAGCTGTGAACCGGGGCAACCCTCAGTGAGGCCGCATGTGCAATCAACCATGGAGTGCCACGGGGTGACTCTGATATAGAGGACTCACTTTGTGGACTCTGGAGAACACAGCCTCACTCTTCCAGGTGTGTGTGCATGCATGCATTTAGAGGAATTTGCAATTTTTTACCCTTCAACCTCTATATACTCAGAAAACACAAATCAACTCTTTCTGCTTCAAATGGCAACTTTCATTCAGTCCATTAAATGTTATCAAAGATTATTAGAAATATACATTTTCTAGTCTTATCATTCTGGGTAGGATGGGTAGTACTGTAAACATAAGTTTGCCCTCTCTGTGCTGATCATTTTCCCACCCGAGTCTGTTTATCCAGTCGAGTTCACCCATTGGCAAGTTGCAAAATTGCAAAAGCAATGGGCCAATTTGACACTTGTACTGTGTGTTGGGTAAATTACAGTGAACGTCCAGTATGGCGTTTAAAAAAAAAATGTAAGCCTCCCTTGGTGAATTGGCTGGGCGATATGGACCAAAAATTATATATCTGTATTTTTCGGCTGAATGGCGATACACAATATATATATATATATATATATATATATATATATATATATATATATATATATATATATATATATATATATATATATATATATATATATATGTGTGTGTTTTCTACAAAGTGGACTAAATGTTCAGTTTTAAGTCAAAGCCACATGTCACAAGCACTTTTAGTAAAACAGACTGATCAAAATAAAATGCACATATAACGCAAACGACACAACAAAACGTATCCAGCGGAAACACTTGTACAATAACAAGGGGAGATGTAAACACAGGCACAGCTTTACGGAAGAAATTTGTTATGTAACGCAACATCAAACTATATCAATAAAAACAGTATTGTCTCATCTCAAATCTGGTTTGAAAATGTATCGATATAGCTTAAAAAGTCGATATAGCACCCAGCCCTAAATTCCATTAATTTTCACAAGACATGCCAGCCTTCTCTCTACAACAAGCCCACTAGATTTTTATCAACATCCCAATTCATTCCAGATGATTAGTTCAACTGTAAAAGGGAAACGTCAATGGCATTGTCTGCAAATGGACAGTCCCACAAAGCTAAGGGCAGTGTGCTGGAGCTGATAGCATTGACCTGCTTTTCTCCTCCATATTAGCTGTGACATGGCTATCTGACAGCTCACTGTGGACAACATGTAGCGGCAAAGAGCAGGACATGGATTGCCTTTGCACGGCCTGCTTGACATTTGATTTACGGTGCGCTATTCTTCAGCAGCAAAGTGCCAGTCAAACAAAACTTCAAGTGCAAAGGTCAACGGGAATATGCATTAGCAGGAGCAGTAAAAGGAGAAAAGACAAGAGAGACATAAAATGGCAGCCAGACTACAGGTCGGCTGGAGCCACTGTCCAGAGCATGAGATATAACGAGCATAGTTCATCAGCAAGAAACGTTACTGAGAGGAAATCAATACAGGTGGTTATATCTTAAAGGAATCATGAATTTGGGTATCAGGGTATCTTTAATAGATTAATTGCACAAGACACAGGTAAGTCTTGGTGAATCTTATGTCCTGTTATGGGAGAACTGTACGTTACATTTTCTTCTATCAATTAGTAGAAAGGTGCAGCAACACCCTGAACACAATCAGACTTTGGACTTGTCATAATCTTGATTTTAAATTATGATGAAATGTAATCTCAGACCTAATATATGCTATGGGGCAAACATAATCATTCACTTTATTGTACCCTAATTCACAATGAGAAAAGAATAAAAGCAATTTACTTTTACCCTTCAAGCAAGGGTAAACAGTAAAGTTTATAATTCGATGCAGGAGGCATTCCTAAGGCAAGCTTTGGATTCAGTGTTAATAATGTCCCCCTACTAAATATTCCAGTTTTCAATGCCGCTTCATTTCTAGTTAATTGTTTGGAGACATCCCCTGCCATAACCTTATTTAATCTCAGAGACAATTTATTGGAGCAATTTTGTTCAGAGAGCTATGATGCGGATCAGATATCACTTAGCAGCAGAGCAGGCAGTTGAATAAAGTCCAACTTTTAAAGACACTAAAGAGAAACACATACATTACAAAAACAAATACCACACCATGAAAGACTTAGCATATACTTATGAAGTATAATTAATAAGAATGCTACATTTAAATGTATTAAGCCCTGTGGCAGAGGTAGTTACAGCTATTTTATTTAATTCAAAGCATATATAAATAAACAGGACTGTATTTTTTTCAAACAGAAACATTTTATATATATATATATATATATATATATATATATATAATAATCTCACCCCAAACAAACAGACGTGGAGCAATGAATACAAATTAAATTGAAAGGATAGAAAAATATATAAATATGATTACATGCAATAATTGTACAGGTTACAGATTAAACCAAAGACAAGACAAACTGATGTTTGTTATTATAATGAGAGATACAAGAGTTTAGTGCAGGGTTTTAATTTAATATACAGTCATTGTCCTTTACAGACATGCAATATTTCATGTAAGGCATGTCATATAATACAATTAACCCATTCCAAACATTATTCATCATGAAAATACAGAATCTATAGCATAATAGCAGTACTAAGTAATAGCAGTGGGGGTCAGTTAAACCTTGCAACAATTAATAGCACAATATTTTGGTGTGGCACACAATCAGGCAGTGTGTTATATTGGGAGGTGTCAAAACAAAGTGTGAGATTTGTGCATAAATGCAGAAACTGATAGAACGCTACAAGTAAAAGTCTACATTTTTTCATGAGCTCATGCTTGGTACTTTTCTTTCACACATCTGTGACGCAAATGCCAAAACAACACTCATTTAACTATATCCTATGCATAACAAATGGCAATATGATTTGATAGTATCAAATGTCAGTGTTAAAAAAAAAGATGATTCTTTGTATTATGGTTCCCATAAATGCATGCATTTACAAAAAGTAACATTTTACTCCAACAGTACGTGCAAGTATAGTACATGGAGTTAGAGAAAAACAACTAGGTTTTATCATTGACAGACAAGGTAGCAGCTTTAAGGTCTTGCTTTCTACATTGCACGTTTCTCCACTAACCAATTGCCAAAAAGCTCTTGCTATTTGGACCAATCAAAGGGTTGTAAAACAGATTTGTAACTCACAAATCCTAACTGCAATCAAAAGAGCTCATGCTAAAAGAGATGTAACGTTTGGAGAGCATTTCCAAGTCAGCAGAAACAAGAAGAGATCACAGAAACAAAAAAATTAAACCACCTTGCTTTTGGTTTAAAGAGTTCATTTCAGGGATTATATAAAGTCAGTACGTTTTTTTAATGATCTTATTCAGTGGCTTTAAAAATCACCTTCACTAAATGCAATGCAAGGTAACGCAAACAGTGTGGCTTTACTATAAAAAGCTCAACACTTCCAACTCAAGTGTTTTTCAATCAAGGCAGAAAACAATCTGCCCTTTCACAAGCCAGCCTGCAGAGAGAGCCTGAAACTAATTACAGCACTGTACATGTGGATTCTGAAAATCAGTCACTAGTAGCTCCCTGATCATTGCTGTGATTGATGATAGAGTATGGCTAATGCCTGTGTAAACACTATTTAATTCAGTGGAAAGCTATGAGGTACAACATTATGCCTGTAATACCTGTCTGAGACTCCAGGCTAATATCAAACTGTACAATAAATTGTGGAGTTTTTAATATTCCTTCAGTGGATAATATCCAACTGATTTGTTTAGAGTGTCAAAAGAAGACAATAAAGAGCACATTAGCTGTAACATGAATAGGAATTATAGTACAATTATTAAAAAAGAGGCCGATGGGTTTGATTTCTAACTCAAGAGATAAATGGACATTCTATTTCATAAAAGAATGGTGCCAAGATTGCTCTATTCAACTACTGGCTTCCCTGACACCTTCCTACTTCTGGATTTTAGACACTAATGACTGCTGAGGTGCAAACTGCAACTTTCACATCATCCCTGTAATGTTGGAACGTTTTCCAAATGAGCTTTAACCTTTTTGTACTGTGGCAGGGTATGTCATCTTTATGGCAGATTTTTAGTAGTAGGCCTACGCCGTTGTGAGGATTTATACTTGTGCACTGGTGTTTCTGCGTCACTCGGGCATATCTCGAACAGCATAACCGGTACGTAGTGTGTGTGCGTGTGTGTGTGGGCAGAGTGTGGTGAAGCCAGTGAAAGCGAGACGGGGATTAGCTCCGGAGTGAGTACCGACTCCAGCGCTGGAGAAAGAGAAACATAATATTTCCATGTAGCAGGAAAAGTTAACCCTCTCCTCGATTTCATGTTGTTCACTGTGAAGGAGCACCCGGAAATGAGTAGGAGGAAATGTGACACTACCAAGCCACGGCCAAGCGGACCAATCACAGTTCTTGCGGTCTGCGTCGCTGTGACTAGAGTTACATTTCTGAGTTACAAGTCAGGTTACGACGTAGGATACAGTGTAGGGTCTGTATCTATGAGTACGGACATACCTATGGCGTAGATACAACGCAGAACCATAAATTAGGCTTTAACCTCCAAAGTAAGAAAAGGCCTTTAAAAGCATGTCAAAGTAGCAAGGAAGATCACAAGGGTGCATCAGTCGCAGTTTACAATGATATTTATAAAAAGCATGCAATTAGGAAGGGGCATGCCACTTTTAACTGTGCTGAACAGAGATTGAGCTTTTGGCCTCCCTCATTTACTCCTCCACTCACACAAAACTATTTGCAGGATTTTGGACATGTGAATGTTGTATCTGCACAGAACTGTTTATTTAGTTTATTTATTCATGCTATTAGTAATTGTTAAATATATAATGTATGTATAAATGAAAAGTAGGGGGAAACCCCCCAGTTTGGCATATAGTAGCTCCCCACTTCAATACCAGACTAGCAGCTGGTGTGACTGGTTGAGACTGACAGGGCACTTGGGTTCCCTCTGCTGGCACATCTGCTAACTCTCAGATGTACTTCAATGAAAGAGAATGTTTGGAAATGTTATCTGGGCAGCACTGCTACCAAGAACCAAAACATAATATTTTTTATATTCTTCATTCCCAACTTAAAAACCAGCCCTTTAGCTTAAAGAACAGCACAAATAATATACTTATGAGCGTATAGTGATGAGCTTCTAATGTACTCTGAAACTCTGTTCTTGCTGGTATTGTTTGTGCAAATAATGGAAGATATATCAATGTTTGTGCTCCTAGCCTTTGCGTTTTATAATTTTGGAAGATTCTCTTTTATAAATAAAAGGGATGTCAATCGATTAAAAAATGTAATCAAATTAATTACATACTCTGTAATTAATTAATCTAAATTAATCGCATACATAATTAACGGTGCCTGAACCAATACTTTTTAATAAAGTTAAAAAAAAAGAAAGGTACTAAACAACAGTTGGTGACATTAAATAACTTGTTTATTGCTAAGGCCATATGGTCAAAATTAAATGATTTAATAATGTAATAACTAAAACAATAACTTATTTCACTAGTAAATTGCTGTTGAACGACAAAAACAACCAACAGATGGGAAAATGACATTTAACAATAACTTTGAATGCACCACAAGGCTGCAGATTGCACAGTCTGTGTTTTACCGACGACGGCAGCTGCAGATTGTTACACGTGTTGAATCCTCTACAGTGAAATACAGACAAACTTTACACCGTTTAGTGTTAGCTGTCAGCACTGTAACCATGTTTAATCCAGCTACTAGCTAACGGTAGGCTAACGTTAGCTGCTGTTGAGTATAGCGTTAACTAGCGTCACGTGCAGCGATGTTTCTGTTGCCTGTAACGTCTGTTTCAGAGCATCAGAGAGAAGTGCAGGCATATCAGTGGCACCAGAATGAGGCACCGAAATCCGCGTTGCTATTCCTGCAGCAGCAGGATGTGTTACGAGGAAGTACGGCAAAATAGTAGCCTGTTAGGCACGACGCAAAGCCGAGTGAAGTGAAAATAAATTAATAAATGGCGGCAAGCGATTAATACGATTAAAAAAAATTTAACGCATTAATGCTGACAGCCCAATATATATATATATATATATATATATATATATATATATATATTATTTTTTTTATTTTTATTACTATATCATTATTCATAAAAGTAACCGGATGCAATAAAAAAAAAAAACACACCATCAAAACACGTCTTAAAGCCATGTCATGGCAGCTGGCATGCCCAAGATTAAGCCCCTTCATGTGATTTCTTTCAGCTACAGTACTGTATGTGTCTCTTGTGTGTCATAAAGCACCCACATGCATAAAGCAATATTCTTTGCAAATATTATCATTATATTACATAATATCCAAACTATGTGCTTTTTGTGATAAACAGGAATGTGGAAATTGAGAGTATTTGTTGAAGCCGTTCACAGCTCAGGCCTTAGTTCAAATCATCTCATATGTCTCAATGAGCAGTCTGGATCCATGCATATTCTTGTTCACTTACAGTTCTGTACTTAGTAACAATACTATTTGCCATGTTGAATCGCAGCCTTGTATCACATCAATGTCCTACACACTGCTTGAGAAAAACACATCCTTAATGAGTCAAAGGCACACAGAATGTATAGCCTAATACCTAAACACAGCCCAGTCGCTTCAGCAAGGATTTAGAGGAAAACCTATAACAATGGGCAGAGAACGTGTTGCAGTCTTAACATATACTGTATAGGGCTGGGCAATAGGGAGAAATTCAGATATCACGATATTCTTGACCAAATACCTCGATATCAATATTGCAGCGATATTCTAGGGTTGACAATTGGTGCTTTAACAAAATATCTTCACACTTAGATTTTAGATAAATAATCATCAGTAATGTGGACATAATGTCTAAGTGGGGAAAAGGCAAATAATAGAACAGCTAGAACAGTCTGGTATGTTCAGAACAGGGCATCACTTTACTGTAATGCAGCTTTTAAAACCAGTAAAAAACAACACTTATGGCATATTACAATATTACAATATCCAAAATCTAAGACGATATCTAGTCTCATATCACGATATCAATATAATATCAATGCCCAGCCCTAATACGGTAGCTCTACAAATGCAACACACAGTATGGGACCCAGTATAGGATGACAAGTAATGCTGGTGGCATGGAAAGTGCACTGCTTTTGACAGTTGGATGCAAGCATCGTTCTGTTCTACCCAAATATTTGCTGAAAGTGATAAAAGAAATATTTCCCCTCCCCCTTTAATTTTCAGTCAAAGAGACAATTTGCACAGTACTGGTTTTGTCCATTTGTAAATTTGTCCATTTGTTACATCCCTTCCCTGCTGATGAACACCTTCAGCAGGGGTATAATTTGCGTAAACTGCCATATCAAAGGCTGCTCTAGCTGCTCTTCCCGCACCACTGTCACGCCACTAAAGAGAGGCACAGAGAGTGAAAAGAGCCATTTGTGTCCGGCTGTGTTGCAAGTCTATTTTTAACCATAAGCCATCAAGTGGCTGAGTACTACAAAGTAATGAGAAGCCCTATATATTTTGTAATCTTTGCTTGTGTGATTAGTTTTTGGTAAGATCTAGTTTCATTAATAAACAATTAAAGCATCTCAAGTTCAGTTAGACCTCTGAATAGGAACTCATTCTACATACTGCTTATCAAAACCACTGATCAGACTAAATTTGAATATTTTTGCTTTAATATTAACACCTAAAATCTTAAACGTTGTCAATGCTCTTTCTACATGCTTTACAGTTTCAAAGTACAGTGCTCACAATGGATCTTGGGTACTGTAGGCACAGTTAGGCAAGGCAAAACTCCACTATAAGTAGAAAAACACAATTTCCTAAGCTAAAATGGGGTAATCTTTAAAGTATTTTAATAGTTTCAGTTAAAATTGATCAATAATTCATATAAGCACATAACATATTAATTTATTAAATAGTATGCATGTTTAATCAAAATGGTGATTATATTTAAAATGGGCAAACTTCCCAAATGTCAGACATCAATAATAATGTGTTTAATGTATTGTAAGGGCAATTAAGGATTTAATCTAGATTATTTTTCCTCACGAGTCATTTGATTGACATTTTTGGCATTGTAAATCATTTGTATCTATTGAACTAAAATATGTATTTTTTTCAAAGCTGAAATCTATGTATGGATTCACATATTTCAGACCACCCCCACAAACAAACTGCTAAAGCAGCTTTAGTGGGATTTTCACAATTCCATGTGTGAATGTGATTGTTGCTGTTTGTTTAAGTGGGCGTTCATATAAAAACATTGTTTCGGATATTACACCAAGAAAACAGAATGACATCACTACAGTAAAAACATAAGGAGGCACAGTTTGAAAGAAAAAAAAAGTCATAACTACTAACGTTGATTAAATAGTACAAATGCATGCATTTACAAGTGAAAAGAGCAAGTATTTCAATTCTAAATGATTTAAACAACTTAAAGCTAGCTGGTCGAAGATGTTTGTTTGCGTCTCACTTATGAAAGCCCAGCCATAAGGCATAACGCTTGGCAGCCTACAGTAAGTAGAGCCGATAAATAACAGGTGGTCTTCAGTGCCAGAGAGACCCGAAAACTGAATATTAGATTCACACTTTTGAGAGAAACAATCTTATCGTATGGCACTTTAACAATCTCCCAGGTTCAACCATTCTTCTCTCAACTAAGCTACATGGAAAACATGGAAAATAAGCTAAAAACCCAAACAAAGTTTAATCAGGAAGCAGAGGTCCTGTTTCATATTAACTGCTATCAATGCAGTATTTATGTGAACGCAAATCACTGCATGACCACTTAAGAGTGACATAACTTTGTGTCAACTTTTCATCATTAAAACGAGACAAACATCCTCACTCTTCCTTTACAACTTACTCATCAACACTCCAGTTTCATAAAGATAATTTCTGAAGGAGCAACATATTACTTATCTCATTTTAAATTCACCCTTTCATTCCGAAGTAAAAGCAAATGCCATCATGGCAATGTCCAGCTCTAATTGGTCATCAAGGTTCCAGCTGCTGCAGAATTACATTCAGTCCTCAATTGTCTCTCACTCTCATTTGAATAAACAAGTTAGCCAACCCACAGATGACGCAAGCTCTCACATTCAATCTAATTCAATTCAAATGTAATAAAGTAACCGTCAAAGTGGAAGCAAAGTGTCAAGATGCTACAAAGACGATTTGATGTCAAATGAAAGCCTGAGATGCTATTGAGATGCAGTGAAAAGTCAAAAACAAAGGATTAAAAGTGTAATGTCAGATTATTGTATTAGAGTCATCATGACTGTTAAGCCAATTAGCAGAAAAGTCAGGTGAATCATGCAGAGATACAACTTATTAAATTAAAATGGCGTGAAGCACAGCTGCAGAGGCTTCGGTGTGATGAGTGACAGACTGAAACACACCACTGAAGACTTATTTGTACGAGGCCAAAACGTTCACATAAGAAGGTCTAACTAGAAAACGCTCTGACATTTTGACAACCTTTTTTAATGCTAAGTAGCTTGTAGCATAATGTATCTTTTCAGGATATTTAAAAAAGGAGTCACACAAAGACAAAGATGAGAGCAACAGATGGGAGCCCTGAATCACGACTAAACATATTGAGAGGCACTTTGTCTTAACACATATTTAACCACTGCAGATGCTTCAGACAAACTCACAGTCCGTATACAGTCCCACCAAACTACACTATATTGTGTTAAACAACACGTGGCTGATTACTACGAGAAGAGGGGAAAAAAAAAAAAACACAAAAAGGAGTTTGCCGTTTCCTTACCGTCATAGCCCGTTGCTAACAAACCAAACCGCTCCAGCACCTTAACAAAGAGGACCACAACCACCAGCACAGCAATCATTTCTATTCCCTCCGAGTTCATCAACATGTCGGACGGGTCACAGCCTGCCCACGGACAGAGACACAGAGCTCAGCATGCAGCACTGTCTGCAGGCCATTAAACTCCACTTAAAAGCCCTGCATCTCTAGGTCTGATGAGAGACCGGTACAAGTCAGGGAGGGAGGGAGAAGAAGTGTGTGGAAGAGAGAAGGAGGAGGGGGGAGACAGATGCCTATCTAGGATAAAGATGAGGAGGTGTGAGGAGAGAATGGGGGAAAAAAAGGCAAGGACGAAAGAGGGAAGAGGAGAAATAAACCTGACTGTGTCAAAGAGGAAGAGATATGTTGGACAATTTAAAAAAAGAAAAGAAATGAAAGATGGTGGTGATCCACCAGTTGCTGTGGCATATGGAGTATTGTTTGGGTTCAGGTGTGTGCAAAAGGTCAAAAGCACCAAAGTCAGGATTTCTTTTCTTGTTCACCACAGGAAGGGTGCGCAACAGAAAACTATTATTCACCAACACACTGTAATTCTAAATTCACTCATGTTTATGTATCAACATCAAATGTTGGTATGCTTACAGGTTAAAATATGATGGTGAACATGGTAATCAGCATGTTAGCATTTATCATTGTAAGCATGTGCATGTGCTGATATTACAGCGTTACAGAGCTACAAAGCATGGCTGGAGACTCTTAATCTTATTAATTAGACAAAACTTTTTCAAATGAATATCTATTCCTTGATGAATTCATTTTTATTTAATTCTGGCCTGGTCTTTATGTTAGTTTTATTCTCCCTTTCCTAGTCTGATGGTAATAAACCATCACATTCCACTCTAACACTTCTCCAATCAGCACACTTTTATTATAAAAGTATAAATTATAAAGAGTATAATTACAGTAGTATAATTATGACTTATACATACCTGTGTTAGAAAGTCACAACATATATAAATTAGATGTTTAAGCAGTGGTAACTAGAGAGATTTTAGACATTTTAGCCATGATGTTTTCCATTTTTCATAAAACATATCAGTGACCATCGTATTCAAAAATTCAAAATCTATCTAGTGGTAAAATGCTTTTGCCAAATAAAGAGATAAAAGACTGACAAACGTAGGGGACAACCTGTTATAATAAAAAGAACCCCCCATATCATCTCTATGGTCCCAACAGAACAAAAGACGGGTTGAATATGACTGGACACAGCTTATCACAAACAGCGCTTTTAATGTCTGAACAGTGGCAAATCATAGACAATTGCTGTAGTTCTTACACTGACAGTGACTGAAATAACACCATGGGACCTCACCATCACCTTGACTTAAAATAAAGCACACAACCTTAAAGGTAGAGGTCAGAGAAGAGACAACAAGGCAGAGAGGAAAGGACTGAAATGTTGCAAGTTTAAATGTATAATATAGAAAGGTAACACACACCACCGTTGTAGTGAGGGGCTGATCACTACAGGTAGACTTGAAAATAAGAAAAAAACTGTCACACATTTGGATTGTTGATTTGAAGAAGGCCTGAGGCCCGTAACGTTGTCAGAATAAATAGAGATATGCATATAGAGCCAGAGTGTGCGACACCTTTTTCTTATTTGTGCCTGTGGTCAGCAGCAGGTGGCTGCTGGACCCAAAGGAAAGGAATTAATCTGGTGTATCCTGATTGTCTCAGTCGATAATGCTATTTGTTATGAATTTTTCAATATCCAGTATTGAACATGATAGGGTATATTATAAAATGATCAGATTCCACAGATACCATCTTCAGTTTACCTGTCAAATCCAGAAAATGCATCCATTTCCTTCACAGCATCACATCCTATACTAAAACAGACAGTTCCATATTTTACAGTGTGACCTGGATTCATTTTTGGCTGCCAAAAGCAGATGAAAGGAGCTTGAGGTTTTATTACATTTTCAAAATGATAAAGGCTAAATATTTCATGCAGAACAATATCCACCACAGCATAGTAAGAACACATAGGAATATGATCCTTCATTCATCTTCACAGCCCATCACCTCAAAGGATTTGTTAGGACAGTGATTTGCCATGGAAACAACCTCTGTGCTGTGCATGCTTTTGGGCCGCTCATTTAGCCCACTATCAGTTACTTTTCCTTATTCGTGGCAGCCGCGCAAGAGCCAAATATAGCTCCGGAGCTGTGTGTGTATGTGTGTGTGTGTGTGTGTGTGTGTGTGTGTGTGTGTATGTAGACTGATCTCATGAAATGGCGCATCTATGAAACGCCAATTCGTATGACATTATTGACGTGTTATCAAGACGCATTCTCATGTGTTTATCAACGCCGTTTGGCCTCCATTGACATACTGTTTTTCTTTTCCTAAACCCAACCTGGTTTTGTTTTCCTAAACTCAACCGTAGCTTTCTTCTCGCGATAACGCTTTCCCGCGATAGCACGTTGCTCTCGCGATAACATGCCAAGTATGCTGTATACAGCGTAGACATACACCTGGATAGCTCAAAATGCATACAGATGACACGCCACTTGGCGTGTATGTTTACGCAAAGTCATGATGCCATGTTGGTGTGTGTGTGTGCTCTGTCTGTGGACACTGGTTGTAAAGGTGATAAGGAGGTGTGATATACGTCTTGCAAGCAAAAGGTGTACAGTAGCTAGAGAGAGGGGAAAATAACTTCCAGGTTTTTTGATTTTACTTTTTTTTCTGAGATGTGTTTCTAATCTACAATAATATCAAAACATGACCTAATCTAAAAAAAAAAACCTTCCTGCACTTTCTAACATCTGCTCTCCAATCACCTCTCAACTTTGCATAGGGTGTAATCAAGGCCCATGGCTAAATGGTAATGAAAATAATCAAGGTCTGTGCAGATCATCAGCACACAGTATGCTGTATCAATCAGTGTGTGATTGGTGATGAAGGTAATTGCCAGTGCGGAGCATTGTGGTGAGTTGGTTAAAGCTGGGAGCATGCACTATACTGTGGGTGGCAGAGTACGTCTGTAGCACCTGCTAACTGACAAACTGCTGCATAATGAAAACACTGGGTTATACCAGTGTCACTTGAACAGTGTATCAGTCCAAAATTAAAATAAGTTGTTGAATCATTGATACCCACTGGGAATTGTGATAATTATGATGATTATGATCAAACACAAACAATGTTAAGTGCCTAAGGGTTGATACATATTTTAACATATTGATATTTGAAAACAAAACTGGCTGCCATTTTGCTTCTGCTGATTGTCCCTAGATAATTTTCTGTTCTTTTCAAAAGGGTAAGACTTATATTTACTTATTATATTGTGAGCAGATCCCATTAAACGACCAAACAACAACAACAATAAATTGATCTTACTAACAAGTATTGCCTGTGTAGCCAGTGCTATCACTGTGCAGTGATATACATTATTCCTCTGTGCCATTGAGCTCCATTGTTGCCCAAGTAAGAAGAGAAAAAGAGTATTGCCAGCCTTACACTCTAATATATTCTACTTATTGATTCATTAAAACTCAGCCTGCAGCTGAAAGCAATTATTTTCTTTACATAATTCAGTGCTCTGATTTTCAAGGCTTGCTTGTCTTCATTATACTAAATGGCCAGTGCTGGCTATCTATAGTATGTGCACTATAAGCATGAAGAATGAAATTAACTAGAAGTTTCTGGTTGTGTAAAATTCCTCAACAGGTATTCACAATAAGGGATAAGCCATCTCAACAGCCCTCCTTCTCCTCCCTATAGGTAGGCCTATTTAAATCAAAGTCACTGCAATGTGATTGGTAGGCCTGCAGGTAAAACCTTCTCTTAATGTAAATGAATAAACACAATGGGAGGGAAAATTGGTTTACTAAAACTTAGTTACAATTGAATTCCCATCTCCAGACAAAGCACTGTACTGCAATATGGCGTTAAATTAATGTCCTCCATTTGTTTGGAGAAATTACATAAGAAGGCCCCAATGGCCTGTAACCTTCAAATGATATGGTTAATTGCAAATGAACGTGATCTGGGTCTAAATTCCCACTAATAGATTGTGGTGCAATGCGTTTGCAGTTTGTTGTGTAAGAAATGTTCTTGGAAAGAGAACATAACCTAATACAATAGGCAATTTGATTTTATAGCCTATTGTATTAGGTTATGTTCTACACACTCTTTGATTTTATAGAAAACAATATTAAAGGGCATTCAGCGTTCTGCTATAAAAGTCATGTCCTACATAAGGAGTACATCTTGCTAAATAAGTGTTTCAAATAATCTGAAAGAATGTTAATAAGGTTTGATAAATGACAACTTGACAGGAGCCTAATTTATTATCCTGCTTCCTACAAGTTTTCAAGTTAGTTATTGGCAAATGAAAATGAAAATGTTGGGTCTCAGGCTTCCTCCAACAATTCTGCTTCAGTTTGTATAAAAAGTAGGGCAGTCAAAAAAAATAACGCAGATTAATCCATTCCATGTTTAACTTTGACTCGGAGACGTTCTAGCCTCCATGCGACTGTAAAATGAAGGAGGGAGACGAGAATGCGCTGCCTGGATCATTGATTGGAACATTTACATTTTAAAAATCTTCGTCCTGAATAGGGTTGGGTACCGAAATCTGGTGCTAATACGACACCGGTGCCTTAACGACCTGTATCTACCAGACCGAATAGCAACGTGGATTTCACTGCCACTGATATGTCTGCGCTTCTCTCGGATGCTCTGAGACAGATGTTACAGGCAACAGAAACATCGCTGCACGTGACGCTAGTTAACACTACACTCAACAGCAGCTAACGTTAGCCTACCGCTAGCTAGTAGCTGGATTAAACACGGAAAATGCTGACAGCTAACGTTAAACGCTGTAAAGTGTGACTGTATTTCACTGCAGAGGATTCAACACCGGGATGTAACTATGTGCAGCTGCCATTGTCCGAAAAAAACAATACAGATGGTGCGTTCAATGAAACTGGTAACCTACAGCTTCGTGGTGCATTTAAAGTTATTGTTAAATGCCCTTTTCCCATCTGGTGGTTGTTTTTGTCGTTCAACAGCAATTTACTAGTGAAATAAGTTATTTTTATAGTTATTACATTATTATTAAATCATTTAATTTTGACCATATGGCCTAGAAATAAACAATCCGTTCTTTAATGTTGCCGACTGTTGTTTAGTACCCTTCCCCCCCCCTTCTTTCTTTTTTTACTCAGGCACCGTTAAGGCATCGGGCAAAAATTATGTATGTGATTAATTTAGATTAATTAATCACAGAGTACGTAATTAATTCGATTACATTTTTCAATCGATTGATAGCCCTAATAAAAAGAAAATCACAAGTAAAAAACTAAATGAGAATCTAATACATAAGACATAAAATAGTGCAAGTTAAAATTTAGGAATAGAATATAACATAATACAATGTGAAATAAGGTAATATACATTTGTGGAAGACAGTAAATGATCATAATTGCAATGTTGGTTTTAAATGCATTGCATTTCACCCAATCAGCCATTAAAATGTGCTACCGTCTCTTCACCTCTTCTTACTGCAAGAAGCTAGTTTGTTTGATTTTGCCGCCATCAAGTGGAAATTGCAAGAATCAACACTTCAAAGCTTGGAAACTGCTCCAATGCAAGTAGCGAGAAGATTAACTACTGCAAATACAACTAAATGGGAAAGTTTCTTTTTTTTCTCTCAATCATTAGTGCATTGCAATATTGGCCATACGTTGTGTAACAACAACTATTTACTCAAATATTTACTTCAAAACTTGTGTTAAAGCGAACTAGGACTGCATCCTGGGTTGACACTAAGTATTGCGTCTGCTCTGCAGATATCAGTATGCGCTGTCATGACCCACTGTAACCATATCACCGTCTGTACATGGCTAAGCCCACTTCCCTGCACCTGCGGAGCTTCTCTGAGGAGGATGCTGGGCATTAATCCACTTCTAAGTGAGCCCTCCTAATGCTGGTCACCGTGCCCTGTGGGAAGAGAGTGATTCATTTCACAGAACAAACTGCTGCACTGAGTGCCATGCCATGAAGGGAAACCCAAAACAAGCTTGCAGCACAAAAGTCAACTGATGCGGCTTCTCTTTTTCAATTTAAATGCTAATTTGGAGAACTGAAAAAACAGTACAGTATAATGACACAGTGACTTTGAAGAGGGCTGAGATCACATGCTGCTGATAGTGGAAAAAAGAAACACAAAGGGATGTGGGAGCTGTAAGGTGACCCCTCCTCATTTCTGCATGTAAGAGTAGTCTTTTGCATTTGCATATCATATATGGATATTTCAAGTCTTTTACACACCATGTAATAAATTCAAAGACATATCTTTCAACTGTTGGGAGATCATTTTCAAGTGGGACACATCGTCCATATGCCTTTTTAAAATGCAAGGTAAGCCTTATTTCAGGAGCACGTTGGAAAGTGGAAGATTGGCATTGGAAGTGCTGCTCTGCAGTCTATAGCAGCTCAGAGTAATTCATAAAGGATAATTACATTCTGAACATCATGTACCCTATATTAATGACCACTGGACATTTATCAGAATCCTTAGATAACTTCTCATTGGATAATAGTTCATAATGTGATATGAATCAATAGACTTGTAGCTGAGGTGAGATGAGAGTGCTAAAAGAACTATGTCCATACCAAATGTTCTCTCAAATCTCTCTGTCACATTGTGACATCCAACCGGCACTTCTGAACAAGATGAGTAGTTCTGTGAAAAATGCTGCATGTGACAGATGGGTTGAATAAATTTGAATGAGATCAATTCGAAGTGGTTTGGGCATATGGTTAATTTTTACAGTAATTATGTACCTTTGACAAAGAGACTTTCTATGAATACAGTTCATACAGTGAAAACTATCAGACTAAAGAAGACAAGCATTAGTCAAAGATTTTGCCTTAAGGATGATGTTAATTAAACCCGTTTACAAAATTGTGCTGCAGTCTTCAGAGAAAGTTGAATACATTTATTTGCTGCTATTATACTCAGCTAGTGCAACTAAAGCTCAGATATTGCGTATTTAAAGCATATGGATGAATGTCAGTTTTGTATGTGTTTTTCATGCGATCAGATTTGGTGTTCAGCGAGCATGGTGATTGGTGGCATGGCTACCCCGAAAAATGACAGCTGCTCTCCCTGTGATCGGCCGAGGTCTCCACTCCAGAAGGCCTGGGTGAGATGGGGCCAGCAACAAGAACCACAGTGGACATCTCCATCACCCCTTGTGTTAATGTCACGAGGAATTAGCTCAAGAAAACACAACCCCTCAGTGTATCTCAACTTAGTTTCATTACTTTTTAGTATGAAAGATTTGATACAGCAAAGTATTGCAATATTTCCGTGGCAAAACTGTATCGATACAGGGACGCCAAGTATCGATCATTATTATGTATATGGCACATGCAAATTTAACTTTTTGGTATTATTATTATTAATTTAGTAACAACAAAAAGAAACGTATATTTTTTAGATAAAACAGATATCAAGTTTTTCTTTGGGGACATAATTTGAAGTTGGAAAAAAATATAATAAATTGCAATATATCACAGAAAATCGCATTAAGTTTTAAATCACATTAAGTATAGTGACATACACTACTGGTCAAAAGTTTGAAGTCACTTAGAAATTTCCATTCTACTCCATTCCAGACAGAATACCAGCTGAGATCAGTTGCATTGTTTTTTTAATCAGGCCAGCAGTTTTCAGATTACATTATGTGCTTTCATAATTGCAAAATGGTTCTCCAATGTTTTCTCAGTTAGCCTTTTAAAATGATATCAGATTAGTAAATAGAATGTGCCTTTGGAACATTGGATGAATGGTTGCTGATAATGGGCAATGTAGATATTGCATTAAAGATCAGCCACTTCTTTCTACAACAGTCGAGAACCCTTTTGCAACATAATGTAATCTGAAAACTGCTGCCCTGATTAAAAAAAACAATGCAACTGATCTCAGCTGGTATTCTGTCTGGAATGGAGTAGAATGGAAATTTCTAAGTGACCCCAAACTTTTGACCAGTAGTGTAAGTATCGTGATAAAATGGCATTGTGATAATATTGTATCGTGACATAAACACTGTGATAATATCATATCGTGGGGCCTCTGGTGAGTCCCACCCAGACTTATTAGTTCAGCTTAGTGACAATAACCAATTGTGCTTTTAATTCTGGACATCAGGCAACTATTTCATCGAGGTTTTGTGCTCTTTTCAGTGATTGAAAGGCATCAAAAACAGCATCAACATTAATTTACCAGCTGGTAGCCTGAGTCATAGTTAATGCTTTACTGATTCCATTAGAACAGCTCTAGTACTGAGTGTACCTATCTTACTCCCACACAAACTCTACTCATAACAGCTCCCGACAACACAAGCTGGAGAGACATTTAAAATAATATACAATAATAATAATAATAATACAAGGCGAAAACATCAGCGAGTACCAACATAATGAGGCTGACACATCTCTTATCCTTGGACATTTGGAACACTGGTAACACTCAAAGCCGAGCGAGTTTGAAAAGGAGTTGGAGGGCAAAGATCCTCTGGGTGCTTATTGGACCATCATCTCTTGTCATGTAAATGAGTACAGCTATGACAATTAATGGATGGCATTAGAGTGGGTAGTGGTGTAGCACTAAGGTCTCTCAGATAGTGCACGTTTTATTATTTTGGCCTTTATCTAAAGAGCACGACATAGTGTGAATCCGCATGTTACATGTACAGGATTATCTGGAAGAAACTTCAAGAAAAAAAACTGTTTAGAGCTTTATTTTCACAAACTCATTTCATTTGACCTTCGAGGACGTACGAGTTAGTTTTTTTTAAATGCAACTACTAATAGGGCTCTGCTCACAATTAGTTTCATTATCAATACATTTCTGGATACTTTCCTCAATTAAATGATTGTTTATTAAACAAAACTTGAGAAATTTCCAGTATCCCAAAGTGACATCTTCAAATCGCAGTTCATAAGATATTCAGATATTCAAAGATATTCACCTTACAATGATAGAAAAAAGTGAAAAGCGGCAATTGTTTATATTTCAGAAACTGGAACAAGCAAATGTTTGGCGTTACCTTGATAATTGACTTAATTGTCTGTTGATTAATCCACAGACAACTATCTAATAACTAACCAGTTAATCAGCTAATTGAGCTTTCACTAAACCCCTCTCCCGTAAAGCAATTGTCCAATCATAGCTTAGCAACCGTAACTAGGAATGGCATGCCTGTCAAGTTTTGGATTTCTTAAAATGCTGAAGCTGTGTACGTGGGCTAGCCTGCTGGGCTCCAGAAGTTACCTAACCCAGCGATTTGCCCAAGGGGGCCTTTCTTTAGCCAACAAAAGACTCAACACTCGCCAAACACAATGGTTAGTCCTCATCCTAAATGCTTTTTCTCTTCCAACGTTAAAAGTGAAAAATACTTCTTGAAAATACAAACAAACTGTAACTCTAACATCTTGCAATCAGGGTTATGTTGGAATGAAATAACAGTCTGATATTGAAAAGGATTCTCATTTGAAAACAAGTCAAGTGGAAACCAAAGTAAGCCAAAGACAACCAACTATTTGCGCTAATGTTAACTTATTACCTATTTACCTATATCTGATCAAATCTGCTAGCAACAGCCGCTGTAATCCATTGTCACCTGCTAGAAAAGTCTGCTTTTGTCTTCTTTGCACTATAAATATTATTTTCAAAAATGACTGAATTTTGATGGTTCATCTGTCACTCTTATTACTGTTAACTGAAAAAAACATGACAGGTGTAGAGTACTGTTTTTTTATTTTTATGACTAACCACCATTCTTTGGCAATCATCAACCGACTGCTGTGTTGTCCTACTTTTCCTACATGACCTACATACAATCTGTTTCACCATTTCCCTTTACCTTCCCATCTCCAATTAAGCATGACAATATGATACAGTACATGTTAACCTAGTGTGTGCATCTGGTTTCAATGTTCTCCTTTCTAGGTCCCTGTGAAATGTGCTTACAGTGCACACAACTGCCCGCTCTGTGATCTATTGCTTGAGCGAGTTACAAAGGGAGCCTCATTCATTTTGCTTTCAAGCTCTCTCTGCCCAGTGAAATATGACTTACTGTAAGTAAATGTTTAAATGTCATCCATTATGTCTGTCTCTCCACTACACCACTAAATATAACTTCAAACTGTTATTGTCCGCTGGCCACCCACTAAATATTTCATTGTTCTTTAATAAAGACCGGACTTCCACGTCTTTTGTTACAGTGACAAGCTATGACAGTGATGCTGATAAGCACATTATTGCAGGCAAACAGAGATGTAACATAAGCTTGTGCGACTGCGTTGGCAGAGAGTCGACGTGGCATGCTGTGAGTGTGTGCTGCCACTGTAAAATCAATATTGGGCATAGCAAATGGAAAAAGTCAATCAAGTTTTGGGATTTGAGACTGAAAAGGTGGCAGATTGCGAGTCAATTTCATGGACTGCTTGTGTGGCAACATGAATTTAGATGGGATTATAGAGAAAACAGCAGATTAATGGGGAACTTTCTGGACGCCTTAATCCAAAAACACAAACAGAGATTGCTGTAAGACATTCTAAAACACAGAAACAATTTATCCGTGTGAGAATTGAACAATAATTCACCTGGCTGAAGCACAACATAAAGAAAGACCACAAATCTTTTTAAACAGGCAATTACTTTTCTTCTTAGACAATTAGTTCAGCTGCCAACTCGTGAAAAATGTATCAAATTAAACCGTCTCCCGTTCCCATCAAGCCTACCTGTAGTCTTGCGTCTTTGTCTCTGCTGAACAGAGAAGATGACCATTAAAGCCCCCATGATGCCCTCCCGACTTTCTCGCTTAGTGATCTGGAAGTCCTGCTCACACACTTTCACTCCCACACTAGGATGGCTTGAGAGTATAAAAATCGAGAAAAACAAACAAAGATGCTGGGAAGCGGTAAATGTAAAATGAAGTCTGTGATCCAAACTTCCCTTTATATTCACTCCGGTTAGGTGGGCAGCAGCAAAAAGCAATAGGAGTAGGAGTAAAACATGCGTGCCTCTGTTGAGTTTTGAATTTTGACACGCACGTTCCATAGACCCCTCCCTTCCCCTGTTTTCCCACTCTGAAGTGAGCGCTTGCTAGCTGAGCTCTGCTCTGAAAAGGCTACTTTGTACCAGTTGAGCACCTAGATTAATTGAGCACTCGGAAAGGGAGCCACTGACATACTGGGGAGGGTGGTACTGGCGCCCTTTTCAGCAGATCTCTCCTCACACTGGGAGGGAGAGATTGGAGCAAGGCGAGAGAGCTCCTGCTGGAGAGATAACAATTATTCCTTACTAGCTGCCTTTTAACTGCATCTCCTGCTGGGGACAGAAGGAGACAACCATGCTGTGTCCACGTCACACGGAAAAAACTCAGGCTGCCAGAAGCTGGTGTAAATATTTAAATTATGTACAAGCAATCACTGGTGAGCATCTTCAGTGAGCGTCTCTTTTACCTAGTAATGCTGACTCTATAAACTAAATTATTTATCCATCTACTATAATGGAAACATATTTTTAAATCCCCAGATAATGATGAAATTAAATAACTTTAATTATTTTAAAACAGCTTTTCTGTGAAAGTCCCAAAATACATTTCAGTTTAACTCAATAAAGGAATCCATCTGATTTAGAGTGTAAGTTTTGCCAGTCATATACAAAGTACATAGCCAAGGGAAAATAAACAAATAATAAGAGGAATGAGTTTGACCCCTACACCCTCCGGAAGAATCCATCAACATTGTATTTTAAGTGAGAAAGAATATGTTCTTGCAATACTGATTCAGTCTTCATAACTTTGGAGAAAATCTCCTGCCTCCATGTGAAAGTTATTTCCCATCCCATAATAAAACTCATAAACAAGTGATTGCAAAGAGTTGATCCTGCCACTGCTTATTTAGCAGACTTAGACTGACTTTGAGGAAAGATCCTCTGGATTATGGGGAAGGTCTGGAGGTCAGAATAATCTGAAGGCCCCCATCTTTTCCCTTTCCATCCTTTGGTCTGAGCGGGGGGAAAATACCACAGAAATGCTTGGCTGATACATCAAAAGAGGAAAATGGAATGAAAAATACTTCAACTAACTGTGCCACCCACGCACAATTAATTTAATGAACTGTGTGACGGCAGTCCAAAACCAATCACTAATTAAGTATCAATTTGCACCCACTCTATTAACTCGCTTCCCGACGGTCACGTGTACTTTGTTGCTCTGAGGCCTCTTACGTTTGTCGGACGGCAGGCAAGACACATCCTGTAGGGCAGACGCTGTAAACTGTACACATACAAAAATGGTGTAAACAAACACACACACACCATACAAAAGAAGGGGCTGTGGCCATTCAGGTCAAGGACCCTTACCTATATTACCAATGTGCACCCTTTTTCTTTTTTTAATTTGGTTCTCCTAAAAGAGTCTGAGCAGCAGTGGGTGCAATTACTTCATGACGCCTGCATTATAACCTGTGTTGATTCAAAGCTCAATAGGGATTTACAAAAGACGGAGGTCATTTCACAGGCTGTACAAAACTATGGCTACAGACTAGAGGAGGCTGGTCTGTAGAGGTTGCTCCTCTATTTTTGAGAGGCAAGAGGGAATCAAAATATATTTATCAAAAGAGTATTTGATTGTTATAAACCATGGTAAAATTGTATCATTTATAAAATACATTTTCTATCTATCATCATGAAATAATCCATTATTGAGATTCAGATTAAAATGTCTTAACAGCGACACCTGCAGGTAAGAGGGGAAAGGGCAGTCTGGGGACAGAATTTCACTGAAAGACAGAAAATGGCTACAAAGACACACAAGATGACTACAAAGACAGAAAATGACTACAAAAAGACAGAAAATGACTACAAAGAGAAACAAAATTACTATAAACAGACAAAAAACAACTATATGGAGATAAAAACTGACTGTAAAGAGATACAAAATGAAAAAAGAGAGAAAACAACTACATGCAGATGCTAAACAACTTTATTGTCATTATACTGTTGTGCAAGAGACAAAACAAAAGAGACAGCCATTTTGCATCTCTTTCAGTCTGGGGGGTCTATTTAGAAGGGGTTAGGGGCCTTTTACATGAGTGTACCCAGGGGCCAGTTGCCTAATAATGTGTCCATTGAGTCAACTATTTTCTTCATAGCATACCAATCTCTCCTACTGCCGAACTTCACTGATGTTCGTCTGGCTGGTGTGCACCCCCCCCCCCCCCCCCCTCCGCCGGGGAATGGCTTTCCTCCTCAGATTTTTTGTATCATATGATTCTTATCACCTTCACTCATTGGATGGTTATTTGTCTTTGCTTTGGATTGTAATACAGGGAAATGTGGTGTTTGTTCTGAAAATATCTAACTTCTTCTCTTAAATTCTTAAGATTTCTGACTTTGGTGGTAGTGTCAACAGACAAACTACAGCCATGCTTGCGGCTCTGTGAAGCTGTACTTAGGCACAGCAACATTTGGTGCTAAATGCTAACGTCATCATGCTAACATGCTCACGATGACAAAGTCAACATTCTGATGTTTAGCAGGTTCTGAACGTGTAAAGCACCATCAACACAACAGATAGTATAAATGACCTCATTCAGGCATGGCATCTATATACTAGTATGTATATAAAAGGGAATCCCAGTGAGAGAGCCAACTTAAAACAAGTTGTAACTGTACAAAAGTCGCAATGTGAGAAGGTGAAAACAGCACAGCCACTTAGCATAACCTCTTAAGATGTAGCCCCAGTTTGAGGATCGGTCCAAATCAGCTGAGCATGGCTTTTCAAAGAGTAGCCTAATTATGTGTGAGCAGTAATGACTTTATTAGGCACTCCAGAGAATAGAGTGGAATAATCAAATGTCTCTTGGGTAAACCATCTCCACACATAACAAGGCTTATTTCACACCACTTCAGGAAAACATACTGCTTAACTATATGGGATTTAAGAAAGAAATTGCAATGGAAGCTCAAGTGTTTTAAAATTGAAATGAAGCTGAATGTAAGTGCATAGAGAACACCAATATCATCATACACCAATAACATTTCCAATAACAATTAGGCCAGTTCATTTCAAGGACTAATGTTCGACACATCATGTAAACATCTGCTTGAAAATGTAAATGCATCTCAAGCATGTAGGAGCTTTGCTGCCCACAGATCACCTACATATTTGAGATGTCTGTCAATTATCCTAAGTGGGTGTTTTCAAGCCTTTTTTCTCTTCCACACCATATAACCTTTCATCCTCCTCTTTTTTGCTGTTAATCAATGTGATGCTATGTAAAGCACTTCATAAAAAGGCTTTTAGTCTGTAGGTGTTTGTGACACAACAGACTGGGGAGCCATAGATGGGTAGTTTGTCCCTACTGTCTTTTGAATTAACAGTGTCCAAAGGCAAATTGGAATGTAGATGAGCCATTGCCACAGGAAGCTTGTGAACAGCAGTTGATGGATAAGGAGAATGATGAATCAGACATGGTTTAGATGCAGAGAGGTGGCTCTAGTTGAAGACCAAAACAAGTGGTTTGTGTAGGACATAAGTGATACTCTTAAGACAAACATTTTATAAAGCTTTTGTCCACTTTGTTATTAGAGTAACATATTGAAAAGAGTACAAAGTGCAGGGAACCAAAGCTACTTTGAGCACCTGAGAAGCCCTGCAAGATCTTTTATTCTCAAGCCAAAGTACAATTTACCACAACATGATTACATCAACAGTATTACACACTCACTAGATTAGGGCTGGGGGGGTAATGACGTTGGCGGCACGGAATGGAGCTGTTCATATGATTATAGTGCCTGTGCTGCAGTGAAACAGCAGGTGGTGAAAAGTTCCCCCTATAATAACAGCACTCACATAAGACCGTAGCAGAGCCTAAATATTTTTGGAACTCATCAACCATGAAAAGCAAGCAGGCAAGAAACGGAACTAAGAGACATGTTCTGTAGCACACGCACAACACATACACCCCTTGGCGCACACACAACCAACAGCGCTATCTGTCTGAGAATATTAACTAACAATAATTACATTTGATGAATTACTATTCCTTATTGCATTGGGGATTCTTAAAAAAAAGTTGGTTACCATAGCAACGGTCGAAGCTCAAAGCATTCAGGTCAGCCCTACACTAGATGCATCTGTCAGATCCCTGACTTAAATAGTGAGTTTAATTCTAGCAGCAGTGAACACAGGACGCTAGTAAATGGACAAACGTTGTTTACAAAGATGCTCAACTGAAGCTCTTGATTTACATGTATTTACTGTATTGTAAATGTTGTGGCATGTGACACGTGATGCCTAATTTGAACATACAAACACATGTTTTTAGCAAGTGAAACCAGCAAACAAACGAAGAGCAAAAAAGATTCAACGTCAACAGAATTATTAATACTGTAAATAATCAATCAATTCAGTTCAAAACTGAATTGCTTTTTGCATTTTGCACTACATTTACGATTTGCATTCTCTACATCTAAAAAAGTATGCATTGAATCTGTAAACACTTATTTATGATGGCCTAACCACTATATTTAGCATGGTAATTATTACTTAAGTTAGTTTAGATGAGAATACACATGCACCTTGTATAGGATATTGTCTGTTATATATGGCCAAATCTGGAAATAATGTACATATTATTATTAATAGTACATTTCATGTTTTTCATGTCTCATATTTCCGTACATTCTGCATATCCAGGAGCTCATGTTTTCCTTTTCCTCACATTATATCATACTGTGTGCACTGATCATTAGACGTTTCACCTCTTTTATATTGTGAATGTTTAATTTTACTGGTATACTATATATTTGTCATATTTATTTGCTGGCTGTGTATATTAATATAAAGCTATGAATATAGGAACATAGAGGAACAGTATTTATATTGTCCACTAAGTGGCAGCAGAACAATGAAGTGTGTATCTCTGACAGCTTTTGCATTTTAAAAGAATTTCAACATGATGGTGTTTCTCCACGCACTGCTGACTTTAAGTATATATGACAGTCCGGACAAGCAGTTTATCAATCAAACAATTGCACAGCCATATCTAATCAGTGAGGAATCAATGTCAATCTACCCATGTGATGTTGTCAATAAATAGATATACAAGTCAATAAATAATCAACTATAAAAGAAATCCACAGTTGGTGCTTCAAACATGGGAGCTATAAGCTTATCTCCCTGCGTGACAACATAAGTTACTGTATCCCAATGCTCTGACACACACACACACACACACACACACACACACACACACACACACACACATTTCACTATCTTTGTGGGGACCCATCATTGACATAATGCCTAACCTTAACCCTAACCATAACCTAATTCTAACCCTAATCCTAAAACCAAGTCTTAACCCTCAAACAGCCCTTTAACTTTGTGGGATCCAGCATTTTGGGCCCCACAAAGCTGGTCGGACCCCACAAGTATACTGGACTCCCGGTTTTTGGACCCCACGAATACAGTTAAACGAGAACACACACACACACACACACACACACACACACACACACACACACACACACACACACACAGATGACAAATGAGCAGCAAGTGAGTGCATGCAAACCTGTGCCTTAGTCAATGGCTACAGCCATATAAATAGAATCAGAGTAAAACAGACATTGAACTGTTTTGCTGTGGTCATCTGACTAGTTCAAAAGAAAATGGCACTCAGCACTGTTGACCATTGACCATAGAAATGGAAAATATTATCGATATGGAAGTGCACTTGGATGCAATCTGTGACTAAATTCCACTAATGTTAAGCCATTGTATTTTTTAGATCTGTGATGTGGTTTGCATAGTACAACCTTTTATTTCATCATTGCATGCAAAAAAGAAGAAAAAGAAAAGTAAAATATTTTCCATATTAGGTGTGTTTTTTGATTGCATTTTAATTACAGCAACTAGTGAGTATGAAATGGAGATGCCATGTTTTGGACAGAAGAGGGCGCAATTGATTTAACTTGAAAAACCAAAGTAGCAATACAACAGCATTATACATCTCATATTAGAAATACAAATCTGGGAAAGATATCAACTTCAATTTTAGGCTAACAATCTCATGTTATCTCACTGAAAGCATGCACGCTTCGAATCCATGTTTCTCATCTAAACAGTATATAGATCAAGACCCCTCTGCCTTTGAACAACTGGACATCACATGCGACATAGATTTTATAACAAAGATTAGGGGCCCTTGAGAAAAAGAATAATGTAAATAACAGAGAGCAGACATGCCTCTTTTTTCCATGACGTAATACACGGCCTGCCAAAAGCACACTGCAAGGTGTTAGAAATCTTTCTAAAACAAACTATACATCTTTAATTTCCCAATGTACAGTACATTAGAATTTTCCTGTCAGCTTTGTGTTGGAATCCAAATGCAAAACAACACGTCACACAAGGAAGTAATGATCCTGTTTGTTTGATGGCTGTTAACCCTTGTGTTGTGTTTTTTCGATGTTTTTGACGCCTTTTTTTCATCGTTTGTTTTTGCTTTTTCCAACGTTTTCAATTTTTTAATTTTTCTTCTACACATTTTCAGCTCTTACTTCTACGTCCCATATTTTCTGATATAAAACAAAAATTTAAAAACGGGTCAATGTCACAAGTCAACACAAGGGCCAAAGAAAACTCTGGGCTTCTACACAGCTACATTTTCTTGAGTATCTCTAATTACTGCAAGCAAAGCAGCACTGTTTAAAGAGGAAATGAAAAGTAAAAGAGTGTAGGGGAATGGTTCACATTAGGCCTGTTCAGTGGCAAGTCATCAACATGAGACATAATGTGAAAATTGTTAATGAATACTACAACATTTCCCTCCATAGGAAGAAAGATACTGAAAGCAGCAATACAGGAAATGGTATTGTCTGCCACAGAATAGTGGAAAAACAGAAAAATGGCTTTGTGGTTATCCTCCATTATGCCATAAGCACTATTTTGAATGCTATTAATGGACGTACAGAAAAGCAGCCCCTGATCATTGTAAAACCTCAAACAATTGGCATAAACGCAGTTTTTAAGACTCACTTGCCTGTCCAAAACAAGAGTGAGACATCCAGATGCTTATTTTGGAAATAATCTGCAACCTGCTGTTCCTAATTAAGGATCAATTAAGAATGGTCTTTAGAGGACATAATACACACAGTTGGTGCAGAAGATGTCATGAGGCATATTTTCAAAGCCACTCTGCAGCAGTAGGGAATGATGAGTTTGCAAACAAAAGCTTCTCTGTACAGTATAGTCGTATATATATACATATATACACACACACGAGTCCTATATGGTGGATGGCTGGGCGGCAAAGCAACAACAATCACAGTAATAATGATGCAACAATAAAAATGCCTGTCAGTATATTCACACTCAGCGCTTTATTTTTACTGCACAGTCACCAAAATGTCTGCTCTCACAAATATATTCTACACCTCCATCTGCAAAGCAACTCTACTATCATCATGAGACCAGTTAAACTATAGTATGTTGCTGCAGTGATACAATGGGTCTACACTACCTGCCCACATGTCTGAATCAGTGGGCATCGGCCCTCATAGTGTGCATTGAATCCAACTGCCATCAATCACACACAAATATGGTCCAGTGAAAAAGTTATTTCCTTTCAAATTGTGGCACAAAAACAAAAGCCTAATTTCAGCAACTCGGCCAAGCCGGGCAGCTCAGCCACTTTACTGAACCCCAGTGAATCCACTATGTGTTGTTAGGCACTATATCTTAGCTATTAAAATATTTCTTGCCCACAATGTCCAACGAGGTAGCGCTGCTGTTTAAGGACATCTACAATAAGTAACAAAGAAGCCTTGGCAAGCTTGATTTTGCAGGGCTTTGATGTGCACCATTGGTTTATAACTACTCCCTTGTCTATACTAGTGTATGTGTGCTACACAGATTTCTTCATTTTTCTTTGAAGGATTCCTGTCTGGTAACACATCCAAGGATAGAACTTTCTTCAAGCCATAATTAAAGCAGAAGAGCTAGCCAGTCAAAATCAAGTTGTTCTGACGCACCATGAAGCACATCCAGTATTACAGAGAAACCACTGAAAACTAATAACTTATCTTTACTGCAGTAGATAAGAGACAACACACAGATTTTGAACCATCTTGAATCCTGCACCAGTGGTTAGATATGGCTGCCCAGAATGGCCACCGGCCAAGCAGTTACAGTTGGGCACGGTTCTCAATAGCACCTGCTTCAGTTGATCTGTCACTAGCACAGCCCCACCTGCTGCCATTGTGCGCTCGGTAGGCTCGGCCTGTATCACATTCTTTTATTACACCCTGACACGTAGCTGCTGCCTGTGTAACACTGAGCCTTCTGTCAGGGATCAGTGTTCACCGAGCCGTGCAGGGCAACGAAAAGTGTCCAAACCGACCAAAAGGAAATTACAATAGAGCTGCAAGACTGGTGCTTTTCTATGCAATCGGGTGTGAAACCTATCAGGTCAAGCCAAAACGTATCAGAATCAAAATGACAAATGAGAAAGCTGCACAGACGGTCGGAAGGACATTAAAATTCTGGTTTTATTTTCTCTAACCAAAACCCTTCATTCTTCTTGACACAGTGAATATTGGATCTCAGCAGGGTAATGAGCAGTGTTTACTCACTGAATCATAACTCCTAACAACAGATTCATAAAAAACTATAAAACTCATCTTGAGGTGTGAGCATGAACCCAATAAAACCTCCGTGGTACAGCATGTGCCGCAGTTATTTGGGGGAACAAAAGTTGCTAAGTAAGCAATTCAGATGCTAGATGAAAACATAATTTAATGCTCCTATGAACATGAGCGCTCCTAAATCCCAACAGCAATAAACATTACTGTACATTATCATTCAACAAATTATTCACACACTGCACATGAGATAGACCAGGAGCAGTTTAGTGCTCTGCATGAGACACTATACTCAGTTCTAAAACGTATTATTAAATATGCAGTTTAATTGGCAAAAAAAAAATTACAAATAAGATTTGATTTCTTTTTGGTCTGATTGATTGAAAACATAGACTGGTATCTTGCATCTTGGCATGGGGATTGACCCAAGCAACATTTTCCACATAATGGAACAATAAAGTTTATCTTATCTTATCTTGGCGTAATGCAAGCACACAACTAGTAGTAGTCCTAGTACTATTCAGCCTGTAAAAGCAGCCATGCAATGTGCTGTATTTGTGTACATTAGCTATTTCACCTTATGGTGTCTACAGTCTACTCATGGCCAACTAAGTTTTATATGCGACAGTCTGGCTTGCTTGCTGTGTGAGTGTATGTCCTTGTGTGCACACTGGTGTTTGTACTGTCCATTTAAAGGCAAGTTCATATACCAGCTGAGAAATGCTATTGTGTACCCTTGGATGGACAAACATTGATCGGCTCTGCCAGACTCACAAACAGTACCATGAATGACAAATTCATCAACTGTCTGATTTGGCTGGATTCTGGTGACAGCTCATCACCAACAGTGACAACTGAAACACTAACCGTGTTGTTGATGCCAACACTAGCGTCACTAAAGCCCCCTCCCCCAATCATCTTTTATTAAACCAGAGAGGAAGGGGAAACACTTTTCCCCGGGTAAATGCTGCAAGCCATCTTCTCACACAGACTTGCAGCCCAAAACCAAACGCAATCTGTGCCAGCAGCTAGGGTAACACTGAATTATCACCTCTTTTCAAGGCCGGATTATGTGTCAGCGCTGGGAAGATGCCGTGTTATCCTTATCGTATTATCATAATCGTGTTATGCCAGCATTTAGTTGACTTTCCGGGGCTGACAAAAGTGGTGATGATGCTTGCTGAAAACTGTTGATTTACTTTATTATTAGTCTTATCTTATATGTTAATAGCAGCAGTGGAAATGAGATTAGAGGAGCATTCCTTGAATAGATGTGTTTACTATCTAATTTAAAATCTGATCTCGAGCCAACAGCTTTTCCTTGTAGATTAGGAGTGGGTGCAAGATTGTGTCTACAGCATGTCTCATGCCTCCTTAAATCACTAAAGTCTGCTTGCATTGTACTCCTGCTTGTGAATTGTCTCTGGTTGCATCTTTGATCTGTAACTAGAAGCCAATCAATATGCACAACCTACAAGCTGTCTAAAGTATCAACCAACCTCACGCAAAGTGTTCAACTCATGCATGCACTTTCATGCATGGCTCTAAGACTACAGTATATTATGCATGCTGGAAGACTGCAACCCTATAATTCTATATAATAAAGTTTTGAATGCCTTTAAGTTCTAAATGTCATGGCACTAATGTGCCTATTCTGCAATGACAGAAACAAAGGCTGAACACTGCTGGCCACAAATTGTCTTTCAAGTGAATGCTCCAGTACAGAGTGTATCTTGTCAGGCTAATTCAGCTGCACACAGTTTGCACCGATGGCGGGGAACAAAAGCTGTGATTAATGCGGTTGGTTTCTCTTCACATGCTGAACCAAAGGAAAGACAATTTTCTACCAAATACATTGTCAGATGTGGGGAGAGCAATAAACAAAAAAAGATATAAAATTGGTAAAACTATCACATTTCGGTTGGTACCAAAAAGGTACTGAGATTCGATATCCAGCCAGAGTGATGGCTTCATTTGAATTATTTTGAGATGCCACAAAAATAAAGAAGGCAAGAAGATTAACAAAAGTAAAAAAAAAACAAAAAAAACAAAAAAAACAATTTGGTGCAACAGAAATGTTCTTTTTTTACTTGCATCAACCTTAAACTTCAAATCTTGCCATCGCTTGAGGTTCATCAACCTGAAGTTATGAAACAAGGTTAAACAAACTCAAGCTGTGTAGCCAAACACCGTTGAAGCTCACGGAGATTCTTTTATATTTTGATGGAGATCCCAAATATACCATATGTGTTAGGCTGAACTCGGGAGACATATGCATTGCATGCTAAATGCTACAGTAAGCTCTGACGGAGTACTCCTTCCTGAGACGTTTCAGCTCAATATAATGTGAAATAAAACACTGAATGTTCACCTGAGGGATGGCAGTTAATGGTGCAGAAATAATTTGAAGAAGAGAGAAGTCAGGTGGACAACAGCATTGCCATATTGATGCTGGCAGCGGTGATTGTTAAAGGCATATTATGAGTAAGGCTCATTTGTAAGTGATGCAGTCACAGCTCATTGACAATCCATATGTGTGTGAGGGAGCATGTGGTAAGGGTGAATATAAAAAGGACAAGGGTTGCAAACTATGCATGAATTACTTTAGGGACCTACTGGGCACAGGCTCAGGGGCCCCTCTGACCAGAACCTCTATTTGAAGTCATTGTAAACACTTCTCGTTCAAAAGTCACAGAGCTTGGTTAAAAGCAGGATTGCCTTGGTCGTGTCTTTTAATATTAAGTATCTGCCAACCAAATCCAATCTAACATTTGTTTTTACGTTTTTCCCTCACAGCTGCACACCATCCTGAGGCCACAGTAACATTACATTTTTTTTAAAAACAGCATGCAGATAGACAGCCTCTCTTCATCTTCAGCATGAACTAAACACAGAATTTCAGCTGCAGTTGTTTAACCAACAGCAGTACCTGGGAATTCTGCTTCACCTACAGAAATTCACTTAAAAGACTACAAAAACAAGCAGAAGTAACACACACACACACACACACACACACACACACACACACACACACACACACACACACACACACACACACACACACACACACACACACACACACACACACACACACACACACACACACACACACACACACACACACACACACACACACACACACACACACACACACACCTGAGGGAGGGATTCATCGTCCAAGTCAGGTAGCAGAGCCTTGTGGGATAGCACATGCTGCTGGTGCTAGGCTTTTCATGGTTTCAGTTTTAAATCAGAACACAATGTTGGAAAGCAGCCCGTTTCTCGGTAATTATGTTGCTAATTTCCAATTACGCCGTTCGCAGAAGTCAATTAACAAGTAACTCACTCTGCAGGTTTACAAGCCTCATTGCAGTTTTAATGTGAGGCCACCTCAAATTGCAGTGAGAGCTGTTGAGCATGCATTTGTCCCAGCGATAGAAGCAAACGACGCTCAAGCGTTAATACGTTAATTCTCTGGGAACAGGAAAGTTTAGTTAGGCAAAATTTCCCGCGGCGGTGTGCAACCACACAAATGCACACATGCTGATGTCGAGGAACACCACTTACACACACAAATACACACCAAGCCAAAATGAGTTTTCCACCCATAGCTCAGATTTGTATGTGCTCTAGGGAAGAGAGAAATGGTGGTCTTTTAGGTCTTTTAATGCAATTAGGGCCTGCTGCACCATGTCATCCATCTCTGGTTGAGCACTGTTAGCCTCTGCCATGGCCCAAGCTCACAGCCAATCATCTGCTCTGCACTCCAGGAATGACCAGAGGGAGAGGGACCAACCAAGGTTTGGACACAAGAAAGAAAGTGTGTGTCTGAGTTCAGGGTAGCAGATATGAGGCACAACTGTATTAATAATCACAATGTTAAAAAACAGTTTGACACAATCTTACAATGTAACTTGATTTTTCACTTAATTTCTTTGAGCAATGTGTTTCCAATTAACGCCCTTTGTTTCTCTTTCCTCTGCTCATTTCCAGGATGAATTACATTGAGGTACTAATGCTGAACTTGTGAGGGAATTTGACGTATTTACAGTACATGAGCGCACAAGCTTAAAAAAAAAAAACAGACCGAGAGTCTCCTCATATTTCATACTTAAATCCCCAATATGCAAGCCCCCCCTTGCCCCCGTTAGCAGCAGTTAGTAGACAGCCCTCCAAATGGATGAGTCCCTGTCATGGCAGGTGTCTGCATTGCTGAATTATCCTTGAGGAAAGCACTGAATCCCTACCAGCTGCATTCATGTTATACCATGGCCGTCCTGACATCCAGCATCACAATAACTCCTACTCTTAACTGTGATAAACATCTCAAAATCTCTCAATCGCCTGCCTTTGCCGAAACAGTGCAGAAAAGGTTAAAGTCTGCATCAAACAGGGCAGGCTCAGCAGGCA
The DNA here is from genome assembly GCA_023566125.1 of Zingel zingel. Taxonomy (NCBI): domain Eukaryota; kingdom Metazoa; phylum Chordata; class Actinopteri; order Perciformes; family Percidae; genus Zingel; species Zingel zingel. The sequence continues at coordinate 11,602,457 of CM042336.1, read as the reverse complement.
TCATAAATTCCAGTTTCATAGTCAAGCTGTGGCGTCAAGGCGCTGCCTTGTTTCTGGGCTCAGGGTCAAATATGCAATCAATGAATTTAATGTCCCATCTTAATAGTGCAGCAACACAAAATGACCAAATTCACCTGATAATGTGTAAGGATAGACCACTTATAGGTCATGACTGTGCAATTAGGCATGATGGGATTTTAAGCTTATGGAACAATATGCATGATCTCTGGGAGAAGCTTTGTTTGCGGCTGAGCAACTGCACATAAATCTCAATAACCGCTGTAAGAAAGTTGCATGAATTTTGACCCTTTTTTATCATGACATTCAATCAATGTACGTCAATTGAGAAGAATATATTCTTTTAAATCATTGAGAACTTATCTCTAGTAAGTTAATTTACGTGTTGAAAATGACCAATTCATCATATTTAAGTTCACTTTATGCAGCTGAGTTTCAGCAGAGCCAACCTATTTCACAATAAAAAAAAGGGGGGGAGGGGAGATGAAATCATCCTCTCCTTTATCGCCTGAATAATTGTAAAGCTTTAAGATCAGCCAGCAACACCATCCCTTTTACTCAGGCTCTCAGATATGGCTTCCACATAATTTATTCCCATTCCTCTGTTTGCCAGAAGTGGGGAATTGAGTTTAAACCCAATAAAATCCTGGCGCAACACAAACCTGTGATTCATAACTGAAGCTGTAAAGAGCAGGTGCAACAAGGTGAAGGCCAAGTTTCCCATTGTGTTCGTGTTTGTTTTTACAAAACAACAGAAAGAAAAAATATGAAATAACAATGAGAAAACAAGTGTGAACATGAAGCCTGTGTGCTCTGTATGCGTGGCTATGTGTTGGGCTCTGTGTTAGATGAGTGGAGTCCTGCTGAGGTCATCAATAAGAGAACAGCAGAGCTACTTTCAAGACAAATCTACCAAATAAATAGTTGGGTCTGGGTTTAATTTAAAATGCAGGAGGAGGAAACTAACCAGACTAACAGTTTGATTTTTATACGATGTAATGACTGATTTTAGAAAAATACCAACATTTATTTATATTAATGAGAAAGTATTGCATTTAGTCTTCACTCTCATTGTGTCTTTCCATAAAAGCATTTTCTGCGCTGATGATGGCAGGCAGATGCATTGTGACAGCCCACACATGCACAAGTCCCCTTGAAATGAAAAGTAGTTTTTCAGTGTTCTGTCAAAGCAGATTCACCACCACCAGCAGCAGCCCTGCCGAAGTGACATGAGCCCACTCACAATCCCAGTGACAGGCACTCTGAAGCATCAGTGACCACCAGCTATGGGAAAAAACGCAACCTTGCAGTTCTGGATTAACAGAGGAAAGAAACACCCTGCATATGGGGAGATTGGGGAGTCAACAAACTTTCATGTCCTTTAGGTTTACACAAAGGGACATCAATATAAATCAACTTTCAGTGCCCTTTAATCACTTATTTAGATAGCCTATTATAACGGTATGGTTGACTGATCAGACTTGCAAAGCTGGGGCACTCAGCAGGTTATGCTCATGCAAGGGTTATAAAACAGTACCACAGAGCCGCAGCACGTGAGGTGACTACATAGCCAAGCTACAGCAAAGTAATGTTCTACTCCTGTCTGGGTCATTATGGGACTAAAAATACATTTATGATGTACTTTAATTGTCCAACAGCCTAAATTCAGCTAATCTGCTTATCGTAATGTATGTGATTGGTGTTCCTTTTTTGATTTTTTTTTTCTAGTCAACTGAATAAGGAACTGCTATACCCTAATTTCTGCAGTTTTTGGTTAAAAAGGGGAGAAATGACACCTAAGATGCCGTTTCCATGCACTTAACATGAGGAAAATTTTAAAGATGACGGCGCTGACTGCCTTTTCGTATCAAAAGTTTACCTTTTGAACCCCTCTCTTTTCCATTATTCCAGAAATGTACTCACCCAGAGTCTATTTTAGCATGTCCCAGCTTGCTACGGTCATATTTGCTGAGCACATTGATCATTTTGTTAAAGGACAAGTAATTGTGGGTGAGTGTTGTGCTCTGATTGCCTTGGGGCTTCTTCAAGACCAATTTGTCTGGTTGTCACTTGAGGGCTGGGGCTCAGAACTCAGTGTGTGGCAGGAATGGAGTCTGACGGGTAATGTGATCTCCTTGTGACGTGTCGAGTGCTTCCCCCCCCCGTCTGTTTGTGTGAGTTTGCGTGCTGAAGAGTGAGTGTGTTTCCCTGTGTGTGATACTGGGTACCGCAACACTGGCGATCGATAATGAGGTCTCCTTTGTTTGAGTTTGTACCGTAGCTGGCGGTTGTTGTCTCAGAGCCTAGTAGTTCAGATGTGACTCACCGAGCTTCACAGGGAGAGAAAAACATTTTTTCTTTCTATTATATCATCAGGTAAATTCATTTTGCAGCTGGGAATGTGAGTTTCAAATGTTTGACGCACATATTTTTTATAGCACAGTCAAACACATTAAAAAGGTAGATTTGCCCAGTTTGAACACTCCGAAAACAAACGTCGATAGATCCTCTTCTGCAAAAGCTTTATTTACTCTCCCTGATCCAGAGAATAAACATCTTGACTTTAACCAAGCAAATCTCTTAATGAGCATAACCTCCTGAAAGCATCATACAATATGCCGATACTATCCTTTCACCGTCACCATGAACAATCTACAATAAGCCCATCTGTGTCAGGCGAAATGGAATTTCACACGTGCTGTCTGCATCTTTCTGCAATAAAAATGTACATGCTTTTAATGTATTCTTCAGTGTGGCAGCACCTACAAAGACATTCTTGGAAAACCTCTATACAAGATATCACATAGCATCTTTAGCAGAAAAATCATAGGCTCTGATGTGTCCTCCCCTCTTTGGAGCATTTTCACTGTGGTTGCTCCAGGCTCTGGATTTAGCGAGCAATTGCAGAACAAGGCCCATTTTTCATGTGTAATGGGGACCTCCATTAAACATGAACCTGGAGGTACTATCATTTAGCTTGGCGCCATCACTTCCACAAACTAGGTACAGATACTGGAAGAGATGAGACAAGATTTTGAGGGAAAGAGAGCAACCAATAGACACAGAACAAAGAACATTCAACCTCTGGTAACAGCTCCAAGAGTGGACTTTCCACAAGGGAACCTAATTACTCTCACCCAGGGTGTGATTTGTAAAGAAAGCAGAGGGGGGGGGGGATGTTTTTTGATCATGCACAACCACACAAAACATGCAAGAACTAAATCCTTCCAAAACCATGGTATACTACAAAAATACTTGTGCAAAATAGCCAATGAAAATCTCAAAATGAAATACGTGGTGTCAACATAAAACACAGCAGAGTTCAATATATGCAGCGAAAACAAAATACTGTTACCCAGAAAACGCTCGTTCATTACTCGGGAGTGTTTTAATCCAAATCCGATCTTTTCCCCAAATTTAACGAGTGGTTTTGGTGCATAAACTTAACTTTCAGCGCCGCATGATGCTCACTTTTTTTTGGCTTAACTTAACTACCATGGACCCTGAAAGGACCATCATCTGGCGGTGCCTATAGCCGGCTCACAGTCACCTAAACAACTGCCGCTGGTAGCCGGCGTCCCGGAGCTCTGTAGCGGCTAAATACAACCAGCCATTGCCGCTCTGATTTTATTGTTCCATGGTACTAGACTGTTCACATTATGTACAGCGCTTTACTTAGTTTAAAATACTTTTATTTTAGGTATATAATTAAAATATGGTCTACGCTACTGGTCAAGTATGATCACTTTGAGGGGGAGATACAGTACATTTTGTCCCCACCGGTGACATGTTAGGACACACTTCTTCCAAGGCCTCAAATGCTTTGCATCCTTTGGTCTGGTGAATCATGAGGATTATTTCATTTTAATAATCTCAATTTCTGCACTGTACTATTTGCCACTGCTCAAAAAACATATTGTATCAAGTGTCTTACCTATGTCGATGTGCAATATAATACCTATGCACAAAAGTTAGAAGCTCAAAATGTGCACTTTCCAGAGAACTACCACAGGACGGTTATATCTTGAAATTGAAAATGTGAAGGTATTTTGGCACTGACTTTTGTATTTTTCCGAAAATATTTATCCAAGCAATTGCTCAGAGAGAGAAATGATGAGCGATGTGTAGTGCAGTAATGTACGATTCATATTGTAATTATGCTGTGTGTTCATTTCAGTTGGCCATTTCAATGTGCACTAATCAATACTTTAACATAATAAAAGAATTACATGCAACGAGAAATGTGTCTTTTGTAGTGACAAACCAACAGAGAATTATGACCAAAATCTACACTTCCTCTCAGCTCTAAAGAGCTTTTTAGGGTCTTTCAGCTTATACAACCAGTTTCCTTCCTCAGGAATTACTAGAGATCCAAACAGAGCTAAAGGGAGCATGAATATTAGAATTACCACATTCACCAGGTGGTCATAAACGTAACTTTTAATGAATGCTAATGTTGCTCCATGTCTGACTGATGTGGCATCTGTTTGCTAACACATTTTGAAACCCATATCAACTTGATATACTGATATGTCAATTTTGTGTTTCAAGCTTGTTGGGGCCAATATAATCAATTATGCAGGTTAACCAGTTTATTCAGTTCAGAGAATAGTGACTCTGAAATATATAACAGTCTTTAAAACCAGGAAATGACATTTAAGCAAAATCTGCAATAAGATAAATTAAATTGAGGTCTCTTATTCCAGTAGGTTATATTTAATACTTTGCTGAGCTCCAAATCTGTCTGGTAGGAATATGTGATGCGGTTTAAAATCAGGTAATAACAGAGATTTAAGAACAACCGGTTGCTAGCAACTAATCCTTTCCATAATACCTTATCAAAACCCATGAGTGTCTGATTACACAGACAATAGCAGTGTGAAACACGGCAGAGAAATGTAGCCTCCTACTGTACCACACTGAAACCCCACACCACTACCCCTGCATGATAGACAATATCAGCCTCCCAGAGAGGCTTGTCTCGTCTTTGATGGCACTTTCCATCAGCACATTGTGGAGTACCCTGCTTCAATTGCAGCCACTGAGAGAACACTGGCACTCCATATTTGCCCTTTACGTAGGAAGTCATAGCTCATCAGACAGTATAAGTGAAGTGACAGACTGTAAATCAGAAAGCTAATGAAAAGTTAAAGCAGAACTCTAATAAAAAAATCATAAAGGGCAATATGATGTGGGAGAAGTTAAAAGTGGACAAGTATGCTAATCTGACTGAATTAAAATTCTACTTTACACAATTAAGGATTTCACAATACAGTAAAACATGGGTAATAAAATCCTAATCCTAATATCGTTACAACGAGGCGGATGCTTGCATAGCAGACACATGCATAAATGCATGCAATACTCTACAATTTAGACATTTGTTATAAAGTTGCTCCCGGCAGGCTGTTCTATATTCAAAAAAGGAGAAGTTATAATACATTGCATAGAAAGTGAAATGTAGATGGGTAAAACTACATGCTGTGATGTGATAGTAATGAGGAATACACTTGGTTGATATCACACTGCTCAAGCCTAATTCAAATGTCTTACATTTCTCTTTAATGGCAGCATACAAACAACTCAGTGGACCACATGTTGGCCTCTCTCCGAGATCAAACCAGGGGTTATATATATATATATATTTATTATGTGAGGCCAATCAGGAAATCCACACATGCTACTATGGACACTACTTGTGAGTATCCACAATAATAATGCAGTTAATGATAAAGGGTCTCATTCATTTTCTATCATACAACAAAGCAACATCAAGCATTTATCTTCTGTATTATTTCAGTAAGCCTGATGCACTTACCCAGCCATTAACTGTCAAAAAGCCGCTTGATGGTTGTCTAATGGAGTTTGTTCGATGACTATTCCCTCTTTCCAAATGTCTTAGTGAATGAAATCAGTCAACGGTTGGCTTTTTTTGGTTTCAAAACATGGTGGAAAAGCTTAACTGAATGCAATTCTGAACCCAGTTATAAAAGAAACTCACTTTGCAATTAAGTTACAGTAACTTATAATCAAGCACTGCCTAAACAATTATGTGCTATTTAGACAGGAGTTAAGATATTAGTATTTACTTATAGTTAGAGCTGGGCAAAATATTGACATTATGTCGATATTGTGATATGAGACTAGATTTCGTCTTAGATTTTGGATATCGTGATATCGTTATATAGTAAGTGTTTTAAGTGTTGGTCTTTTCCTGGTTTCAAAGGTTGCATCACAGTAAAGTAATGTAATTTTCTGAACTTACAAGACTGTTCTAGCTGTTCTAGTATTCACCTTTAGTCATTATATCAACATTATAGATGATTATTTATCTAAAATCTAGTTCAAATATTTTGTTAAAGCACCAATAGTCAACCCTACAATATCGATCAAGATATTTGGTCAATAATATCGTGATATCTGATTTTCTACTTTCAAATGGTGACAGAGTATACAATAATCATTTTCACAATACTTTTTTCTGACTAAAGCCAAAGTTAACTCCAATTTTAGCTATGTGATACCATCCAGCATGAAAAGAGGGGAATTTGGGAATATGTGAGACTTGTGAAAGTCAGTATGATTTCACTTTTTGGGTCCTATCTTGCACCCGGCGCAGCACAAAGCCCGACGCAAGTCTCTTTGCCAGTTTAAGACCGATGCAGTTGTCAATTTCCCGTTCAGCGCCCGCGTCGTTTAAATAGCAAATGCACCTGTGCCCATCTTTGCGCCCATGGGCATGCTGGTCTTACAGGGAGGTGTGTTCAGGTACATTCTTGGCGTATTGCTATCTTAAGGCAGCGGAAAGTGATCGCACCATTGACCAACAAAAACCTGGTCTAAAGTTAATAAGAGCAGCATTTCATTGATATTTTAACAGCGCATTAGTAAAATGCGCCTAGGCTCGTGCACAGAGCGCGCACACTATGCTTGTTACATACACACAGGGAGGCACAGTAGCACACAAACATGCTAATAATTAAAAATAAAAATATTACGGTGCAAATCCGCCATCATAATAGCAATGCGCCAAGGTACAAATGCACCTGGCTTTTATGGGAATGGGAGATGACACTGATTGGTTTATTGCATGTTACTCCCAAAACATACTTATGAATTAATGAAGACACAAAGTACAACCCTTTTGAACCATGCGCCTGGCGCACAGACCCTTTTTTCCGCCATTAAACTAGCAAAAGTGGCGCCAGGCGCTTCACACCGTGAACTTAGATCATTAAAATAGGTCCCTTACAGACTTGAGGTGGAACAAATAAGTTTCCTGTTCAAATTCAACCACACTTTTGGTTGTTTACTGGCCTAGAGCGGCAGCATATTCACAAATGTGTGTGCAGGGTTTAACAGTTTTCATCCACCAGCCACATGACTAATGAATGTTGAAATGTCACCAGCCACTCAATAGATGTGGTGGTGGATGGGTGGTACATTTTGAACACTGTGTGTGTATCCAGATCAGTAAAATGTAAAGTTTGTGGTAGGAAAGAGTGTGCAAAAGTTAAAAAGTCTGTTGTATGAGACAGTTTCCTCTTTCTGATTTTACTCTTTTCATGCAGTGGATGGGTCAAACGTTTGTTCTATGATACAACATAGGGCAACATATAGGGCAAAATTTCATTAGTCTTCAAACTGTGACTTTGAGTAGCGAGTAGTCAAGTCACATAAAATGATTATAAAGCAAAACTGAACAGACCCTGAAGGCCTGTTTAAGCCATAGCTCTAAAATTGCAGAGGGAAGAGTTCAAACTCATCTTCTGCCTCAGTAGATAAACAGTTCAATCTCAAGATGGGGACACTCAGGAACTATTTACATTCCAAGGAAGCACTGCAAATGGTGCATCAAAGCATCGACCACACAGATCTGGGACTGTAATGTGACCGTGCTTATTTATTTATTTATTTATTTATTTCCATGTGTCTGCAGAAGCTGAGCTTATGTCAAATCTTCACAACATTATATTTAAGACTGCATCTCTTCATTTCGTTTGATCCAGTTCACATACGTGTGCATGACTACGCATACACATACAGGGCTCCAAAAATAAATATTCTTACTGTGGCTGTATTAAGGTGTAATTCTCATTAAATATAGAGATTTCTTGTTTTTCGTCTTTGTTGTCAAATTGTCAAGAGATGTAATTTAAAGCGGTAAACATTTATTATTGTTTTTTTGTGTGTGGTTGCTTTCTGTCTGTTAACGTTGGCATGGAGGAATGGTTGGCTTCTCTAGTGAAACTGCCACCTAAGAGAATCGTTTTTTCTGGCTCATTCCCCGGCATTAAGTGATACATTTCACAAACAACAAGAATGGAAATAGAGGAAGCAAATATTGCTTTGTCGGCATCTCACTTTACTCCCTCAGCATTTCCATCTCCGCTCCACTGATTCCACTCTATTTACTCTAGCAGAGCTCAGATTACACTTTTTTCTTCCCCACAAACAGGAAGCTGTTTTTGTTGTTTGTAAGAGATTATAACTGAACGACAAGACAGGAATCCCCAGACTGAACAAGAGAAGAATCATGCAAAAGACCATGTCTGCTACCATAATGTGTTTTACTGTGTAGATTATGTTTGCCTTGTTTTAATGAACACCCTACTGCTGTGATAACGTTCCCGAGTTGTAAAAACTTTCATCACGGTATTATAAACCGTTGTGCATTGTGTTTTGGCATCTGATTAATCTTAAAACTCAAGGATCTACTACTAAAACTGGCCTTGCTGGATTGCATTTCATTGCCTCACTGATACGGTACTGATACTGATCACACTTATATTTTTCGTCTGAAAGCCCGGTACACCACAGCAAGGCTCCATTGCAGTTATTGTCACAGACTAAGCCACACATATATACCGGTTTGCACTGGCGTCAAGCTGTCAGACCTGACAGACCAGAGTCTGGCCTGACGTGACCTGGTTAGAGCAGGCTGGCAACATTCTCAACAATACTGTAACTGCCAATGAGAGACACAAGATAAATCCTAACCACTTGCATTTGCCCTTTTGTTGTTGGGCTGAGAGTTTCCCCTTCAAAAGAGGGTTATCGAAATCCTTATGGAAATAGCATGTGACCTATTCAATTTACAAATCCATCGATCAAATTTATGCCATCATTTAATCTAACCAACCCATTATCTGGATGATAATTCGCTAATTTGACCACAATAATACAGTTTTACTATTCAACAGTACCATGTAAGTGTAGATCTGTTCCGATAAGTTACACTACAGATCAGAGGAAAAGGCACAGATTTCATTTGGGGATACAGTTAAATTACAGAAAAGAAGAAAAAGGACAGCAGGAGGAAAAAATAGGGCGAAGAACCAAAAAGGAGGGACAAGCGCAAAAGGGTGATCCATCCTTATTAAGTACAAATCCCATGTATCGAGCAGCCTGTCAGAGGTAATAGAATGGTCAGTGTTATCTGTGGAGCTGTGAGAGAAAGGCCTTAGCCGTATTGGCGAAGCTCAGTGACTGGTGAGGAAGCAGTACTGTGAATGGCAAATACAAATACCTTTCCCTCTGCTGCCTTTCATTTAAATTGAATTTGCGACAGTTTCGGTGGTGCATGGAAAACACAGGAGAAATGAAGAGAAATTCTAAATGACACCTTGTTTCCTCGGAGGATGCTCTGTTGCTCCGTGTGTCATACATCACTTCCTCTACTCTTTGCTACATTCACACATTGAGATGCAACCATTTCATCCGTTCAAGGTATTTTGCATTGTCATTCCTAGAGGAAACAGCTCAGCAACCTGTCTTCACCTGTTCCGCAGTGTGATCTGTACTGTACTCTTCAAGGGCTTCGCAAGTAAAATTGTAGCAAAAAGCACCGATTGGAATCGGCCACTAATCATTCCAAAACGCAGTATTGGTGGTCTATAAAGTCGTAAATCAGCATAATTAATCTGACTAATCCATCATGGTTTCTGAACTTCACCACACAAGGATTTTAAATGTATTCTCCAGTCTAACCCCGCGCAGATTCAAGATAGCTTTATAGACAAAATAACTCAAGATGCAACATGCATGGCATTATTATTTCAAGGTCAGCTTGTTAGGAATATAATTTAATTATCCAAACTGGGATTTAATTTAGAGAGGCATGCAGGGGAGGGAGACCTCTCTAGAATGTCATGATTAGAAGCATCCAAATGCTTATTCTGAGGGGTGTAACTGGATATAAAGGGATTTAATGAATCACAGCTCTTAGGCAAATGTTTAATTTCCTTTTAAAATAACCAAAAGAAAGGAAAATAAAGTAGTTCAACTACAAATAGGAGGTACAGTAACAGAAAGTTGGCTTTTACAAGATCTCTCACTATGGAGCATTCAGTACAAAATGTTAGAGAACAGGAAGCCTGATGAAAACATCCCTTTTCAACCCCTTACATATAACTGGGCCAGTCAGTATAAACTCATGCTGTGCAGCCAAACATTGCTCAAACTCCACCGTAGAAGTTTAGTACTTAACTTGTGTCTCTGGAGGAGCTTTGTTAACTCTAAGAAAATAACCCTGATGATGTCATAGGATATCACCATGGTTACCTTGAGTTAGGCTTGGGACTTTATATATTTGACAGAAAAACCTATACTATAAGCTTGGTGCATGGAATCCTAAAAAGTTGTCATTTATCAGTCAGAGAATCCTATTTAGTTGCATTATGGGGAATGTAGGATTTAGCGTATTTGGAGCTTGGCCGATGAAAGGGATTAAAATTTAAAAAGTGGAAAACTGTATGTTCATAGATTAATTCTCACAATGGTCGCACTGACACAAGTGCGAACAACTATACCTGTACATCGCCATAAGCAGATTATAAACTAATTATAAATGTGTTTATAATGCATTATAGACACAAAGTAAACAGCAATTATAAAATATTATGGCACTTGACCTTATAAATCATTATAAAAATGCTTGTGCTATGTGTTATAATTATAGATATAAAGCATTATGACTATTCATGAGCGTTTATAAATATACTTATACATCACTATACACAGATTATAAACTCATAAATGTGTTCATAATGCATTATATAGGCTTCATAAAAAGTGTTACCAATGTGATTACAGTGCTCTCAGATTCAGACACGCATACATGCACACATACTGACACTACAACCACCTTACAAGTATTTATGAAGCAGACACTGCAACACATTAGGCTTGCTCCATCTCATTTATCAATGAATGTGTGCCTTTAAATGGACATTTTGAACTCCTTCGTTATGCTTCAACAGTAATGTTAGACTGACAAAATCCCTCTTGTTTACACCTGCCTGGTGTTGACACAGAGATAGCAAGTTAAGTAATGGTGCCAAGGATGGATCTGTCTGCATAATGATGGAGATGGAGCTCCATTTTCTGCATGGCTGTCCACGGAGAGCTGCACCAAAGAGAGTGACTGATTACACCAGTTTACAACAGATGTGTGGGGAGTTAATGGTGGAAAATGTATCTGGGCTTAAACTTGGCCATGATTCCCATAGACCAGGCTGAACTGTGTGGCTGGGTTGTAGTGCCCTTGACTTGGAGCTTATATATGGATTGTGCGCTGAGGATGGGCAGCAACATTCTGGTCACACAACAGCACTTCATCCTCTGCACCCTGCAACGCCCACAAACCTGAGCTTGGTCCATGGACAAATCAGAAAACCATTATGCAGCAACTTAATTTTCTCTGCTTGACCCTCTGAAGCAGATAAGACCAAACAGGCTACACAAACTAAATTTGAATCGTGCAAAAAATGTGCACACAATTCATTCAAAAGTGGAAAAATAAACAATACAAAAAGGACATGTATGCAAGACACACAGTATACAAGTGCAATACAATATGACTGAAATCTGCTTTGACAATGAGCATGCAATACTGATGCCACACTGCAGCTATTTTACACTGCAGTGCCTCAGATTATGATAGCACTGTAGTATATCTAACAGCAAGGACTGCAAGCTGCACATCTCTCCATGGGACTGTATGCAGTGTGTGTGTGTGTGTGTGTGTGTGTGTGTGTGTGTGTGTGTGTGTGTGTGTGTGTGTTTTGCGTGTGTGTGTGTTTTGCGTGTGTGTGTTAAACAATGTGAGAAACAAACCAGCTCCACAGTGACAGAAGCTAACAGGGTGTAATTAAGAAGTAAAACACTGTTTAAGTAGTGTACTGCCTTGATATACGATGCAGACATACACTTTTTGTTTTCCTAATACAGTGCACTTTATTAACTTGGTCCCCGTTACAAAAACTCCACAGAAATAATAGGTTCTTTACAAGATTATAAATACTTGTCCAAAACCTCTGAAAAGCAACAACGGTTTATGTCTTAATTAGACCAGAACCCATCCTGACCACAAATTTGGCCCTGAGTCACACAGAAAAAACACCAATACATTTACTCCACAAACTTCAGGCTGTGGGAATAGGCTATCGTTTACATCCTGCATCCACTTTTTTATTGCATTAGTTTATCCAGCCGCCTAGCATTTTACGAAAGCCTCCATTTCCTGTAAGGGAGAATGATCTGTTTGAAATTTCAATCTCAAACCAATCAAAGAAGACATGGAAACCATTTGAGAACAGCCCTTTTCATCAGTTGATCCACACAGCGCCTGAGTAAAATGAATTATGAAAGAGAAAATACAATACAAAGCCCAGATTCCTGTGGGACTGCAGTAAGAAAAGTATCAATAAAACAAGATGTGTTCGATACAAGAGCTTCTACTTTTACTTTCAGCACTATCTTGGACATTACCAACAATGGTTGGTGAAATGTGTGATTACCTAAGAGCATACTTCTTCACGCTGACCCTCAAAGGTGTACTGATTGTCCTTTTGTTGGCAGGGAGCAGGAGCAGGACTGCAGTCCCAGTAATTGCCAGCTAACAGAGCGTGGAGAGGACATTGTCTCTCATATCGCAGAGCGTCTGGGGCAGAGGGTTCCCTTTTTGTGCAAACACAGCCAGGGCAACTGACAGTAGGCAGTATTTGAAACAAAGAGCCTTGACGGGACCTTCAAATTAAGTGATGAACAGTGTGAGAGACGAGATAAAGTTGAGGAGAGAGGGGGGATGTACAGTGAGGAAAATAAGTATTTGAACACCCTGCTATTTTGCAGGTTCTCCCACTTGGAAATCATGGAGGGGTCTGAAATTGTCATCGTAGGTGCATGTCCACTGTGAGAGACATAATCTAAAAACAAAAATCCAGAAATCACAATGTATGATTTTTTAACTATTTATTTGTATGATACAGCTGCAAATAAGTATTTGAACACCTGAGAAAATCAATGTTAATATTTGGTACAATAGCCTTTGTTTGCAATTACAGAGGTCAAACGTTTCCTGTAGTTTTTCACCAGGTTTGCACACACTGCAGGAGGGAGTTTGGCCCACTCCTCCACACAGATCTTCTCTAGATCAGTCAAGTTTCTGGGCTGTCGCTGAGAAACACGGAGTTTGAGCTCCCTCCAAAGATTCTCTATTGGGTTTAGGTCTGGAGACTGGCTAGGCCACGCCAGAACCTTGATATGCTTCTTACAGAGCCACTCCTTGGTTATCCTGGCTGTGTGCTTCGGGTCATTGTCATGTTGGAAGACCCAGCCTCGACCCATCTTCAATGCTCTAACTGAGGGAAGGAGGTTGTTCCCCAAAATCTCGCAATACATGTCCTGGTCATCCTCTCCTTAATACAGTGCAGTCGCCCTGTCCCATGTGCAGAAAAACACCCCCAAAGCATGATGCTACCACCCCCATGCTTCACAGTAGGGATGGTGTTCTTGGGATGGTACTCATCATTCTTCTTCCTCCAAACACGGTTAGTGGAATTATGACCAAAAAGTTCTGTTTTGGTCTCATCTGACCACATGACTTTCTTCCATGACTCCTCTGGATCATCCAAATGGTCATTGGCAAACTTAAGACGGGCCTTGACATGTGCTGGTTTAAGCAGGGGAACCTTCCGTGCCATGCATGATTTCAAACCATGACGTCTTAGTGTATTACCAACAGTAACCTTGGAAACGGTGGTCCCAGCTCTTTTCAGGTCATTGACCAGCTCCTCCCGTGTAGTCCTGGGCTGATTTCTCACCTTTCTTAGGATCATTGAGACCCCACGAGGTGAGATCTTGCATGGAGCCCCAGTCCGAGGGAGATTGACAGTCATGTTTAGCTTCTTCCATTTTCTAATGATTGCTCCAACAGTGGACCTTTTTTCACCAAGCTGCTTGGCAATTTCCCCGTAGCCCTTTCCAGCCTTGTGGAGGTGTACAATTTTGTCTCTAGTGTCTTTGGACAGCTCTTTGGTCTTGGCCATGTTAGTAGTTGGATTCTTACTGATTGTATGGGGTGGATAGGTGTCTTTATGCAGCTAAAGACCTCAAACAGGTACATCTAATTTAGGATAATAAATGGAGTGGAGGTGGACATTTTAAAGGCAGACTAACAGGTATTTGAGGGTCAGAATTCTAGCTGATAGACAGGTGTTGAAATACTTATTTGCAGCTGTATCATACAAATAAATAGTTTAAAAATCATACATTGTGATTTCTGGATTTTTGTTTTTAGATTATGTTTCTCACAGTGGACATGCACCTACGATGACAATTTTAGACCCCTCCATGATTTCCAAGTGGGAGAACTTGCAAAATAGCAGGGTGTTCAAATACTTATTTTCCTCACTGTAAATCTGGAAAAGACAAGCAGGGAAGGACAGAGAAAGAGCAAGGAAGGAAAGGGTGATAGCAAAGGGGGGAAACTTTTTAATTTGAGTTAACAATAGTAATGATCACTAGAGGGAGAGTCGGAGCAGATAGCAAAAGCACTGGGGTAATACATAAAACAATTCTCTGAGGTGATAACAACAATGAGCAAAGAAACCAAATCCAAACCAAACAAATTAAAACTCCTCTTAATAGTCTGCAATCTTTAATGGCACAGTCTTGTTTTGGCAGTTTTTAGTTTAGATTCGGTCCACTGAGGTTGCCTCTTTCTTCTGATTAATATCTAACTCCATGAAACTGGTCTCAGTGATTCAGTTCTATTTGTTTATTTACCCTACCAACTCATGGAGGTGAATTTCCTGCTGGATTCAACGCATCAATACCTGGTGTACAGCAGCTTCGTAACTCAGCCATGCTCACCAAACTAAAAATAACCCCCCCCCATTCTTTCCACTCAGAAGGACCTTCATTTACAAACATTAGCACAAATGGGAAAGCTGATTACATGGACTAGCGAGGGCAAATTTAAATGGATAGTGGCATGGGATAACCACAGGCCAATGTTGAATGCAAATATAGAAACATGAGGGGAAATCAAATCCAGGCAACTTAAAGAGATTAGTGGATGTTGTTTGTGGTGGTGACACAAAGGTGACCGCTAAAAGCACAAAAAAATGTAACTTTTGCTAATGTGTCAGTGTACCCGCTGAAGCTCCAATCTATAACGCTTAAATGTCCCTTCAATTGGGTTCAAACACATTGATCTCAGTAATGGAGTCTGTTGGAGTGATGATTTGAGGGCCTACAGTACACTAACACTCCGACTAGAGTCCTCTGACATATAAAGCTTGAATCACTCTTTTCAACTATGCATGTCACATTTCTATGACAAACTCATCATTACCTAATTATTCATTTTACATCTAGTAATTAATAACAAGGTACAGAATTGCAGGGATGGTCAGTGACAGAGCAGTTTCTCTGCAACCACAGCAGAAAAAGTGATGAAATGACTGTATTGACATTGGTTTTTAGGGAACTTCTTTAGAGCAGAAATGATGAAGGCCTTCTTTTCAACTTATATAATTCACACAGAATTCATGTGAAACCACTCCTGAATCTTGACCTCAACAATAGAAAGGTTAAATAATATTTCCACTCTGGTTTTACAAAGAGTTGTAGACCGAACTACATGGTAACGTTCATTTTCCACTAAAGTGAGCACATTCTCCCTCTCCTCTTTTACGGTGGGCCAGATTGTCTTGCAGTACCTACACAGGCCTTGACCTTTTCAGCCAGGCAAATGGAGATCTGAGTGGACCAGCCGGGGGTTTAGCTACTGTACAACATCAACTGCCAGTTCTGATAATGCTCACAATGTAGGCAAGCACTGTGTGTACTGCCGCAAAGACACAAATAATCTGTGCTGCTTTGGTGTTGGACGGTAACACAGCAGCAGAAACCAGAAACCAGAAACCAGAAGAAGGCATGTGACGCTGTGAAACAAAGAGACACTGAACTGGGCCTGCCAGGAAGCTGATATGGATACAGATATCACAGTCAAATGTCTTCTTTCTGCCCTTGCCAAAGGCAGTGAACCTTGGGAGAGGGGTCATGGGGAACTGTTAAAAGAAAGCCGTTTCTAAATGACACTGATACCTGTTCTTCTTTTTCCATCTGAATAACTACAACATCCTAATCGGTTGCTTCAAGTGAGTGCTAGAGGGGCGCCCTGGTAGCTCACCTGGTTAAGCATGCGCCCCATGTACAAAGGCTTGGTCCTCACTGCAGCGGTCCAGGTTCGAGTCTGACCGTTGCACTTTGCTGCATGTCATCCGCCCTCTTTCTACCACCTTTTCTGTCTTCATCTGTCCTATCAAATAAAAGGCCAAAAAGCCCAAAAAATAATCTTAAAAAAAAAAAATAAAGAAAAAAAAGTCAGTGCATGACATTGTATATTAATGTGCTAATGTATATTACAGTATTTTCCTACTCTGTAGTGTGGATTGTCAATAGTTTCCTCTTGCATATTTGTGAAACTGAATGATACACAGAATTCACAGAAAATGGGTTTTTAGTGTTGGAAAAGGAGTTAAATGGATCATAGGATTATATGCAAACTGAACGTAAGCAATTAAGTCTTGCACTGTATGAACAGACATCTGTGTGTATCACGGTCTGAAGTTTCATGTTTGTTAGGTGAATCAAGCAGATGCCATGTTAGTTCACTGGGTGTGAAAGGAAACATTATGCAACATGGTTAGCCATATGTTAGTGTTGCCTCTCCAAACATCATGGGAGGAATGTTCGGCTGCAGAAAGTATACTGCTTTGTGCTTTTTGGACATTGTGTTAAATTTAAGAAGAAAGAAGAAGCTATAAACAAGCTACAGAACAAACATTTAAATTCCAATACATTAAATTCTCCCTTGGTCATTGTGTTCCACTTTGATGTTTCAATGAGCTCTGTAGCAGTGGTCCATAACATTTGGCAAATTATTAGAGAAGTGGCACAAAGGCTGTTAGTTAATCCACAAACCAAAAGTTATGTTTATTATTTTAGCAAAGCAGCTATGGGCATCAAGCTTGTAATAAATGTCTGCATTTGCAATATTTTATCAGTCTACAGTATATTGTCTCTACACTATACATTACGACTACACTGTCTACTCTAAACCACAGC
This sequence comes from Zingel zingel, assembly GCA_023566125.1. NCBI lineage: Eukaryota > Metazoa > Chordata > Actinopteri > Perciformes > Percidae > Zingel > Zingel zingel. Next base: position 11,585,021 of record CM042336.1, on the reverse strand, counting down.
CGATACAGTAAAAACAAGCGGTGTTATTCAGACTGGGGACACCGTAGCACAGATATGATGCCAACCCAACCTACCTGTGGGTATCAAATATTCAGTGTTTGGTCAGGGATTATGGGCTTTGAATGTGCTGCTCTCATTGGACAGGTGGAACATGACCTGCTAATAGCCATCAGGAAACCAAAGAGAGGGAAACAAAGACGGGTTCTCGCGTCATTGGGCAGACCCCCACACGTGCACCCAAGTGCATGCTGAAAAGTCACAGAGTGCATTTTTGACAGCATTGTCTCGTAGCCATGGATTGGATGAGTACCTCCACATCTTAACTCACAAAGAACAGACTTATTTCCTTGCAGCATTACATTTGATGTTCTTTGATTTAGTTTCTTTGGCACAAGATAAGACCCTTCTTTCAACTTATAATTACTGTTTAACTACAGAAGCCTAAAACGTTCTTAATAATTGAAAATAAATATTCCACAAATGATCCTAAGCAGTAGGTGAAACGGTTTATTTTGGAAGTTATTTCTCAGACTGATACTATTCCTGGTCAAGGACTACATTGTCTCAAATGAGCTTTAACTCAAGCCACCGTTTCTACAGACAGAAAGGAAGCATTTGAGGAAAATCCCATTGGGGGTGAACTGGACTGTTTTGGAAGTAGACCCTGGGCTGACCCAGGACAAGCTGGGAAAAGAATATCTCTAAAGGCCCTGACACACCAACCAGACGGGCCGACCGTCGGCAGAAAAGGCAGTCGGACTGATCAGTCGGGTCCCCGAGGTCCAAAAAGTGCCTCAGAACACACCGAAGAGACGCCGACTTGAGCATATGTGCGCGAGACATAATACTGTTAATAATAATAATTGGACGAACGCGTCACGTGGTTCTTTTTTCTCCGGAAATTCACAGCTAGACTGTCATGGTGGCTTGTTCAGAATACGAGCTCATATTGTACTAAAATAGTTCAGTTTCTGAAAACATTTTAAGCGAGAAATAGGCCATGCAGTTTCTGAATCTGTCTTCATTTCAGATTGACAAAGGTCAGTTTAAAAGATTTTCGTCAGATTTTGAGAGGCTCATCCGCTCGCCATTTCCGGGTGAGTCCCAACTGCCCTGTCCTGAACATGTTGTGTCGGCCCAAATGAAGGCTGACGGCTCCTCGGACGGACGACGGCACGGGACACACCGAACAGACTCGAGTCACCAACCTCGCCAGGTGGTCCGACGGCCGATTATCGGGCTGGTGTGTCTTCTCTCTCAGATGAACTATGAGTGCTAAAGAAAAGCTTGTAATAAATAAATTCCGGATGAAAGAATGAAGGCGTCTTTCTGCTTGCCCTGTTGCTTGAGAGGGAAGAAAGAAATGCTTGTTTGGCATTTACTGCAGCTCTGTGCACCCAATATTATCATTTAAAAGTTCAGAGGCATTACAGTTGTTCTGCATTGTTCCATTGCGAAAAACACGGCCAAGGAAATATTCATTACAACGGAGGAGAAAAATACTGCATTGACAAGCTGAATCCATCTTAAAATCAATACAAGCAGGTTAAAATGCTCAAAAGCTCATCAAGGCTTTAACAGCAAAAAAGAAAGGTCCAAGCAACCAGGCAAACTTTTACCAGTCTTGTTTTAAAAAGTGAGTGCTGGGATGGAGAGGGTATGCACTGTGATGTCTGTCCTGATGATAAAAAAAAGCATGCATTACAGAAGCTGAGATGCCCGACAGCCAAACACTTAGGGAAGAAGCAATCAGTGAAGATGTTGGTGAAAGATTCCACAAAGTATCACTCTGACCCATAGCAAATGATGCACTACAATGCAATTCAGTTGCATAGAGTTGTAAAATACATGTTAAAACCATCTCACTGCACAACCAAGGGTATTGACTACATAATGAGTAGACATTGAAAACATGTCACTTAGAAGTGAGCAGCATAAATCACCCAGATTTAGGATGTTGAAATGATCCTGATGGATACTCTGGTGGACTGTCACACAGGCTGGGTTTAAAAATGTTGGAATTTTCCCCTGGTGTGAGCAACAAACAATTCCCTACTTTTCCAATGTATTAAATATGTGCTGACACTGCTGCTTGGATTTATAACAGAAGAATGTGCATCTGTGATTTATGTCCCCTCTTTCTATCCCTACAGCTAGAAAATTCAAGGCCTACTAGGCAGTATTGGTGGCATGAATACAAATGGTGGCCTACTGTACTGTCTCCACTGTATCTCTAGAACAGTTACTGTACACAACAATCAATTATATCCTGTGCTCACTGAAGCTATCAAATAAATTGTCTTCGGATTATAACTTCACATCAGTGCTAGAAATATTACTGTGTACACAAGGATAATGTGGTCAAAAGTGGTCATTTTCCATACTTCTTGTCCATAAATCTATTTTGAGGAAAGGCCTGTGCGGACAGAACTCATTCATATTATAAATGTGATGTACAGCTCAATCTACCCTCTACCATGTGTTTTTGCTGGCCTTGATCAATAAAGCAATGACTGTGAGGCTGTTCTAAGACAATGACTATCTCAATTAAAATGCCATGGTCTGCTAACTGACTCCATCCATCATTCTGTTCCCCTGGTCACCCAAATATGGGAGAGCCATCCTTGCTGTGGTCAAACTCCATTTATATTCATTTGCAGCACAGGCTGTGTACGATAAGTTAATATAGTGTGTTTATAGAGAAATGGATCCACTCAAGGGGAAATTGTCTAATGAATGACTAAGATAATAGGTTTTGGAAATGAATATGTAATAATGATATTATTTTGGTTACAGTTGTACAATTTGTCCCAAAGATAGATTTTACCAAGGTTTTATGCACCAACATTATTATTATTTTTTTTTTTTATATGTTGAGAGGCTGGTCTAACCAACATGTCTTTTGCAAACATCCTCTCATGGTTTCCAAAGATCAAAAAAAGGATACAGTTTAGCCGGTTTAATTTTTTTTCTGTCCTGAGGCTAATAAATAGCTCAGACAATGTCGTCAATAAAAAAAAGACTTGTTTCTCTAACTCAGCACTCGCACAGTAATTGGGCTTTGTCCACAGGGAAATATGTCCAGCCATATATTAACATGATCAATATTAAAACCTCTGGGGCTTAAGCCATTTTTTCCAAATATTTGGGTCGCCTGGGCTTCTTGTGTAATAATGCTTTTATAGACCTCTACCCAGTAACGCACAATCAAGTGATAGACATTTGTTCCAGGACAACCTGAGCTATCAGGATATGCATGCTGCAGGGACGTCACAATGAATTTATAAATGATGACTATAAATTGACTAGAACGACAAAAGAATAAACTAAACGGAAATTGAATCACATAGAAATGTTTTGAAATTACAAAAACTAAAATAGGAACAAGACTTTTTACTTTTGAAAAGTGTTCAACCGAGTCTTAGCAGTAAGGGCAAACTATAACTAATATAAATAAACTATTTCAAACCTAATGAAACTGAAGGAATTATTATTATTATGGCAAATTAATTGCCTTTTTGAGGGGCTTAACATACTCAAAAACACACCAAAATTGGCCGTCGCATCAAGCCTGGTGAAAATATACATATTTTAAGGGATTCGGGAATAGGCGCACAAAAATGACTCGCTAGCGCCCCCTAAAAAGTTACAAAAATTTAGCCCCTGCAGTATGTTTAATGTACACTCACAAAACTTGGTAGACATATGTATCATGTCACGATGTACAAAAAAGCTCATTGGTGCCATACCCTAAACCCAACAGGAAGTCCACCATTCTTAATTGAAAGTTCAAAATTAGCGCGATTTTGGCCATTTCCACGTCGTACTTTAACGAACTCCTCCTAGAGATTTCATCCAATCAACTTCAAATTTGGTCCGTACCATCTTAAGACGTTAAAGATGAAAAGTTATTAAAAGAAAAACTTATCGTCATAGGGCATGGCCGTGGGGGAGCGGCCATTTTGTGCATTTCGCCATCGAAACAGGAAGTGGGTGTAACTTGAATGTATGTTGTCCAATTGGCTCAAAACTTTTCAGGATTCATAAGAGTCTAACCCTGATGACATCTACAGTCCGATATTGGCTCAAAGTCATAGCGCCCCCTAGTGGCAACAGGAAGTAGGTCTAAAAGTCAAGGTGCTATACTTTAACGAACTCCTAGAGATTTCATCCGATGGACTTCAAATTTGTCTGTACCATCTCAACACCTTAAAGATGAAAAGTTATTTAAAAAAAAAAAAAAAACTTTTCGTAAAACGTTGTGGGCGTGGCGGCCATTTTGACTGTTTAGCGACGAACGAGAAAGTGGCTGTAACTACAGTGTACATTGTCATATCTGCAATACACACATTCAAGGCCCTCCTGCTTATATCAGGTTAGGGTTATCTATTAGCTGTCCATTTCCCCATCAATAAGTAACATCAAATATGAAAAAACCCAATATAAAATGATGCATACTCAATGCACTCTGGGCACATGCCTTACAATATCCAATAATATCCAAATGTGCAAATGAGAATCTACAACTTATTTATTACATTTACACTGGTATATCATTATTTTGGCTAATTCTTTGCATGTTTAATATATATACACACGATACATGAATTGAGTATATGAGATATTGAATTTGACATAAAACGTATAGTTTGCTTTCATATACGACATTGTCTGCCTTAGGGGGTTAATTAAATACTAACACGGACATTAAAGACTACAAGTTTGCAAACAGTGTAGCCTACAGTGCAGCAAAAAAGCAATGCCACATTTTTATTAACCAAACATATGAGGACACTAAAGCAAATTACTACCCAATATGTTTTCATAATGTTATCACCAAGTGGGAATTGCAATGTGACCTAAATGACCTGCTGGTATCTATGGAAACCAACAGCCTACTCCTTTGGGCAGATACAGTAGATGGAATTCTCTATATTTATTGGTATGATTGGATATCTGCAGCCACCAACACCTTTAATAGGGCAGACCCTTGATGGAGAGACTCCTCTATAGCTGCCTCCCATCCTCCCCATTTTGTTCTCTTTGTCTCTAAGGTCAAGGAGAAGGTAGAAAGTAGGCCACGGCTGTATGGAAATATGCTCTACTGTCTGTGAAAAGTCCACCTTTTTTTTTTTTAATGAATGCATTTTTTTTTTTGCAATGCAACAATTAAGAAGGGATGACTGCTAGAAAAAAATATTGCAAGTCTCACATGTTCAGAAGCATGTTGGAATTCATTAGCAGGTTCACATAGCACCTCTCTGGGGCTTAACACCATGTCACCCATGCAGTGTGATAATCAACAACGTACTCAACAGCGAAGCTTAGTTGATGCAAGAATTAAACAAGAAGTAATAAAGGATAAGCAATGGCAACAGTTATTTACAGTAATGAAAATAATGTAAATAAACCTTAGCACCAGTTTGATGCACCAATATGTGTCAGATATCAGTGTATGCTACTGCTGCTAACCTTTATCCTATACTGAACTTTTCATTTAGTAATCTGCTGCTGATCCACTACAATCTGAGATTTAATCTTGTTAATACTATTGATTGTTTCTTATTAGAAAAGCTCTTGGTGAGTGCGCGCAGAACCAAAAGGGAAACCAAAATCTCTACGCTTTGCAGCATGATACAGGTACAGAAATACCAATGAATAATGAGTACAAAGTATGCAACAACTTTTGCTTCTGCGGATGATTGAAGAATGCAGCATTAGCATACTGCTCCACATCACTGTTGTGGTTTTTACTATATATTTTCAACTAAGATCAGAAATCTACGATGGTCAAAATTATTATGGTGCTAGAAGCACGATGACTGCAAAACTGAGCTTACAGACCCAATGAGTTTGTCAAATGCTAAAATACATTACATATGTCCTTACACACTTACACATGCACACACTCTTACACAAATTATGAGTAGGTAATGAATTCAAGCCCACTCCTCACAATGCTCTAGCCGGGTTTGCAGGCATTAATGTACACGCAACCTAAATACTGTGAGGCATTGATATTGTGAAAGTGCATGTCCTAACACATCTCCATGTGTCAAACGTTTTGTAATGAACTAACTGGATTTAAAACGTCAATCAAGCGGAGAAGTTTGACCAAACTGCCAAGAAGATAATGCAAAAATCTAAAAAGATTTAGAGAATCACTGCGAATGGAAACGTGGGACAAATCCGCCTCTCAAAGTCCACCAGGAGCCTTACCAGTGTTGAGCGTGCCCGTGACAAGTCTGTACAGGTACTGTGCGAACTTGAAGATCTCCCGCTTGCACCTTTTCCTGCAGCTCATCTTTGCTCCTGGCAGGGGTGGGGGGGAGGAGTACGTGGAAAGGTCAGCACAAAAGTAGGATTCTGGCTTCACAGTGAAAAAAACAAAAAACAATCCAAGGAAGACTTCTACTTTGACAAAGTCCTGCAGGAAGTGTCCTCTTCACTCCTCCACTCCCTTGGATGTGTCAGCGCGGCCCTTGTGTCTGCGTGTGGTGGGAGAGATGATCATGAGGGAGTGGAGAGCAGTGAGGGGGGCTCGTCTTGCATGTGTGTGTGGCTGTGTGTGTATATGTGTCCGGGCCCCTCTGATGCACGGCTCCGCGTTTTTTTTGTCAGGTCATTAGTATTTGCTTGCCGGCGGTTTACCTGCTGCTCTCTGGTGAAGGTGGGGGGCTTGTCTCAGTCTCTTTCTTCCTCCAACACTCACTCCTTCTCTTCTCTCAGACTTTTCCTGCAACTCCTCTGAGAAAACACGCTGCTCTTTTTTCTGTGTTACTAGAGGATACTATTGGCTTCACAATACAGTGGTTATCCAATGAGTCTCTCTGTATTTGTCTCTCTCAGACACATAAACAAACACACACTCCTACACTTGATCTCGTAGTGTGCCTGCTGCTCGTTCTACTCAGCACCATCTGTGGATGTTTTACACTCACTGACGGTTGCCATGGGAGGTGTGGCCTGATTGGCTCGAAAGGACTAGTAGTGGGAGGAGGAGAAGAAGAGGAGAGAGAGAGAGAGAGAGATAAAGCACACAAGCAGGAGGAGGAGGAAGAGAGAAATAAGCAGAATTAAGGGGAAAGTGTCCACCAATAAATTAGCAATGACAGTACATTATGGGCCTGCCGCATCATGTGTAGGTTAAAACAATGAGTGACAGTAATGAACGATGTTAATGGTGCATCATGGGCGCTTGAGAGGAAAGTGTTTGAGGGAGTGACATATACTGTAAAAATAAAAAGTCAAGACAAAGAAGAAGGGTCGAAAACTGTGGAGCCCAGGTTGGTGAGATTTCCTACAAACAAATGGCATGGTCAGTACTAATAATGACTGACAGGCTACGGCCAGCGTCTGTGATGACATTAGGACCAACCAAGAGCAGCGTCTTCTCCACTTATTAGCCCACACTCAATTGCACTCATCTGTCAATGCCAAGCTCTCCCATCTGAAACGCTCGTCATTATCGCATACCTTAAACTGGCTCCACTCTACTACTACTGCAGTGAATGTGCTTAAAAAAAAAACCTGGTTTGTTCACATTTTCTCATATTGCACGTCCATCAGGCTGACAGGCGTGGGTATAAAATCAGATTGGGCTTAAATGTGCTCTGAAACTGAGTTGAAGGCAGGTCTAGTTCGGTGAATTCTGCTCTGTGCAGAGTCTTTGCAGACTCTGACCTTGGAGTTCTTGTAGGCATGTTATTCCAGCACAGGCAGGAATAAAAAGTGTGCCTTGAAAGAAATAAAGATTTCAAGGACTTGAAGTATTGTGTAAAACTTCTTACTGGGTCAGAGCAGCACAGATAACTAGTACAGTGTCTCAATAAGGTGAATAATTTACGAGGTACCTGTGGGGTGTAGCAGTGCCTTTTCAGAGATGACTTGCTTCCATAGACTTTGGCAGGGGACATGACTGACACATTTAAATAGACAATGACTTTTAAAGTTGTTTTGCAGTTGTTCACATACGAAGAGTTGCTTTTTAATTGACCATTGGCAAAAGCAGGATTTTCACTTGTAGCCGCCGACTGTTGATTTATCTGACTAAAATGACAACTGTCACTAGCATATTTTATCAGGGCTAGCTAACTAATTATATATAGCTTCATGAGCTGGTTGAAAACTGTGTCAAGCTGATCATATATTTTATTATGTTTTAACAACTGTATACTACTATCCCTTTATGTATGTGATATTATTTCTATCTTTGTAGTATGGTCTGGCTCAGGTTAAACTCTGTGTGTGTTCTAAACATGAACACACACAATGAATGCCACAGAACTTTCTTTTATTATGCAGTTTGACAGTCAGTTATAACGGAAAAAGAACATAAATAAACTACTTTAACGTAGATTTTCTTTAGGGCTTTATTACGTGGTGTCGGATCGGTGCATGAACTCCAGTACTTCCCGATACCAGCGTTTTAGGCCGTAACGGAGCCGATACCGATACTGGTATCGGAACATCTCTAACTTAATTGTAAGATGTGTGCAACTCCATCACCTGTCATCTAGCCCCTGGTTTCCATTTCTATCCATGTTTCCAATAAACGAACACGCTGCTGAAGTTATTTCCATACAGCTGCGTGGGAGTAGCTACATTATATTACAGAATATTTTCAGGTCACCCAAGTGTCCATGACAAACTAACTTCAATGACGTTTGCCACCTCACTATTTCTGAGGTGAACAGTCTGCTGCTCACATGAGTGATTGGCAAACAAACCCTGGCCGTACACTGTAACATCATTCAGGTGAACTGTACAGCATTTCACTAAAAGACATATTTTACAAGTCTACACTCTCAAGGCCTCCCCACCCCCATGTTGAGTGTGACGTGTGATGTGTGGAACAAATCACCTCATTCCAAGTCCATATACAGTCAGGAAAATCTCTCAACGTGAGTCATGTTTACCTTAATGAGTAGTATGGTCAAGGCAAAACAAAAAGTGCTATGGAGGCACGGGTCAACACAAACACTTGAAGGATGTGTGGGTAAGGTTAAAGACAACAAAACCTGTGCAAATGATATCTACAGAACAAAGAGGGTTTATACTTTCAGAAGGTCTGTGTAAAGGCACAAATTCCAACTCCAAAATTTATGAAATGTTTTAATATTTTGTGTCAATTAAGAATTAATACTTGTAATGTCTATAAAATATGATTCTCCAGTCAAACAGACTCTGAACAAAAACAGAGCAATATAAAGTGTAGCTACTAAAGCATAAAAGTATTATGTAAGTAATTGAAGCCTTGACACAGAATGATTTGGCAAGACACTCCTTGAACTGACCAGACATGTGTTCCTGCAGAGAGGAAGCTAAAATAGAAGTATTGCACCATATAATATTAAAAATATAGATTTGGCCTTACAACCTCTCTGAAGCCTACACTGTTATCTAGAATATAAATTCCCAAATAAACTTTTCTTTCTTTCCAGACATTGATGAAACATGAGCGTTTTCATGTCACACCCTGCAGCAGTTACAGGCGAGACATGAAATAGGCTCCACTCAGGGAGAAGTTGACAGATATATTGATCCATCTAGAAAACAGTAACTGCAGGTGCCCGGGGGTGAGAGCCATTATTACCACGAGAGCTTCCCCCCCCCCCCTTCCTGTGTGAAAGCATCTTGATTGACTGTAAAACTGCACAGAGCAGCTTGTCATCAAACATGGGGGCACAATTTACTACCATAGATTTGCTCTGCAAAATGTATGCATGCTTAACAGCAGTTAAGTGTCTGCCATTAAATAAACAAACCGCAAGATGGAAATCAGAAATTTACACAAACGCTAGCTCTACTGTGACACAAAGCCCATCTGTAGAGACAAACCTTTGACTTTAAAATGAAAGTGTGTAATACATCTTTATCAGGGCAGGTCAGAATCTGGGAGCTCCAGGGAACTTGGCCACTAAATTGAACTTTAAGAGCTGAGCCCACAATCTATAAAGCACCCGTCTGCAGCGGAGTGTGCTTCACTGGGTTGGATAAGTAGTGCTCCACCTACTCGCCTTAACCTGCTTGACAATATCCAGAAGAATGTTCTAAAAGTTGTTGGAGTGGAGCAGGACACTGTCTGTTGTCAACTGGCCATCCACAGCCTTGCTCACACACATCAGATTCCAAAGTATAATTCTAAATGAGTCAAATGTGCAGATTTTGGGGGGTTTCTTGTCCCTAATGAAGGGTCGTGCACCTAAAGAACTGGACTGCATGGCAGGCATTAAGTGGATGTAAGGCAAATGTTTTATTCACTCTCATTGATCAACCACTACAATTTAGTTCTGAATTATTAAATGTGTTTTATTTTAGGGAGATTGATTCTATTTAATATTTATTAGTTTTCCATCAAATAACAATTCTGCTATTTGCACCATGGGAGTAGCAGATATGAAAAATGAATGGAGACGATTAAACTGTTATTTCCATCAAATACACAACACAAGAAAACTCATTAACAGCACAGCTACAAAAGTCTTCCTTGTCAAACCCTGCAGGCACAGTATCTGCAGGCTCATTAGACAAGCACTAAGCGGAATGTCCTCCAGTAGCTGAACATATCGCTGAACGCCAGCATGCACAGAGATGAGCAGTATTCGGTACCAACAGCCAGCTTGGCTGAGTTTTAGAAAACAAGGCAAATGTAAATGCGCCATTAGCACAGTACAGGAACAGAAGTCAAGGTATGACTGGATACACGCCATAAAGCTGATGTTATGTTTTTCTAACTCTCTACACACTTGGAGGAGATTACAAGTGATCTTGCGAGCTGAGATCTAGTGAATGTGAAGTTTCTTCTGTTTTTATGTTGTTGGTATCTAAACGTGAGTGGAGACCTTCTCAACACTTACTTTGCTAAAGAACTAAACATAATTTCCATATGTTAATATGCTACAGTATAATATCATGTGAAAGTGTGAAACATAACTAGGCTTCAAACTAACAATAATTTTCCATTATAGATTAATCTGCTAATTATTTTCACGATTAATCAATTAATTTATTTGGTCAATCTTTTTTTTTTTTTAAAAGCCCATCACAAATTCCCTAGATCTTCAGATGTCTCGTTTTGTCCAACCAACTGTCAAAACCCCTATTCTATGGGCGCCCGGGTAGCTCAGTTGGTAGAGCGGACGCCCATATAGAGAGGTTTACTCCTCGACCTCTCCGACCTGTCATTCCCCCCTCTCTCTCCCCTTTCATGTCTTCTGCTGTCCTATCAAAATAAAGGCTGAAAATGCCCACACAAAAAAAAAAAAAAAAATTCTAGAACATTTATGAAGCTGAAATCAAAACCCTGACTATTTGTTTCAGTGCCAATTAAAAATATACTCACAATGGCGAAGTTCACCTTTGTCAAATATTTGACTGCAATCTAGAGGAAAAACAGTTAAGCTTGCATTCCTAATAAAAGCGAAACACTGTGATATTCACAAAAGCCGATGTGCAAATGAGCATTGGTCCAACAAGCAAGCACCGCCGTTTCCTTCAAGGAAAACAGCCAATAAAAAAAGCTCCTCAACATGAGTCACCACGCTACAATGCTAGGACTGCAGTATCAGTTTTGTTTACTGTTCTATGAAGGAATAAATCCTCAGAGACATTCCTACTGCAGTTGATTCCATGACTGGGAAAAAACAACTGGAAACCGTAAATATACTGTAGAGTGGGGTGATGCATTCAATTTCAGAGACAAGAGTTAAGTCTGGGCTCTCGGCCCAGAATTGCGTACTGAATACAATTTCATGAGCCTCAAAGATGGTAAGGTGGTAACATGATGCATCATTGCCAAACTTGCACAATGACAGTAAATGGGACATTCTCACAGCAGAGAGGCAGACAGTCATAGAACAAAATAATAAAATTAATCTGGGAAAATGTACAGAATGTGTTTACGCAGTGATTTCTGAATCCATATTGCTTAAACAGTGGGAGAAGTAAAAAAAATAAAAATAAAAAATAAATGAGTAAGCTGTGGGGTTTCTCATTTATGTCTGGCTCATAGTTTCTGTCAAGGTATACCCAATAAAATCAGGGGATGAGTGCAGTGCATCTCTCTTTTCTCTACATATGGTTTAGAATGTTGCTAAAAGGCATGATACCACTGCCAAAGTCTTAAACAGGCTCACAAGTCATCTAAAGAATTGTTTGTTTCTTAATGTCAGAAATCTAATAGTAAAGGTTTTCTAGACCAACTGGCTTTAAACAGTAGGTCTGGATTGTGCAACCAAAAGAGAACAAAGAGACGAGCCCTGCCTCAGGAGATGCATGATGCTCTAAAGCTATCAAGCCAAATGGCTGCTATAGCAACCTCTATGGAGAGATAATGCACACAGATGCTGTCATTAGGAAAAAGGTTGATTGATTTTGCTAAGCTGTCATTAGGAAAAAGGTTACCTGATTTGTTAAGAGCATATTAAGAAGAAAAACAACATCAATTACAATGTCTGAGGAGATCTTTGACCCTAGTGATGATAAAGAGCTTCATCAAATGCAAGATTAACGCTGCATCTTCCTTTGCAGATCAAGTTAGCTTTCTTGGAATTAAAGTGAAGGCTGGACTCGAATCAAAGCAAAGGATTCTTGTTTAGGCCTGTCTGGGCTTCAAACAATATAAGTACCAACAACCAATCAATGATCAGTGATGGATAACCGTTTCTCCGTGCTGACCAAGACTAACTCAGCAGAAAGAGAAAAGCTTGTGCTTTGCCTAAAGAAGTATTACCATGTTCATGTATTTTTAATTAATTTAATCACACTTCTTTAGATGTACAAGAGAAAAAGAAAACAGAGCTGTAGGTAGGTTTTTACTAAATCAAGGCAGAAGACCTCTTTTTGATGCTGCCTTTCTTTAAATAAGAAGTAGTGAAAGAATGCCCATGATATGATATAGAGCTAATATTATGTATGACAAAAAAACAGCTAATATTTAAGGATCTGAGACCAGCAGATGTTCGTCAATTTGGGTTTTAATAAAGTTGTTGATTAACGTTCTATCTAATAATCGTTTCAATTGTAGATACTCAATTGTTTAATACATGTAATACATTAAATTTAATACAAACGCAGAATATACATAAATAAATACTTGAAAAATGAAAGATGGCATCAACTCTAAAAAGGAGCCTGAGTCAATAGTGCAGAGGAAACGTACATATAAACTAGGCCAATATTAATATTGACCATTAATCATTAAAGGATTAATGGAGTGCTGGGAGGAGGAAAAAACAAAATCAAAGAAAAAGCCACTCTTTTAATTTGCTAACTAATATTACAAATTAATAATAAACTACTTAACATGTACAGATATTTTAGTGATGATACTATATTGTGGAATTTGGAATTGCAATCGTATATGTATAGTACAGTGCATGAAGCATATATGAAAGCGGAACTCTATGTTCCACACATGTTACCTTCAAACACTGATAACCCAATGAAATGTGTCCTAAAGTGATAAAAGAGTTCATCAGTGTTATTTGAAGGAAACGCTGGTGCTAAGATCCATTTTGAGCCAAGAAAAAACATTTAGTGCTTTTCTGAATCATAACATTAGCAGTAGCTGTGACAATGCAAGGTGTCAGTGCAGATAAGAGCCAGGTCGATATCTGAGGACAGTAATGAATTGCTTATGACATCAGTGTACTAATGTTAGCACAACTGTTCCCTTAGGGCACTGCTGAAAAGCATATGGGAAGCCTCCTCACATTCAAATCCATTTTCCTGCTCTGTATGCACTTTACGGACCACTCAGATAGTCTGGCAGAATACTCTGCGTTGCAACAGTATAATGGATCGTCATACTGAACATATGGCAGGTCTGAAATTGCGCTCTGTCTAAATGATTATCAGGATGCCCACTGCAGTCACTCTTCATTGGCATTCATTACCATTCTTCAGAATCAGACATTTTGAAAAGGTCATTACGGAAAACTGATATAAACCCCTTTATTATAAATCTGCTGATGCGATACTTGTAACAGCACAAACCTGAAATGCAATCTCACTTTCCTCCCGGTGAGAACACAGCATTGTATATCTCTGTCATTACTCCTCGGATGCACAGGCAACGTTTTATCTACACTCCGGTATCTTGCTGGGGCTATTTGTGGAGATGAAGGTTCTCGAACAAGACAGTGATAAGGCTGACTCGCTTTGTAATTCCATTCACTTAAACTGAGAAGGGGCCTCTATAGGCAAACTATTTGTTTTCTGATAAACTTCAGCACCTAACAGAATAAGCTTGGCTCAGATCCACTTCAAAGATGAATGCTTTACTTCTTCCCACTTGTATTTCAATTGCAGGCTCTGAAATGGTTAAATTAACTCTCAGCTCTTTTTTAAGGGCCATTAGGTCTTGTATGAATGCCTGCTGACAAAAGCTGCTTCCACTCAAGCCTCAACTCAATTCTGGTTGTTGAGATCTGATATCTTTCTGTTATGCACAATATGATTTCGGTCAGTGTAGCCAATGTCTAATACAGATCTATAAAGGTTACATGCCCAAAATCAAACTACAAATGCTTCTTTTGTTAAATCCCTGAGATGTCTGAACTGATGCCCAAGGCTCTTAGGTTTGCAGTGACAATGCAGCAACATTCACTTGTGGTCCTTTGGCCAGTTTCGCCATTTATTTTGATATGCTTTCAACACAGACCGGTTATGATGATTATGCATTTAGCTTGAAGCTAAGCTTTCTCTGAGTCCTTATGAGGTCCAACACCTCATTATCCCTCATTTAAACAATGCCCTTCATGCTCACTACTGCCAACAGTGTGTATAATAGGCTGCTGGGATTCTAAGAGTCCTGGAGGGACATAAAAGTTATATGAATTCTAATGAGACTTTTTAGATTACTCATGTATCAGATTTGTGACCACAAGTAAAAGAGGATCAAATCGGATTTGAAAATGGCCCAATGTGGTGTTCTTACTTCATACAGTCATTAATACCGTGATACAGAAGGGAAAACATCTGATTTGCACCAACTTTACCTTCATTTTGACCAGAGGCAAAGCCTGGTGAGACTCAAGCAGGGTCATTGAAGCAGCTCTTCAACTCTGGCTCTGAACCAAAGACAGCTCTGCCAAATCTGTTAGCAGAGCAGGTAACCTGTCTACATAATAATGTGAGGTTAAATCATGGGCCCCCTGGAGCTTGATAATGCATGCAGGTGACCTGACTGAGAACATCACTGATGGTGATGCTAATGCTTGAAAGTGTTTCACACAATAGAGAGCAGTGTTTAGTATTGTTGAGCACTCTTTAACAGATGAGGTGTCTTGCTAGCACTTCAAAAAGTTCCAGAGAAACGCCGGTGAAATCATTGTTTTTGTGATCTACATATATTGGTGTATGTCCCAAGTCGCCAGGGCCCATTTCATCCACCAGGAACTCCACATTATAAACTTCCACATTATAAAACAATTAGTGGCAGACAAAGCTAAAGTTATTTATGGAATGCAAATTGACAGGACCGAAACAAAGTTTGTTAGAGAGCTAGAGCTCAAACAATTAGTCAATTAATCCATTAGTTGATCTTGCTAACTATTGTTTATAATCGATTAATTGTTTCAGCCATATTGTAAGATGAAATGCCAAGCATTCTCTTGTTCTAGCTTCTCAAATTTGCAGATTTGACGGGTTCTCTTTGTCATTTATGATAGTTGACTGAAAATCTATGAGTTTCAGACTGTTGTTTCGATGAACCAGTCCATTTGAATGTCACCACTGACTCAGACAGAGTGGACATTTTTCAGTATTTTCCAACAACTTTTAGACCAAAAACTTAATTAAAATAATCTGCCTCCCTAAACTGCAATCTTTATTTGTTCTTAGTTATTACAAGAAAGAAATAGAGTTTCAAGTCCCAACTGGCACTTTAGTAGCTTCCCCAGCACAGAAACAGCACTGCAGCGTAAACAGGTATTACAAATCTAATAACAGTGAAACAGGCCAGTAAACTGTCACATACACAGACATGTAATGTAATGAGTCCAGATCCAATCACACTCACATTTGAGTCAAATGTTTCAACCATCACCTTGGTTGTACAGACATTCAAACCTGTATTTTGATTTATATGAATTCAATGATAGTGCCCATAATTCAAGCTTTTTTGTGCATGTAAATTTAAATGGGAAAGTCATTCATATTTAGGCTGGTCCTACCAGACTCTGGTTCATTTGTACAGAGCGTCTGGCCACTCCCCATTGACAAGTGTTAACTTCCTTGAAGGCGGGTACTTTTTGAAGTTGAAGTTATTGGATCTGCCCAGAGCCACTCTGGATCTGCCATAACCAATCGCTAACGTTTGGTCGTGACGTATGTCATGCGCATATGCAACAAGAGGGGAGACAAACAAGGCTTATATTTACCATTAGCATTGCTAGCGTTAGCCTTAGCCAACTCCTTCACCACTAACAGAGCAAGCTGGAAAATCAAACTTTTCCCGAACACTGTGGGGAGGAGGGCCACAACATCATGGCCACCAACAAAACTCAGCAAAGATTGTTCTTGCTCGGGCTTTAACTTCTGGATATTCAGCAGCGTTGCCACAACGGACCGAATGGCTTGACTCGCATCTTTCTCTGCCACCATTACAGAACTACAATCTAGCGCACAGCCTCAACGTCATCATTCTCAGCCACTCCCAATGTTCGTTGATTGGACCGCCACAAATTTGGCTGGAGAAAACCCAAGACTATACCCCGAACCCAGACGTAGTACTGAAGGGAAATGAAAATTGAGCATAAGTACGTAGGAGGGCGGAGCCAGGCTAATTAATATTTGAGCTAACCAAGGAAATACGCAAGCAACTTTGACTGATATTTGCTTCTTCCTAATGACCCCGTTTAACCAATACATTTATTGAGTGTGCAATATTGATTCAGTTTCCTGTCGTGTTGTAAATTTAATTTGATCCCTTTTCTCCTCAAGTAAACACAAGCTTTAACAGTAAAGCAGCTGCAGAAGTCTTTAAATAAACTGTACACTACATTGGAAGGAAACAGACTTCATAACCGCAGCACAGAGGAAGGAGACTGGATCAGAATGAGAATGAGGCTTCCATATAAGACGAAGAGATAAGAGTAAAAGCTTCCTAAAGTGCTAAGACGATTAATGTCATCTTCTAATGTTACAGATCCTTGGCTGCAGATTTTGCCAATCTACCTTAGACTTTGAGGGCATTAATCTGCCTGATTATATTTCTGACACTGAAGGGTGGTAAAAACAGAAAAGAGAGAATGATAAAAGGAAATAAGACAGAAATCACAGTATACTGTATCTGAGTGAACACATCACGCTCAGAGACAGTAATGAACTCCTACTGCTCACCTCATCACTCAGTTTGATTGACTGAGGGGTCAGCATTCGTTTTCACTGAGAGCAAAAACAATAATGATCTGGAAAGCGTCAGTCCCCCATATTTCTGTTCCTCGGGCCACCCATGGCTTTAAATATGATGGCACACTAACATCATGAATCTTAACCTATATGCTGGGAGGTGACTGAATGGGGGAAATGGGGAAAGTATGGCACCAGGGAAATGTAGATGGCATTTCAATAATGTTTTTTTTTTTTTTTTTTTTACTGTAGTGTGCTGCTTGTATTGGAAATAGAGTTGGTCCAGTATTGAATGTTAAGGTAATGATTCAGAACATCAGTTTCTTTTGCTTCTTCTCTGAGAAAGACCATTTCAGTTACGACGACATATTGGCTGAATATATATCATTTTTTTCGTGTCAAATGGGACATATTTTTAAGAGCACAATTCATTTCTCTCATTTTGTAAAATACTATTTTAGTAAACAAAACTTCCATTTAGTGGACTCTTTTTTTATTTCAAGGATTAATTCGAAGCAACTAGAAATATTGTGAAATATACTGGAAATTGATAGTATTAAATTAGATGCAAGTCTTGGGTTTTGAATAAAATCACAGATTTTCTAGAGCATCAATCCTCATATGCTGGCCAGGCACAGATCAGTTGCATCAAACACCTTCTCCTCAGAGAAACACTAATGTCTCATTCTCTTAAGATTTGAATGCTGGTTTTAAATAGTGTTACTTTGATACATTTTCAAAACAAACTCTAGTTGTATATGATAATCATCGGGGAGTTGGTTATGTAAATATTTCTGAGTAGGAGCCAATCGACCTTTCCTCAATCTCTCAGGAGCAGTGAAAGCAGGGCTAAGCAGAGCCAATAAGGGGGTAGAGTCCTTGTTAACATGCTAATGAAAGCCAGTAAAGACCAATGTACATGCACAAGATTTATATCATCTCGAGCAGAGCCAGGGAAATGTTGTCTATTTATTTGACCCCCACCTCCTCTTGTAAAGTCCTTAAAAACTGATTTTCTCACAAAACCTGAAATCACTGAACCAAAGAATGGCAGGAGCATTTGGATAGAGCGTGAACATTAATCCTAACACACTAAATCATTAACAATAGTGTGCTGGAGCAAATTCACCAAGGCCACCTTTAGTTGGCTCACCAATAATGTGGCAGAGGCAGCCCTGAGCTTTGATGGAGAGGAGAAACAATATGAGGCTGGAGATTGGGTTTACTGCTGTGTGGCTGCTTTTTATTTCCTGATTAATAGCTAACACACAAAGATCCACTAACTGCCATTGTTATGGACCATGCAGAGACTGTATCAACTGAGGGAGCACTTAAAACAGAAGTGAAGGCAGAATTACAAAGCAGAACATAGATCCAAGACTCAACAAAGCTGAACCCTGTCTGACAGGACAAGTCAGAGTCCACAACAGCTGCAGTATATGATGCTCTCTCAATTCACAATTTGAACATTAGGAGTCTACTGCAGGGGCGTTTCTAGGACTTGAGGAGGTTCGGGGCTTAGCCCGGACTCATTTAAATAAACTGAATGCAATGCAAAACGGCGATTGGCTTGACCAGTTTGTTAATAGCCAGTGTATGTTCATTTCAGTTTCCAGTTTGTAGATGTAATTTAGATGGCACCAACATTTGGCCTAATCATAACTGGCCTGCCAACCCAAAGGACAGGGTTTTGTTTCCAGATTTGTGTGGTGACTTATGATGGGGGAGGGGGGGGGGGGGGGGGGGGGGGTTCTGGGGTTCCACCCCCTGAACATTTTGAGCATTAAAACACTTCATTTCCTGCATTCAGGTGAATTTGTATGCAACTATTTCTACCTTTTTCTGAATCAATATGCTGTAATTATCTTCATGTAAAGGGAAACATAGATTACAATCCAAATATAAAAACGGAAAATATTGCAGTAAGGCTCTCAGGCATTCTGTATTGCTTTCAACTATTTATTCTCCTCCGTGATATTTTGAGAAAAATAAAGTTATAATAGGCTATTATAAGAATAAAGCCACAATTTTTCAGAAAACAATCTACCTGCACCATAGTCTGCTGTGCAATACGTGATTGCTCTGCTGATAAGGTATATCTCAGACCTTCTGACAGACACAGAGTCCCATTTTGGGTCTCTGAATGAGACGTTTAGGGAAGAGGCTGTACGCTGCTCTACATCGAAGGTGGAAAACCGAAACTACGGCAGAAATACACGGAGCACAACGCGTCATAGCAGAGCGCGTCCATTACAAACCTGACGCTGCACAGCTTTTTACAGCGAGAGTGGACACTAAGCGACGCACAGGTCTGCTTCAGAGCTCCGTGTGTTTGAGTCGGAAGTTGCCAGCCAGTAGGCCACCGACAGCAAATAAAAACATATTCTAAAGGCTAGATTATTTTTGGTTGACATGAGTTTGACGTGTCAACCTGCAGGAAAAGTCGTTGGTACGATTCATCCTCTGAGGACAGTGAATGTCTGTACAAAGTTTTATGACAATCCATCCCATAGCAGAGATATATTCCAGTCCAGACAGAGGTAGAGGAGAGACTGTCCAAGAGATATTGAGTCAATTTAAAAATGTGTATACTATAAAAAAAATGTATGAATGCATCAAAAGGTGGATTTTATTTAAATTATACATACAACATAATTGTATTTACAAAAAAGCCCACATGTGCTTGAACAATTGCTTAGGATCAAAGAGAGAGAAAGAGCTAATTGAACTATGTATTTGGAGATCCTTCTAATAGGGAGAAGGTACCTTAACGGGATGATTAGGGTTCTTTTTATTATCTCAGAACCTTTTAAATCATTTTCATTACGGAACACAAGATGCTAATTAATGCTGAGGATTACATTAGCAGTATTTGTGCTCAGCTGATGTAAATATTCTAACTTCATTTACAGTGACTAACGGCCATGTTGAACTGATGTCCTAGCATACAGAAACTATTTTACAGTCTGCGTAACATTCTAAATGGCACGTGCAAGAGAAATATATTCCACATTATTACAGTATTCAAATGGGAGGCCTGCTACAGGATGTACAGTAGGTGCAACATTAAATAACCTTCCTTGCTCAATATTTAAAATCACAGCTGACATTACATCACAAGTGAAGTCATTCAGAGTCCCCAGGGAACAATTAGGATTTGGCATTTGGTCGCCTGTATTATTAACCAGCCCAGAGCAAAAAACACACTGGGCAAATCAAAGCACCAACCTCCCACTACTGTGGGAGAATTACCTTACTCTGCACCACAAGCTGGGACTTTTCTCCCTGAAAAACTTTAATTCACTTACTCTGCAGCTACACATGAACAATTTTAACACTAGGGGGGAACAACACTATTCTCTCTTGCAAAAAGCTATTTCCTGAATGACTGCCTTGAGGATGAGAAAATAAAACAACTTAGTCGCTGCCATGGGAATAGGCAAATTACACCCACCACTATGCAGTGCAAATTATCATTACCACTGTAATTATTGGAAGGCCATCAAGTTTGAAATTCATCAGTAGAAGTGGACTGCCAGTAAGCACTCCTAGGAGTACGCGGAAATGCATCACAAGGGGATTATGTGGCTGGCTAATGTCCTCTGTTTTACAGAAAGGTCCCATTCCCTCAACTAGTGGTTCATGGTCCATGTTTCTTTGTAAACAAGCACTGTTTGCATGAGTTTTAATGTATGAATGAGGTAGTAAATGTTACTAAATCTATTTGATGTTCTAACAGTCCTTTTACTAATTTAAATACTTTAGATCCTTAACATTTTGCACCAATCCAGGCCTGTACACTCCAGTCTGAGTGTAATGAACTAGCACTATTCCTCCAAAATAGGTGCTATTACTTAAGCAGTTCCATAATGTCAAACAAACACACAGCAAGGACTAATGCAGACAATTTATTCTGGCGAGTGACTCTGTTAGTGTTAAGACAGAGTTAACTGTCATAACAAAGCATATATTGTGCCATGCTAAAAAGCTCTGCAGGCCAGCTGAGAGCCTTCTCTTTTCCATGACCTCATTTTCTTTGGTTTCTTGCAGGAGGCCTGGTGTGGTTTGTTGACCCAATTTCTGCACAGTGTGCGTTTGCCGACAGACCGACAAGCACAAACTACAACAGTTACTTAAGAAGGATAGGCCTCGTCTACTGGGAGCATGGATACTCCTGACTCCTCAAATGACAACAAATGGTAGTGGTGCCATTAGTGGAGGAGCAAATACAGAGGTTGCCCTTAAGGCTGTTTTATGCTTCTGCGTCGAATCGACGGCGTACCCCCGCACACCCCTCTGTGTCTACGCCGGACCCTACACCGTAGCCTGACACGCACCTCTTGAAAAATGTAACTACACGTCGCAGCGACGCACATCGCTTGACCTTGGTAGCGTTGCATTTCCCCTGACTCATTTCCTGGTTCTCCTTCTCCATGAAATCAAGGAGAGGGTTAACTTTTCCTGCTACAGATTTCCCACCTTAGTCAGAAAACACAGAGGAGACACTTTGTTTCTCTCACAATCACTTTAGAGTCGGTACTCGCTCCCAAGCTAATCGCCGTCACTCTCTCACACACACACCTACACTACGGCGAAAGCTCTGCGTGGAGCCTGCGCAGAACCATAAAACGGCCTTTAATGTGTAGCTGCATGGGTAAGAAATTCCCAACCTTGTTCTCTGTGAAAGTAAGAAAACCCTAGAAGTGCCATTTAAAGCTATAGTGTATAGTTTCTGTCAGCCACCATGAGGAATTTTAAATAATGACAACAAAACTGTCGGCGCACCATCCCCACTCCTCCACACAGTTGCTAGTATGCAAGGAGGACACGGAGGATTACAAAAACATGATGGACTCTTCAGAAGAGGTTATTATCTTCACTCAAGTTTCTGTGCGCGAAAGTCGCCGAACGACATCATTTTCTGAACATAGTCATACTGAGAAATACAGAGGGAGTTGTTTGGAGCGGATAGTCTTAATTAACTTTGTAGCAACTCATTTGGCGATGGCTTGAATGTAACGGACGTTCATGAATATCAAAACGTTACACACTAAAGCTTTAAAAAGAATGTTCGGAATGCGGTAAATGCTAACAAGACACCAATTCTCAGTTGTACAGCGAGTTAGGGATCTTCACTATGACATAAAGATTAAGTGAGCTTTCTTTCACAGCATTAAGAAAAGTAATTATCTGAGGTTGATCTTGGCGCAAGGCACTGGCTGGTGTTTCAAGGGAAACTGATCGAATGCATTTCAGTCCGACCAAAAACGATGCTGTACTTCCAATATATAGGAATCAGTATTGTTTGGAATTTTTAAATGATATTGCCAATACATACCATAATTTTCATACTGGTAACAAATCTTTTTTTTCCTTTCAGCAACCTTCTTAAACGTACAATATGTAACTTTCTGCCGCTAGGGGTTTCTCAACCAAAACAATGGATTGTAAACAAGACGTAGGGAAGTTGCGTGGGATTATGGGAGTTTTTATTGCTAAACGCTATCGTTAATTAGAATGCTGTTCACGGACGAGTTTACCCATTCAAGTTTATTCATGTTACGTTTAGTAACGTTTATTCATATCATGCTAATAAAATGGCTGCAGTTTCCCCAACATAATTACGTTTTTCTTGATTCAATCTGTATTGGTAGCTGACCAGTTAGCTAGTGAGCCGGTGTTGTGCCGAAATACGACTGCACGCCGCTAGAGGGCAATGTTGGTCAGTCTAAATAGTTATGTGCACCAATATTAACCAGGTCACTTTTGAAGGGCTTCAGCCCCAAATGTTTTTATTGTAGCCCCGAATGTCATTAGCCTAGTTGTTGTAAGTAACACAAAGTTTAAGTTCCCGTGTTACTGTGACGTGACGTTAACAGTCTATATGGTTCAGGCTCAAACTCACAGAGCTCTGGAGCAGACCCGTGCGTCGCTTTGTGTCTGTTCTGTATAGGGGCAGTCACATTTCGGCAAGCTAACATTAGCGGCTAACGTTAGAAGGTTTTACCACACTATCGCAGTATATTTCACATGCCAATGTCATCTTTTGGATTTTACCGGGCGGACGGAGTTTGTTGTAATGCTAGCTAGCTACTCAATGAGGCTGAGAGACGGTTGTGGGTGGTGATTCTCCGCGATGGCGATGATGTCCGATGCGTGTTGTGCAGCAGCAGAACATCTCCTAGCTGCCCGATCTCCCCCTTCACTTTTATTCACTTTTCGTTTTGATGCTTAACACACCTGTTGTCGGGTTAATTTAGCTAGCTAACTGTAAAGACAGCTAAACACGAAGGGGGGAGAAATTCAGCAGGGAGGAGATTTTCGGTACAAACACCGTTAGTGTTTACTGAGACGTAGCTATCTAGCTAACATTATGGCTGGCCGATGTTGTGACTAGGATGCCTGGGTCTGATATTCTCTGTTTCCCAACGCTTCATTAAAGTAGCGTTAGCGTTATAAGCACCGGCTGGGGTTATCGGTAACTAGCTGTTGCCACATGTCCCGGCTGTGTTGTCAGCTATCATCCCGAATGATGTCTCTTTGTGCCGGGGGAGTGAGGCAGGCAGAGCGGAGTGTGCTAGCTGGCTAAATTAGCATTAGATTAATTGTCTATCTATACAGCTAACGTTAACGTTACTAGTGAACTTATTCGTGGGTTAGCGCAGTGCTGCTTTTATCCATGGTCAAAACAATCATACTACTAATAACTTGATGAGCGTGTTGAACGATGTTGTAACCCTATGATGTTATCCACCAAGCATTAGCTAGCATTAATGTTAGCTACTTGTCAACCAGCACATACAATGTAGTAACATTAAGATGGATTAATACTGATATGTATCAATAAATAAGGTTTCTGCTGTATTACTGTGTTGCAAAGTGGCATATTATTAATCACAAAATGATGCATTTTGCAGAAAAAGCAGTGTTACCCGTATTTTTTTCTGTGACATTGTATGATTTACAATTACTCTCGAACGTATCATCTGGGTGCCCATGTTTTGACGGAAGTTACGAGTAACTAGATGGTGAAAGGTTACTGAAGGGCGACTAGCTAAATGAAACGTGGCGTGTCTGAAAATAAAATAACAAGATTTCTCTGGGTTTGCCATTTGGTGGAAACATTTGGGATAGTGTAACTACACAACTCAAACAAATATATATAACATAGGTATGGTCGTTTTTAGACATTTTAATGCAGAAAAGTTACATATTGTACCTTTAAAAGGAATTCCGCCATGTTAGTGCCATAACTCTTGGGTAGTAATGTTGGTCGGTCCGCCACTTTGGTCCACACTGAAATATCATAACAACTTTTGGATAGATTGCGAGGTAATTTTGTACACATTAATGGTTCCCAGAGGATTAAGTGTACAGACTTCGGTGACACAGACTCTTGTGCCACTAGCAGGGAAAAATATCCCACTTATCCACTGAAATATCTCAACATCTCTTCGGTGTTGTGGATCGGTACAAAAATGTACTGAATACATTTCAGTACTTTGGTTCACTGACAATGTATCTTAATGACTTTGTTGATCCCCTAAATTCCCCTCTACTTGATGGATTGCAAGGTAATTTGGCCCAGACCTTCATGTTACCCTCAGGATAAATTGTAATAACAAAAATGTAATTAGTCCGATACTTTATGATCAAATACCTGCACAACTAGGCCTAATGGCATTCCCATCAGCCTCAGCTAGACTATGTAACATGGTAATCTAAGATAAATATGGCCAACCTTACACCTTATAAACATTAGGATATTAATACCATCGTCATTGTAAGCATGTTAGCATGCTGAAGAGTATGGATATAAGAAAGCAGTCGAGGCTAGCTTTTCGAAACACTGGACACATTTTGATCCATACCAAAAAAGTATCGTGGTCTGATGACCAGCCCTATGCTTTCATTAAGTAATTTGTGTAATACTGTTAAACACTGTACATAACTGAAATAGGGGTGGGAAAAATATTTTCCATAACAATACTGTATCGATTCACGGACGCCAAGTACCAATCTTTTATTATATAAATTGCACATGAGAATCAAACTTTTTGGTACTAGAATAATAAAATCAATTTCAGCTTAGTTTTTTTTTCCTGGTGCGGTTAACAGTTGTGACAGCCAGCATATACAGTATGATACAAAGTTTTCATTTGGGGACATAATTAAAGTTGAAAAAAGGTAATAAATTGCAATATATCGCAGAATATCGCAATATGTTTAAAATCGCGTATCGTGACATAAGTATCGTGGGGCCTCTGGTGATTTACTCCTCATTTTGTATTGTTATTAACGTTTCAGTAAACGCTAATAAAAGGGGTATTGTAGTGGTTTAGTTACTGTCAAAAATGTCTAGGTTCAACAGTCTAGCTACAGCAGACTCTAGTTTGTTAAACAGATTTCTGCTTGTGTGTCACAGGAGCAGGTTTTTTATTCCGTTGCAACCTGCCAGACTCAAGCTGTAAAATATAACATTCTCTGGCATTTCGGACAGAGCTTCCACCTTCAGCCATCTGTCTCTGTCTCTATTCCTGTATGTGCACTGTCCCTATCTGTTCTTTCCACCGTTTCTCCTGCTAGGGATTACTCTTCCCTTTCTCTCTCGACTTCTCTATCGTCTCAAATGTCTCACTCCCCGTCTATTCTTCAACTTCCACCATGTATCTGCTCCCAGATGTCCCTCTTGGCTGCAGTAATCTGCATTGCTGCACTAAAGAGGATGCTTCCGCTTCCACAGTACCTAACCCTGCTCACTAATACAAAGGCTCAACTGCAGGTTATTGGCACATGAAACTGTGGAGAATATTCAAATGGCAATAGCATTAAAACCCCCTCGAAGGCAGGACTCTCTCAAAGACTCCCAGAATATGATTTGTATTTTAACTGCATTTCTGACTTTAAAAGTCTTCCATTTCACATTATAACAACTTGTGCTTTAATCTTTCCTGCTCAGTTTGTCAGCTCTTGCTATTTATTCTTCCAATGAAGTCTAGCAACAGTGAACAACTCCATTTGTATCAGTGTATACATCAGAGTGCAAGACATATAGTGAGGAGATAATGTACACTCAGGCCAGCCTACCATATCTCTTCTATTACCTGGGTGGTATTTTGCCTTCCTAATGAGTTTGCAAAGTTACCATTACCGGTATTTAATCATTCATCTTCGTCCGAATATTTTTATAAAAATGTCAACTCTGCATTGCTCAGGAAAGGAAATAAAGACAAAGTAGTAATAAGGTAAAACAAACTTATAGTAACACTATATCACGCTTTTGTAAAATGACTATCCTCATTTAAATACTGTATCAATATTATCCATCCATCCATCCATCTTCGTCCGCTTATCCGGTATCGGGTCGCGGGGGTAGCAGCTCCAGCAGGGGACCCCAAACTTCCCTTTCCCGAGCCACATTAACCAGCTCCGACTGGGGGATCCCGAGGCGTTCCCAGGCGAGGTTAGAGATATAATCCCTCCACCTAGTCCTGGGTCTTCCCCGAGGCCTCCTCCCAGCTGGACGTGCCTGGAACACCTCCCTAGGGAGGCGCCCAGGGGGCATCCTTACCAGATGCCCGAACCACCTCAACTGGCTCCTTTCAATGCAAAGGAGCAGCGGCTCTACTCTGAGCTCCTCACGGATGACTGAGCTTCTCACCCTATCTCTAAGGGAGACGCCAGCCACCCTCCTGAGGAAACCCATTTCGGCCGCTTGTACCCTGGATCTTGTTCTTTCGGTCATGACCCAGCCTTCATGACCATAGGTGAGGGTAGGAAGGAAAACTGACCGGTAGATTGAGAGCTTTGCCTTCTGGCTCAGCTCTCTTTTTGTCACAACGGTGCGATAAATTGAATGCAATACCGCACCCGCTGCGCCGATTCTCCGGCCAATCTCCCGCTCCATTGTCCCCTCACTCGCGAACAAGACCCCAAGGTACTTGAACTCCTTCACTTGGGGTAAGGACTCATTCCCTACCTGGAGAAGGCACTCCATCGGTTTCCTGCTGAGAACCATGGCCTCCGATTTAGAGGTGCTGATCCTCATCCCAGCCGCTTCACACTCGGCTGCGAACCGATCCAGTGAGTGCTGAAGGTCACAGCCCGATGATGCCATCAGGACCACATCATCTGCAAAAAGCAGCGATGAGATTCCCAGCCCACCGAACTGCAACCCCCCTCACCGAACTGCAACCCCCCTCCACCCTGACTACGCCTCGATATCCTGTCCATAAATACTACGAAAAGAATTGGTGACAAAGCGCAGCCCTGGCGGAGGCCAACTTTCACTTGAAACGAGTCTGACTTACTGCCGAGAACCCGGACACAGCTCTCGCTTTGGTCGTACAGAGATTGGATGGCCCTGAGAAGGGACCCCCTCACCCCATACTCCCCCAGCACCTCCCACAGTATCTCCCGGGGTACCCGGTCATACGCCTTCTCCAGATCCACAAAGCACATGTAGACCGGTTGGGCATACTCCCAGGCTCCCTCCAGGATCCTTGCGAGAGTAAAGAGCTGGTCCGTTGTTCCACGACCAGGACGGAATCCGCATTGTTCCTCTTCAACCTGAGGTTCGACTATCGACCGAACCCTCCTTTCCAGCACCTTGGAGTAGACTTTACCGGGGAGGCTGAGAAGTGTGATACCCCTGTAATTGGCACACACCCTCTGGTCCCCCTTTTTGAAAAGGGGAACCACCACCCCGGTCTGCCACTCCTTAGGCACCGTCCCAGACTTCCACGCAATGTTGAAGAGGCGTGTCAACCAAGACAACCCCTCCACACCCAGAGCTTTAAGCATTTCCGGACGGATCTCATCAATCCCTGGAGCTTTGCCACTGTGGAGTTGTTTAACCACCTCAGCAACTTCCACCAGGGAAATTGACGACAATCCCCCATCATCCTCCAGCTCTGCCTCTACCATAAAGGGCGTATTAGTCGGATTTAGGAGTTCCTCAAAGTGCTCCTTCCACCGCCCTATTACCTCCTCAGTTGAGGTCAACAGCGTCCCATCCTTACTGTACACAGCTTGGATGGTTCCCCGCTTCCCCCTCCTGAGGTGGCGAACGGTTTTCCAGAAGCACCTTGGTGCCGACCGAAAGTCCTTCTCCATGTCTTCTCCGAACTTCTCCCACACCCGCTGCTTTGCCTCTTTCACGGCAGAGGCTGTAGCCCTTCGGGCCCTTCGGGCCCTTCGGTACCTTGCAACTGCCTCCGGAGCCCTCCGGGATAACATATCCCGGAAAGACTCCTTCAGTCGGACGGCTTCCCTGACCACCGGTGTCCACCACGGTGTTCGTGGGTTACCGCCCCTTGAGGCACCTAAGACCCTAAGACCACAGCTCTTCGCCGCAGCTTCAGCAATGGAAACTTTGAACATTGTCCACTCGGGTTCAATGCCCCCAGCCTCCACAGGGATGCACGAAAAACTCCGCCGGAGGTGTGAGTTGAAAGTCTGTCGGACAGGGGCCTCCTCCAGACGTTCCCAATTTACCCGCACTACCCGTTTGGGCTTACCAGGTCTGTCCAGAGTCTTCCCCCACCCTCTGACCCAACTCACCACCAGATGGTGATCGGTTGACAGCTCCGCCCCTCTCTTCACCCGAGTGTCCAAAACATACGGCCTCAGATCAGATGAAATGATTATAAAATCGATCATTGACCTTTGGCCTAGGGTGCTCTGGTACCAGGTACACTTATGAGCATCCCTATGTTCGAACATGGTGTTCGTTATAGACAATCCATGACTAGCACAGAAGTCCAACAACAAACAACCACTCTGGTTTAGATCAGGGAGGCCGTTCCTCCCAATCACGCCTCTCCATGTGTCTCCATCATTGCCCACGTGCGCGTTGAAGTCCCCAAGCAGAACGATGGAGTCTCCCACTGGAGCCCCATACAGGACTCCATTCAAGGTCTCCAAGAAGGCCGAATACTCCGAACTCTTGTTTGGTGCATATGCACAAACAAGAGTCAGAGTTTTCCCCCCCACCAGCCGCAGGCGTAGGGAGGCGACCCTCTCGTCCACCGGGGTAAACTCCAACATAGCGGCGCTCAACCGGGGGCTTGTGAGTATCCCCACACCCGCCCGGCGCCTCACACCCTGGGCAACTCCGGAGAAGAAAAGAGTCCAACCCCTATCCAGGAGTACGGTTCCAGAACCGAGACTGTGCGTAGAGGTAAGCCCCACCAGATCTAACCGGTAGCGCTCCACCTCCCGCACCAGTTCCGGTTCCTTCCCCCACAGAGAGGTGACATTCCACGTCCCCAGAGCCAGCGTCTGCTGCCCGGGTCTGGTCCGTCGAGGCCCCTGACCTTCACCGCCACCCATGTGGCAATGCACCCGACCCCAGCGGTTCCTCCCACAGGTGGTGGGCCCAATATTATAGCCACCAGAAATAAGTTTTACCTTTTGCAAACACGTGACCACGACCACGTGACGACGCCATGACGGACGGCGGAAGCACAGGCTAAACAGTAGTAGACGAGCGGAAAGTTTCATAGTTTCAATCAGTTTGAAATACATAACACTTAATAAACTGTATTTATGGCTTTATGGCTTCTTCTATTGAA
The DNA here is from genome assembly GCA_023566125.1 of Zingel zingel. Classification (NCBI taxonomy): domain Eukaryota; kingdom Metazoa; phylum Chordata; class Actinopteri; order Perciformes; family Percidae; genus Zingel; species Zingel zingel. Next base: position 11,555,091 of record CM042336.1, on the reverse strand, counting down.
CAAGTTGTCATGCCGTTATCGTCGAGGTAGGGCATCTGGTAGGTGCTCACAAAGAGCAGTATTTGGAGAAGTTGGAGATAGCAGGATTGGATACCGACCCATAATTCTTTCTCCCTCCGTTTTCACTGACCTCAATAAATCACAGAGTCTGCCCGACTTCTGATCTGAGGCCGTATGTTTTGGACACTCGGGTGAAGCGAGGGGCGGAGCTGTCAACCGATCACCATCTGGTGGTGAGTTGGGTCAGGGGGTGGAGAAAGACTCTGGACAGACCTGGTAAGCCCAAACGGGTAGTGCGGGAAAATTTGGAACGTCTGGAGGAGGCCCCTGTCCGACAGACTTTCAACTCACACCTCCGGCAGAGCTTTTCGTGCATCCCTGTGGAGGCTGGGGGCATTGAACCCGAGTGGACAATGTTTAAAGTTTCCATTGCTGAAGCTGCGGTGAGGAGCTGTGGTCTTAGGTGCCTCAAGGGGCGGTAACCCACGAACACCGTGGTGGACACCAGTGGTCAGGGAAGCCGTCTGACTGAAGAAGGAGTCTTTCTGGGATATGTTATCCCAGAGGACTCCGGAGGGAGTTGCAAGGTACCAACGGGCCCGAAGGGCTACAGCCTCTGCCGTGAAAGAGGCAAAGCAGCGGGTGTGGGAGTAGTTCGGAGAAGGACTTTCGGTCGGCACCAAGGTGCTTCTGGAAAACCGTTCGCCACCTCAGGAGGGGAAAGCGGGGAACCATCCAAGCTGTGTACAGTAAGGATGGGACGCTGTTGACCTCAATTGAGGAGGTAATAGGGCGGTGGAAGGAGCACTTTGAGGAACTCCTAAATCCGACTAATACGCACTCTATGGTAGAGGCAGAGCTGGAGGATGATGGGGGATTGTTGTCAATTTCCCTGGTGGAAGTTGCTGAGGTAGTTAAACAACTCCACAGTGGCAAAGCCCCAGGGATTGATGAGATCCGTCCAGAAATGCTTAAAGCTCTGGGTGTGGAGGGGATGTCTTGGTTGACACGCCTCTTCAACATTGTGTGGAAGTCTGGGACGGTGCCTAAGGAGTGGCAGACCGGGGTGGTTCCCCTTTTCAAAAAGGGGGACCAGAGGGTGTGTGCCAATTACAGGGGTATCACACTTCTCAGCCTCCCCGGTAAAGTCTACTCCAAGGTGCTGGAAAGGAGGGTACGGTCGATAGTCAAACCTCAGGTTAAAGAGGAACAATGCGGATTCCGTCCTGGTCATGGAACAACGGACCAGCTCTTTACTCTCACAAGGATCCTGGAGGGAGCCTGGGAGTATGCCCAACCGGTCTACATGTGCTTTGTGGATCTGGAGAAGGCGTATGACCAGGTCCCCCGGGAGATACTGTGGGAGGTGCTGCGGGAGTATGGGGTGAGGGGGTCCCTTCTCAGGGCCATCCAATCTCTGTACGACCAAAGCAAGAGCTGTGTCCGGGTTCTCGGCAGTAAGTCGGACTCGTTTCAGGTGAGAGTTGGCCTCCGCCAGGGCTGCGCTTTGTCACCAATCCTGTTTGTAGGATTTACGGACAGGATATCGAGGCGTAGTTGGGGTAGAGAGGGGGGGGGTTGCAGTTCGGTGGGCTGGGGATCTCATTGCTGCTTTTTGCAGATGATGTGGTCCTGATGGCATCATCGGGCTGTGACCTTCAGCACTCACTGGATCGGTTCACAGCCGAGTGAGAAGCGGCTGGGATGAGGATCAGCACCTCTAAATCGGAGGCCATGGTTCTCAGCAGGTAACCGATGTGCCTTCTCCACGTAGGGAATGAGTCCTTACCCCAAGTGAAGGAGTTCAAGTACCTTGTTCAAGTACCTTGTTCGCGAGTGAGGGGACAATGGAGCGGGAGATTGGTCGGAGAATCGGCGCAGCGAGTGCAGTATTACATTCAATTTATCGCACCGTTGTGACAAAGAGAGAGCTGAGCCAGAAGGCAAAGCTCTCAATCTACCGGTCAGTTTTTGTTCTTACCCTCACCTATGGTCATGAAGGCTGGGTCATGACCCAAAGAACGAGATCCAGGGTACAAGCGGCCGAAATGGGTTTCCTCAGGAGGGTGGCTGGCGTCTCCCTTAGAGATAGGGTGAGAAGCTCAGTCATCCGTGAGGAGCTCGGAGTAGAGCCGCTGCTCCTTCGCGTCGAAAGGAGCCAGTTGAGGTGGTTCGGGCATCTGGTAAGGATGCCCCCTGGGTGCCTCCCTAGGGAGGTGTTCCAGGCACGTCCAGCTGGGAGGAGGCCTCGTGGAAGACCCAGGACTAGGTGGAGGGATTATATCTCCAACCTGGCCTGGGAACACCTCGGGATCCCCTAGTCGGAGCTGGTTAATGTGGCTCGGGAAAGGGAAGTTTGGGGTCCCCTGCTGGAGCTGCTACCCCCGCGACCCGATACCGGATAAGCGGACAAAGATGGATGAATGCCTGACTTCAATCCACACGATCTGTACCACTATGTGGTAAACAGGGTATCCCTATATACTGGTGCTGATCTCAAAGCTTTTAAAAGTCTGGCTGCTTACCAGTTCTTTGTAGCTGGCTGGGTTACAGGTACGCGATGCTACGCTATCGGTGAGGGGAGGTACCTCATAATGGTAAAGATAAGACATCAATCTAGGGTTTATTTTGTATTAACATCTATTCTTTACTTAAGTAATGATTTATATAACACGTAGCCCATGTTTTTAGAGGACATGGTTTGTCGTGGCTACCCACATACCGTTGTTCACTGGGTGTGCCATAAGGCATGAATACCCGACCCGAGCCCGACGGGTCCCGACGGTAGCCGACGGGCCGGGTTCGGACAGATATTTAGAAATGATGGTCAGGTTCGGGTCGGGCTCGGTCACATCAGCACGATAAGGCATTTGTTGTAAAATGGTGCTGCGGATCCTTTAAGAGAGCTCAGTGTGTGTGTGTAAAGTGGGCAGAAGAGAGATAGAGAAAGAGGAAGCAGACGTGTAGATGCCATAGACAGTATATAAGAATGGACCAACAGATCCCGTTGCTCTGGACAAAGACCAGTGAAGGCCGTTAGAAGCACTTTTCCGGTGAGCGCTGTGCGTTACTGCGTAGCCTCCAACTGAGAGAGACGACTTAAATGTGACATGAGCAAACTGTCTGAAAGTTGTAAGTCTTCTGGTAGCTGTGCCAAGAGAAATCTCAATCATTCCCAATCTTGCAGAGACAAAGAGCGTAGGTATATGTAAGGAGATAACATAGGCACAGGCTAATTATTGCTAACTAACATGCTAGTTAACATTAGTAATTAAGGAGTGAAGCGTGAAGTCACGTGCAAAGGGTCTATAGTATTACTGGTGCTCGTTTATCATGATCTCACTTAACAAAATTGTAAATGTCCAATATCTTCCTGCCATAGAACTGTTTTTAGCCACTATCTTAACATAAGCAAATACAGAGCACATTACAACTCTGATAGCCAGCCAGACAGTTTAACTTGAACAAGTTTAACTTGAGCTATTGAAGTTGACCTAAGCACCTTCACGTTTGCCAACTGAGTTCCCTTTAATCCAAGAAGAATTGCACTTAATTTGGATTCTGATGCTTGTTAACCATGGTAACTGATTAGAAGAGAATAATCAATCTACCTTATGTTTTGAACATTACTAGTTTTGAACATTACTAGTAATAACTATTTTAAAGTCTATAATGGAAAAACTGAGGAACTGCCAAGTATAATTGCTAGAGTAAACACACTCCTTTAAAAATGTATTATTCAGTGAAATCTTTGCCAAAAACTATCCGAAATGCACCAAAATTACAATTGGCTTGCAAGACTGCATCACAAAATGGCATGTAAATGACAACAGCCTTATCACGCTGTCATTTGGGACCACTCTGCAGACACGTGCACTGTTGGATCCATTTTCTGTTTCTTTTCACAGTGGCAGGTTGATGCAGCCAACTGGGGCAGTGCCCACACCTTGTGCTATACTTATCACAAATGCTGCATTGGTGTCAAAGTAATGTTTAATAATAGATTGTGAAAAAGACATCCTAAGCCGGTCTGTAGTATTGCCTAGTAACGTAGGTTTTTAATGAGAAGCAATAAAAACCTTGGCCACTGGCATTTTCAATCTTTTTTATTGGGAACCCACTACACTAGCCCAAAACATTGCTTTATTACACTGCTTTCGTTATATTTTCAGATTGCTTAAAGTTTAAATTTCTGTAGCTGGCCACTGTTGCTCATGGTACAGTTCTTTGAACGATCCTTTTCTGCGTGTGTGAGTTGTTTTTTTTTCTACAACGAGACCTATACAAAGCCAAGTGATTAGAAAAGATAGGTAAAAAATGGGATCAACTGGGTATAGATTAGGCATGTAATGTGTTATTTTGATGGGGTGCATGTACAAATGTTACAGATTACTTTAAAATGACTTTACTCAAGGCATTAATACATCCAGAAATCCCTTACTGGAATCGGTCGGAGTTGCTTATCCGTCAGGTTGAACATTAAATACATCACACCTTTTCAGAAGCTATCTCAAGGGGAGATATGAATGAATTTGCATGGTCTTTCAGGCCTGGCAATGAACCTTTGCCTGGTGCTTGGATGCTGCCTGACAAACAGGCAGGGGAGATAAATTAGACCGTGACAGGGACAGGTGTGTTAAAGTCGAGTGACACAGACACAAGAAAGTCACTTCTGCCCTGCGGCAGCCAAAGGCTTACGAGGTTTCACTGTACCGGGTATCAATCAGGAGGGCCTATTTATAGCGGGCCCAGGCCGCTGCTAGAATACAAACACTTGACTGAAGTAGGTTACCGGCAAACGCCTGTATCACCAGCAGACAACAGGACAAAGGAGGATGTGTGAGGAACAGAAGGAAGCCAGGTGTAGAATAATATATGCAGAAGCAGTTGATGATTAATGACATTCACAACTTCACACCAACTTTTCCAAAACTAATGTTGTAGTCTAAAGCTAGAATAGGAGCCCAATGGCGTCATTCTAACTCCATTTAATAGGAAACAAAGTCACCTGGAAGACACTTTGCTGTTCAGATTTCTTAGCTGCAAGTAACTTCTATTTTCCATCAGTTTTTTTTTTTTTAATTAATTGTTTTGTCTATAAAATTCGAGGAAATAGAGAAAATTTCCCCCGCAAGTGCAAATGTGACAAATTACACTGTCCAAAACCCAAAGATAATTAACTAAGACAACAATCTCACCACAAGGTCCATTTAGTAGCTGTTCTAGAGCTTTCAAATCCATAACATGATCTTTAATCGGCATATGCTCAGTTGTCATGGAACCGTTTTATGGTTTTGGTTTTTTGGTTTCAGAACTAAAGTAGTCCATATGCTCACATGTGGCTTTCTCTCAGAAACAAAGAGTTAATAAGTATGTGGAAGAACACCTGCATGTGGCATCCAATGCATATTTAATGATGTGTAGAATGACTTCCTGGTATAGCTTTGAACAAGGACCAGGCTTGGTTACAGCGATGACCGGCGCACAGTCACATGTTGAACCACCCGGCATCTCAGTTAGCTGTATCCAATTGACAGGATGGAGTATGAGTGTTGTCTGTCAACAGGATACTTTAGGGTGTTTTACAAACAACATGGTTTGCTGGGGTCGCCTATTCTCAGACTAATCCCTGGCTGTTAGCTGCTAATCCCTGCTCATCAACAGAGGGGTGTGGGTCATAGCCATGTCTGAGAAAGAGAACGCCAGGCTCACTGTGGTGTGACATAATGGAAAGTGCTTCTCGAATCATTTGTCCTTCGTCTGGGTGATATTTGAGCCATTTACAGAATTGTTAGCCTGAGTATTATGCATCGCACAATGACCAGCAGAAAGCTTTTCTGCTGTTCCACATAGCACAAAGCATGATGATTATAAACATATTTTCTACAATAAAAAAAAAACATTAATTTTAATACATATTAAAATGCACTAATGGCCAGACATGACATATCTCTGAAGTGTAATACAAAAAACATTGTATCCAACAGAATAGAACTAACCTGCTATGAGATCTGAGGCTCTGCAGGTGAAATATATGTAAGCTCATAAGTATGCAAAGATGTTAAACACGCTGGCCACTGCATTTCAACAAATTTGCTCTCGTCATCTCAGAGCATTAGTTGTACAACCTGCAATATTTTCTCCCTGGCCGTCCCCAGTACTAGCTAATGCTATGAAAAAGATTAATGTCAGGGTAAGGTATCACTGTTGGAGTTTTTCCCCCGCATTCTCTAGCAACCATGTTCACAACATTGAATCAAATGAATGACAACAGTAGGACACGTCTGCATCTCAGCCAGACAGCAGTCCCTGGGCAAATTCTTCTTCCCCTCTCCTCCGAGCCGAGAGGCTGCACGCTGCCTCAACTTCCCCTCTAATCCATCATTGCCTTTTCCCATTTCCACCTTAGATCTACAGAGGCCTGCACTCTTGACCAAGTGGGAAAATAGATTAAAATGAAAAGCAAGTTGCTCTATTGAATACAGACATATGACCTAAAACTTGTTATATATATATTTTTCTTTTATTAAGAAAATCCTGCCTCCTACAAAATCACTGGAGAGAATGACACGCATCAAGGACACACACCCCAGGACTCTCTTAATGAGGTTTAACATTTTCTCCAAATTAGAGAATAATGGTGACTGGTACATTTCTCAAAGTTTAAGGGTCCTTTTAGCAATGTTTCTCATCATGACGTCGCACTCTTGGAAGCAGTTATCACACTGCGAGCAAACTCTCAACAATTATTTGTCAATTCAGTGAGGGAAGGCGGTGGGATTTATACGCAAAGTTATCACAAATACATCATGATGTGTGTTGATTTTAAAAAGCCAGAGGTTGTAGTCTGACCACAAAAAATGGATTTAGGAACACATGCAACCTTGAATGTACAACTTCCTCACGAGGATTTATTACTGCTGACTTGGCCAAAACAGTACTGTAAGTAACTCGGTTTCCAGCCATGTCTGCGCTGTTCGAAGGACATGACTCGGAATGCCGGTCTCGGATGGATGGATGGATGGATGGATGGATGGATGGATGGATAGATAGAAGAAACTGGGAAACATAACTAACTACATAACTACACAATGTCTTGAATGTTCAGTCAGGAAGCAGAATGTGAGGCAACCATATACACCTGTCATCATATTTTAGTATTGTGGCAAATACAAATATCTTAGCTATAGTAGGTGCATTTAGGGCCACTGAATTACTACTGCAGTGCAGACATTCACAGAATGTATGACAGTATCACTACCTGATGATGTATTCCTTGGGAGGGGGGAGGGTGTGCTGTTAACAACTGCAGCAGCATTTACGCTGTCATTTTTAAAAATCGGTCTACAGGCTTAGTTTTGTTCTTTTGGTGTTTTTCAGACCCTGCTGCAGCAAATTATATAGACATGTTCAGCAATATGTACTATGTAATATTGCCATAACCAAATAAAATGATCAAATTTAAATATTTTACATTAAAATTGACACATTTGTGCATCATTCAAGGCACTGCTAATAAACAGCTCTGAATGCAGCAATCAGTGTGTTATGTTAAGTCATTTATTTATTCTGTAGCTTGCTGCCCTCTCCTGGCAGTAAACATGAGGTACAGCGATGGATTTCTACCAGAAATGTGTCTTAAAAAAAAACAAAAAAAAACAGGTACATTGTATTCTTACATCAAATTGCCATATCATTTAAATAATAAGATAAAACTCAACTTAAAAATGTTAACAGTTCTATGTGAGTATGATACATGGGAACAGTAAAGTGGTGCTTTAGACCCCCACATTGAGTAAAAACTTATTTTGTGTTACAACACAACAAATTATCAACTGGTTACATTGTGGGACATACAGTGTATACAGTACTGTATGAATTATTTCCCTCATAGAGACAGCAGGAAACATGTTCTCTCAGAGCAGAAGGCTGTCCTGTGGACACAACATGAGGCTTATGCATTTCTAGAATTACCTGCTTTAGTGAGCATGCTCATTTTCTGGAGACTGCTCCAACATCCAAAAGGAACCAACCTGGCAGGTTTATAGTGTGATAGCAAGCTGCGAGGTTATTCTGGGCAAGACAGGGAATGATATTACTAGTGTGTGACGCCAGCTGATGACGAGAACACCTAAGGACAAACATATGCTACTGTAGGAATGCAGTCTTCAAATTTAAAGTAATGTAGCTGTTATATTATTATTATTATTATTATTATTATTATTATTATTATTGTGTAAATGTGTGCTCTCTAATTCATGGTTTTCTTGATGTCTGTATTCAATTCAGACATCAGAAAAAGAAAAATCCAAAAGTGACAGCAGTGCTCAGCAGATTGGCAAGTGAAAGTTCAAAATTAAATAAAAAATAGGAATCTCCATTGCTGCGATGTTATTGTAAAAAGTTATTTTCTTTCTTAGTACCACTGTGTTCCTGTTTAGCCAACTCGAGCAAAAACCTAAGGTGGTTTAAAAAAAAAAATGCAGCCTGCCCTGGGATGGAGGCTGCATGCTAATGAAACAGAGAAAGGATTGAAAGTTGAAACAAATGCGGTGTCTAATTCAAATGTGTCTCACAGAAACACCTGGGTCCCGGTGTGGCTCCAGCTGTGGTCGGCAGCTTGCATGTTAGGAGAGGGATAGATTGAAATGATAACTGTGCAGGTGCACATGCACACGCTAACACTCACACAAACGGGGAGAGGCCAAAGTACAAGAAGAGACTGCACTGATTATGTGATCTAGAAACAGCACCTGCCCCTTGACACCAATCTAATCAATACCAAATGAGAAAAGTTCTCTCTTTTTCTAAGAAAAGGTGAATATGCATAATCTCGCTTCTCTTATTCATGAAAAACAGCTGTTTTACAGTCCTTCTGTTGTTGTTTTTCCCATGCAGAAAAATCTTCACTGCAGATGTTATTTAGTCCCTACGGCGACATCCATGACTGTTGAATAGCATCCTAAATCATACCCAAAACACAAGCCATTTATCTGACAAGCCATATCAATGCAGAACACCTGCCAATTACAAAAAGCTCCAGATTTTATGGTAATGCACATATCACTGAGCTATAAAACAATAATGGCAACTGAGCAAGTGTCACTAATAAACAGCAACAATCAAAATAGATAAGGAAAGAAACTGCAATCTCCTAACTTTACTGCAGCCAAATAAACACTCAAAATATAACAAAAAATTGAAGACAAATGAAGTGCATACATCACTAAGCAATACAGAAAAAAGCAAAATTAAAGATCCTTCCGATTTTCATGATCCAAAACACGTCTGTACCTACAGTTTGTGCATAAATACCAAATTAAATAACAAATCATTTCACAAAAAAAGGCCATTAGACATGCTTCTTTTCAACATCAAAATCGAGTTCTCAAATCTGCTATTCACAATAAGGCTCTTTTTTTAGGACAAAAATGCATTTAAATAATTTCCTTATTTGAGGAAAGGGGGCTTAATTCTAGCTCTGATGTATCTAAATGTCACGTAAAGGCCTTGGCCAAAGACAGCCAAGTGTTTCCCCTCTGTATTTTCCTGCCTGATATGTTACCTGTTCCAGTGGCAAGAAAAGGCTATATGGCCTTTGTGAATATATAACCCAATCAGTAATCAATAATGATCTAGGTTTAAAAGAGAGAGTTAATTTACTGGAGCTGTCTAGCGTGACTCGTGGTGCAATCTGTTCTGATCATTTGTCACTTCAGGAAAATCCTAAATTCTGGTGTTCCAATAAAGGTGAAAGGATAACTGAGCAATCCCACATTATGTGTTTTAAATGCTGTTGACAACCTGAGCGGTTTTTGGACATGAAGTACATTCTGGACTCGGGTGCTTTTGCTCCATTTTGTCTAGTCAGAACTCAGGTTAACAGTACAGTGGATACGTGTATAGTGTTACTGTTAAATCCAATCTCAAAAGTGTAATTAGATTAGTTTTTTTTTTTACAGTCTTTTAAGTGCACACTGTACTTATATTTCCAGGACTTAGTTCTCCAGTCTTGGGAACAGCTTTCTCTTGTTTGGGTAACTTTTTGTTTGCTTATTGAGTGTGGTGTGTGCTATTTTCCACTTGTTTTTGTCATGCATTCTGTGATAAATAATGCTGTGAGTATATGATAATTCAATATAGACCTGACAGCATAGCTGCTATCTGTAGCCAAAGATCTGTGTTTTTTTTGTACCTTTTTGTTTTGGGGAGGCCCAGGTGATGATGCGTCGCACCAGGCAGCAGTTGAGCAGGACTTTCTTGGAGAAGCCGTTGTCTTTACGGAAATGCTGCAGGTCCTCCCTCCACTGGGTCCTCTTGGTTGGTGTACACATGGCTGGAACTTCTCTATTTTTAAATATAGTGCGTTTGTGGCATTATTTGCAAGGAGGTAACTTAAGTAAATTCTGTACAGATACAGGCCTAATTATTTGGGTACTTCTAAAAGGGCTGAGGGTTAACAGTAAATATAATTCTAAATTGTAACACAGAGGTGATTATTATTAGCCTCATAATTCAAATGACAACCCCTTACCAGCCTTTAGTAAACATTCAAACACAAATACAGCCACTGCAGCAGGTGAAACAAACCAAGCCAAGTTTAAGGCAATACACCTGAGAACCTATGCTAATTTCCTATGTTTTTGCCCCGAGGTATGCATGGACATAAAATGCAACACATTTCAGCTGCCCTTTTGGAGCCGGATAATGCTTGTTTTATGTGTACTGAGCTGTTTCAAGGACATTTTTCCAGCTATTTCAGGACTAGTGGTGGTAAAAGCAAATATACCAAGTAAATTGCAATGGTCCTTTGCCTACAATCTGACTCATACTAATGCATTTTCAAATTAAACCAGAAAACATCCCGATTGTCTCCAGATAACCATCCTACAACTTTTATGACATTACTAAATAAAAGCAATACTCTACCTCATTCAGCTCTACGATCACAACCCCCCCCCTGAAGGTTCCATTTCAAGAGCAAAAGTTTCAAACATCAACAGATCATCAGCTGCTCTGACTGCAGGGCTTTTGGTTTGCTCTCAGATGGCAAATTTATATCCTTCAGTGCACAGAATTTGAGGTCCAGTGCGAGGGCTAACTGCTATCAATTGTCCCTCTGATCAGAATCTTACCTTGCAGGATAAAACACAATGTGCACGCTCTCTCTGCTTCCTCAGGCTGCAAGTGATCCTCAGGTTTCACACAAGCACTTTCCCTTTCCTGAGCTGATCAACAGAGTGTGAAAGGGAGTGGGGGGAGGAGGAGGATGAGGAGGATGAGCAAGGAGCGCTCTGTGAAGCAGAGAGAGAGAATTAGTGAGAGAGAACTGCTGGTAGACACTATGGATTGTGCTTCAAGTTAGATGACCATGCGTGTGTTTTTATTGAAGTATCAGAGGAAGGGGGATAGTCAAAGATGCTGGTGGCTCTGTATTTACAGTGGATCCCTTTGACCGTGCTCCTTGAGCCTCTTAAAAAGCATGAAAGCCGTCAACACACAAACATATCGACTGCTTATTCTTTGACCACGTAACTCCTGATTTACATCAAAGTTTTGCCAATTTTAGACTGTATTTTATTTAGTCTTTTGTTGAATGAAAAAGACTAAAGAGTTTATCAAAGAGTGTCCGTACTGAAATCCGGGTAAAGAATTGTATCTGCACTATATCACAAAAGACTAGTATTGTGCGACATAGCCATGTTAGTGGCTCTTTTAGGCTGTATTTAGGCACAGCAGCGCTTTGAGTTAATGCCAATATCAGCATACTAGCATACTAACTATCACAATCCTAAAATGTAGATGTTCACATTCTTAGTTTAGTGTGTTAGCATGCACAGCCTGATACTAATTATATTCTTCCGAAAAGCAAGAACACAGCCTCTGAGTACAGCAAGGGGAAGGAAAAAATATTGGAGAAAAAAAAGAACAGGGAAGAAAAGTTCTGAGAAGATGATCCCAGTCACTACAGGTTCCAGGACTGCAGCAGTTACAAAGACCAACAGATGTGTTACAAGTTAAAGCACCGCAGCATGCATACACTCAGCTGGGATGTCTGCGAATCAGAAATATCATTCAAATTACCAGCTGCAGGAGCATTGTACTGTACAGTACCTCTTATCTCGGTGTGTGCAAAAATGTTTTCATCATTTTAATTAACAAGTCAGCCATTAATTGTCAGACACTTACACTGTTATTACTAGTCTCACATTGCCAGACTAGTCCACACAGCATTCAGGGATGGGAGAAAAATGTGCTCTGGTTTATTGACATGTCTTTAAAGCAGTCACAATCGTCTTTACTATTTTTATTTAATTACCGGACACAATGACGGTGCTTCTGCAAAATAGCCTCGGGAAGGAACTTGTTTTGTTGGAACACGTGCACGTAGGGAGGCGAGTTCTGGAATTAAAATGGCTGTCGAGTGTGTGATACAAATTTGACTCAAAAAATAAATAAATAAAATTTGATTGTCGGTCAGAGCTCGGAGGATTTTCCCCCAAATCGACTGAATTTTAGAACACACACACACACACACACACACACACACACACACACACACACACACACACACACACACACACACACACACACACACACACACACACACACACACACACACACACACACACACACACACACACACACACACACACACACACACACACACACACACACACACACACACACACACACACACACACACACACACACACACACACACACACACACACACACACACACACACACACACACACACACACACACACACACACACACCTGAAGGTGAGGGACACCTCCGGCGGCACAGGAACAGTCCAAAATGACACATCGTCGATATAGACTAAATAAAAAATGATGTGGCAGATCAGTCTAACTGGAGGGCATATCTATGAATTTTTGAACTCCTTTCAAAACTCTGTACTTGTAGGTGTTTGGTTGAAGATGATGCATACCACAGCACAGCCATTAAAGCATAGACTTTCCTACCCTGAATTTACTTACATGTCTTCCAGAATACATTGGCAGTGGAATTTTTGTCAGGCCTGCTCAAAGCAATTATTTCATTTAGGTTACGACATACAGTGTCATTAATTTACATACAATCCTATGTAAATGACTTGTCCCTGGCCTACGGCCAAATGGGCTTAAGCTTACATTTCAATGTGCATAACATTAATTGTTGTGCAGTGAAAGATGTCTATGCTTTAGGGGAGACAGCATAGCTAAATCTAATTGCTTCCCCTGAGATGAGCAAGGCCTGTATTGTACCTGAGAAGACAAAGGGGGGGCCCTGGACACAGAGCTGGGAATAGAGCCATCCTTTCCCAGCAGGCCGAGACACGCGCCTGATCGAAAAGAGCGAACAGATTGGTCACAGTGTTATGGTATGATATGCATTCTGTGGTAACACTTGTTGAGGTACGTCCACATCCTAAGGGGGGGGGAGAGCTTGAATGCTTTGTCCCCAATATTTTGAATAATTTATATTCAAGAAGCCGTTGAAGCAGCTTATTGATATTCTGGACCACTCAGTCAATTACTGATCAACTTCAATAGCGGATACAGTGGACTTTTGAGTCAACCCCAGGATGCCCAACAGTTTATGCTACAATCAATATTTTGATAATAAGAATGAATTGAATGACTCCACATATGTGAAAGGGTTCACTCATCGTAACAGCCCCACAGCGAATTGTCACCCAACTTTGTAGTTCCCATCATTTCAGCACAATGTTTTGGTTTAATGTCATCGCCATGTACTCTCCAGATGCAGCCGTTTTCAGCTAAAATCTCTGAAAAACCCAATGTACGCTACTTGTCCAGCACTAAACATAAAGACAGACAAAGTTAGCAACAAGCTGCTGAACATAGTGGAGCATTTACTATAGCAGAAAGAAAGACCCAGATAGAGACCAGATCACAGCTAAAAGAAGAGTGAATATTGCACTTAAGTTCATCAAATGAATGCTTATCTTACTCCATACGCTGGATGTGGATGTGTTGTCTTTGCAGCTAGTTATGCTTTCCTCAAGTGGCCAAAAAAAATCAATTAGTGCAGGTAGAAGAGCTCTGTACTATCCAATTTCCAAATAATAGGCCTAATGCATTAGAACTTAATTAATCAACTAAGTAAAATAATACCAGAAACTCCAGTAAAATAGGTTCAAGGCCAGGAATAGTCCAACATTAGGAACATCACAAAAAACCCTAGTCTTCCATGACAGTGTGTTTTAATTGTACTTACTGTATTTGGAGCTGATTTGAATGACACGACTTTTTGAACCTGTAATATCTCAATTACAAGTTACACAGCCTCTTTAGATGTCAGGTAAAGGAACATGGTAAGATGAAGTTTTTTGTAACACCCTATAGTTTAGTTTCCGATCCAATCCCTCTCAGTTACGATTATCAAATTGCTAAAATACAATCCACAAACATTAGCTGCTGAACCTCGGTCGTTAGTGGTTTGAGACATATGATTCCTCGCACACTAATACAGACACCTATCGATTACGTCAGAAACTATTTGCTGTAGCCTAATGTATTCTGAAATCAATTCAGACAGCCAGCTCACGTGGAAGGGATTTAGAGTTGTATCATATTATATATTAATGTATAAGTACCGAGTTAGTACTTGGCATCAAGGCTCTGACCTTGCCACTCCATGAAAACATAGACCAAGTTCATCAATACTAAATTTCCCCTCCAAAAACTGCATTGGAAGACTACTGTGTGTAGGGACGGGAACTAACCTTCTTGTTGTCATCCAAGAACAAAACACTCTCTGATGAAGTGTAGTGTGATAGGCAGACAATGTTTGCAAAAAAAAAAATCCAGCCTTTACCACTCATAATACTCGAAGATGAGTTATATTTCACCACTGAGTCGCAGTGGCAAACAACCAAAAAAAAAATATATATGCTGAGCGACTAAGAAAGTAATTTACAATCAATACCAGTGCACTTTCCACACACAGATAAATGGCAGCAGCATACACACATATATAGCAGCCAGCATATTCACAGGCAGGGTCATAGGTAACTGATACTAGCAAACAATCATACACCAATGAAAGAGACCAAGGCAGCCATGTACAATAGGCATCTTAGCGAGCTTCGGTGAAGTTTGGTAGAGGAGTTGTTGAGGAAAGCTTGTTTGAAGTGGCATTTGAGGCAGGAGCAGCAAGACGCAGAGCACAAAACAGATTATAATTATTCTTAAACCCATCCTGAAGTGACGATATAACTGTTGGCAGGGAAGCCTGCGTATACCATTTTACATAAACGTCAGCAGTGGTACAGCAAAGTTAACTAATGCAACAAAGGGAGTATTGACTGTTGACTTTTAGGTGTTGTGATACCGATTTACTGTAAGTGTGCTTGTGGATCTTAATTGTTTCTCTATTAAAAGGCATCTAATGATTAAGTCAGAAGCCATTTGCTGATACGCATTGTGAAATCAGTTAGGACCTCTAAATTCTATTCTTGTGTAAGAAATGGTTGAGATTAGAACTGCTTTGGTTTGGACGGCTGCGGTTCATCGAGAAAAAAATATAAAGAAATGCTGCTGAAAACAACTTCACATTGCACGCATTATTTCATAATGCACATGTAAGCAAAGCAGTGATTCACATACATTGATTTATTTGTGGTGGCCCACCACCATATGAACATTGACCACTATTGATTTTCTACTACTTAAAATGGGTAACATTTTATTTCACTGTAGAGCAGCGAGCAGCGCATTGATGGCCCCGCGCTCCCTCTCTCAAACACACTGACAACGACACAGTATGTGAAAAGCCCCTCATTTCCATGCACGCTCCGACTGCTTGACTGCAGTTCTGTACATCTACGGCAACGTTTTTCACAAGTTCACCTGGAAGTCCCAAACTGCAAATAAGTCCGTTTCTCTCTGCCGTTGGTTTTCACATTTAGCCTAACATTAATGCTCGTTACAGCCATAGGGTTCCAGCAACAAGTAGAACGTAAGTTAAGTTAATTTTAACCAGTCCGGTTCTATGTGAAAAAACAACTGCACAGAGAAACAACCTTAACTTAACATACTTGCCAGGGTTTCCCCCAGAAAAGTTGTAAAGCCCGGTGGCAAGTGACTTTTTCCAACGAGGGCCCGGAGTCACAGCCTGATGGCAGCATTAACCTCCGACGCAGTCAGATTCAGAACCAGTCAAACACCAATGTAGCTGGCAGAACTTCTGATACATTTATGTTCCGTCTCTTTAAGGCCTGCTGGGACTCTAGCCTTTTTGTCTCAGTTTTGCGGGTGATTTTGGAAAAGCTTAATGAATATTAACAACCCTGCTGTCTCAGTATAAAATGATGGAAGACACACATTAAAGACAACAGACTCATTTGAACCAAGCCCTATTTCCATAAAACCTTGCAAGGATAACGCAATAGCTCATTACAGAAGCCATTACCCGTAGCAAAGAAGGTTGCTGCCCAGCAGCATCAGCAACATAACATGAATTCAGCTCTTTCATTTTTTTGAATGATCCCCACCACATAAGTAGAGCTTACGAATTGCCTTTACTACTCAAGTGTAATGGTAATGCTCAGGGGTATAGCAATCGAGTGTTGCGTCCTATATGTTAAATCTTTTGGAAATTTAATTAATTTAGCCCTACATGTAATCATTGTCAGAAGTTGTAATGGAATCTACTGTACATGGGCATCTGCCTGTTTTAATTCCTGTGTATGATATGAAGCTAAGGTAGAATGAAAGAAGTGAAAAGAAGCTAAATCTGTCCCTCCTATATTTTTTATGTCTAGATAGTATGTATGAGTTACATTCATGCTTTGCCTTGATGCACACATTTTTTAGTATACTCCTGTGTACTGCTTTTGGCATGCAGGCTATATCAATAGGTTGCTCATTTTTTTTTTTCTCATTTTTTTGTCCGTATTGTTGAAATAAATATATAAATACAGTGTTCCAAAACAAAGACGGGAAACATTAAAACTATTGCCTCATCCTAGTCCGCCCCAGTGGAGCACACACACACACACACACACACACACACACACACACACACACACGCACACGCACACACACACGCACACGCACACACGCACACACGCACACACGCACACACGTCATGGTGGTCAGAAACCCTATGGCTCAGTGTTAGCCGGTCAGTTGGTACTCACAGCAGGCCAGACAACAGACACACACACCCACAGTGACGTTGTCCTCCAAAGTGGCAGCTAAAATTAGCAGAATGCATGAGGGGAAACAGCCCTGCGGATTAAATAAACTGCAATGCAGTATTTAAAGACAGGAGATGTAGGCTCCATCTTGGCGAAGTCTCAGTATCTATCATTTCCCAGATCTATTTTCTTTTTGAAACATGAGAGCTTCATAATGGCGTCCTTGCGGAAACGGT
Source organism: Zingel zingel (assembly GCA_023566125.1). Lineage (NCBI taxonomy): Eukaryota > Metazoa > Chordata > Actinopteri > Perciformes > Percidae > Zingel > Zingel zingel. Next base: position 11,537,681 of record CM042336.1, on the reverse strand, counting down.
GGCTGTTCACCTCTTGGCCCGAGTAATCTGAGAGGAGGGAGCACATACTAGCCTTGAGAAAGACAAGATCGGTGTCAGATTTACAGAGGAAAGGTGTCTATAACTTCTTTATATAACCTTACACTATGAGTCAGTTTATCTCCTAGTCTGGTTCTATGTTAGGAGTGCTGCATCCCCAGAATGCAACTGGTTTATTCAAATTACAAGTATCAACAGCTTCAGTTGCGAAGGCCAATCGAAAGGCCACACAAGATAATGAAAAACGGGCTACGATACTTCACCTAACAATCTTGCTGATACAATTATATGTCAATCACAGCATTTGTTCATTATCATGCTTCAATTTTGCACCAGTATTAATTATTGCACAAATTAGGGTTCAGCACTTTTTAAATGGGTAATTGACAAAGCTCTTGGGAGAAGGCAACTCAGCATAATGAAAATTAATAGTGCGTCCAGTCCATCAGTTCACATTTCTCTGCGCTCTTACACTGGCTCCCTCTTCCGCTTGTTAAATTGATATTATTGTGGCATTATGGCCGATGTAGCAGCCAGTTATAGGGAAGAAAAGAAAAATAACATTAAAAAAAATATGATAAATTCTCAACAGAGCACATACTGCTAAAAGAAAGTCGTATGTATAAGACACTACACTAGCACATATCTTTGATTAACACACTTTCAAACCTGACCCAGACCCACCCACACACACACACACACACCTCCAGAGACACACGTCGGACCTTTTACCACTTTCCTGCCCTCTGTGAGCGTTTTCTAAGTCAATGTGTTGGGATGCCTCCATAAATTATTCAGCCGCAGCGCCTGCTATCTGACGATAACTGGCTCTTTATCGGTCAGCGTGTACAGAGACTATACAAGCACCTAGAGGGATTTGGGGCACCTTTTGTGTAACGATGCGTGTCATTGTGGCAGTGAAGCATACATTGGAATATAGCCTATCAGCAGGTTTATGTTGTAAGGTCACTTTAATTTTCTCTGAGGATGCTCTCATTTTCAGCTCGTCAAACACAAGGCAATTTTATTTTGCCACCGCATAACCAATGTGGACTAAAGATCAGGAAGGTTACCTGCCAGACTTTTGCCTTGATGCCAAGTACTAACTCTGTACTTACACATTAATATATAATATGATACAACTCTAAATCCCTTCCACATGAGCTGGCTGTCTGAATTGATTTCAGAATACATTAGGCTAGTCCCAAGTATTGATGACCGAGGCAGTTGATTATTATTTTTTTAGAAAAAAAAAGTAATCTACTACTGACTAACTACAAAATTGTTTGCCAACTACATCATGGGATTTGTAAAATATAAGCCACGCATTTTGTTGTTTTATCTTAACTTCCATGTTTATTAATATCACTTTCAACAATCCAACTGCTTATCACAGGTTCTCCATATTGGCACTTTAAATATAATTACCTGGTCTGCACTAAAGTATGTACAATATTTTGTTTAATCTAAAAAAAGGCTGAATCTGACAAAGCAGCCAGAGCAGAACTAATTGGTAGAGTATTCTATGAGTCAATCAACAACAATTACATCATCTAATAATCATTTTAAACAAAAATGATCAAATTCACTGTGTCCGGCCTCTAAATTGTTAATATTTTGTCGACAGAAAAATCTATAATGGCAAAAAGCAGTTTTATCGCCAATGATATAATAATATCATCCTAACTTGCTCTGTGTGTTTTACAGGTACATTATGTAAGTCAATAATATAACAAATGACACAATAAACAGTGCAAAGATATCTGGCCGGCTTAAAGCTAAACGACTGGATGAAAAGTGTGTGAAAAGCTTATTCTTTACTACAAGGCACCATTTTCTGTGTATAACCACTTGGTGTCAGCCTTGCACATTGCATGGCTGCTACGGCTACCGTACAATAGTAGACACATTCCTTCCATGATTCTCAAGGTTGACTATTAGTTGACATAACATTGAAAAACCATCTACTGATAATGACTTAAGCCGTGGTAGATAAGCCTATTGACAATCATGCTGTTCTATGCATACTGTTATATTTCCAATCTATTTTCAGGTCTGCCCTAATTAACAAGATAGACTCGCGCTGGCATATGGCTCATGTCTGTATGCGTAACATTTCATATCATCTTCCATTGGAATGCCAGATATGTTTACTTGTGTAGCTTATATTAGGTGCTGGCAATAGCCTGTGGGATGTGGACTTTTAGAGGGACTAATGCCCAGAATAGGCTTTTGGGCCCCGCCCATTGGGATGAGAAGAAAGACAGACGGACCCTCCAGTTGGCCACTCATGCCAGACCTGCCTCCACACATGGCCTGTATGATGTTCAGCTCTGACACCATTTCATCGAGGACTCCTTGGAAAGACTCATCCTACCAGACATACAGCTCATTCTTTAATGTTCGTTCCATAACTCTTTTCTTATACAGGTTTTATGAGCAGGAGTGGAGATTAATGTTGGGGGGGGGGGGGGGGGGGGGCGGGTAATGTTGGGGCAGTGCGATGTGACAAAGTTCACAATGTGGAAGTGATCTCAAAAGCACAGCACACAGTAATGCATTGTTTGTTCTTATTTATAGAAGGATATTAATTCAAGCAGGTGCAGTGATAAATACAAATGATTACTAATTGTGCAGTCCCAGGCTATCGTATCTCAAAGCAACAAAACAGAACAAAGATGACAAGCAAAATGAGAGCTAAACTCAATAAAAAGATGTAAAAGTCAAGTTACCAACAGAGAACAAAAGAATTAAATTACTTTTTTGTAATCTAGTTTAAGCTTTTCAGAGAAGCTTTTAAATAGTGCCTCTGTAGCAGTACAGGGTCCTGCTAAAGGATAGTTTAAGGTAAGGTAGCAGTGGTTTTCAACCTTAGAGTCAGAACCTACACAAGGGGTCACAGATTAATCTAAGGGCGCTTTCACGCCTATATTTCTGTGAACTCGGTGCAATTCACTGTTAAGTTGCATTGTTGTTGATTGTTGCATTTTTCATTTTGTCTGGTTGGTCCAAGCAGTCGCTAGTCTATTGGACAGAATATCTGAGTGAAATAATTGAGAAACACCAAATTCATGCGGTCTTGAGTTTTCTAGTTTTGCTTTCTTTGGTGTTGAAATTTTAAAAGAAGGGGAAATATTATGAGCAGAGAGAGAGAGAGAGAGAGAGAGAGAGAGAGAGAGAGAGAGATGTCACACAGACAACGAGCGATGTATGGTCATCACATTAACTTATGGAGCCGGCTCTATCTCGACATTCCTAGAGACACGGAACCCTTTCCTAGAACTCGTTAACTCCCTCAGCTTATCTCCTGACTTGGAGGACTGAGCTTCTTCTGGACCGCTCCATTTGACGCCAGCTGAAGTGCTGCGAGTCAAACTCCTCTAACTTAGCTACAGCCAGTCAAAAGATAGCATGGCAACTGCAGATGCAGGAGACCCATCGACAGAACATGAACCCCCTCTTCTTTCACTGAAGTCGCCGGTGTGGAAGTATTTTGGATTTCCAGTGAGTGACAACGTTCGATAGCAGTGACAGCACCGTTTGGCTTAGTTATCAAATCGTTTCGACTCTGCTTTCTAACATGATGTCATTCTGCTAACCGAGCACCGCTAGCCTTTATGACAGAGCTGCTTCACTACACTTGTTAGATGTTTCATTACAGAGTTCTCTGCTGATTTGTGTCGCTCTGTGCTCGTGGTGGGAAATGAATGTAAACAGAGAGCGGCGTGTCGGAAATGCAATGCGCTGTGACGCAAGTCCCCTTCAAGGTTAGGCTAATGTTAGAAGTCCCTCTCGTGGTCAGAATATGTAACAACAACCACATGCTTATAGTGGCATTGACAATGCATAAGCCTGAGTAGTGTAGTACATATTAATAACAGGCTGCATTTGAGCATTAAATATTATTTGAATAATGGCATAGCAACCTGTGCTTTAAAAAAATAAAAATAAAAAAATGTAAAAATCGAGAATCGAAAATTTAATCGAAGATTTGGAGAATCGTGACACCTCTAGTAATGAAATGTCAGTTGCTTACTTAACCTAAAAATAGATGGACTTTTTTCATCGTTGCTTGAAGATCCAAAAGGCATTGCCTGTATTTGGCTTTTCTCTTTAAATCTTTGGCTTTTAAGAAATGCAAGAAACCGCGTAAAAGCAAATTCTGCTAACTATAAATGTAACTCACTGACACTTGTCACAATGACAACAAAGAACATCATTAAATATCTATAAGCCATTTAGAAAACAGAAATGAAATGTTAATGAGGCATATTTACACCGACTTCGGCTTTTTGATGAGGCACTTCAATTTCTGGACAGAAAGGTGAGAAATGTCAGACCACCGAGTTTCTTTTTTCTGTTATTCTTCTGGGTGCTATGCGGTTTATCTTCAATATGACCTTGGCACATACAAAAAAAAAAAAGACATGTTTGCAAGCTGAGGCCAAGCGTTGCCACCCACTTGGCATCAGTTGTTTGGCACTCTATCCAGGGAAGTCAAATGGAGTGAATCTGTGGCATAAACAAGCCTATGGGCGGAAATATAAACATGGATGACGGCTCACTTCTTTTGGCCGTCAGCAATCCTAAACAAACACTTTAATTCAATTCAATTCAATTTTATTTATAGTGTCAAATCATAACAAGAATTATCTCAGGACACTGTACAGATAGAGTGTAGGTCTAGACCACACTCTGTAATTTCCATGGACCCAACAATTCCAGTGATTCCCCCAAGAGCATGCATGAATGTGTAAGTGCGACAGTGGCAAGGAAAAACTCCCTTTTAGGAAGAAACCTCGGACAGACCCAGGCTCTTGGTAGGCGGTGTCTGACGATGCCGGTTGGGGGTTTGATGAACAATGGCAATAAAAAGTCACAATTAAGATAATGACTAGAGTAAGTGTAATAGTTCATGGTGTCGTAGAGCACATCATGGCGTAACTTTAACACTTATTAACACTTTATGCTCCGCTGTCCCTATAGTTATCGCCCCAGCAATGATGTTCCTTCCACGAGTTTCCCTTCTATATCCCAATCAGTCACCCTCAGCTTATCCATTACTGTCTTACTCCCCCTCTTCCTCTCTGTCCCCTGTATCCTATCCTCTCTCATCCTATTTACGTTCCACATCTCCTCCCCTCATTCTTCGCTGGCCTGAGTCCCAAGACAGATGGTCCATGCAAGCAGATGCTCCCCACCTAGTATCTCAAAAAGGAAAAACAAAGGCTGGATCCAAAGCAAACTGAATCTGCCCAGAAGACGAGCAGGGAAGTTGTCCTGGATTTGACCAAGAAACGGCTTTGTATTGACAGGTAGAGAGGAAGCACACAGGTTGTCACAAAAGCAACGACAAAGACTTCTTTCTGGGTTCCATCTTGATGCTAAGGAGCACAATTAACTTCACGGCAGTTGGTATGCCATTAAGCCCATCTGATGTGCCAAACCTGCCAAATCTGTTTAATAGGTCAAACTGTCCAATTTGAATCTATTCATAGAGTGAAGTGAATATAAAACTAGGCAAACAGATCTGAAAAATCTGTGATCCTTGCAGCTTTCTATTGTGAAACCTTGAAAGATTAATTTTCAAGAGATCCAAAGCAAGACTGGATAAAGTCACACAGTTACGTCTGTAATTTTCACATTTAAAAAAAAAAAAAAGACAAAGCCACCTAAACATGCTGTCAGTTGGTATTTAAAAACAATATAACAGCCAATTCTGAGTCTCCTTAAGTTGCCTTTAAATGAGTTTATAAGAATAATCTTTCCTTCATACTCTGAAATCATCAAGCACACTGTAATTTATTCTAATACCAAATCAAACAGCACATCTTGTGTGTGCTGCATACTGTCAAAAACTTCCCTCTGACAATCTAACACACACCATTTTGCAGTCTGACAGATTTGGAGCAGTTTCTTTAATCTGTATCTTTTCTTCAGTGTGATCTCAGAACCCCTGGCTGACAGATGCGGTTGTCAATGTCATAAAAGCTCAAAGCTGATGAACGGATAAAATACACTATGATTCCTTCCTTGCCTCTGCAAAACAAATACATGGCTTTTAGCACAGGGACTGCACATTATTCAAAAACATTCTTCACTGAAACATCCCACACATCATTAACTATAGTTATTCATATGGTGAGCTTTATCTGGGGAAAAATAATGTCACCAAACCAAACGTTCAATAACAAAAGTGGCTGTTTTTATCAGAACACGCTGCAGTAACTATCAAACTCTGTATAGGCTACTCCATGCTGAAAACTAAATGACTGTGATAACATTAATAGATGTTGCAAGTGGCTTGTTGCCCTTGGTTGCATCAAAGCCAAAGTACCTAAATCACTGGTTCAAACAATAAAATCCTGACTCAGTAGTTTAGTAGTGCTAAATATTGATTATTTCAGAAAGGTCTGTTTGTTCTTAGTGTACTTTGTGAAGTCATGCATATGTAGATTAGTATTGTGGCTGTGGCTGACCTTTAACTCACCATCTCGTGCTTGCACTTGTCCCGCTGGTGTATTAACATATTTTGAGTTGTTGCTTGACAGACAGTAAACGGCAACGTTTCTAGTTTATTAACTAGTTCTGTTGGACAATATTATGCATCGACAGGCTAAACATAGGAATTGGTAATTAAATGCAAATCAGGGTAAATTAAGCATTGATTCAACAGCCGTAAGGTAATGCCTCATGGTAACAGTTTATGTTGTATTACTTCATGTTGTTTAGCACTGTTCAAGGCCCTGGATATACAATAAGAGGCATGAATAGCTATGGTAAGTCATACTGACACAAAGGAAAAGAGGACATTCATCACAAAAAGACCAAAATGTACACAGCTTGTTCTCAACTATTTCAGTACAGAAGACGGAGCTAGCCGAGGTGCTGAAAGTAGCTCATCCTGAGCAACAAAACTTACGGGGCTGTGTTTCTTTTATAAATTGTCTGAGACTCAGGGATACAGTACGTAAAAGGAGAGAAATGTCTAGGGGAGCCGCTGGCACGCACCGACCGAAGTTGCAATGGTGATCTGAGAGAGCTCCAAGGCACTGATGCAGAGAATCACTGCACCGAGGAAGCAGCTCACGGGAGGATCAACTCTTGGCTGGGTGGCTGTAGCATTTTTTTTGAGCGATTCTTACGTTTTAAGATTTCCCCGGGAAGGGATCATGATGTGGTAGCCCACTGGGGACAAAGTGGTAGGGGGATTTAGAGTTTGGAAAGAGAAAAGGATGAAGCGTTGACAAAAAAAAAAGCATAGAGAAAAAATATTGCGTTTGTGACATAATAATAATAATAATAGGTGCCTCTACAAGAATCAGTGATTACTGAGAAATATAACCTAGAAACATATGCAGTGCAAATCTCCAGCCCCCTCGACTGACCCTCTTCCAATAGAAATTCAAGACACCTGACAATGAGAACTTGATACGGAGTGCCTGATCCGGAATTACAGCAAGCAAGGAGACCACAGTCTTCACCACAACTAATAGTTTAGTCTGGTCAAAAACTGAACATTAGCCTACGTTGTCTGCGCCCATATGCATGATCTGGAATATTCAGCCCCTTAAAGTCGACATGTTCTCATTAGCTGGCATGAGTTTTACCATTCAATTGCAGTTATTTTAGCAGTTGCATACAATACATGTGCAGGAAACGAAAAATCTAAATTCCGGAAACTATTGAATAAAACATTTGCTGAAGGAGTATTAGGTTTGAGAGGAATACCTTTCAACAAAAATCATGAAGGTATGTATACCCTTAACAAAAGGATACTTAGAAGTCAATTAGGTGTGCAAACAAACATTAGCAGGAGCCAGGAATGACAAGCAGTTAACTACTCTTGTGGCTCAGAGCTGCATGAGGAGCCTGAGGGGAAACCTATGGACTATAACGTAGTGATTATTCTGAATGCCAGCCAACTACTGTAAAGGGGGGGGGGGGGGGGGAGACCCAGGAGAGCATTCATTCTACTCAATCCAATATGGTCGGTTTTTCCCCCACTAATGCACGTGTGCCCATATACTCAAATTAAATGATCACAATGGGGATCAAAAGTTCCCTGCATACGTGTGGGCTACAGTGGCAGATAAACACGAAAACAACTATCTGTATTGTAACAGGGACTTCTAAACCTTACCAACCATTACAGAAAATGTTAATGCCCTGCAGGTCAAATTATTCAGCAGAAACAGAACTAAACTAAAATTGCTGTTGAATTTCTGACAAATTGACCCAAGTCGTTCAAACAAGAGACCATCAACCCACCATATCTCCCTTTCAAGAGAAGGCAAAAGTCCAGAAAAACAAAGACATTTATGTTGCAGACGCATGCAAGCTAAATCTTTGGAATGAGAAAATATTAAGCCAAACTCCATTAAAAAAATTAAAAAAAAAAAAAAAAATGTAATGTTGCCTTTCAACAAATAGCCTACTGTGAAATCACTTACCTAACATGTTTGGTGTAGGCAATATGAACGTTAAGATGACCGTGTTAAATAAGCGAGGTTAAGTTCAAGTCAGCGTTAACGCTATCATTTAGCTAAGAAGTGTGTACGTTAACCTCTACTTTTATCAAATTAACGTAGCCTATTTGTTGTTGCATTTATTACAAGCCGGATTAAGAAGTGGTCCTATCACACAAAATTGGACCAGGGGATATTTTTGACCGATAAAAGAGGCAACATATGCTAGGAGTTTTGCCTGACGTTTTCTTCATGCAAGACCAAACAGAAGAGCAATTAATCGCCAAATGATAACATGCGACCACTGTCCTACCAGGGGAAGAAACAGTAGCATCCACCCGGCCAGAAATGGTCTCCACTCTCTTTTTTTCCATAGTTCTTCTTCCGAAGGCGGACTTTTTTTTTAATCGAAAGAGCCTCGTTTCAGTCACAGGAGCTCGTCAGTGCCGAGTTGTAAACGGCTGGTACTAGTTGCTGCTTATTCAACTCACAAGTTTCGCAGTGCACTGGAACGCTGCTCGTGCACACACGGTTGATGGCGGGAGCGCGCATAAGTGGGAGAGTGTTTAGCGGTGTGGTGTTCAGGTCCGTGTACTTTTTCGTTCATTCGATTTTCATTTCATAAACAGATATTACAACAAAAAAAAAATGGTTATTTGGTTTTCGTTTTAAAATACAGAATTTGAAATTGAAATACAAGGTATTTTTTCCTTTTCATGGTCAAAAGGGGATGGGAGAAATTTAAAATATGCTGTAATTTTCATTTTCTATTTCATATGACAAAAATAAAATCACTCGAAAATAGAAACGAACCTCTCCTTTTACGGACCTGTTCAGTGGTGATGGTGTGTCTGGTCCATTTGTCTGGAGATTAGAAAAATGGATTTAGTTGTTAATGTTTCATGTAATGTATTGCTGAAACGATTAGTCAATTCTTCGACTATTAACAAATTAAATAATGTGTAAATAGTTTCTTGTTTATGAAGAAAACTACCAAATATTTGCTCAGCTGTTTCCAATGTATAAAATGTGAGGATTTGCTCCTTGTTATAGATGATTGCAAATTTGATATCCTTGGGCAAAACAAGCGACTTTTATAAATGGTTATCTATCACTAGCCTATATGATCTATATGATGACTATACCTGTACAAATAATAAAAAACAGATTCATTAATAATGAAAATAATCATTGATGCTGCCTTAATTACGTTTGACTAGTATCTGAATTGAGCCACTGGATTATTTTTGTTTGATTTTCTAAGATTAATTCTAAAGAAAATCTACAGAAATCCTTCCCAGAAGAGTGAGGAAGACATATTAATATCCATATTTAAACAATCACATACGGGTAGGCTCTAATGTTGTGGTGTCCACATACTTTTTCATACCAAATGGTCAAATCAGTGCCCTTCAGCATCTCAGAACTGCACTCTACATATACAGAAATTCCAAGCAATGTAGCATTTCCATGAAACTGAATGTATGGTGACTCTGTTACAATGGGGTTTGTTTGGAATGCCAAAGGATGCAATAAAACATTAAAATTCCAAAAGTGTGGCTCAGGGACCACCAGGTATCTTTAACAGTGTTTTCATCATAAGTCTCTCAACGGTCCCATCTCAACGCAGACAGTTTACATAATTCTGCGCCAATAAATCAGATCACTTTGGGATGCTGCCTGACAAAATAGAAGTCTGCAGACAAATGCACACATACTCACAGCACTTAAAAGGAATCACACACGTTCACTGCACAGTATTCTTTTTTTTCCTTCTTCTATCTTGCACACAAGCAAACTGCAATCAGCTGATCAGCCAAACAAGCCCACTACAGTGATGAAAAGATACACCCTGAATAAATTCGACCTTCCTCTTGTCAAGCCAAGACAACTGTCAGCTATTTTAAAGATAAGAACAATTCTTACAACATAGCACTTCTGTTTCATGGCAACATCGAAGGAGAGTTTGCAAAGGATTGTTTGTCTGCCAAAAATACCACAAGTTTTCTATCTCACTGTCAAACACACACACACACAGGCCATTTACTCTGCTGGTATTATGGGAAATTGCTGACAAAACAGGAGCTTCTTCCTTAACAAATTTGATGTGCACGTTGGAGCGAGTAGCTACTTTGATCCACAGTGTAGCGAATATTTTTAGACATATTTAATTCTGGAATATACATGAATCAGATGCAGCAGATAAAAGGGAAAGTAGGAACCTGATGCTTACATGTACCACTTCCCTGACATGGATTTCAGCAGATTTATGAGAATAAAAAGGAATCCAGGAGCTTTTTACACCGAGTGATTCATCAACATATTGTTGGTCAGTGTGAAAGTTGCATATAAATTGCAGTTTGCCTGAAGCATCTGTCTATTCAAAACGTTTACTCAAATATGAAAACCAATTTTGAGATTATATCAGGCAAGGCAATACAATTTGTTAAGCCCTTAACATTAGCCAACATTAGCCCCTGTAAGCTACTGGTCAGCAAAAGGCCTGAGCATATTCAACTCTGCAAGAGTTTTATTGCTTATAAATTACACTTTTTCATTTGTAAGAACAACAATTTCTCAAAATCTTGAATTTCCCCTTGGGGATCAATAAAGTATCTATCTATCTATCTATTTGGTGTTTCTTTTTTTTCAAAAGTTACATAGGGAAGTCTTAGCCTCCCCTTTTACTTTTATTGTAGTGATTTGTGCACCAGTTAAATCAATTTACTTATTTATTATTTATTCATTTAAAGCAAAGGTTTGACATTTTGGGAAGTATACTTATTCACTTTCTGGTGGAAAGTTAGATGAGAAGATTATACAGCACTCCTATTTGTCTGTTTGAATATGAAGCTAGCAGCTGGTTAGCAGGGGGTTAGCTTAGCTTAGCATGAAGATTTGAAACAGGGGAAACAGCTAGCCTGGCTCAGTTCAACTCGAACAGAATCGCTTGCCAGCACTTCTAAAACCCTCAAATTAACACATTATATCTTGTTTCTTTCACTTATAGGCTACAAAGAAGTGTAAACAACAATTGTACAATGTTTTTATGTGCTAGCTGTTTATTCTTGTTTTCTAAGTTGTGCTATGTTAAGCTAACCGTCTGGTTAGGCTTATATTTAACGGACAAATATGACTGATCTTCTCATATAAACTCTACTAAAGAAAATAAGAGCGTTTCCTAAAATGTCAAAGGTTTTGTTGTCAAGGTGTGTTTTTGGATCATCAAACATCTCACTTTGGCTTTATTAAAGAGCATAAAATAACACAAATGAGTCAGAGAAAATCTGTTCACATTTGTTCAATATTCGAAAACCTCTATCTATATAGGCCTATGCCTAAAGCCTCATCATAAGCCCTACAGCGAAGACCAATGCATTCCAACTACCAATTTCCGAGGTGTGTGTGTGTGTGTGTGTGAGGGCTGCTGTCTGCAACTGTCACCATGAACAATGAGTGATATGGTTTTTGAGTTTGGCTATAAATAACAACGCACCTGGACAGAAAGATGAAGCCAAATCTGCTCAGACAAACTGGCACAAGTAGATGGATGGCAGTGTGAGGGCATTAATGAGAGCACAGGTCTGCCAACGCGTTGCGAGGAGAGCTCTGCGGATGGCTTGATGTCATCATTATATGGCGGTGTGTATACTGTATGTGTGTGACTTTGTGAAAACAAGATGGAAAATGACAGAGTGTGACTTAAGCTCATTTTTTCCTGACAATTAGGAGAATTTGGAGAAAAATGATGTTAAAATATTAAAAACAACAAAATATGTATGTGGTTCTGCCGAAAACTTTGATTTGACTCTTGTGGACAATACATATACTATTTTACAATATACAAAGCAGGAATTATTTTAAAATTGCTTTGAAAAAAAACTAACACACACACAATTCTGGTCTAATGAGATCAAACCAGTAGCAGAGACCTCCTCTCCTCGCACTGCCCCCTCCTTTGAGATTACCAAATGAGCATCTATTTCTGTCCTGCTCTGTGATGGTGCCCAAAGTTTAATCATGATATATTCTGGTTTGCACAAGGTCTCTGCACTGTGTTTAATGAGGGGACAGTGCTTATATTACAATTCTGTCACTTCAATTCATCTAAGCACACAATATCTTCATCACAGGCACGCACACATTCCAGGAGTATAAAAACTGCTGTGGGTTAAGGCCGAACTTTTTGGCACTCCACAATATAGGAGAAGAGTCAATTATGAGGTGGAAATGGTAGCTGATTTTGCAGTCTTGGCTGATATGACAGGATGAGATGTGGAGTTGCATTCTCCAACCGGTGACAGGCTGATTATTTAAGATGGCACTTACAGCCAGCTCTTCTGCCAAGACACCTTAATCAGATTGAATGAAATAAGACAGATAAGAAAGGTAAAGCATTCATCTTATTCAGGCACAAGACTGAATGTCACAAAGGCAATCTCAGAACCCATTAATGTACAGTTACCAAAGAGTGTAATTCAAAAATGTAATAGGCTCTGTATCTTTCTGGTTTTGTCTTTGAGAAGTCATGGGACTGTCAAGTGTGAGCTTGAACTTGAAGTACACAGTATGACCAACTGCAGTAGTGAGAAAAAAAAGAAAAGAAATACGAGTTCAATGGCTAAACTGAGAGGGGGGATTTGATAATGCACATTTATGACACAGCCCCGGATATTGACATTGAGGTAGCCATTGGTCTTGAAGTGTTTACCCTCTGAAAACACTAACTAAAGACTGGAGTTTGAAACCCCCTCTCTTCTCTTTAAAATAATCTACATTTACCAATCACCATCAATCAGACAGATACATAACGGGGACAGGAAAGTTTCTTTTTTTTAAGATTATATTTTGGGTATTTTAGGCCTTTATTAGACAGGACAGCTGAATATGGAAAAAGGGGAAGAGACGGGGAATGACATGCAGCAAAGGGCTGCAGATCAGAATCAAACCTGCGACCGCTGCGGCAAGGACTGAGCCTCTGTACATGGAGCGAGCGCTCAACCAGGTGAGCTACCCAGGCGCCCCAAAAGTTTCTATTTCTGATTTAGTTTCCCTAAAAAGCCTCTTCAGCATTATCAGCATAAAAACCAAGTTGGCATCACAAAATGCAAATTCGCAGACAGTCACACTTTTGGCTTCGGTTGAAGAACTGATGTGCTAATATACTATTCTGCAAGTATGAAACTTTTCTGATTAAAAAATAGCAATTCATATTTTTGTGAGAGTATCCCTGTAATGTGAAGGACAATCAATTTCACCTAAGCCGTCTCAAAAAAAAACGCGTCTACCATTTGTGTTGAATGTATAAGTACTTGCAAACATTTGAAAAAGCCCTGACCATAGTTTACTGATGTGACTTTGCCTCTATTGCAAATATTTAAATAAAGTCCACAGAAACCTTCCCAAACTACATACATTCACCAATTATCTCAGCAGACAGCTGCTTGACAGTGACAGTGAACATCACAAACCCTGGATGCTAATTAATGCTTTAATCTATATGTTAGACCTCGGAGGTTTTGGGCTTGATTAGAACACTCCAGGTAAACAAATATGTTCCCCTGGACAGCCAGAGCCACATAATTACAATCAGCACAGTCAGATGGCTTCACTTTCTAAAAAAAGTATCAATCTTCATTCCAGTGGCAAGTTTCTACAACAGAAACAGATGCTTCCTCCAGGCGCCACAAGCAGCGATTGGAAAATGTAAACACATCACTTGTTTGTTGCTGGTCGTCCCTGGGCCTCCTGGTAAGGAACTGAGCTCAGATATGCTTCACAGAGCGCACTAAGTGGAAACTGGGTGGAAAAGAGTGAGCGACGTCACAAAGGGATCATCACTGTATCTGAAAATAAACTTTATCAGCAACTGATGCTTTGGGTGTTTAAATAGGATTCTCTGATGTATTATTTCTGGGATGTTTGATCTGACAGACTTCTGAATGACACTAAGAAAAGATCTAAATGCCTCAATTTGTTTTATCTTAATTTATTATCGATTCCTGCCCAAGGTGCCCCTGTGATCTTCAAGCAGCAGATACTATCGGTTTATTTGCCTTGATGAGCTTTTTCCACTCTACACAGCACAAACTTCCTCCGATTGTCATTCCCGCCTCACTGACAACCCTAGATGAACTTTATAACAGATGGCGGCACTAAAGAACCTTGGCAATTATTTGAAGATCACTCTTTCATGCCTCGAGGGAATCAGTATAGCTGCCACTGATCAAGGCGTAACTGCTCTCTACATAATTCAAAAGTCTTATTATAATTTGTCACATCCAAGATAGCTGGGCAATATATCTTTGCCTGAGTGAAATGTGTTTTATTAATATGCCATTAATGAAAAATTGGAGCTGTGCTGTCTCTCTGCTTTGTCTGCGACTGGGATGATCAGCAGGCGCTGATTACGGATCGTTTTTTTTAAATGTGGGAATTTTTTTTTTTTCCAGAGGATTCTTTAGCGGCATGCTGCGGGCATGCTTTTAATAGGGAGTAATTGCCGGATTACTAATCTCTAAGCATTGGAGAGGATTTTCACTCAAACAGTGCAGCATGGAGTTTCTGGAAATATTTTTACATTCCTTAGTAAGTGAACATAAGGCTGCAATGCTACTTGTGATCCTTTGGAGGGGCCCAACCCCTAGGTTGGAAACCACTGAATTTAACTGGATATAAATTAGTTAAAAATAGATTCACTTCGACCAGCTACACCAATAAAAATGCCACTTCTGTGGTGATTAATCAATATTTAATACTGTAATATATGTTGTCAGTCACAGGGGCCAATTTACTGTGGAATTAGTACTTTTATATTGTACTTGTATTGTATCTTCCACCCCTACCTTTAAACCCTACAAATGCAGAGAACTGATTAAACAGCCCAGATACATTCATACTAATCCATCTCTAGAATACTTAGCAGGCAAATCATACTTTGTGCCCGTTATATGCGCTCTGCCTAACAGCGATGTCAAACTGTGAATGGACTCCAGTTCAGGTGGAGGAAGAAGCTGCTCTCCTCTCATTATTCTTTCTTCTCATGACGGCTGGCTGTCTTGGGAGTCAGCTGTCAATCACAGCCCGGGCATCAAGTCAGCAGGAGCCCAGAATGTACTGTGAAATCATCAAATCTGCCAGCAGGCAGGGATAAAAACACCTAGAGAGCCCAAAGCCACTAACCAGTTGCAATTAAAGTGCTGCTCCGCTGTGAGGAGGTGAACCTGAGGCCACCTGAGGGTCAGTGAAAAAGCCAATTACCAGCACGTCGTATATTGTCAGCAAGAGTAATTCCTTGAAACAAACAGTTCGGACTCACCTTTGCACTGGCTGCACAGACCAAAGAGGAGATCGTGGGTGTTCTCACAAAGATACAAACTTTCAATTAGGTAAACGGAACTTTTGATTTATTATCGTTGGGACAAACTAGAAAATGGAAATAAATCCCCGGGGTAAGGGTACTCACAGGGCCACAGCTCAGACAATGCAGTTTCATGTACAGAACTCTTAAAGTTGGGAATACAAGTTATAAAAATAGACCATTTACAAAAACATATCTACAAAAGATAGTTCAGTGGCAGTAATGATTTGGTTGTACATAAAATAAATGTACAATCGAAGGAAAAAAAAAGAAAAAAAAAAAAGAAGACATTTCACAGTTTAAAGGCGAGAGCATATCACAATGCAGTCTTTGGGACGGAAACACAGTCGCTACACAGTAGTTTCATGTTTCCACAAGCCAGTCTTTATACTGGCTGCACTCTCTGTGTTAATTAAAGGCACTGCTTGTCCATTTTCTTTAAGTGTGCCACCATTTTGAGTGACGAGGTTGAGCCCATACGACTTGGGCTGGCTTTCTAGTTCTGTGCTGCTGGGCTGCGGTACAGCACCAGAGTCTTTACTGGAGCTTGACCCAGCAGCAGTAGCCACCTGCTCAGTCTCTTCCGTGACCACTGTCCCGTTCCCCAGGGTGCTGCCACTTCCTTTATCTGCGTGGCGGGAGCGGCGCGGCAGGCTGGCGCTGTCGCTGCTGTCCTGCTGCAGCTGGCTCTGATGCCGCTCTCTGTAGGCCATGTAGGCTGCCCGTCGGCTATTACGTGCTGCTACGTCATAATGGTGGTGCCGCCTGTGGGGGGCGCTCTGCACGCTGCCCTCCACGCTGGTGGGGACGTCGTAGGCGTACTCTCGCAACACAGTTAGCCGACTCGCCCTGTGCGCCCGTGCTCTGTTTTTGTGATGCCTGCTCGTGTGTCCGTTGGTGGCAGCCGTCGGATTGTTGATGTTGTTCATCGGGCGGAACTGCACCTCAACTGGCGCGACGTGCATTTTAATTTCATTGTCTAGTGAATGTTCCGTCAGGCTGTTGTCCAAAACGGCTGTGCCGTTTGCGGTCACCGGTGCCGAGGCAGACTTACACTGGGCTGCCTCTGCGTGCAGATTGGTCAGCTTGCTGCCGTGGGCGGAGTTGCGCATGCTTGGGGCGCTCTTATTTGTGTAAGAAGAGTCCGCACTGCTCTGGCCACACCTTGTTGACTCCCCATCTGCCTTGCTTGCAGATCCTGCTGTGGATGTCATGGCCACGCCCGGCTGAGGCAGAAGGGCATCCTCCTGTGCAGAGTAAGCTCGTCTCCCAGAGCAACAGGCCTGGGACCAATAGCGCCTCATATCCTGCCTGTTGACACAGTGATGCGCCACCATGAACGCCCCCAGTGCCAGTGCGGCCACCCCAAACAGGCAGGTGAAAGCTAAGTCAAAGGGGTGGTCCTGTGACACAGCCATGGCCCCAAACACCCAGAGGGCCGCATACAGCCCTAACGCGCCGGCTGCACCCATCAGCTGAGCAGCGAAGGTGTGCTCATTCTCCAAGGCCGACAGGGGCACAGTGTGGGGAGCAGACACAATGGAGGACGACACTTCGTGGGGCTCGAGCTGGAGAGTGAGGGGGTGGCACTGGCTGCTGGGACCATCGGGCCCGGCCTCCGTGTTGGCTGGAGCCAGAAGCTGCTGCTCTTCCGTCGGCTCCTTGAGCTCGTAACGGCGCTCAGGGTGGCGGCGCAACTGGAGCAGGATACTGAGGAAATACATGCAGTCCACAAAGATGATGAATCCCACTGGGCCATAAAAAGCCCCGATACTGGGCTCCCATGCCATCCAGCAACTAGAAGAGGAAGAGGCAGACAGGACCAATCAAACATTTCATTTACAGTCAGGTAGCAGATGTGGCTTTTAATATTCTTTAAGATTTCACCCCCCAATTATATCAAAATCATCTTTTAGCAATAACTTAAATTATATAGTGCCTCCTAAAAGCCAGCAGTGCTCATTACAACAATACCACATGCTCTCATCTTAATCCGGCACAATCATTATTTATATATATATATATATATATATATATATATATATACACACACACACACACACATTTCACAAACTTAAAATGACTCTTTGAAAAACTTTTGCGTCTCATTTTTACAGCAAGTGGCCCATTACATTTAATAACACAGGCTGGATTCATCTTCCTTGCAAGAAATTAATTAAACTCCAAAGACTTCAGACAGATACGGGTCCAGATTTCTCAATTAGTCAGCCACGTTGCACAGCTCTACACAGCTGCTACTGTAGAAGGGGGGTGGAGGAGCTCGCTGTAAACTGGCAGCCGTTGCTTGTTGCTTGGATGCACATACCATTAATAGGCCTCCATAATCAGAACTTCAGGGAATAAAATTCCTACCCACATAAAAATATCCATTATTTACTTAAGCAACGCAGCCTGGCCAGTCGATAACTAAAGCTGACTCCTCCCAAAGACAGAATGTAAAAGATCTCCTGGGCCTGGATGCTTCTATTTTAAACGCTGTTGTCCAGATAAAATGACACAGCCATTACCATGAGCACATAATGACGGATAGGAACTCGCTTTCATACAGAGACTACTTACTATGGTGCATTGGTCCGGCTGCCGTAGTTTTTGATGTTAGCTGCTGCAGTGATCCCGCAGACAATGATGGGTATCCCCCCACCGATTAAGTAGAACCTTTTGTAGAAAGCACATTAAGGTGGTTCTGCTTTAGTCTTTCTGTTTGTAGAATGACAAGCAGGTGTGAACTGGACACAGCGGCCCAATGGTATTTTTAAGACATCTACACTGACACCATGTGGCAGTTTCTTCAACAAACATGACCACTTATAACAAGAGACAATGACATACTCACTTCTTCTCTCTCTAAAAAAATGCATATCAAGTACAAATATCAAATAACGTAGCTTGTCCTGCACTAGGTGCATTATTTGTAAATAAATACTCCCATCTTAAGCCTGGGTCACATATATAAATATATAAATGCTGCCTGCTCTGTCTTGCCTGCTAATAAAAATAAAGATAGGCGATGGTGCGTATATGAGAAGAAAAGGGATCACACACTAAATGATTATGTCAAAAACATCATTCCAAAAACTTAAAAACTATTCCCCACAGTGAGAGACTTAAGTGTAGTTTATATTAGCAGACTGCTATGATTTTGTCTTTTATCTTATCTTGCATGCTTATCCAGATCCAGGTCTTTCGCAAAAGAAACAGACGGCACGCCACAAGTTAAACTCTGGTTTGTTCCTTTACAGAAGGTGAGAAGTAGAATACAGCAGCAAGCTAGGACTGGGAGAAAGCTGTAATCAACAACACTAGATCCCATTCTCTTGGTAGCGTTTGATAAGGATATTTGCCGCGCATTTGTTGTGATACAAGAGTGGTGGCATCGTACCTCAGCATAGGGCGTGGTGGTGGCGGAGGTTCGTCCAGCTCTTCATAGCGTTTGGCCTTGCGTGTCACCTGTTTGTAAATGTTGCGTGCAGTCACACCCACCCACAGAGCGGTAGCCAGAGTGGAATAGTGCAGCAAGATGCCCACCTAGAAGATATTGCACCATTATAAACATGACATTTACTACAGCAAAAGAAATGCAAATAAATCTCCTACGTTAGAATGATTGAATGCATCTGTTGTTACATTTCATTTTATGTCAGCAGGAGTTGAAAAATCATCTTGCGAGATGCATCTTTATGCCAGAGGGGATTACATAAATAAACAAAAAGTTCCCTGCTAAAATCTTTCATCCAGGTATTTTTTTGCAATAATAATAAATAAGTAATGTGTCTCACACTAGGAAGGGAGCAGAAGAATTGCCTTTTTATGCGTCTTTTACTGGGTTTCCACTAGTTTTTTTATGAGCGGAGTGAATTAAGCCAAAGGCAACTTTTTCCAAAAGATTTTCCTTTTAAAAAAACATCCGAAGCACTTGTTTTGACTGACTGCTGAGCACTAAGTTTGCAGGAGAGCACGGCAGTGTGCGAGTGTTGAAGGTGTGCGGGTGGTGTATACTCACTGCTTGGCACACGCTTGCGTATCGCGTTTGATTGATGCCGCCAACAAAGACCCCGCAGGTGAGGGAAATGTGGAAGCAGAGGTTGACCAACATGTGCCAAAACTTGCGGCTCACACGCACAGACCTAAGGTCACGGAGACAACATATCACAGGATTAAAATGGAAAAAAAGTCTGATGAGCAAGCATTTCTTACTTATCTGGACAGGGACAGTTGTTTTTATCTTTACCCCACCGGGGCTGGCCAATATTGACAATATGTTTTTGGGATGACTATTGGTTTCCAAAGACACTTTTACAATAACGTAATTATGATGGAGTGTAAAATGCATTTGTCCCAGACAAACATAAATACAGTTGAATCAATTAAAACGGGGCTCTTCAACTGGGACTCTTAGGGATTTTTTTTTTTTTTCAAAAATTAAAGTCTTAACATGAATCCAACACATTATTAGCAAATATAAATCCCCACTGCTTACTGGCCTATAGGTAAGGTAGTCACTAAAGCCATCCACAGATGCAGTTAATCCTAAGGATTACAATAAAACATGATTTATAATATAATGCCAACAATTATTAGGCTACTTTAATAGCGTAGTATTCTGTGCAAAAACGTTATGTATAAAGGCTTAAGGCCATCCTACATGTTATTGTAGGCCCAATTTAATATGCAACTTCATTTTATACAATATATGTAGTAGGGGGGTCCCTGTTCCATCTCTCTTTCAGCTAAGGAACCCTTGGCCTAAAAAAAATCCAAGACCCTTGAATTACAGTACAGCAAATTAATTACCTGTGATGGTAGATGTAGCTGATGATAATGGTGAGCAGGCAGATAAGTAGGATGATAGTAGTGGCATAGATGACTGGGTGCAGAGGCTGGATGCTTGGAGATAAATACTCCACACTGCTGAGGTCCTGCATGACAGATGAGGGGACACATCCTCAGTTTTAAGTAATATTGTTACTGCATGTCACTCCATGGCATAACCAAAGAATTATAATGCTTATAGACAACTACAAGTGCCAATGACAATTTAAAAAAAAAAGAAGAAAAAAAGAAAGAAAGTGCTTTACATTACAAAACAAATGGCAGGATATAGGCCATCTTTCCTGATGTTGATCACTGGAAAGACATCCCCACACAAATGGCCAAATTTCCCTATGCCATACAATGAACATGAGGAATAACCCAACCTACCATCAGCAGGCCGTAGTTGCCAAGAGAGTTGCAGGATATGGTGGTGAAGTTGTCATGATGGCCCATAATGCGGCAGCCGTCACTCTGCCACCCTCCGTGGCCTCCCACCAGGCTCAGGTTCCAGCAGGCGGACACAGCATCTGAGCCACGGGCGAACCGCCGCAGGGTTATGTTAACAGGCGTCCTCAGGACACGAACGGACATGCCGTCTGATGGAAAACACAGACGGGGGCGGGGGAGGTATCAGAAATGACACCTATTTGGCTATTTGGTTCTTGTCGTGCTGTCAAGTTTTGGTTGCTTTGTGTGTCACTGTTTTGTGCCAGAATATTTTCAGATTTCTCCTCGCTGTAAAAGCCCAAACATATTAAACACTTAGGACTACACCAAAACATTATGACTTACCCATCTTGGCCATGATGACAGGGGTGGCAACACTCCTCCTCTTGCCACCATCAGCCAGTTGGGAGGAGTTGCTGGTAGAGGGAAAAAACTTGCCGTTGCGGAGGCCCAGTAGATGGAGCTTGTAGACCGTGTCCTCTGCCTGCCCCGGGACTGCAGCCTGGCTGAAGAGAGACTGGGGTAGCTGCAGGGAAGCCTCCACAATGGTACTCTGTAGGGACAAAAAAAAATGCATTCAAGTAAAAATCTAATCATTTCATTATTTCTGTACAATAGCTATATTGTTTTGGTTAAGTTAAGCATTTGAGGATTGTGCCTGCTGCAATCAAAACCTAACCCCACAATGAAACCTCGCCCACAACAACCTGCCGACAAATGAAATCTCTGAATTATCTCTGAAAGGAGCTGACCTTGTGAAGGATGCTGGAGAAGGAGCTGGTTGTGTTGCATTTGAAGGTGAGTTGGCGGTCCTGTCCAGGTGTGCGCTCTGGGCTGGGCCTCTGGAACAAAATGCAGGCCATGCCATTCCAGTCGTTGGCCCTGACAACGTGAGCCTCCAGTGCTATGTTGGGAGATGTCTGGAAGGACAGCAGGAATAGTGACGTTTTACTTAATTCATTTAAAAAATATTGCGTTGTGCAACATGACATAGAGGTCCTATTTCAATCGTGTAACCACAAGTGCAAAGTGCGTCTCCAAGCGCACCTGCCATTTTGTTTAATGTAGGTGCAGCAGCGCAAAGTGCAAACAGGCTGGGTCAAGTGGAATAGATTTCAGTGGGTGGAGTGATTTATAGATACACGGTCAGCCAGTCAAATCACTGGTCTCATCACTCTGAAAACAGCTTTGCCAAACCCAGGGAAACAAATGTTTTCTAAATGGTGCATAGTGGTGTGAAGTTAACATACAGCACCACAAATCTATAGCTAAAGGCAGATGGTGTAGTGTTGTTATTTAATTTGCACAATGAGTGTAGCTGCCGGCTTGGGCCTTTATGTGTGGAGTGGTCAGGAAAATACTAAACCTGACTGCTCCTTGCACTGCCAAAAAAATAGGGCCCAAAGTGCTGTTGACTAACCAAGGAGAAGACCTGTGCCGTGGCCAGACGGTAGACAGCGATCTTCTGGAGGCAGGCGATGATGCGGGAGCAGGCCATGGCTTCACGCTGAGCCATCCAGAGCACCCTCTCGTCGGCCAGCATCAGGTTACTGGCCATGCTTACCATCACCTCACCCAGCTTGGAGACCAGAAGAATGTTGACATGAGTGAATACACACATTGATGCATTCACATCGCAACAGCTAGGAAATTCATGGCACTGGCTAAGGAAAAGTGGTAATTATAACTTCTGTGACCCTAAAATGTTGACTTACTACATGTAGCAGCAGCTCAACTGCTTATATTCAAAATTATTGGAATGGAAAAATCAGATGTGTATATGTTTAGACAGAATATTGTTTGTATCAAAACAGCCCTAAACACATACTTGACTCATAGCTAAGTGACTATTGGAAACAAATTTCAAGCACGGAACTTTTTACATGCTTTAAAACTACAGTGCCTTGCGAAAGTATTCGGCTCCCTTGAACTTTTCGACCTTTTGCCACATTTCAGGCTTCAAACATAAAGATATAAAACTGGAATTTTTTTTGAAGAATCAACAACAAGTGGGAAACAATCATGAAGTGGAACGAAATTTATTGGATATTTCAAACTGTTTTAACAGATAAAAAACTGAAAAATTGGGCGTGCAAAATTATTCAGCCCCTTTACTTTCAGTGCAGCAAACTCTCTCCAGAAGTTCAGTGAGGATCTCTGAATGATCCAATGTTGACCTAAATGACTAATGATGAAAAATAGAATCCACCTGTGTGTAATCAAGTCTCCGTATAAATGCACCTGCTCTGTGATAGTCTCAGAGGTCCGTTTAAAGAGCAGAGAGCATCATGAAGAACAAGGAACACACCAGGCAGGTCCCAGATACTGTTGTGGAGAAGTTTAAAGCCGGATTTGGATAAAAAAAGATTTCCCAAGCTTTAAACATCCCAAGGAGCACTGTGCAAGCGATAATATTGAAATGGAAGGAGTATCAGACCACTGCAAATCTACGAAGACCCGGCCGTCCCTCTAAACTTTCAGCTCATACAAGGAGAAGACTGATCAGAGATGCAGCCAAGAGGCCCATGATCACTCTGGATGAACTGCAGAGATCTACAGCTGAGGTGGGAGACTCTGTCCATAGGACAACAATCAGTCGTATACTGCACAAATCTGGCCTTTATGGAAGAGTGACAAGAAGAAAGACATTTCTTAAAGATATCCATAAAAAGTGTCGTTTAAAGTTTGCCACAAGCCACCTGGGAGACACACCAAACATGTGGAAGAAGGTGCTCTGGTCAGATGAAACCAAAATTTAACTTTTTGGCAACAATGCAAAACGTTATGTTTGGCGTAAAAGTAACACAGCTCATCACCCTGAACACACCATCCCCACTGTCAAACATGGTGGTGGCAGCATCATGGTTTGGGCCTGCTTTTCTTCAGCAGGGACAGGGAAGATGGTTAAAATTGATGGGAAGATGGATGGAGCCAAATACAGGACCATTCTGGAAGAAAACCTGATGGAGTCTGCAAAAGACCTGAGACTGGGACGGAGATTTGTCTTCCAACAAGACAATGATCCAAAACATAAAGCAAAATCTACAATGGAATGGTTCACAAATAAACATATCCAGGTGTTAGAATGGCCAAGTCAAAGTCCAGACCTGAATCCAATCGAGAATCTGTGGAAAGAACTGAAAACTGCTGTTCACAAACGCTCTCCATCCAACCTCACTGAGCTCCAGCTGTTTTGCAAGGAGGAATGGGCAAAAATGTCAGTCTCTCGATGTGCAAAACTGATAGAGACATACCCCAAGAGACTTACAGCTGTAATCGCAGCAAAAGGTGGCGCTACAAAGTATTAACTTAAGGGGGCTGAATAATTTGTTTGAAATATCCAATAAATTTCGTTCCACTTCATGATTGTGTCCCACTTGTTGTTGATTCTTCACAAAAAAATACAGTTTTATATCTTTATGTTTGAAGCCTGAAATGTGGCAAAAGGTCGAAGAGTTCAAGGGGGCTGAATACTTTCGCAAGGCACTGTATATTGCCCCCTACAGCAGAAACATGCTAGGAGCTTCTTTACTTGGAAAACTTTTCTTTTTGTTGTCCTACAGCTGTGCTGAAAGTCGTGACAAGACATCCTTTCTCATTAAACAACATGACAACAAACAGCTGTTGGGCATCAATCTATTTGTCCTTGAAAGGAATCCACCGAGCAACGCATTCTACTGTGAACACACGCTTGTAAAGAAGTTCTCAGACATAAGAGCAGCCACTAAAGTACTTACATCTTTAAACTTCTCAACAAACTTGCCAAACTTCTCAATCATCTCAGCCACGAAGATGATGTCCATCTTGTCTGAGAAGTTTGCAGCATCGATAGTGTACACCAACAGGCGGCGAGCCCTGGCCACCACGTTGCTCTCATTCAGAGGCATCTAGCACAAAGAGACAGACAGAGAGAAGACGTTTGTATCAGACTTTGAAATGGTCCAAGCAAAGAGACACACACAGGTAGGATAAGATGAACTCAGAAGAGTGAATTCATATTTGTTGGAGCCATTTCATTGGCAACCAGTGTGTGACGCTGGGGGTAGCAAAGGTTTATTTGAATGTGGACTAATTGCTTCAGCTGTGTTGCGCACAGCGAGGTCACAGTTTTTTTTTACCGTGGTCACGTGGTGGCAACGTGGTAAGATGGAAAGGAGAATTGTTATTTTGTTTGATTAGTTTTTTTATTATTTGAAATAAACGCATTGACATATCCAACCTGAAGGTTCAGATTTTGGGTTGTTTTGAAGAACGCCATCTACACTAGGGGTGCATGATATATCAACTCAATATCGTTATCGCAATATCACGTTGCACAATATTATATCGAAAGGGGTTGCAATATTTTGTTTATATTGTGGAGCGCTGCGTCCCGTCCGCTGGCTGTGTGGCTTAGTTGTGTTCGATTTAGACCCTGCTTGAAAAGCTATAATGATCATCATTTCATTGGCCAGTTAGCGTGCCACTTGCACATGTTAGTACACGTCAGCGCACGGGTCCACTACGTGACAAACCCTATGGAGTGTACCACGTGTGTGCATATTTCGACAGAGTGACAGCGTAGGTGAAGAAATAGAGACAAATAAACGGAACGAATCAGAGAAGCGAAAGAAAAGTTGTGTCCTGTTCTCTTTATTTATATATTTTATACTGTCCAACCAGTAAAACATGTCCTGTTCTGTAGACATGGTCCTTATTTATTTATTTATTCATTCATGTTGGACCAGTCCAATATTACTGTCAGTTGAAATAAACCTTGTGTTGTAAGAAAACTTGTTTTATTTGTTATGAATCTATTTTGATGCGTTTTCCCATAACTTTTGTAATTTTACATATGTTTAAAAATATCAAAATTAATATCGATATCGCAATATTCATAATCGATATCGCAATATCACATTTTGTCAATATCGTGCAACCCTAATCTACACCGCAACCAGGCGTACGTTACCAACCAAAGAAGAAATGTGCATCAACAATATTGAAGAACTGAGTAAGAAAGGACGGTGACTAAGGGTTTATAACAATAGCGGAGTCTCATTAACCAGATACAGACCTGGTTGATGACGTATAGAAATCTCGTGACATCTTTCTGGAACTGGCAGTGGGAGTAGTCCTCCTCCGCCCACAGCCCCTTGCGATCACAGTAACGCCACGCCCGCTGCTCTTCCCCCGAGCTGCCCGAGTAGGTGCCGGGGCTGGATGCCAGTCTGTTGCAGGGGAGGTAGGCTCGGATCCCTGCCAGGGTGCGCGGCCACCTGGAAGGAGCCAAATAAACACAGTCCTGCTGTTTCCGTTCCTCAGATACTGATGCATGCAACGTCCTTGTTCTCTCCTTACTTTTTGTAATGTGTGTGCCATCAATAGCAATGATGATTATGGCTCAAGCCTGGAAGTAATTAATATGTTTAACCACAAGGGGGGGGCACAGTGCTTGACTTGACAGCATGCTATACAAGTAACACTCTAAATATATTGGTTAATAGTAAAATATTCCCTTTGTGAGAGTGGATCTGTGTATACATTTAAGTATTCGATTTAATTCCACAAAGTACAAGGTCAGATGAATAAATTAAACCCATACTATAATTATGAATAAAGCTACAGTTTGCTTTTGTAATTTAGTTTCTGAAATGCCCATTAAAGCATTTAAAGCCGAAATAACCAGCTTTTAAAACACAGCTCTCTAATCACATAAAATGTAATATAAAAATCTGGCTTTTACATCAGATAGAGGTGCACTCGATTCTCAATGAGACTAGTAGACGTGAGTAGCTCTGTGTCTGCTTATGTGTGGGTGTGCACTCACTTGAACTCTCCCTTGTTGTTGGAGACACGTTCAGGAGCACAGTACTCAGCAGAACTCTCCAACACCACGATATGGACAGTCCTGGTGGTATTGCCTCTGCTTGTCCGGACCCGGCACTCCCAGTTCCCAGTAAAACCGGGCTGGATGTTTGAGATGGTTAACGCACTGATGGGAAAAAATGAAGGAGAAATCAGAAGAAAAAAAATAAATAAATCAAATATCATGGCATACCTGCCAGCCTAAAGGGAAACCCAGCTGTGAAAAAGCTAAAGGCTTTCTATAGAATAAAAACGAAAAATGCTGATATTTCCATGGAACATAGTGTCAATGATTTGTTTTCCGCATATAATGGCTGCGATTACAGGCAGCACACTCACCACCTTCAGTTAGCATAAACATGAATGTATATTTCCATACCTAGCAATGAGAGAGCAGTTCTGCACCATGCGCTTTTCAATGAAGATGCCTTGGGCGGCGTCGGCTTTGACTATTCGGCCATTCTGGTACCACAGCACCTGCATGTCCTCGGCCACGAAGGAGGCCTGACACTGGAAGGGCAGGCTGTCCCCCTGAAAGACCACCTGACGCTGGGACGGAGTCATCTGGAAGGAGGGCAGCTCGAGTGGAGCATCTGGGGGAAACCAGACTAAAGTTAGCAAGAGACTCAGGTAGTCAATCGTAACTTGGTTCATATTTGCCACAAATCATTTTCAGTTCCATTCGCTCTGGACACACTGCCTTTTTGTTTCTCTTTCTGGACACAGGGAAACTGAAATCAGTGCCCTGAATTCTGGGTAATTTGTCATTCATATCAGGTCACGACTCCTGCGAGATCTCTGCCATGTATTACATAATCCCTCAATGTGATGAGTGCCAAACTGATAAGACATGAGCAAGTACAAACACAGACAGCACTGGCCTGGGCAGGCCTTTTCTTATCTCCTGTGTCATTGCACAAGCCCCTGCTTCCAAAACACCGCCTCATAATCTATGTCACAACTCAACATGACTTATTTCAACCTTTCAAAATGTCTGAGACTGGACAAATAACACATCAGATAGTGTCACTGAAATGACAAATGATTCAGTTTCAGAGTTACAACAGCTACTATTTTAGGGTGACACCTTTCTGCGGTGTCAAATCTTTGTTTCTGTGTAGCTCGTGTGTGTGTGTGTGTGTGTGTGTGTGTGTCCCTACCGCAGGTGAGGAGCTCCGGCCTGATGGAGGTAATGAGCTGGCCCTGGAGAGACTGGGGGAAGGCGCACTTGGTGTTCTTGACCGCGATGTTCCTGTCTTTGATCCAGCGCAGCAGCCACAGGAGGTTGCAGTCACACAGCAGGTACGGCGTCTGAAACTCCCTGTGGATGTATAAAAACGCATATCTTACGCCACATCCTGCATATCTTACAGACGTCACAATCACACGTCGATGCTTGCATGTCATTTTAAGTACACAGCAACATGCTCCGTATCCTACTCACAAGGACTTCAGAGACACCAAGCTGTCAAAGGTCCCCTGAGCCAATGAAGAGAACATGTTCCCCGAAAGGTTTCTGCAAAGGAAAATTATAAAACACTGATCATTTACCCCAGTCTATTACAAACACATGATTATATAAATGTCTGTTGTAGCACACAATTTATATATTCGTAAAAGTACTAATGACTTACAGTCTGATCAAACTGGTGAGGCCCTTGAAGATGTCTACGTTGAGACAGCCGATGCTGTTGTTGGACAAGTCCCTGTAGCACATAGAAAGAAAAAAATAAATAGTTTTAGGCTCATTTGAAAAATAACACAACAGGACAGCTTCAATAGTCTAAGAGACAACCAATTCATTCGATGCAATACGGCCGGGAATGTTTTCCAACAAGATAAGTTTAGATTAGTCCGAGTGTATCGTGAGAAAGAAATTGATAAAACAGGAAAATGTCGCCGAGATAAAGCATTTAAAAAAAAAGCCAAGTTTTTAATAGAGACAGGTTGAGGCAACAAGCCCAAAACTTCAGCTGACAAGTTTACAACGTTCAAGGTGATTTTAGATTATGTGTCTGTGTGGGCCTCCGGGGGAACCTACACATCAAAGGCAGAGGAACACTCTGGGAGATGATTAATCGCGATGATTAATGTCAAAAACGTCAAAAGTGTGCGTTTCTCCTCTGGATGTGACCTAACATGATGTCTCTGGCAAACATCAGATGGAAGCGTATGAGACTGCTGGCGCCTCTCAGAAAGAATCAAACGTGAGTCCACCGCCGAACACGGAAAAAGACTGATCCTGCCTTTGGGAATTACACTCAGTGTGCAAACACTTGGAAGTAGCTGCAAAGAGGAAATATTCTATAGCACACCATCTTCTGATACAGGGGTATCTACCTGTGGGAAGGGAACCTCCAAACACACACCCAACCCCGCCCATACGCCAAAATGCATGGGTGTCACAATCAAGTTATTCTTTATGTTTTAGGCCACGTCCACACGTACCAAAACAATCTTATATACATACATGAAATACATGGATAATAGAAGTAGGAAAAAAAACAGTACACAAACCATCACGCACAAAATATCTAGAGATCATCTTGGTAAAGAGCTTTTTTTCTCTTCTCCCAGATATCTGGCTAATTTATATTTTTTTACACGTAAATGGCCATCTCAGTCTGAGTCAGTGAGAGCATCATCCATATTTTCAAAATCAATACCTGTTTTATAATACCTTACTAAACGCAGCATCACGCTGTTCACAATAAAAAAAGAGAGAAATATGGAGCTTATTTTCTTTATCATTTAAACAACATTTATAGTAAAAGTGTTGTCGTACTTTTGAACTCTTATAATTAACAAGATAAGAAATAAGTGGGAAAAATGTGATATTTTGAAATGAAAAAATATTAGTGCAGCTTTAACATTGCTAAAAGCTAAACATAAATAGCTTTGATGAGTTGTCTAACATTAACATTATCCAACAATCAAACGTTAGGCTCTTTAACTTCCCAGAAAAAAAAACATCTAGAGTGTGTTCTAGACCTACTCCGTAGTGTCCTCTATGTGTGTCTGCTCTATCTGTAAAGTGTCTTGAGATAACTCTTGTTATGATTTGATACTATTTAATCAAAAGAAACCAGTCACAGGGACTCAAAGGTTCAAAGTCACAGCACCACAGCACCTTAACAACAGCTGGAAAGCATATCCTTCTGTGAATGATCCAAATCACTGACAAAGTGCCAAGTAAAAGGAACAAGAGCCTAGGAGAAGAGACACAACATTACGTCAACCCGACAGCTAAACTGTATCCTGGGGTGCTCGAGGAAAGCTATACTGACACAAAATGATACCTGGAAAATGACTGTCAGGCATACGCTAACATCCGAACATTTATGTTATTATTGGCGTTGGTCCTTAAGGTACCAGCTGGGGAATTTACTGTGTGAGGTTATTAGTTCCACTTGGGTGAGAAGAAAAAGCCGCCTTTTGCAGTCTTGCCAATTTGTGCCTGCATTGTGTGTCAGAGGAAGAATAACACAGAATGGAGGGAGGAGGGGGGGGGGGGGGGGAGGCTCCCCTAGCTTTAGGCATACTTTGATCTCACTTGATCGCCTGGGTGTCTCCCGAGACCGGGCTTTTTCACAGTGTGTTCAGGGGGCAGGCAGCTAGCGGATCAAGGAGAGATGCCTACGATTTGAGACAGAAATGAAATCACGCTGAAACCATGCAGGAACTCGAAGTGCACCTTTAATGCATATAAAGCCACACATCACAAATGTTCTAGTCTGGCTGTGTACCTATTAATGAATCAAGTCTCTACTCTCCTACTTTTACTGGACGACTGCTATTCATTACGAAAGACTAATCTCAAATGTGTCTTTCAACCACAGGCATGTGGCCTGTTAACAGCACGGAGGACTGTCTCAGTGCAGTGTTTCAGTTGCTGTGAATGAACAGAAGCAAAAATAGCCCAATGTGATTAGACTCAAGACTGTTCAGCTGTTGGCGAAATGCAGAGTAAAGAGGGCTCAGGCCAGAGGAATCCATAGGGTTTGAGTGTTGAACATTGTGAGCGACAGGGGCGTTTGAATATACAGTATTTGCATGTGTGGAAAATGGGTTTGAACTGTGTGTAAAGGTCCAGACACACAAAGCCGATAATCAGCCGTCAGACAGTCTGGCGAGGTCAGTGACTTGAATCTGTTCGGTGTGTTCCGTGCCGTCGTCCGTCCGAGGGGCCGATTTGACATGTTGAATCGGAAGGCGGGCAATGTCGGACTCAAATGACCCATCTGATTGGTAGAGTACTAACCCGGAAATGGGGAGCAGAATGAGCATGACTAGAGTCTCTCAAAATCTGACGAAAATCTTTTAAACTGACCTTGGTTGATCTGAAATGAAGACAGATTCAGCAACTGCATGGCCTATTTCTCACTTAAAATGTTTTGT
Organism: Zingel zingel; assembly: GCA_023566125.1. Classification (NCBI taxonomy): domain Eukaryota; kingdom Metazoa; phylum Chordata; class Actinopteri; order Perciformes; family Percidae; genus Zingel; species Zingel zingel. The sequence goes on along the minus strand of CM042336.1, from coordinate 11,506,310 downwards.
GAACCATTTTAATAAAATATGAGATCATATTCTGAACAAGCCTCCATGACATTCTGTCTTTGAATTTCCGGAGAAGCAAGACCCACGTGATTCGTTCGTCCAATCAGCTGCCGGTTTTCATTTTTGGGCGACAATACAGATTAGCGCCGCCTGCTGTTATGGATACGTATTACGTCTCATCGCTTTGGTGTGTTCCGAGGCACTTTTTTGACCAACTCGGGGAGATTGATCAGTCCAACTGCCTTTTCTGCCGAGGGTCGGCAGTCTGGTTGGTGTGTCTCGACCTTAAAGTCAAGTAAGGGATACGCTTGCCTTTTGCCAAGCGTGTAACCAACAGTACACCCTACATCTGAGCTCAGAGCACGAATAAAGAAGCCCAGACAGACTGGAACCAGCTGACTACTTTTAGATCAGACAGATATGTCCTGTCCTAAGAGTGCAAGTGGAGCGTTTTCTACATGCCAGTGTAGACCTGGTTTAAACTTGACGTGGACAATATTTTTGTTATTTCATAAATTCAGGGAAGAGTTTGTGTTTCAACATTGTTTTGGTTTAAATTAACAATGATATAAATGTATACTTAACAGGGACCTGAACGCTGCTCAGGTAGCTCAGAAGAAAGCCAACTAAACAACCCCTGCTTGAAGGTTGCTTGGACCATTCCCAAACTGGTGGATATCTCAAAGACTGGCTAGAGCAGAGTCAAAGATAAGGACAAAAAGAAATGTAGAGAAGTATCTGCCAAAGGTAGGTCAAACAAATGTGATATAAAAACTGGTAAAATTCTATTTTTATGTACTTCTGGCTGCCATTAAACTCTGCTCCAATTTTCCAAACCTGGGGGGGAAAGTAGGGTGGATGCCAACCCCAAGCTTTGATGTAGGGCTTCTGTGTTTACATTCCCAGGGTCCGCCACTACCCCATCCTCTCCTCATTGGCTCATCTATTCTATGCTCCCTCCCTTTCACAGACGAGTGAGTGACAACTACCCTTTGAAATTAACTGAGGCGGGCAGTGGGGCCAATTAAACTTTGTTACCCTCAGGCCAAACCAAAGCTGTACTCTGGAACAAACAAATCCAGGCGAGGTTGCAGATCTCTCTGTGGGGATAAGGAGTAAGTCTTTAAGAATAACTTGTCTGTGGGGGTGAAGATTTTAATATGCAGAAGACATATAGGCATGCATGAATCCATCAGTGTGGGATAAATATGCAATGAGGATGAGGGGAGGGGAAATGAGGCCTGGTCTGAGCCAAGGAGCTCACTGCCTTCCTGTCTCGCTCTTATTGCTCCGCAGCAGCCGCCAAGCTCAAGTTTGTGTTGGCAGCGGCTGGGTACTGCCGGATGATTCCAATTCATGCTGTGTGTCACACACACACACACACATACACACACACACACACTTTCTGACCTCCCATACTTACACACCACATATCCCAGATGGACCGTATTCCTTTTTCCCCTGCATATCAAAATTATAGTCACATGACATTCATAGACACCACACACGTTTATATATCCAGCTTGTTTTCCTGTAGTGTGTGAAAGTATATAAGGCCTCATGCTGTCTGCAGTGGTCTATGGCAGGGGGCCAGAGAAAACAAGGCAGTAGAAATAGCCTGTTGCTTGACCATGCTCCCTTATGGACACTGGATACACTCGAACACGCACACCACATTGCATAGATAGATACAAAACAACGGCTGCAAATATGCGTCATTGCTGAAAGCAGTCTCTGACTAAATACTATTAAAACAATAACACATAGAGCCTGCACAGCCCAGACACTACATTGACTGTTCAGGAATTTGTAAAAGCTTTGGAACCGCAACATATTTTACCTTTAACAACGCTGGAATTTAGATCTTTTGGTTGCGAGAATAAATGAACACCTCAGTGAAATCCCAGAGGGGCTAAATGAGCACACACACTTGCAGAAACCACATTAAAGAGACAATGAGGCAGAAGCTCCACCACTACTCACAGTCTTTTGAGTGCTGGCAATCCAAGGAAAGAGCCTGGTTCAATACGACTGATCACGTTACTCCGCAGGTCCCTGTGGGGAAAAATAAATAAAACTTTCATGAGCAATTCAAACAGCAACAAAATAGCATATCTCCAGGGATTAGTCCATCATCAAAGAGAAAATGAATCTGCAAATACGTTGCTAATGAATTAATCATTTAAAGAATTTATAGAATAAGAAAATATATATTTTCTTCTTAGAAATATTAATTTGTTTCAGCTTCTCAAATGTGAACATGTTCTGGCTTACTTACCGCCCCACCACAGTTACACACAACTAAATATCTTTGTATTTTTGGTATGTTGGTCATCTGGGTACTTATGTTAACATTTTTTGAATGACATTTTATAAACCAGGGGTCTTGAACGTGTTTTAAGAAAAGGACCCCTTAACTGAAAGAGAGACGGAGCAGGCACCCCCCTTCTACATTGCAACATTTTTATTCAATTGCATAAACATTAAGTTGCGTATTAAACTGGGCCTACAATAACATGCAGGGTGGCCTTATTGGAAATATTACCAGACAGAGGTTCATTAGTCTGCAGACGGAGTGTATCTTGCACGTACATGCATTTGTTATTCTATCCAAATGAACACCCGGACCTCCACCAACCTCACCCAGTGATCATTACTAAACAGCCCCTGCCGCCGCCCCCCTGCCACAGAGACACTCAGACCTCCCTCCCCTGAGTTTCAAAGGCTTGTGGTCACAGGATTCCTGCGGCGCTCACCTGCCCTGGCACTGCCCTAGTCACTCATTACAGCGGAGGTTCAGGAGGCTTTCTAGTCGCCACCTGAACCCACACAAAGGACCTCTGGGTAACTCTGCTCTTTTGATGTGGAGGATCTGTCATCTGAAGGTGGGTAGGTGGCCATAGATAAGTCATAGACAAAAAAAAAGAAAAAGAAGAAGCTGTTGCTTGTTAAAGCTTTTGATGTGAGCTAGCAGAGCTGGCTTCTCTGTGCAGTGTGTTGAGAGAAAAATGGGAGAAATCAATAACATCCTTGCAAGAACTTTATAGCCAGTGAGAGACCATTTTTGCCGTGTCTATTGGATGCACAAAACCGCCATGTTGAGTCTACTAATTTGAAGCTAATTTACTTTTATGTAAACTTTGCTTGGAGTTGCAGTTGTTGGAGTTGAAGGAAAGCAACAAACAACATCAGCCACATCTGCTCCACATTGACTCGCTGGTGGTCAGATGTGCAAACCACAAAATTAGGTTACAAACAAATAAAGAACAATGTCACTATTGATACTGTGAACATTGTGACCAATACAAATGTCTGTTCTTAAAATGTGAGAATTACATTTACTGTATTCAAAGTTTTATTGTCATTTTATTAAAGCTAAAACAAACAAAAAGCGAATTAAGTTTTGTGGGTTTTAAGGTTCCGATATTAAGAAGGATAACTAAAAGGACAGAGTTACTGAATGATATCTGCAAGTTGTCTTCACAGATCAGCTAGCATAGTCATGCTGGAAAACCTGCAATATTACAAAAAAAGAACACTAGCTCTCTGAAACTCAAATACTTTGGATAAAATGATCAAATGAGAGCAAACTAGTCCATGTTTAACCATCCGTAACTGCACTTCAGATTCCAACAACCGCTGACCACACATGACCTGGCACCTTTTAAATCTATTTGCAGAGAAAAAAATGCCAGGTTTTCTCGACATGCTCATATTGAAATAGCTGGCGGAATATTTCTCCGTGTGTTCCAGAACTGTTCATGAACTGGCCCCAAACCAAAGGGTGGTTTGCAGCTGCTGCCATTTCGAGGGGCACACATACAGTCTTTCAAAAGGTGTTATTTATAATAAAATTAAAACATGTAACATAGAGTTAAGATGAACTGGAGCTCTTTCAAGTTAGTTTTTGGCATCATTTTCTGGTGGATGGTTACAGAGGGTTCCTGGCATGACAATGACATTCTCTGAGGAGAACTTAACTGGGTTAAACAAGCCTCAAGTTGCAAAGAATGATGGATGGCTCCTTTGTTAATAGACCACAAGAACTACAAAAAAACATAACAAAATGTCCCTTTACTGTACAAACTCACTGAAAAAGTCCATCTCAAAGTGAGACCATGTAACCTCTAGTAGTACTAACCCAACTTTCTGTTACAAATAAAACATTGATTGTAGAAGCAATAAATACGCTCAGGAATTCTGCTGCAACAGCCTTCCATTGTCTGGTATGGGCTGTAGCTTTTGACTAATATTAGCACACGTGTTACTCACATTACTTTGGCAGTATGCTAATTTCATTATGACTTGTACTTGTGCTACTGATTTAGCTATTACGTTTTAGCATTTACCATTATCCCGTAATTGTCACTTGTGGACACAGTGGCCGCTGCTTTAAAGCGAGACTATGCAACTTTTAGTGATGGTAAAACATAGTGTAATGGTAGTACAAGTGGAAAAGAGACATTAAGTCAGATAACTAACTCACTAATGTCAGTTACACAGAAATATTTACATTGGGTTTGCAAACATTAGCCACCTGAACTTCTGGTCATACCAGACCAAGTAAGGCTGTAGCAATAACATTACTGAGTGTAGGGCTGGGCGATATGGAGAAAATCAAATATCACAACATTTTGGACCAAATACCTCGATATCGATACCGCAACAATATTGTAGGGTTGACTATTGGTGCTTTCACAAATATTTACACAATGAAATTTTTGATAAATAGTCATCAGTAATGTGGATATAATGACTAAGTGGGTAAAGGCAAATAATAGAACAGTTACAAATCTGGTAAGTTCAGAAAATGACATCACTTTACTGTAATGCAGCCTTTAAAACTAGGAAGACACTTATGTCATATTATGATATCCAAAATCTAAGACATATCACGATAGATATAATATCGATATATTGCCCCGCTCTAACTGAGTGTATAGAATTGTGCTTGGGTGCATTTTGCTTATGACTTAAACTTTTCATTTGTAAAAACAAGATTGTGTTTGAAACAGTGACATAGCCTCACTTTAATCCAACTGGTTAAGCAAATTAGAGCTTTGTCAACAATGTCCTTTCAAAAGGTGCACTTGGTAAAAGCAGTATTGCAATATCTATTTCAAACTAACTTTATATTTATGCATCACTTGCTTACATAGTTACTTCCACAAGTATTGTGCCATCTATGAATAGACAACAATCACTTATTTAGGAAACACTGCACACTAGAGCCGTTATCCTTGCTCTGCTTTCCACAATAAGCGTTCCTCCACAGCAACGGATTTAGCAAGGAATTAACATGTGACGGTCACCTAGCTTGGCTCCTATTTCTATGAGCAGGAGAGTGATAATGGGGATTCTGTGTGGCTTATTTCCAAGCAGGGGCACCTTTGGCCCTGACAAACACAGCGGTCTCCACAGTTACTTTGCAATTTCATGCAGAGTGCCGGATAGGCGTAATCAATTCTCTACCCCTCTCTGGCACTCACGGCCAGCTGCTGTCTAACTCTTCACAACTGCATACAGGCAGTCCAAATGAGGGAGAGTTTCTTTGTGGACCAAAAAAAAAAAAAAAAAAAAAAAGCTGCAACGGCAGGAGAAAAAAGGGGTGGAAAGCAAGATGGAGAGCCTCTGCTCATTTAAACAGACTCAAGAGTTTGAGGAGAAAAATTTAGTGTGATTGAAGGTAGGAGGGAGGGACATTTCAGTGAGTGTTTTTGGGAACCGTACTGCTGACACCTCTGGCCTTGGCTTGGCCTCATTACAATGACAAAAGCAAGCTAGCAATCGCGCTTCACTGGTTGAGGGTGGACAGGAGTGGGGTGGGGGTCTCTGAGGCACAATGGGAGCTGCTTTTGGAGGTAAACTTGCCTGTGGATTGATACAACGACAGGCAGGACGGAGTTTACAACCAAATTGACTGGCCATTCACAGACAAAGCACATACGTGCCTTTAAGGCTTTCTATGTGGAGAAAGATCAAAGCTCCTTTTTCTTTTTTACAAATTCAACACACAGCCTCCTGTTTATCCTCTAGGCCTGGGCTCTAAAAAACTAACATCTGATCCACTTCAAGAGCCAACAGGGATTTCTACTATCTCTCTATGAACAATCTAGTCTTAAAAAAAATGGGACAACTCAAGAAAAGTCATGCAGAACAATTTAACACAACAAATTACGACCACAAGATTTAAAAGAGGACGAAAGGCTGCAGGTGCTTTATACCAATAATGTACAAAATCAAACAATTGTAGAGTCACATGGTGTATTTCTCATAATTCTGCATGCCAAAATTGACAAAAAGTATCTGGAGACGTTGGCCAAATTATTGTTTTTTCTAGCAAATATGGCCCAGTGAAGAGTACAATCAATGGGCATCAGTGATCCATTATATCAGACGATTGCGGGCATATTTGAACCTAAATCTGAACAAACACCCCGAGGTTAAATGTGTTTGGCTTCATATGTCCTCTATATCTCTGGTCTTTTTAACCAGACCCAGAAGACTGACAGGGAAAACATGCCCTTAGAATTCCATTTCAATGCAGTCATGTGTTATTGTAGCCTTGGGTAAAAGCACAGCCATTAATGGTCTGGTTATTTTATCTGCGTGAAGCCATTCCAGAGCGATAAATCACCCATGGCTATGTGCGGGCCCAGAGCAGTTTTCTTGAAATCTCTGTAGGAAGGAAACACGGGTGATGACATTCCGATCTCGGAAGTCAGAGAGTCGCATGGCATGAACGACATCTCTCCGTTGTTCAAGGAATCTCAGAGAACATACATGACTAAATGTCTTCACCATCTATAAACTCATTTCCTTCTACTGACACTTCTTTGCCACATTCCGTCCCTCAAAAAAAGTTCTCCTGCAAGATAAAGACACTAGTCTTACTGTATCGTGGGGAAGCAATGATGATGCCTATAGGTTACTCCTCTAGAAGAAAGAGGCCACCATCCCCAGAATAACCAAACAGCTGTATGTTGAGAGCATGTCACCAGACAGACAACAACCAACCCTAGGGGCTACACCTATAATTAGCCTTTTCTAGTACCATCTCCAGTCTCCCCCCATAGACTGATTATCTTGACTGAGGCTAAGTGCTGTGTGGGTGCCTACTCATTTTCTATGACCTGGATGTTCCACTGGCGTGAGGCCAATGTGTGTTTTACAAACCTACTCCACAAGCCCCAGCTTCACTTGTGGAGTGATGGATGGTTCCTGCTAATGCACTGACAGATATCACGTTAAATATTGTGAAGGTAGTTGACAACAAAAGCCCCACCATTGTGAGGTCCGTTGGTAATATTTCATGAATACATACGGCCTTAATATCTGCTTTACAAGACGGAAAAACATTTTTTAGGATTTTTTTTACGGTTTGAACCTTAAAGCACAACTTTCAACTGCTAGGCCAAATTTACCTAACAAATGCACGGGAAACAAAATAAAAAAATAAAAGAAGGTTTAGGCATGACTGTAAACATACATTAAAGTGCTCATATTATGTTCATTTTCAGGTTCATAATTGTATTTAGAGGTTGTACCAAAATAGGTTTACATAGTTTAATTTTCAAAAAACACCAGATTTTTGTTGTACTGCACATTGCTGCAGCTCCTCTTTTCACCCTGTGTGTTGAGCTCTCTGTTTTAGCTACAGAGTGAGGCATCTCACTTCTGTTCCATCTTTGTTGGGAGTCGCACATGCGCAGTAGCTAGATAAGGACTACTAGCCAGTCAGAAGCAGAGTATGAGGTAGTGCCACGCTAGCAGCTAGGCGAGCATTATAACGTGTGTTACAAAGTGACGCACGTTCGTCTCTGAAGTAAAGGCTGGACTACAACAGAGCTGTTTGGAGCAGTTTGTCAACAGTGTTTTCTGTTGGAGATGATAAGTCCCTTTGGGGTGGACTTTGGGCTTTTTCACTTTGTAAACCTTTTACATGCACAAAAATTGTATATAAAACAATAAAGGAAAGGGAAAAAGCCAGAAAGCATAATATGAGCACTTTCATGCTAATGTAAATTAGTAGCAGAAGAGGGGAAAAACTAATAATACTTACAATTTTTCCAAAGTAGACAATCCGAAGAAGGATCCATTTCTGAGTTCTTGAATCTTATTGTTGTTTAAAATTCTGTGGAGAGAAGAATATGTATAAATGCAAAGCAACAGAAAAAAAATACAACTACTGAAATGTACATCATATGAATAAAGTCCACAAAACATTGCATCATTTTGTTGCCTTAATAAAAAAATGTCTTTCATTGGACCAAAAACACCTGTGTCATTTTCTTTTTTAGACTTATTGTGTCACATATTGTCGACGGCTAAAATCAATGTTTCTGTCAACTTATCACACTAGGTCCAATTTAATATAGGTCTACATTTAAATTTGCCAAATAACACGTTTGTATATAGAAAACCAGCAACAGCACTCAAAATATCAACAAGGAATGTGTGTTAATTGAGTTGTAAAAGTGGGTTCAAAAGGAATCTAGTGTCATTCCAACAAGTGTAAAGATGCCATATACTGCCACTTTTTTAATAGATAACAATATTATGTGTCACTCTGTGACCTCCTGCTACTCTTAGCTTCCAGTCACAGAATGTTCCCCACCGCCAGGAAGAAATCAGAAGAAAAACAACTTTAACTCCAGCCGGGTACTTGCTTTCATGTTAACTGACAGCATCTGAGCCCTCTTAAGACAGGTAGGCTTACCAAAATGAGATAGTGATCTTTCTGTGAAGCCCCTTTGACTTTAACAGGTAATCAAATCATATACCAGAACCACCACAACAACTAGCCTAAATATATTCAATAAGAAGTCTTTTTTTGATCAAACAAAGTCAGCTTGAATCTTGCCATGATCTGACACAAAGGGATACATTGTATGCTTATTCATAATAGCATAGTAAACTAAAACAACCACATTTTTAATTAGGGTTACATCTCTAAAAAGGGTCTGTCAAGAGTATGTAATAGGAGACCCAAACAAAAACCCAAAGTCTACATACTAGGAAAATATGTTCTAAAGAGAACTTATCATAGGTACAGCTGGACTTCGACATAGTTATAACACTGGATTAAATGTAATGTGATATGAGGCAACAAATGTAGATAAAATGTAGATAATTATAAGTAGTAGCCTGAGGTTTTCCATACATATCCCTTCAATACAAGCAACAAGAACACATCTTCTTACAAAAGAAAATCGTTTTAATCTTTATCACCACAAAAATAAAAGCAAGCTTGAGAAAACTTCAAGTCCAAGTGTGAATTCTTGATTGCTTCCTCCCTGGGTAATAAACCAGATTTTATTATCCAGTTTATTCCCCTTGGACAGCGCAAGCGCATTCACTGCATACCCAGCTGCAAAGTAAAGCTTCACTTTCTGGGCCCAAGTCCCTGAGAGTTCCCGTCTTTCTCCCCAAACTACTCCCAAAGGATATAGGGAATCAATAGCACTGTCAAATCCCAGCAGAAAACCCAAGCAGGGACTTGTGGTTAGCATACATTTCTGGCCAACTGGGATGGGATGTGGGTGGGTGACATACATGGCTAGTTGCACCCACAACCCAGGGCCAGATTGGAGTCATTATGGGGTGTTGAGGGGTTGTTTTATTACAGGGTTGGACAGTGGAGACTTATTGGAGATTTGCTGCTTTGGCTCCCTGCCTCTCATAGAGAGTGCACAAACGGTTCCTGTGTTTGACTGCCTATATTTTGCAGGCTTCTGAATGCTGAAATGGCAGATGTTAAAACACGGTGATGTACAAGGCTGCAAATTCTATCGCTGCCTATGTACACATGATCTGATGATACAGGCAGAGACGCTGGGCCTCCCAAGACTGTGGTCACAAAAGCCTCATTTATATTGCAGAATAGTTAGCATACCAATGGGATGCATTTATCATGAGGCCTGTGTGAATTAAGGAATGTGGCACTCAATCAACACAATAGAGAGTGTGCACAAAACCACCTTTCAAAACAATAGAACTGCAGATAATAGTACTGCAGTTTTGGGATGCTCATAATGTTTGGCTGACAGTGTTGGCAACTGATGCAAACCCTCAATTCAGGAAAGGAAAGACTCTTTAACAGGAAAAAAATTAAAGAAACCTCAAGAAGAGCAGAGGAGGAATCCCTCTTTCAGGATGAACTGAGAAGCAATACATGTTTTGTACAGAATAGACCAAAATAGCAAAACTTTAACATGGAAACAAAATTAAATATTAGTATAATTAGATCGTAAACATGTATATGAATATGTTCCAGGAGGATGTCAAGCAGGTGCCACCAAACAGATAGTACCTGAGCCACTATATCTGTCATCTTTAATTCAGACGTGACAATCAACTTCTTTTAATAGCATTATAAGCCAAATCAGAGGTAAAGAGTAGATTATGTCCGAATGTCTACTAGCAAAGGTGTACAGCACACCCTCAACAACATTGAGGTTATATTTCTGAGGTAACATACCGCACCATTAGGCCTTTTAGCTTAACTGAAAGCTGTATAATTAGTTTTACAGAATTATGAATGTTGTCCTGGGAAACATTCAAATCTAGCTGCATAAATACACATCTAGCCTTGTAGAAAGAGAGTTCCACTGAGAGTCACGAGCCCTTTCTTGCCCTCTTTCCATCCCTCCCTTATTTGCATGCTTTACCCTCCTTCACTTCCCTTGTCCCCTCTTCCTCATGACAGGAGTGTGACCTCGGTATGTTGGAAACTGCTTCGGCTGCAAAATTGAGTGTTCTTTACACTTGCATTGGTGAGAAAGAAATACCACTGCTGACTATACAAACAATGTTCATATAGGAAATCCTCAAATTTGTATGGAGAGCCACTGAACCAACTGCATCTTCTCCACCGACCACAGGACGTATGTAGACAGTCTGCTTCCTTACTGCCGGTCTCTGGACGTCGGCCTGAGGTCTCCAGACTGAAGAACTGCATATGGAATTTCTTTAGGCTAGGTCTCAAACAATGGAGGAGGGGAGTCTCCCTTATCTTGATGCATAGATAAGACATGCTTGAGCTCAAGCCAGGAACAAGCTGCAGGGGGATCCTTAGCAAATCTCACATCCTGTCTCCTGATACCGATGCAATAAATCTCAACGACATTTATAGAAAAGCTTGGTCTGGAACCCTAATTTCTACTGAGTCATAGAGGAATATGAAATGCATTGGCCCACATTTCAGCTTTCCTTCGATTTGAGTAAATTTGACATTATCAAAGGTAGTCCCTTTTTCATAAAAAATAAATAAATACATATTTGAAAGAATTTGCCTTAGGCTGTAGGCACATTATCAAGAGGACTACAAATGGCCAGCCAGTACACACTCCCCTAACAGGCAGATGGCGGTTTAAGGACAAAGCTAACTGGTGCTCTCTCTCAACACTTTCTTTAAGATCAGAAGGCTTTTGGACAAAAAACTCCCAAGAACAGAAAGCTGTAACCCTTCAACAGGTTTTCAAATAAGTCTCAGGCTGCAGTTGAGTTCAGAAAACCCCTTCTAGGGTGACCTGGAAAAGTCGGCCTCAGCTCAGGTGGAAAAGGGAACTGGTCCAATGACTGACTTGCCAATGTAATTCTTGCCATAATCCAGCACTTTCTTGTTCCACTCATCATTTTTCTACAGTATTTGGATTTATTTTGAGAATGGGTACCAAAGGGTAAAAACTGTGCTATAAGGATTTTTGTATTACGTTGTTTTTAAAAGGGATTCACTTGAGTTGGGGCAAGGTAAAAAGGCCACTTGTCAGACAAGCTGTTAGTGCCACTTCATTCTTGCAGGTCAAACAGTAGGCCTTGCAATATCCTCTTTTCAAAATCCAACAGGACAACCCATTAGAGCAAGGTATTCCCCTTTTAGCTCTCTGTCTGAATGGAAAAATGATCCACTATGCAAACACCAGGATGAAAGCAGATGAGCAGTAGACAAGAAGGCACTGCACAGCCTTAGCTCATATCTATGCACTAAACTGAACTGCTTGTCTGGGATTAAATGAGACTTGGGGCAACCTGGCAAAGTCAAAGCTCAACAGGTCAATGAAATGAAAGGCTGCGAACTGACTTAATGCGCAGCTGTCAGTGCCTCGCCTTTGGGATTTTGCTTTCTTCCGCAAAAACCGCAGAACTACTATGAAAAACACAGGGGCATTCCTTTAGACCAATGGCTTGCCTGGAGAGCAACAAAAACAAATCCGCTGAGGACATGGATGACAGCAGGCACCTGTGTTCTAGTTACACAAACACTTCCAAAGGCTCCCAGCATGACATAGTAGCTTTTGAATGTTGGGGAGAAAAAAAAAAAATAAAAAAAACATACGAGAGGATTGACATAAGGACTCAACACGCATTCCAAACAAAAGTCTGTATTTACCATCCGTTTTTTTAAGAAACTTCCTCACAAGCATGAAGCCTGAATAAAGTCTCAAGGAAACCAGGTGAGAATGTAACCCTAACTGCCGGTTTGCACTGCTGTGAAACAAGACCGTTTACTGCTCTCCAATGTGTGTCATCAAACTGTGTGCGCTTTTTCCTGCAGCGAGGGAGGAAATCCCTGCTTTCTTCCTGACATTAATCCTGTGCTGCTCTGTAGAGGCCAAAACCAGGTGCGCTTATTTGCACTGTCCAACCCAGGTGCGCCTGTGAAAGGATCCCAAATACATTAAACAAGACCTGTAACGAAATATGAGCTGGGTGAGTACAGAAAGCTTAAATTTAGGTCAGGTTCTGCCTGCATGGGTATGTAGGCTGAAACTTAAACAGATACACAAAAATAAACACTCATGTCTACACCCGTATAGACGACTCACACAGCCCGATTTAACCTTCCGTGTGAGGCAAAGGTTAAATTCAAGCCCTCGTGTTTTAGCCGAGGCCTACACTAACATGGGAGCACAGGCCAGCTGTAAACACATTTGTGTGATTTCCTCTCGGATAACTTCGGCATGCGGTATCATTTGGAGATCACAAATGCGGAGAATGCATCACTCATTCGTACTCTACAGAATAGAGAGGTCTTCAGTGCAGAGCTGCACTGCATATCTACATGCTCTCTATCTCGGTAAACTAGTACTAGCAATTATTTAAGTCTGGTAAAAAAAAAATAGCAGCTACTTAAGTGCGTAACTGCTCGTGTACAGATAGGCATAGTTAATGAATGGAATGGGTCTCTAATCACACCTAGCTTATACTGCCATTTCTGGCAAGGCCTTTAATTAACACACACAACATGGAATGTCAACACACAAATTGAAAAACACCCATACAACAAGGGAACTCCAGTAATCCCTTCAGCAAAACAGTAGTTGAGTAGTCAGCTGTGACATTTGTAATTCTGTGTAATGTTGTTAAAATGGAAATTTGTCTTAAAGGGAAAAGTAAACCTTATTACAATTCCAAACTAACTCAGAGATATGTCTACTAACATTAACATAATATTATATATTCAGAGAACATATACACGGAAACCCAAAGGACTAGATGCAAAGCGTTCAATATCCCTTTAGAAAAGTCAAAGAAGCATTAAGATGCTTGTTCCATGAAAGTTAACAAAGTCTACTTCTTTTCATTTCTTGAAATTAAACTAAACAGTACCCTTAAAGCACTGGATAATTTCATATTTGGTAAAATAGTCACTGCCACTTGAGTCCCAAGAGGAACCAGTGAATTGCAAATGAGACATTCATGAGAGAAAAGCTAAACGGGGTGAGGTCTGCTTTGGCTTAACAAGGAGAAATAATGGCTGGTAATGCTCAAGCCTGAGAAAGGTCCCTAATAGCTGAGACTCCTGCTTAAGTTAATTGCAGTCCAGACCCGCTGTGTTTGGGCCACGGTCAACCCCACCACGAGACAGTAAGGGAGTCATAAAAAAGGACCACTGCACCTACTGAGAGGGCAATCCGATTTTACAGGTCATAAATTCACACCCAAAACCTGTGCAGTCAACATAAATTGTTGTTTCATTACTCATGTCTACAGGGAATTGTGAAGAACACTTGAAGTAGTTCTGTTGTTTTCCTACAATTTATGACAACAAATGCACCGAGATACAAAAGCAAAGACTGCAAGGAATTCCTGGAAGTTGCACTGCTTTCAGTCTGTGCTATCTAATTTAATCCTATTTGTACTTTGGAGGCTGTCCTCCACATTGCAGTGCTTAAACTCAATTCTAAATCATGAGGAACCTTTATTCCATCACTGTCAGAACAAGATGACAGACCCCAAGCTCACTGAAGACAGACCGAGCAAACGCCAGAACAAGATGGAAGGCTTACTAAATTACTTTGGAGCACACCATAGCTAAAAGAGATCCGCATATTTAAAATTCTAGAAATATCTGAGAGGACACTAGGTAGAGGAAGGTAATGGGGATCATTCAGAACAGAACAAATGTAAGAGGTTCTAACTTTTTAAAAGATAAAAATGCAATGACATCCCTACAATAGGCAGCTGATGGTCCCCATTCATTTTGGTACTGTATGGTTATTCATTCAAAGAGACAAGTTAGTTTCTTGAGCCAGGTAATTCAACATAGTGAACATTTTGTTTTATTTCGTGGAAATGCAGTTGAGTGAACTGATGTATTCAACAGTCTGTTGTGTGGTGCATTTATGTGTTGATGGGAAGCTCCAACATCTGGGATTTCAGAGTCAGCTCCTGACTACAAGCAGCATCACAACAGGTAGGCTGTGTGTTGAAGCAAATTTGGAAGTGCCTTATGATGAACTCCTAATGGCTGATTGATACTGTTAGGTAAAACATAGGCTTACAATAAGTAAGTCAAAAAATCTGGAAATTGTTGTTTTTAAAAGGTTATTTAGTCAAGATGCACATAGTCTGGACCCTGGTTTACTGACAGGCCTTTTTGTATTTAACATTCAGTTGAGTGGTTGCAGCACACTGGCCTAATTTGGATTTTTTTTTGGCTCCAGTAAGAGATAAAATGACCAAGCTTAACCACAGAAACATGATATCACAGGCAACATGTTCGCGTATTTCTACAATTTTCCAAATCAATATACTCGTGTCTGCATTTCCATGCTACAATGGTGTAACTTTGTCAAGAAATATGAATCACTATTTGGTTACCTAATTGTACTTAAATAATGTCTTGAAGTTATTACAAACCGATATGTATGGAAAGCAGATTTAAAAATCTTTGGAAAGTGCTTCAAAGTAATATACATGTGGTTTGTGGTAAACTGGTTACAACATGCAAACTCACTTACCTTACCAGCCAAATTACCCCTTTCTTTGCCTGGAGTCTATTATTTGCTTTCTACTCATGCACCCTGCCCTGGTATTCTCATATTTCCCACATCGCTCACCACCACCACAAAGCACAAGTGCACACAGCTTTAAATGTCTGTCTTTTTGCAAGTTTCGTTGGTGTCAGTTATTCTGTTCTGCCAAGCACCCTCTAAATAAAACCTAAATCAAAACTGCTTTTTGAATTAAATCTGGTACGACTTTAAAATCAGTCACCATAGTAACATTTAATGACCTCAATCAATGAGATCATGAAGAGGTTTGTAAGGGAAATCCACCTGTGCTCAGTCAGTTGTATGTATACGTGTGTATTTACAAATTATGAGGGTGGCCACACAAAGACTAACACATGTAACGCTCATGGCTGGTGTTGTGTTGTGGATGACATACAATCACAACTGCTGTTTCTGAATTATAAAGTTCTTTACTTAAAACATTACCAATCAAGGACCAAACTAAAATGCCATATAATCACTGTATGTACATGTACACTTCTTAAAACACTCACCAAAAAAAGTTCCATGTGAACTAGATCTAACCCCAGCAGAGAGTTTTTTATTTCAGCCAAGTGGTGGGAAAAAAAAACACCAAAAGGATTAACTCAACAGCACATTGGCTCTTTGCTCTATTCAAATGCCTTGGAGGTATGGTAAGAGATAGTGTCTTGTATGAACACTGATTTAGTAGCCAAAATCCTTTCTGTGTGTGAATCACTACAGGAAGACAGGCAGTTACTATTACATAGGATACATTTACACCATGGCAGTATGCAGCTGTGAAAGAGTGATGTATGGCTGACATGTCATTCAAGCCAGATTTATCTTTCCCTTATTAGAAATACCCTGGATGATATGGAAGTTAATCACACATTCAGGCCTAGACATTGATCAATTATGACCTTTTAGAAACTGTAGTTGTATTAGGTATCACAGATAACAAAGACAACACAGGGAATATAAGCAGTGGATAGTTGAAGCCTTGTAATACAACTTATAGATTCAAAGTGTATTATTAAACGTGTTTAGGAGATAGGAATGGTGTGTTTTAATTAGCTGAAATTAATGCAAAATACATCTTCTGTATACTCACAGCGTGACTGTCCTGTTGGGGAAAGAGTCCGGGGGTAACACCTGATGGAGCTCCATGTTGCTGCAGACCACTTTCCTGTCGGACGGCAGGCTTTTCCCACCGCTTTTCGAGCGTTCATCATATGATTTGCAATCAGATGATACCGCCGAACCACCACCACCGCCACCGAGCAGCAAAATCACAAACAACTGCAACAGATCCACCCTCATTTTCACACACGATTAGAAAACCACTGCAGCATTGGAAAGAATGTTTTGATACTAAACGGGGCAGATGGGTATGCTAGTTGATAGCTACTGAGTAGCTTTGTTATGAAAAGGTCCCCGTTAAAGACAGAAATGAGACCCTTGCCAGTATCTTGTTTGGTTCAAGCGAGCCTTCCTCCTCCATTTCTCTCAAGGCTTTCCCTTTGCTCGGCGGTATTCAGTCCGACAGAGGTGTTCTCCTTTGTTTGCCAAACGACTCATTTATAGTTCCCTTTCCATTCTGGCGTGAGTGTTTATTTCCTCCAACCCTACGAGTCCGAAAATGCTAAATGCCGAGTGTACAGCTTACTAGCTAGCTAAATAACTTGTCCAGTTGTTGAGAGGTTTTCTTTGTTGGGCATAGTGCAGTGCTGTTTTTTCCACGGGAGGCGGCTGCAGTAACGTTAGTCCCAGGTTATCCGCACTAACTTTTGGAAACTCGCCAGGATTTTTAAAACACCCACTTTAATTTCCCGGTACTTTAGAATACACGCGGATCCAAACAAGCGGGAGTAAACTTCCCTCTTCTCTTCTTTTCCAGGGACCAACAGGAAACTACTCCGAAAAAAAACACACACAAAAGCGCTACAACAACAGCTCAAAGTGTACTGCAAATGCCCGAAAAACAAAGTTTAAAGCTCTACATTGCTTCAAAAAGAATATCCAAAGTGGTTGTTGTATCTCGTTTAGCTCCACTGTTTCTTTGAAAAGTATATTAAAAAAACAGTTCCCTGTCCATTGAGAAGTCCTCCTCCCATGGCTCTGCCCCGGGCTCCACCATTGTCAAGTCCCTCGGAGTTCAAACCGTATCCGGTCCGAATTTCAGAATAAAACCCAAAGCAGAGACATTTTTGTGATCCATTCTGTTGAGTTTGCAATGGCCTACCTACCTACACTCAAGCTTCAGTGGTGGAAAGCAACTGTACTCAAGTAATACATTTAAGGTACTTATAGCCTACTTTACTTGAGTTTTTCTCTCTCCATGAATGCTCTATTCAGTCTCTTGGCGGCAACTAGTCTGTCTGTATGTTAATAACTTTGCAGAATAATACACAAAACCATTTACCCAACAAACAGTAGTTCAATTACAGCAACCACTACAGTATTCCAGAAATATTCTGCATAGGCTCATAGCCTACTGTGACACTCAGGGTTTTTAGATCAGTAGCCTACCTCTATATACTGAGTAAAAAATGTTTGACAAACAATCCATTTTCTTTGTTATGATCAGGTCAAGTAAGTCCCTTCATTCTATAGAAACTGCATGGACCAGAGGATAGCATTGAAGTGATCACAGAGAACGTATGCCCTCAGGCGGCAGGCCATAATGCTTTCACCTCCAATATTTGTTTTCAGGACCTTGGTGTTCTTTGACAAGCACCCTTTAACCTTTTCCTGTCTGCACTGCATTTGTCACATTGTTGTAATGCAGCAAACGCAATGGATGATATTCAACAATTTGAAATTAATAAATGATTCTGATCTGACTCTCAGTCTGTCCACCAGCCAAATGGCTAGCAAATGTTTTTACCAGCCACTCAATAGATCACCATTGTTCTTTTGTTTGGTGAGTGAACCAAATCTACCAGCCACTTGCATATTTTACCAGCATTTCTCTGGTAAATGGTGCTAATTTTGAACCCTGCTTGTAATGATTTATGATAAACCCCTCCCATGATTTACTAATATAAATTCATTATTTTTTATTTTTATTTTATTTATTTATTTATTATTTCGGGACAATGCACATTTGATGAACATGTACAGAAGTACACGTAAAAAGTGCCAGATTATAGCCCAAAGGCTAATTTCCATCTGTAGTCCATTACAATAAAAAGAACAATAGATACACAGCAGCAACATTTGCTATATAAAACTAGGTAAAACAGGACGAAAGATAAGAAAAACAGGATAATACATTAGTAAATGTTAAAACAGAGACACAATTCATTAGTAAGCTCCATCGAGCTACCACAGCACAGCATCCAGGTAGAGATGACCACATGCTTGGTTAGCTCCAAGCCAGATCCAAGATCTGATCCTATTAAAATACACAAAATGTCAAAGATAAATAATATGCAGTGCAGAGAGATGCAGAAAACCCAGGTCTTATTTATAGCCACCTTAATAATGTTATTAACATGTGTATGAAATGTGTATCCGCGTGTGGTAGGCTACTGCATAAATTAGACTGTAATAAAAAGTAAGGAGACTATTTGTACATGGTGACAAGATGACTAACCCTCCTTGTTATACTATGTGCCTTACACAAGGAGTCAAAAGTATGTTTTTTTTAAAAGGAAGGGTTTTATTTACCCCCAAAATAGCAAATTAAACAGTTTACAAACAAAAATGAAGATACCGTTTTGGGCACATTAAAGAGGTCAACTAAACAGAATGTAAATCAAGCTCTTAATGCAAAAAAAACAACAACATACAACTGACCCAACAAGGTAGAAACCAAGGGGATATACTAGTTGATCAGACCAGGTTTTGACACACAGGGCAAACTAACAATAAAACATTACTGATACTACTATTATTCCTTACTCAAGATTAACCACAACAACAAAAAATACGAATGTAAATCAAGTGATAAGATATCTGAAGAAAAGTAGTTTCCCCATGTCATGAATAGCTTAATATAAATATGATCACTATTAGTTATTATCAGTGCACAAAGGTAGTTAGGTAGTGGTGGTACGCTGATGCATTTGTAAATGTATCAAATAGGTTTCGTTGCAATTAGTTACAAATAAGCGGTTGAAACCATGGCGTGCGGTTAGGACATCGTGATTGAGATGTGATCGACTTCCGATTGGTCGGCCGGGTGTATGGGCGGGACTTCGACACTGCGACTTCATGTTTATACTGCGCAGACTCTGGCCCCAAACATGGAAGATGGTAACGCTTGTGTGGTCCTTTTGGACTTGTGGACTATGACCCTAATTAATACATCCATGGTTGTGAGTGACGCAGTGAAAACTACTAGTTTAAAACTTCTATGAGACATACCGCGGTACTCATAAACAAAACTGCGTTGATTCAGTATCCTAGGGTGAAAAAAAGAATGTTTCCAAGAGAGTTTGCGTGGGGAGCGGCAACTGCTGCGTATCAAATAGAAGGTAAGTTAGCGTTAGGTAACGTTAAACACAAGACGTATGAAGTATTAGTTATTCGTTGAATTGGACACTATCACTAACACGCAGTTTAATATAATGATAGAAATACAACAAAGACTAGTTAAAGTGTCGCTCAGACTAGAACTTTGTGTCTAACGTTATCTAAAACAACAACAGCTGTTCTATATCTATGGTAGCCTACTGCCTAGTTTGTGGGGATGTATATATTATGTTATATCCATTGCATATCTGTTTGGGAGATAACGTGAGCCTTATATATTTCTAATATGTCAAACAAGGATTTATACAATGACTCTTTAAAGGTTGTATATTAGATGGCACACTAGACAGACTATACAGATTTGACCTTTTGACCATTTGTTTGACCAACTCGGACTCTGAGTCAATGGACGAACTTTAACTAGCTCACAGGTCACCCTATGTAAAACTAACACACTTAAAAATAATCAGACCATTGTGCTTATATTCGAAAGGAAAATTGCAGCTAAATTAAAACAAATCCGACTGGAGGTAAGCCAAAGATAAAGTCAGAATGAATTAATTGAAATCCACAGACACACTTAAAGTCCCAATAGAAACATTACTGTGATTTCTTTTATGTCAACATCCTACGTACTTTTATGAAATGAAACAACCTTTATGTGTACATTAAGGAGGCTGGCAGGCAGACGGCAAGGGACCAAATATCTGGGACATATTTTGTCACGAGAAAGGCAGAGTGTTTGAGGAGCACAATGGAGACATGGCCTGTAACAGCTACGAGCTGTGGGAGAAGGACCTGGAGTGCATCCAGCAACTTGGACTGACGCACTATCGTCTGTCTCTCTCCTGGTCCCGCCTCCTGCCTGATGGCACCACACCACATGTCAATCATAAAGGTAATTCCATATCCACATTAGACCCATGCCATATTTGAATCCAAAACAAGAAAATGGAACAAGCTTATGTGATGGTTGTAGTGCTGTTTTACCTCATCACTCATAAATGGCAGCGCATTGTATATGTGTCCAACAGGTGTACAGTACTACAACAAGGTGATTGATGATTTGCTGGCCTGCAATGTATCCCCTATGGTCACGCTTTACCACTTCGACTTGCCTCAAGCTCTCCAAGATCAGGGTGGCTGGAAATCACCAGATATAGCAACCCTGTTTGACAGCTATGCCAAGTTTTGTTTCCAAACATTTGGTGACCGCGTCAAGCTTTGGATCACTATCAACGAGCCCTATGTGTGCGCCAAATTTGGCCATGAAGACGGCATCCACGCCCCGGGGTTAAAAGAACCAGGCATCGCCGCCTACCTGGTGGGCCATAACATGCTGCGTGCCCATGCCATGGCCTGGCACAGCTACAACTCCTTCTACAGGACAAAGCAGAAGGGTGCAGTGTCTCTGGCCATCAACAGCGACTGGTTTGAGCCGTTACACGCAGGTTGCACCGAAGATATCGCTGCCACGGAACGCTACTTTGCATTTACACTAGGGTGGTTTGCCTGGCCTGTGTTTGTTACTGGAGATTATCCAGAATTAATGAGATCTTCCATCGACGCTCAAAGTAAGAAGATGGGATGCAGTGGCAGCTCAAGACTGCCCAGTTTCTCAAAAGACGAACCTGCCATTTTGGGCACAGCAGACTTCTTTGCGTTGAACTACTATACGTCTCGTAAAGTCAAGCCTGGGGGAGGTTGTGGAAAGATGTGTATGGTGAGCGACCAAGATGCAGAAGTAGTTCTGGATCCATCCTGGCCTATTTGTGGTGCCCCATGGCTCGCTGTAGTGCCCCATGGCTTAAGGAAACTTCTCAAGTACATCAAGGTAAAACTAAAACTACTGGTCCATCTTTTTGGGTCATTTTCGTTCATCTCCCTCAGTCCACATCACTACAAAGTATCCCCGAACACATCCTTTATTTCCAGAGTGAATTCAATCAGCTGAAATGTGAAGTCATTTTTCTTTTTTCTCTTGGCATCAAACTGAATTGACCGACAAGAAGACAAATCGCCTTCAACCAAACGAGTAGAACAGCCTGACATTCGTTTAGTGTCTTGCTATTGATTTTGTATGCGGTAATCTCCTTTTAACACCTCCAGAAAAACATTGATGCTTCATTAGTGCTGTCACATTGAATGAAACAGTTACTTTGCTGAAAGTGTTTGCAATTGCAATTTCCTGCTGTTGTGCCCTGTCACAGGCCATTAGTTTGAGCTTGGCACCGTTGAAATGCAGCTAAACGGTACACTGCAGACCAATCTGTCTCTCTGTGGAATGTATGACAGCTGAGATGCCTTGTTTGACAATAATATTTGCCCCATGACTTTCCAGGACACTTTCAACAACCCAGCAGTCTACATTACAGAGAATGGCTTCTCTCAGGTGGGGCCACTGCAGCTTGAGGATGTCCAGCGGTCAGGGTTTTACAAGGACACCATCTTGGAAGTGGCTAAAGGTAATGGTTGGTAAATCTGCACTGGAAATAAGCAAATAGCCGTTAGCAGACAGTAACAGGGTCCAAGACAATGGGGCAAATGACAGTGAAAATATTATCTTAATTCAGCATTATGGAAACCCTCTATATAACTCTTTGGTGTCAGTCCTACAGCTGCCAATGAATAACTGCCTGACAAATTTGGTTGACAATTGTAGTAAGAATAATGCTCAAATGTGGTTTGTTACACCTTTACCTCTTGCAATTGGGTATACATTTTGCCACAAGTTGAGTTTTTAACTCGGTTTAGTTTTGAACATCATTGACTTGTAATTCTCAGAATCCTTGCCTTAAGTTTTATTAATTTGGATGAAATTTTGGGGGGATATTTACGTATATCACTAAATAGTTTAAAGAATAAATGGGGAAAAATGGATGTGTAATAGATTTTTCTGGTTTTCTTGATTCACGAAAACCGAAGAACACATCATTTTTATTACAAATAATCATTTTATATTTTCAGAACTTAGGCTCAGGAATTATCGCCCCAATGTAAAGTGTTTGTTTTGGCACCACCATCTGGTCACCTAGTAATACATATGTTTATATGTACTTTCTACTTGTTGCAAATAATTCTCTCTAATTGCTCTTGGTACGCTTCAGAAATCTTGATTATGTGCTTATTTTGTGATTTGTTTCATTGATGGCTGTAGCCTTTCAAAGTACGACGGTATACTTCTGTTATAAAAATGGTGCACTTGCATTACCCTTTTCAAATCTACACAATTACTAAAACACTTTTCTGTGTTCTAACTATTTGTGTTTAGCTTTACAGGAAGATGAGGTCAACGTCCGTGGATATTTCGCATGGTCACTGTTGGACAACTTTGAATGGGCTGATGGATTCAGTGTTCGCTTTGGATTGTTCCATGTGGACTTTGCGGACGCAAAGCGAAGCCGAACCATATACCAGTCTGGACGGGAGTATGCAAAGATTATCTCAAAATACACATGTGGTCAATCCAAGTGAGAAGACGGAATAATAATAACGAAATGATTCAATTTATACATTCTTAAAAAATTAAGTTTTTGCATAGTTGTTTTTGTCTAACTCACACATTCATACAAATTAGTGAGTCTATCCATTTAAACGAATCAACCAGGCTTAATCTAACTGTAGATCCAAAATGTATAGCAGCACTATTGTCTCATGTTTAGAAAATGGTCAGGGTCATTTATAGATATCCATCTTCAGCAGGGGACGTGAGATTATGGGCGTAGAGTGTTAAGTTGATTCAATAGGATGCAAATCAGTATTCTATCCTGCCCAGTTCCCAGTCAATCTGTACGAGAAGAGTTCCTCACTCAGAGGGCTCAGGCAGCCATAAGACCAAGCAGTGGCTGCAGAAGGAAGTGTATGAATGGTTTATCGGTGTTTTAACCCTTGCGTTGTCTTCGTTTCAACCTTGAAAAAAACACTTTTTTTTTTTTTTTTTTTTCTTCAGACATTTCGGATGCCTTTTTTCACAATTTGTTTTTGCTTTTTTCAACGTTTTGAATTTTAAAATTTTTCTATTACACATTTTCAGCACTTATTTCTACGTCCAATATTTTCTGATATAAAACAAATTTAAAACAGGCTAATGTGACCCGAAGTCAACACAAGGGTTAAGCCCCCAACTTCTCCTTCCAGGCAGGAAGGCACTAGGATTAAGCAATGGTTATGGTTAGGTGCCTTGAAGTCAGCGGTCGCAGCGCTGCCTGGAAGGAGACGGTGGGGGCTTAAAACACCATTGAGTGTATTAATACATTGTCAGTGATTCATAGCAATATTAATGGTGGCCTCATCTTGAACATCACCATTGTTATGTGCCTGAGTACATGCATTCACCTTACGTGTATAGAAAACTATCCACTCCTTAGATCTACCTGTGAGTCAGATGAGTGCGTTTTTGATATGCAGCTATCATGATGAATCTGAAAAACACAATACCTTTTATTGTACTCTAGTGAATACTCAAGTAAATTCTGCAGAGGAAAAATACAAAGGAAAAATAAATGACACCTTTCATTTCCTCATCCTTTTTATAGTCAACAAAAAAAAATGGTACCATCTCACCTGTCACATTGAAAAGAACCCATCAAAGACTCAGTTATATTGCCGCCATGCTGCATAAAGCACACCCCAGTAGACTCAGAAGGGATGCCAGCTGAAAGCAACAGATGTCCTGCCACAGGAAGAGGAGAGTAATGCCATTTGTGTTCCCCCGGACAGCTGTGCAAACTCTCTACTTAAAGAAAGAAAAGAGTGAACAAGGCGAAAAGCCTCCCAGAGGCCTTCTGTTGATGCTTTGTGCATGCTGAGGTTAAGGTAGGATTATTTATATGGAGTGCTGAACAATGCGCTGTAGATCTACAAGGCTGAGAGAGCCAAATTGAATATTTGACATTAGTGAGTGCAAGTGTGTCTCAAAGTGGTATTGTAGATCATTTGTAATGTTCTAGGTTCACGTTAAAAGAAAATGCCAATTAAAATCAACTCTATCTTCGCTCTTAACACAGAGCCAGAGACTGGGATGAGCAGTTTGATAGCAGCTGTTTGTAAGCCTACAGTGTCACCTTGTGGTATTAAAGGGAACAACAGCTTTGAATTCAACAGCCCAGTGTGTACATACTGCACTTCACAATAGGGTGTCACATGATGTGCTGCTTTGACTAATAAAATGCATCCTGTTGGTGTAACAATAAACAACTAAACCATCTCCCTAACCACAATACATCATAGATTTAACACAATTAATATTTATGCTCTGATGTGAAGGAAAAAGTAATTTATATTCGGTGTTGGGAGACTTGTTTGCATTAATAAGTACGGTGTATCGTGACATCCAGTTGGCTGTGCATACTGTTTTCAACAGATGTGAGTAATACCCTCGTGGCCCTCCTCCATCTATGTCAAGCCGAGTGAGATTCTCCTTTGTCTTATGATGAATAACAAGCTATTGTGGAAACATGAAAAATGCTACTGCCGCTCACATTAGAACTCCTTTGCAGGCTGCTTTGAACACAATGTTGAAGCACATCTCACACTATTTCAACGCTAATAAAGTTAATCTAATATCTGTGGCTCTGTCAGAAGCTGCTGGTGAGCTTGAAATCTCTGCAGAATAATGGTGACAGAACACAAAGCACTAAGCATTTACTGAACAGATGTAATCCGCAGCTTGTCAGGTGGGGACACTGGTGGAAAACTTTGATTAAAAATCAAGCAATGTGTTAACAAAAACTTCCATCTTTTATCATAAAAAACGCAACAATTTTAAATTATTCTACCTGGGGTGCCCGGATAGCTCAGTTGATAGAGCAGGTGTCCATATAGAGGTTCACTCCTTGACTCAGTGGGCCTGGGTTCAACTCCCATCTGCAGCCCTTTCTTGCATGTCATCCCCCCCCCCCACATCTCTCTCCCCCTTCATTTATTCAGCTGTCCTGTCAATAAAGGCCTAAAGAAACTTATTCTACCTGTCAGAAATCATAACCAAAGCAGGTTTGAATCATGTTTCCCATGGGCAACTGAATTCCCAGTTAAGAGTTGATTAGTAATTCCTCCCAGTATTGATGGATTCCATCTTCCTTCATCACTGGCTCGAGGTAGCTGTATTGGTGAAAGAAGCACCACTGCAGCTGAATTGATTGAATGAAATATGAGCAAGATGTTGCTCTGCACTTAGTGAATGTTGGAATTAGCCGTTTGTGGGGGGCAGAGGAATAATATGTGCCTATTGCAGGTTGGAAAGCTTAAAACATTAATTAGCATTTAAATAATTCACTCCTCCAGTCTCCCTAATAGCCCGACTACGAATATTCAACTTCAATTCATTACAGCGGGCGGAATTTATTCTGATTAGGCCGTGATGTAGAAAGTCACAGAAGAAACCGTTTTCTAAATGTGCTTTCCAATTAAGTGCCAAATATATCATGTGTATAGATAAGTTGCTTTTGACAATGAATTAGTACGTTTAATTGTAACATTCAATCACATTCACTGGCGGAGATTTACCCTGAGGAAAATTCTGGCAAATTACCAAGCGAGGCCCATTTGTATTTGACCAAACTTAACTGATTGTCTTTTGACAGACTATGAAATATTCAATAACTGGGAAATTAATTTTTTTATATTATAAATTAACTAACTAATTTAGCTGGCTGATACACTATCTTCATTGTGAATTATAGGAAAAGCACAATCTTGTGTATCGGCAAAGTGCTTACAGGTGCAAAGGGTATGACTTCTGGCAAATAATTACCTTTTTCTATTTACTGATTATCTTCATATGCATATTCCCTGGAGAAATTGTATAATTAGATTGTTGCTTCAATAGCAAGATGAAGAGACATCAGCCACTCCCTTCCTCTAGAGCTCAGATACAGATCTCTCTCTTCCCTTTCCTCTCACTCTCTGTCTGGGTCTCTCAGTCAGCTGGCGAGGGACCCGCAAGAGGCCCAAACCACCACTCAGCCTGCCTTCTGTCTATTTCTTTCTCTCTCTTGCTCTTTTTCACTCGCTCTCTGTAGCTCATCATCTTCCCTTCTCCTAATCGCATTGCTCATTTTCCAATGACAAGAGAGTAAGAGAGAGGGAGGAGAGAAAAAAAAAACAGCACAAACTTTCTAAATCCCATTGACCTACTTCGCTAGACATTTCTCTGGGAATTCATAATACTGCAAAAGAGTTAGAAGAAGAAATGTTTTTCTACCCCCTCCTCCTCTTTCAGCTGGAAGTCACTTTCCTCACATATTTGATCCTAGTATACCACTACAGTACATTTTACAAGTGGATAAACGCCTCACGCACTTTGGAGCTCTGTTGCCACTTTTGACAGTGGCATAAGAAGCATGACATCGGAGCTATAAAAAGTGCTTTGGAAGACCTCGACTTTGATTGATAATTTTGGCGGTGCAGACAAGATTGAGGGGGATGAAAATTGCTAGGCCTTGAAGACAGGAAATGGAATTATGACAGACCCATACAGAGAACTAAAGCGGCGAGACAAAGAGAATAAAAAGAGAGAAAGGCAATTCAAATCTTTTTCTTTTAAGTCCCTCCCTGAGGGACTGCAGATGACCCTGCCAACCACTGTTGAAATTCTAACTCCCTTGAGTGTGATGGCGGCGCGTGATGGGAGGGGGTTCGCAGACCTGCCTTAAAAATTGAAAGCTCCTAGAATATTCAGCTAACCCTGTGCGCTCAGTTGGGGGTAGTGATTGGGGGGCACATGCAGAGATTGGTATTCAGGGTCTGTGTGTGTGTGGTGGGTAAGCCCAGCGGTGGTGGCGAGAGAGAACCCCCCCTCCCTGTGCGTGTGTGTGGTAACCAATGAGCCGAGCGCTGTGTCTTATGGGAACAGTGGTGGGAGTGCGAGTGAATATAAGTGAGAAAGAGACAATTTATGGAACCTTTAGAAGCAAAGTGAATAGAACTGTGATAGCGGTGTAGTTATCAGGCCTGGATCCAAGCAGAGAGACTAATGACGTGGATATAACCTCATGCGCCCAATATGCAAACACAATGTCATCAACAAAGAAAGAGGAAAATTCAAATGCTCTAAGTCTCCTCTGAAACTTTAGAGACAGAAAATGGTTACCTGTGGGTTTTATCTGTCTGAAAATAATGAAAAAGAATACAGGGGGCCACTTACAGTATGAGCGTTATCCCACATTTACCTTTGCCTTTCATGTCCTACTTCAATCAAACATTTAAAGGGACAGTTCTGGTTTATTATTTTTGTAGTTTTGACTACATCATTCCCATTCGTAATAATAATGCAAGTTATTTGCTGAGATCTGGGACACAAAGCCATATCCTTAAGAAGAAATCAAGAAACAAGCAGCCAGATGATTATGACCCAGGTTTGCCAAAAGTGAGGCGAGCATATCGAACTACTCAGTTCACTCGAATCACTCGACTGTCAGTTGTAAATGTCCATCACAACTTAAATAATGACTTCCTGCTTCAACTTTGACACACTGGACTAACATAGTTGTGCATACAGTTTTCATACATTGAGGGATTATTACCTACATTTTTGGGTGGTTTAGAGCATTGATCCCAAACTCCCAGGACCTGGACCACTACCTGACCATCAAACATTCGCTACTGGACTGCAAGGAAACAATGTGATTCAGTAGTTACCTTAACAATTGTCAAGATCTGTCGGTGTTGCATTTCTGTTCATCTTTCCCCATTATGGCCAAAACAACAGGATACTGATTTAGTGAGACAATCAGTCTGTCATCACCCACGTAGCTACTCTATGTACTATGTTTTGCTCTTGCAACAAGCTAGCTCACATGAGTAAAACCAAAACATGTAGAGCTTGTAAGAGTTTAACCCTCCTGTTGTCTTCGGGTCAAATTTGACCCGTTTTTGCCGACAAATAACACGGATGGTTCCATACACAAAACTGGCTGTGATTATACATCAACATAGGCTTCTCTGATCTTAACTATTAGTCAAAATAATTCATAATTTCTGGATTTTTTATAATCACAAATTAGTTATACAGTAATTTAATATGAATTAGATTTATTGACAATTAATTCCATAAAAAAAGTGCACAACTGAAGTTAATAAGTTGGAATAAAGTTGGCTAAAAAGATGTAACACAGAATTGGGTCATAATTTATACTATGGGTTATGAACAGGCAAAACGGACGGAGGACAAGACAAGGTTTAAGAGAGCTGGAGATTTTGTTTGGGGAGGTAAGAGAGATAAAGGTCTAATGTGTGTGGTATAATAACCAACATTGTTTTAGATAACTGCTGGTTTACTGATATTCTGGCTAAACTGATAGCTTGTTTACAATCTGACAATTTAGTAAAGTTTCTTGCTACCGTGTTATCATAACCAATAGAATAGAAAAGAAATGGCCATAACTGAAAAGTACTTAAAAAAAACCCAGGGATTTTCCTTTAACTATTTAAAGTGCAAAGAAAGAAGCAGTTCAGTAATGGTAGGCTACCGTACACGCCACGTTACAGTATAGTAGATTAAGAGTTGTGAGAGTGCACCTTTTAATTGAGTTTGAAAAAAAAAAAAATGTTCAGGTATTTTCCTGAATCAACAAGTGGTTCAAACTCTGCAGCTCATCTTTGATTAACTGCACATGCTTTAGGTTGAGGCCATTTCAAGAGAGAGCGGACGCAATGGGCGCAGAGCAACAGTGTGCGCGGACTAATTAACTCTAAGTGTTGTAAGACATGCTCCCTTCTCACCCGTGTTGTCACTCAGGGTTTGAGTGGCGCTAATGAGAGAATTATCTAGCCTCGGACCCTGGTAATGCATTCAAATGAACACCAGTTGACCTGACCTATGAGATGGCTTTTTAATCTCACCACTTAATACCAATCAGACCTGCTTTCTCATGTGCCTACACTGGGAGGGCCCTCTGCTCCAAACGCTGCCATCCACTTTTTCCCCCACTGCTGATCTAAGGGAGAGCGTTAATTGTCTTGGATGGCTCAAGGGCCTCTGCTGATATTTTGCAGGGAACCTCAGGTGTGCCTGATAAAACAGGTGGATATGGCTTCTAAAGTGTTTGCCGGGCATCAAAGTGAAAGTGTTTGAGTGCAAGTGCATGCTTGTGTGTGCGTGTAAACCCCTTATCATGAGAACCCAGTTGAGGATTAAGAAGGTTAATAAGGTCATGAGTTTGCAACAAAAATTTGTGACATACAATAGAGCTTTGGCATTGTTGGATTACCATAATCATCATCCTTTGGTGCCCAAACCTGTGACTCAATTGTTGTTCTCACAGTGCTTCCAGATGCAATACAAACGTTCTTGTTCGGCTGGGGGAATTTAATAATTACCTGCTGGTAGTACCAATTTAGGCATTTATACTTCAGCGAGTAAGCCTGTGTTTCAAATTGGATCAAGGTATTTTCGGCGTGTTGTCTAGCAAGCTTAACTGTGATGGTTTGTTTCAGCCAGACAGGGCAGAACTTGTGGGCAACATGAGCAATAAGCCCTTTCAAGTGTTTGGGCTGTGGCCGTTTTTGTTTTGCCAAGTGCTCGAGGTAACAAATAGCAGATCAGCCAGAGTTCGAGGCAAAGTGGTTGGTGTGTTTCAATGCCTTTTTGGGAGACTTTTATTGTTACAAATCTTGTGGCATTTTCGGAGCGTGTATGTTTGAGCGACTGTGTTCATGTGTGCCAGGGAGTTGAATGCAAGCTTGGGTACAACATCTGTTTGTGTTAACCTGCAAATGGAAGTTCAGAAGGAAACTGCACCCTCCTTGACTGCAACCATCCCACACTTGCAGTATGCAGAAGTCTGTAAGGATAGGAGGAAAAAAACTATTGAGTCCAATATGCAAGGTCTTTCCACCTCCCTGAAGTCATTACAATCTATATTCTTATATTGTTCACAAGCAGTCAGGATTTTCTTGAATGGGGCCCAATTAAAAGGGATTTCATAGGATTTGCTTATTGCTGATTCATGGAGGTGGTTGTGATACCTTTGGTAGCAATTTCACTCTGCAGTGTATATTTTTAAAGTTATAGTTTTGAACGAGAAGTAAGCCCTTTGGAGTGTTGTCATCTTGAAGAAGTGTTAAAAGATATTATGCTGAATCTGCAATGATGAATGGATTAAATACATTATGCAGCTTTATTTTGTTTGCTATTATATTGACATACAGTACCCTAATTTCAAATAGTTTGGATCAACGCATATTGTGACTGCATGTGTGATCAAACCTAGGGTCAGAATGTTTCTCAGAAAAGTTTTGTAGTGATGACTTGCGCAGACAGACACACATACACAGAGTATTCAATTAAGCCTTACTAGGTTGGATGCATTGTATAGCACATCTTAACATGTTGCTGGCTGACAGCTAATTGTACAGCAGACAACAAAGATCAGCTGGTTTGTTGTGTCTTGGTGTGTGTGTGTGTGTGTGTGGCAGAGTTGCAGCTTTTGTCTCTCTATCTCAGCCCACAGGCCCATTGTCATGCAGGCGCTCAGGTAACAGGCCCAGTCGTCACTCATCTGCCTGACGGCTGCTGCTATCTGCCCTGGCGGTGACTGATGATGGGAGGGTGGGGTGGGAGTGTGAGTGTGGTTAGCGCCAGACAGTGTGTTGTACCAAAGGGTTGTCTGTGGCAGGTAGGCAGGTGGTAACGGAGGCGAGATGGATACCACCCTGAGTAAGGGCTGGGTTAGAGGCCAGTGGGCAGTGCTGCATTCACGGACAGTGCCTGTGAGCAATATGCCCCTGTACTGGGGAATGTAAAGTGGAACTAAAGTTGAATTAATCCGTTTTCATGTCGTTGGATTTGCGCTCTGCATCCCTACGCACCATGTCACTTTAACCTGACATCTATCACTCTATCCTCCTGGACTGTCATCCAGGTATGTGGTGAGCGGTGTGCCCTCTTTTTTATCTGCCTGAGTCAAGTGTGATCCCGTGTGGGATACCGTATGTGTATATATATGTTCTATGTCTTTTTGTGCCTTTGTTGATGTCCTGTCATGAGCACACTGAAGCAAATCCCTAGCAACTTGCACCGAGTTGTATGGCAATAAAGTATT
The DNA here is from genome assembly GCA_023566125.1 of Zingel zingel. Lineage (NCBI taxonomy): Eukaryota > Metazoa > Chordata > Actinopteri > Perciformes > Percidae > Zingel > Zingel zingel. Next base: position 11,474,527 of record CM042336.1, on the reverse strand, counting down.
GAATCTTGAACAATAAACAAGAGTGCTTTCACACTAGCAAGGAGAAGTTCAACTTGCCTCATGACAATTCTTGAATCCTGATTGTCAAATAACTTTATTAGTGGTTGCATGTGCGTTCCATGTGTGCATGTTATGTACAAATATGCACGTCCATGCACAGGTGTAATATATAAATGAGCATGGATGTACGCGTGAGCGTTCTCATGCGTCTGCTGTCCGGGAAGATCAATGCGTCCGCATCGATGTTGTCTTGCCCTCTGCACGTGAAGTGAATGGACGGGGAGGAGGTGGTGGCAAAAGGGTGGGAGGAGAGTGGGATGAGAGGCGCACACTAAATGAATGCGATGCAAATGGCACCAGAGGACATAGAAATCAATTTACCTTATTGAAATAAATGAGAGCAGCTCAGCCCTGCCATGGTGTAGTTCTTTTTTTGGGCTGCCCCCATTGTTATTGTAATTAACCCACCCAACCCAGATCCCTGACCCTCCCTTTCACAAAAACAGCCAATCCCCTCAACAACCCTTTCCTTAATGCCTGGGGTCCCTTTTACCCTAATGAAAAAGCCTTAGAGGTGCCCAGGTAAAAATGTAGGTGCTGTAATCATGATTCATGGCCCTGGGTGACATGCTAAAAGGCATGGGAGATCTGCCTAGGGAAGCATTTAGGATAGGGTTTTCCATGTACGAGTGCCAACACCCCCACTTCACCAGTGGTGGAATGTAACAAAGTACAAATACTTCGTTACTGTACTTAAGTAAATTTTTCACGTATCTGTACTTTACTTAAGTACAATCAATAGTGCATACTTTTGACTTTTACTTTGTTACATTTTGCAGCAATTATCTATACTTTCTACTCCACTACATTTCTACAACGTTCCGTTACATTTTCGTTACATTTCAGATCAGTTTTTCCCCCTGACAAAACGTCTTCCTTATATATATGTCAATGACCATCACACGTTTGCAGTCCGCAGGGAAGCCTTCAGCAGCGGCCGTCCAGCTCCCGCTGCCGCTCGCGATATTACAAATCCCACTATGGCCACGCCAAGACCCGCCCTTCAATAGCAGTAATTGGCCAGGCGCGTACTACTCCCGGTACTACCGCTGCTCCCGTTACTGCTGCTGCTCCCGATACTCTGCTTGGTCATATGTGACGCATCCGTTCACATAAGGTTAATATACAACCCGTATATCTATCTCAAAAACACTCCCGGTCCTCCTCAGCTGTGAAGCCACGTAGGCTACTTGTTGTCCAAGCCTGTGTGTTCTCGCTAAATAAAGTGTGCAGCATTCACTGTCCCGTGGGAAATAATGCCAAGTCGAGCTTCATGCAGATCACCCTGATAGATAACCAGAATTGTAAGTCAGAATGTAAACTGGGCCACAGATGTTAAGCACAATTACATTAACCTAAAACTAACTTAATTAAAATGCCACAGCCCATACAGTTTTTTTTAATTATTAGAATATAGACATTAAGAGAATAAATCGTTATGCAAGTAATTTTACTTTTAATACTTAAAGTACATTTAAAATCAGCTACTTTTTACTTTTACTTAAGTAGGGTTTTCATTGTTGTACTTTTACTTTTAATAAAGTAAATATATCTCTGGTTATTTGTACTTTTACTTCAGTACTGAGATTCAGTACTTCCTCCACCACTGCACTTCACCCCCCACACACACACACACACACACACACACACACACACTCACACTCACACACACACACACACACACACACACACACACACACACACACACACACACACACACAGTGCGTGGAACTATCTTTGTGGGGACCTGTCATTGACATAACGCATTCCCTAGCCCCTTACCCTAACCTTAACCATCACAACTAAATGCCTAACCTTAACCTTTACCCTTACCCTAACCATAACCTAATTCTAACCCTAATCCTAAAACCAAGTCTTAACCCTCAGACAGACCTTTAAAGTTGTGGGGTCCAGCATTTTGGCCCCACAAAGCTGTCCGGACCCCACAAGTTTATGTATTCCCGTTTTTTGGACCCCACGAATATAGTTGAACAAGGACACACACACACACACACACACACACACTCCCTGCTCCCAGTGTGCTCTCACATTTATATACTCCCCACATTCATGGAATCCCACTAACCAAAATGGACTCCACCTAACGTTGGAATGACCTCAGAGGTGATTGGCCAGCCAATGCCTATTTCATATAGTGATGTCCTATTGAAAATTTGCACATTCTTTTGTTTAAGGGTAGGCCACATTGATGCATAACATCTAATTCCCCAGTGTGGCATGGGCATTGAGTAGGGGTATTGGGGGATGGATCAATAGTTAGAGAGAGCGATGGGGTCACGGTGAAATCAATGCGCTGGACAAACGACCTCCAGCTGCCTCCCGCACCTTCCAAGCCACTTGACACCTGAGGCGATCTTTACTGAAATGTCCTCTGCTGAAATGCCACAGGGCCACGGGCTGCTGAGCAGTCACTCATGCAGGGCTCCCGAATCAAGTGGCGTATGCAAACCGGGTCTGCTGTCATCCACGGCGAAATGCCTTGGCTCAGCGTTACTACATAAACAAAACTCATGCACCTGAGAATGTCAATTACTTGCCGCCTGCCCCTTTGGACGGCCCATGCTTGATGGCCAAATTGGGATTAATTTGGGGTGGATGGGGGCCAGTGTAGAGGTGACACCGTGTCATTCCACCCCAAAGAAAGAGAGGCGGCTGTGGCATGGAGAACAGGAGCAGCAGGCCGACTTGATTGTTCCCCTATTACCCTGCACGGCGTTTTGCATAAGCGGCAAAAGGCGCTGATGAAAACAAGTGGCGGTTTCAGGTCAGAAGCAGACACCCAGAAAATGAGCTTTTTTCCCCCCCTTTCCCTTCTTACCCTTCCGCTGGGCCGCATAATTCAGAAGAGCCATCTTGTGGAAATGTCATCGTGTGGTGGCGGCGGAGCAAGCAGTGTGACAGAATGCTGTAACGCCTCCCAGACTGGGGACCTCGCCAGGCTTGCCACGCCCGAGTCAGCCTGACCTTGCAGGTGTTGATATATGCAGCCACATTGGTGTCAAAAAATGGACAATGGGTGCCTCTTCTTTGTGGAAGCTCTTAGCCACCGCCACTTCTTCCTCCGATTTGGGTTCATTGAGAGGTGGTGCATATTTCAAAGTGAGACTGTATATGTTTATTTGCCTTAGGATATAGAATTCTTCCCTTTTTCTCTCTTTTTATTTTTTGAACAGAGGTCAATCCCCCACTGTGCATTCCCTTTGATGCACTCACTCTCTGTTCTTCATTTGTCTTACCTGCTGACACATCTGACAACATGCTGCTGTATTATCTCGCAACCCCCAGCTCTATACCGTCCACAACAACACAGGGACGGCTCGACTCTTCCACCCCTTCTCTTTCTCCTTTAGAAAACTGATTATAAATGGTCAATTTGAAAATAGACTGGAAAGTCCCCAAGGCTGCTTGCCTGCTTGTCAAATTGAAAAGGGACAAGGACAAGTCAGTCGACTTGCCCCCCCGTCCGCCGTCCTGATATTTCCGAGGCAGCCGTACGAGAGGGAACATAACAAATTCCCCCCATGCGGCGGGCAAGGCGAAGGATGACGAGCGAGGGTGGGGCAGTGGCAGCTAGCTGAGGATCTTCAACATCTAGCCCTCAGCATTTATATCAAGTCTCCACATAGAGTCTATGGATCACTCCAGTGGGCTGGTGTTGGCAGTATCAGGAAAAGCCATAGGCTGTCAGGGAGTATGTGCCTTTCATATTTCACTGTAGACAGCCTTCCCTTCTCCCAGCCTCACTCACAGCAGCCTTTGAGGATAATATCTTCAAATCTCTCCTTGCCATGCTGAGGGGCTATTTTTAAATAGATATTTATTTCATTCTCTCCATTTTTCTTCCTCCCTCTTCCCTCTGTCCTACAGGTATAGCACTTTACCGCTTGTCACCAGTGGAGAAATCTGCACTAAATGGAGAAATGCTTGAAATCAGGTATTTCTGTCAGCACGCATCTATGACTCTTTTTCTTTCTCCATTTTCTTCTTCCATTCAGTTATTTAAAAGTGAAACTCTGTCTTGTTTGTATTGTTTTCATACCTTTGTTACAAACCAATCTCACCCTTCCAACTTTAATCTACCAAATTATTATAAACAAAGCTAAAAAAAAAAAAGACATTGAAGATGAACTTCATCAGGCACATCACTCCATTATGCTGAGTCTCGTTTCAGGTGAGGTGAATGAATGCTTGATTTTATGAGTCTTCCGGTGATCTGCAGTGACTTTTTGTGTTAACAATAAAGTCCCTTTCTGATTAATTACACTAGTGAAATGGAAAGCACCCTTTGATAAAGCCGAGATGTCCACTGCGGCATGATTCATCAGGGAGGACCTTGCAATCAGATGGGACGTGTGCCTTTTCTCCAGCACGCATCCCCTCTCTCCTCAGCATACATTAGGGGAGTGTGAGCGACGGAATCATCAGATACCACGAGGTGAACTGAAGTGGTCATGAACCTAGTGTCAAACTCAAATAGCTGAATGGCGATAGATAAAACAAACAAGGAACGTGAACTGCTTGCAGGAGGAGGAGATACGTGCTACACTGTCCACAACTTTTACAGATGAGGCCCACTAGCCCTGCATCGCAATTGGGCTATTATCTAGCATGACCCCCGCTAGAATTATAACATATGACCCTACATTTATGTATTGCATGAACTTTCTCCCCACGTAGCATTACATGAGTTATATTTCATGTTGAATTGCGAGCTGTCCCTGCTTTCCCCCAGGGTGCACGGTCCTCCTGACCCACTGGAAAAATAGAAAGAAAAAAAGGTAGATGGAAATTTATGAGCTACGACTTTCCCTTTAGGCTGAATGTTGCTATTAGCAATGTGACCATGCTTCAGGTTGAATACTATGGGGATAGAACACACAGTGATAGAATACACAATAAAGCTTGTTCACTCAAAAGCCTTTTTACTCTTAGTCCTTCAAGGAAGGCCTCACACATGGACAGCTTAACTGTCTGAAGCGGCATCACGCTCATATTTACCATCACAGACACAAGAATATTAGATAAAAACAAGACGACCTAATGCTTTACTATACACTACCCTCATATTCCCTGACGATTGTTTCTTGCACAGTAAGCACATTTGAAGTTGTTGTCTGTTATTCTTTATCTTATTTCGTTCCTCTAACCATGGCTAATAACAGTTTTTCCTATCCTCTATTTCTGGGCTAAGCCGGGTCTTAGAGCGGGCCCTCCGTTTTACAGAGAGGCAGAAAATGCTTGGGTAAGCAGAGGAAGGATTCCTCCGTTGCTACTTCAGGTAGTCCCCTCCCTCCCTTTAGCTGAGATTTCTATCCCAGGCCCTTATTATCACCAAACAAGCACTTTTTGATGATGATAAGTAATAGCCACATCCCTGTGTGTAGGACTCACTTCTCAGGGGAGTAAGGAGAGCACGCTGGTCATTTTTCTTGCCTGTTTGGAATCCAGCGATCCCGGGTAAAATAGAGGCTGCATGGAGGGGGTGCGATTCTGTGTTTGTGCGGCACTATTCACAACAAGAGGAATGAGCAGAAGATTGTGTGAAAGTAATGCTTTTTGATGTTTTTCAGTGCCTTTAACTGGTTTTGGGGTAAAAATACAGAACACCAGACTTATTATAATGCTGGTCAAAGAAGACATATCTCCGAGAAGACTCAAGCAAAGTGAGGCATTTGTAAGTTTACCCTTCACATTACTGGTGAAATAAATCGGAAATGGCCATAGCTCCACATTAAATATTTCAATATTATCCAACTTCACAATGCGGCTGTCAAGCAGTGTGGATAATCCCAGTGATAAATCCCCAACTAGATTGTTTGGAGCAACAATGATGAAGAAGGAACACATCAGAAGGGGGATGATTTAGGGGTCAATGCTTCCTGACAGAAGTTCTGTAGCCATTAATAGTGTAGTTGGGTGACAGCGGTGGTTGAGGAAGGGGATGATAAGCTGTGGACAAAAGTGAAGATATCCTGTGAATGAGCGGACACACAAACAGCATCTCTGGGTCTTCTAATCCCACAGACGTGCTCGACAGTGGCCTGTCAAATTGCGCTGACCAATTTGAATGCGCAGCAGGGGAACCTTCCTCTTTTCAATTTGGTGGGCATCTTGTTTATTTCCTGCTCGTGCTGCATCTCGCTGCCAAACACACCAACACACCCCCTCTATAATTTAGTTGGATTTGTGCGACAGTATGATATCATAGTCTGCTAAAGGAGGAAAATAATGGAAGGGATGATGGAGAGAGGGAGGATGAAAGAGGAGAAAAATGGTAGATACAAAGGATGGAGGTGAATATTCTGAAAGGAAGTCATGTCTGAAGAGGGTTGAAATATATAACAACATACATCAAATGAAAGATGAAACTAAACATGCCACAATACAACTGTTTTTTGGACAGAGTTGAAGGTTTAGGTCTTGTGGGCAGAATGTTTCTTTGTCAGTTTGTCCGCTATATAAGCTACGGCCTTGGGTGTGGCCTGCCAAGTATGCCTCTCAACAGAAGTGGTATTCAAAGCAGGTGTCCACCAGTATGTCAACAGCTCTGTCTGTGAGCCAAGTTAAGCTTTGTGGGGAGCAGGGGCGGGGCTAGAAGGAGGACACAGGGTGGCACTGCCCCGAGCCCGACGGGCCGGGGTTCGGACAGATATTTTGAAATGATGTTCGGGTTCGGGTCAGGCTCAGTCACATCAGCGCGATAAGGCATTTGTTGTAAAATGGTGCTGTGGCTCCTTTAAGAGAGTTCAGTGTGTGCGTGCGTGTGTGTGTGTGTGTGTGTGTGTGTGTGTGTGTGTGTGAAGAAAGTGGGCAGAAGAGAGATAGAGAAAGAGGAAGCAGACGTGTAGATGCGACTGGAGCAGAGTTGGTGGAATAACTAAGTTGTGTACACAGTGTGTGCGGTGTCCGAAATAAACCCCAGACTGAAAGCCAAGTTTATTCATTTGTTCACCAGAAACGGGATTTTAACCCTGACGTATATTTTAACCCTGACGTTATTCATTTTATAACGTCGGCCCTGGAGGTAACGAGTCTCCCCTGGTTTTCTTTTTTTAACGTGCGCTTGTTGGCCCCGTGTGCGCTGATGCGCTCATCTGTTGACATTTCCGAATGCCTTCCTACAGTTGCTTAATAAAAGCAGGCTTTCCACACAAACAAGCGTACATCTGTCATTAGAAAATGAGATTTCACCTGTCGGGCTCCGACATAAATATTAATGGCTGTCGGGCTCGGGTCAGGTTCGGTTACTGCTCTGTTGGACGTGGGCCGGGCTTGGAAAGAAAAATGCGGCCCAATCCGCACTCTACCCCAATACACTGGGCTAGATTGGTGCTGTCATTCTGACAATTGTGATTTCCATTGGATCAGAGTGTCACTTGGCTGCCCATTTTGTCACATGACCAATTAATGTAAGTTTCCATGATGACTACCCACAATTCTGATATAATGGAAGCAGAACTGGAATTGTTTTTTTAAAAAGTAGCAGACTGAGTTTACAGAAAATGTGTACTGTATTCGTCTAAGTGAAATTCATAATGAATGTGATGTTTCGTTTAGCAGAATTATATTTTGTTGTTCTATCCTATGCAATATTTCCTATACTTCTAAGCTGATTTTCTATGCTGTATTCTGATAAATGTCTATCAAACATTTTCAGGATTATTTTGTTTATAAAAATAATTATATTATTATATCGCTTGTATGTGTTGAACACTTTCTAGAAGCTACACAAAAGAGAAGCGACATATTAGGAGCGATGTTTGTGGTCTAAATGTATAGCTATAGAGTGTGTGGTCACATGAAGGTGGTGGCTCTCCCCCGCCCTGGTGGCTGTCACAGTCGATCCCTGAGCTGCCACTGAGCAGCCTGACCTTTGGCTCTGGCTTTTAGTGCATTGATCCACCGGTCACTTTGAGCCAAGATGGCTTCCCTCGTCTCGCTTGCTCCCACCCAGTTAACCTGAGTGGACTCAGTGACTGCCTGGGCCCTCGCCCTGTGGCCTCTGACGTGCGGTCGCCTCTGTATACACGGTTCTGTGCACAACCCTGTCAAAATTATAGCTTTTTCAAGTCTAAAATCATAATGTATTCAGGAAAAAAAGAAAGGAAGGCTTTTCTTCCAGGCCAGATGGACAGGGTCATGCTTTCTAATTTTAGGTGGTGTTAATTGCAGCCCTCTCAAGTGTCCTCACTGCCACCTTTGACTAAAGCACCATTCATAGGCAGGGCGGCCAGGCGGGCTGGCAGGGCGGCCAGGCGGGCTGGCAGGGCGCCTGCTTTGCCAGTTGTTGCTGACACCTCCTTGGCAGCGCCAGGCCAACTCTGGCTTAGGAGTCTGCTACCGCCGCCTTCCCAGTAAGCATGTATCATGGTACATGTTCTATAAGCAGAAATGTTGCATGCTCTCATCTGGGTATGTAACACATGTCATGTTGGTCACCTGTTAAATTTCAGAAACAAGTTAAATAGTATTACAGCAGTGACAGACCCTGAGAGGCTGTAATTTCAAGATAAGGTTGATATGATCAAGTTGCAGCGTGCGAAAGACAAAAATGGAACAGATCCTGTGTAGTCCGTAAAACACTGCGGCTGTCTCGATATAAGTGAGGGCATTTTGTCACTTTAAGACCTGGGAGTTCACCTCTGAGTTGGGCCTCGTAAACACGGTTCCTGCAAAGGCAATAGAGGTGTGCGGCACGTGCAGCACAAAGCAATTCAGCATTCTAACGCCCTGTCACTGGGCTCACATTTCAACCATTCTTTATTCTCTGCCACAGTTCCAGCAGGGTGTAAATTGTGCTGGGCTGTAATTAATCCATGTCAGGTCAGAGAGGAAGAAGAAGAAGGAAAAATGAAGGGAAACGAGCTGAAGTATGAGGTGCCTTTGATTATAGCACTACCCACACCACTCCACACACATGCCTGCGCTATATTGTTTTGCATTCATGAAGGAAATCTGGGACCCCCAAGGAGCTGGGGCCCTCCTACAGTACTTTCATGTTTCTAACGTCTGCTAAAGCTTTATTTGTCCCAATGTACTCTGTCTCTGCTATGGGACAAAGGCAGTCTTCTAGCGTGGGCGGAACAAAATTTATATACATCTTCAAAAGACAATTCATGCTGGGCTCATATATGTAACCACAGTATAACCCCAATCTCAACTCGCACCATCAAATCAGGAGTGTAGAAAAAACTGAAATTAAAATGTGCGATCCATATAAAATATATAAAGCGTTATCAAAATCCACTCCCCTACTGCAAAAAGTTCTAGTAAAGTCATGTTTAGGGAGAATAAAAGGCTCTACAACCAATTTTCAGGTTTAATGGAGGTGAAAAGGTTCATTAAGGTCCCACCTTTGGTGATATAATTATAGTTCACCCAATTCAGTAGCTTTTTGAATTAGCCCCATCAGAAGTGCTGCAGTCAATCATGTTGACAAACACTTGCATTTGAGGAAGGAAGAATGCTAATTCTGAATGAGTGTGGTAGCATCTGCTGACATGATTGACATTTATTGGAGTTGGATGCCCTAGCCTTAATTTCAGTCTGTAAAGGAGAATGAAATCAAATTGGCACATAAAACCTGACTATGATGTAGAACTACATATCAAGTGTGTAAGGGATGGAAGTAATATGCTAAATCTGAGGCATACATTCCTAGGTTTGTTTTTTAGCCTGTGTGGCTCTATGGCTGGAAGGTCTCTCCACCACTTTTGAACAGACTGAAATATCTCAACAGCGTTGCCAAATACATTGCAATGAAATTCTATGCTTCTGATTAGGGCTGTCAAAATAACGTTCATTTTGATTAATTAATCTGAGAAAAAATAATGCGTTAAAAAAAATAACGCAGATTAATCCATTCCATATTGACGTCTGACCCGGAGCCGTTCTAGCCACCATTTGACTGTAAAATGAAGGAGGGAGACGAGATGTGCTGCCTGGATCATTGATTGGAACATTTACTTGTAAAAATCTTCTACCTGCCAACCCTGGCTACCGAAATCTGGTGTCACCGATATGTCTGAGCTTCTCTCTGATGCTCTGAAACAGACGATACAGGCAACACAAACACCGCTGCACGTGACGCTAGTTAACACTATACTCGACAGCAGCTAACGTTAGCCTACCGCTAGCTAGTAGCTGGATTAAAAACGGTTAAAATGCTGACAGCTAACGCTAAACGGTATAAAGTTTGACTGTGTTTTACTGTAGATCAGGGGTCGTCAACTACATTTTTCCAAGGGCCAGAATGTTTCTAAGCAGACACTCCGTGGGCCAGATTTACAAATAAAGAAAATAAAATGAATTTATACCTAATACGCTTATTGTTGTTTGAAATTACTGAATTAATGCTATATTTTTTTTAAACATGTATTAGTGTGAGCAAACTCTTAAAAAACATGGAAACTCCATAATGATAAAGCTCTTTAACTAGAAAAAGATCTCAGACTAGAAGGCAGTTCACTGAGGAGTGATGGTTAAAGTCTGTGATTAGGGAAACATGGTTGTAGTATGCAGCGTCCTGATTGGTGGAAAATGCTTGCAGAAAGAAATGGCTGCTGTCAGGTAATGGTGAATGATGAATGGACTGATAAGCAGGCTATGCAGTCGTCATGTATGCCCCATTTGCAATGAAACAATGCTGTTGGAAAATAATACAACCAGCATCATCATCATCAACAATGAAGAACGCAAACATAACGATCGCGTCATTCACGTGCATATTAAGTAGCCACATGCATCTGTTTTGTCATATAATACATCCATAGGTTTACCGCTCCAGCGGAGAGGATGGCTCGTTCAGCCAGCAGTTCAATTTATAAGAATTTGTCAAAATTTCAAGATTCCCAGCAAACTAAGATAAACAGTTAGACTACAAACAGACAGCTTTTGTTTTAGCTTTTTCGTAAAAATTTGCTATTTGCAGAGTAGAGCTGTGTTCGCGTAAAACAGAGCACATTGAAATGTCGCTATCTACACGTTTATGCCTGTCTATAGCCTATAGGTGAGTGCATTGATAAGTATTGACTTTTTACTCACAAAGGTTTTATTGTAGCCTACTTACAGTAACGAGACTAGCGTGAGTTGATCTGCCCCAGCGGCCATTGGTTATCCTCTTTGTATCGTTCCCAGTCAGGTACTGCGTGTTTTAAGCGCACACATCTGGGCTCAGCTGTGTGTGTGGAGCGCAGGCATCGCTGTACAGAATCCCAGCATGTGAATAGAGATCCAAATACAGGGGCTGGGTTTGTGCTCTACCGGTTTAATGTTACCTGCTGTAAATGCTTGAAATGCTAAATAACAGAACGTTTTTATTCCTCTTCACATTTTCTGAATTCATGATTATTCTGCAGGCCAGACTAAATGCTTTGGCGGGCCGGATGTGGCCCGCGGGCCGCCAGTTGACGTTGGCTGCTGTAGAGGATTCAACACTGGTATGTAACAATCTACAGCTGCCGTTGGAAAAACAACACAGACGGTGCGTTCACTGAAACTGGTAAACTACAGTGTCATAGTGCATTTGAAGTTATTGTAAATGTCCTTTTCCCATCTGGTGGTTGTTTTTGTCGTTCAACAGCAATTTACTAGTGAAATAAGTTATTGTTATTCATAACTATTAAATCATTTAATTTTGACCATATGGCCTTAGCAATAAACAAGCCGTTCTTTAATGTCACCAACTGTTGTTTAGTACCCTTTTTTTCTTTTCTTTTTTTACTTTCTTAAAAAGTATCGGTTCAGGCACCATTAATTATGTATGCGATTAATTTTGATTAATTAATCACAGAGTATGATGCTTTTATATAGGCCTTAGTGGTCACCTAATACTGTATCTCTCCTGAAATTCAGCATTGGTGCAGAATTACAGACACTAGAGCCAGTCCCACAATGTGTTTCCTTAGTATGTGCCATTTCTGTGTCTATAGCTTTAAATGCTATTGAGGAGGAGGGTGGGGAGGGGCCTGGTGTATTCCTATTGGCAGTTGGTCAAGGCCATGGCCACTTTGCAAGCCATGATGTCTCCTTCTGATAAAATGACTTTGGTGATTCTCTACTTTTTCTTTAACGCCACCATGGGATGCACATTTGGGCTTTTGAGTGAAACATCCCAACAACTATTACATGGATTGCCGTAAAATGTGGGGTTTGACAGACATTCATGTTCCTCTCTGGATTAACTGTAATTACTAATGCCATTCCTGTCAGTCTCAGCTGTACTTTGTGTTTGTGTAATTAGCACAGCATGCTAACAAGCTAAAATAGGATGGTGCACATGGTAAACATTATGCTAAACAGCAGCATGTTAGCTTTGTCATTGAGCTAATGACAGCCTCACAGAGCTGCTAGCATGGTGGAAGTATAGCCTGGTTCAGCACTACCCTGTACTATTGTTCAGAGAGGAAAATTCTGCAGCCTCCCCTAGGCTTTACTTTGATTGGGTTTGTTTATTCAGCATAGTTGACCCATACATTGTAATCAATAAAAGCTTCAGGTATGAAAGGAATCTATATCATGCTGTAACTACCCACGTCAATGAAAGTCTGACATGAAACTTGTGCAGCCAAAGACTGAATATAGAGTTAAGTAACCCTAGGGCCTCTTATCTCATTCTTTTTTTCTCATTGCGGAGCTTCACACGTTTTGCTTCATTATTACTTCTGCTGAACATCTCTCTTAGTCTGGTGAACAGAGAGATGAGCAGGAGGGAATTAAGTCTGTTGGGGAGAAAACGAGTGGAGGAACCACAGCGTAGAAACTTTTTTCAGGCTCCATTTAAACTTTGAACAGATACTGTAATATGTTTCACTCCAGACTCTCAAAAGATGAGGGATTTGGGGTTTCAGTTCCTAGCCTGGTGCTCATTTAGGCCTTATTAATCTAATTACTTGCCCAATTGTACATATCTAACATTGCCCTGGTCCTCTCCCAACTCGACTATAAGAAGATACCAGACGAACTCAGCTGGTTATACCTTTATAAGAAAATTGCTGAAGCTTGCAGATAGTGGAAAAAAAAGCTAAATGGCTGTAATTCATCACAGGATTACACCAATTATGTCGCTGGAATTTGGACGGGCTCAGATCACAGACCTCTCCGTCTGGGATTCCTGGCAGCCAATCCCATGTGCACACAAGTCCGATATACTGAGGCCCATTTATCTACCTTTGGGGAAGTCTGAGCCAATATTAATGCCCTGACCATGATTCCCCATCATCTGCTTCGCCCTGTTGGTGACACTAGCGGTTTACACATAGGTTATTAATGGTCTATAAATATTCACTTGATGTTTAGTGGGACTTTGTGGCGGCCATTAGCAAAAGACGTTTGTGCCGGGCGGGGAGGCAGACAGGAGTTTTTTATTTCTTGCTGTGACAGCGCAATGGTGTGGCTAACCTTGGAGATCTGGCCTGATGGGGAATTGGACCTTGGTTTGTGGCACTACTTTTATTCGCCTGCTTTTCATGACTAGTGAGGCCGTGAATGATGAGCTGCATGCATCAGACCCCTCATTCTCACTTCCCCAAATACAAGGTTAGGGAGGGAGGGCGGGGAGAACCCCCACCCACTTTCCGCACAACTACAGCCATTCTTTGAGCAAAACAAATCCATCAAAACTTAAATAAATATCCCTTTCTGAATGAAAACTCCACCAATACACAAATCAAAGAAGAGAAATTAAAGTACATTGTGAAAAATGAGACAGCTGCCTCTTCCAGTGTAATTTTTGCGCTCTCTACAAGTGAGCAGCAACCAGATCCGCACAAATCCAAATGCAATCAGACAGCTTCCTGGAACATGCACAGCATTACATACACCTTACTCACCGTGGATTAAATTGCCATTGACAAAGTCTTGTTGTTGCTCCCTCTTTTCTGGATATGATTTGAATTGGATTCATGTAGACGTTTCTGACACAGTGAAATGGAGAGAGGAAGAGAGGGAGGAAGGAACAGGCGCTGGGGGAGAGGAAAGGTGAGAAGACGGGGGCAATCAGAGACAGAGGGGGAGAGAGTCGGAGGAGAGATAAAAAAGAAACAAATCGGAAAAGGAGGGTTTAGCCAGCGAGAGACAGAGACAGAAGAAGAGAAAGGGCTAAAAGAGAAAGAGAGCATGTCTGGCTGTTTCACAGGTTCATTCTGATGCATGGAGACAGACAGGAGAATAGATTGGTAGCCTTGGGTGGATAAGGACAGAACCATTCCCCAGAGAGATGGATTAGATGAGGGAGTGGAAATAAATGATCGCAGATTTTAATGGCCTTTTGGCTTGCTGCAACCCCCCCCCCCCCCCCCCCACACACACACACACACACCTCTGCTACTTTCCCATTTCCAAGTGGGAGGAGTTTTACAGTGATGACATTTTCACATGCTAACTGTCTACCTTTTGCAGTTTAACTTTCAAAAACAATCCTCGTGGTTTTTGGCGGTAGCAGAGGGGGCGAGGGAATGTGGAAGAAGCGTGTCCGTCTTCCAGTTACAGATGCAAGGCGACATAGGGGAAATGGACACCTAAGCTTTAGTTACATGTAGAATAGGTGACCTATTCAAAGCAGCTTGTTTGTGCAACATCCACCACTCTCTCTTTCCATCCAGAGATCGTTATACAGTATGAGAAGAGTCTAAAATGTCCTTTATCCTTTACTAGAATGCTCATTTGAATCGCCTTTTGGCTTGCTGGTAGCTCAGTCGTATAGCACTGCAAGAAGGTTTTGGATTCGATCCCTGGTTGGGTCAGGGGGTGTTCGCGTGGGTTTCTGCCAGGTGCTCCAGTTTCCTCCCAACACCCGAAACGTAAACGTATGGAGCTATGAGTCTTTCCATTTAAAAACAGGGCTCACTTGAACATTTTAAAATCAAGATACAGAATAAAGAAATTGAGGAGGTCAGTGGTTTTAAGTTCTTAGGAATACAAATTTGATCCACAGCTCAAATTTGATAAACATGTAAAGAAAACAGACCAACCATTATTGTTTCAAATTAATCAGGCACTATACCCACTCAGGCAGCCCAGTTATTTATGCACGCCGTGATTTTCTCTCATTTTTCACATTACATGACAGTATGGGCTTAAACATCGCCATCTACTATCACACATCTTACATCCTTATACAATCAGGCACTGAAAATAATGGACAAAAAGCCTGTCCGGTGGTATCACTGTCACATACTAAAAAGATACAATCCACTTAGCTTTGAGAGCTTTACTCATTTTTGTTTTCTGAAATTAGTTTTCAAATGTATGAACAGTCTAGCCCCAGAGCCGCTTTCCAGATATATCCAAAGGCAAGACAGTAAAAGAGTAACTGGGAGCATGGTGAATGGCAACTGTAAAATACCACATCGTAGATCTATAACTGGACAATAAGCTTTCTCCATAAAGGGCTGTCAACTCTGGAACACATTACCAACTGAAATCAAATTAATTCCAGATATGAAAATCTTTAACAACAAAGGTTAAGTGCTGGCTAAAGTAAACCAGAGCTGGATGCATTTTTAGCTAATTATTGTAAATGACCAAGGTACATTGGTGTATGTTTATTGTGTGCTGTGTATTTTAAAGATGATCTTTTTTGGGCATTTTGGGGAATTTTTAGGCCTTTATTTATAGAGGACAGCTGAAGACATGAAAGGGGAGAGAGGGGGGAATGACATGCAGAAAAGGGCCGCAGGTCGGAATCAAACCTACGGTCGCTGCGTCGTGGAGTAAACCTCTATATATGGGTGCCTGTTCCACCAGCTGAGCTACCCAGGCGCCTGTGTGATATGTATTTTATTGTTTTTAATTTAAAGTTGGTTTCCAAATATTCCATATTTGTAGTTTATTGTGGTTTTATGATACTGAACGCTGTATATTGTAATGACACTGTACATGTAAAAGCCCAAATAGGGACAATAGTTGAAAATTAGCAATAAACTCTTTGTGTAGCACATTAAGTTTCATGTCCTGTATTGGAACTATTTTAAATTGCATCGTCCTCATCAAATCAAATGAAAATTCAATTCTACGAGTGAGGAAGTAGTCTGAGTTGTGTGCGTCTCTGACAAACTGTGATTAGAACCAGTTATTTCTGACTCAACAGGACATTTTTCACTGCATATTAGTTGATTTCATTAAGATGCCGAGCTAATCTACTCACCATGCGGCTTGTTTATGCTAACGCTAGTTTAGCTGCTCCTTTCTGGTAAAACTGATTTAGAAAATGTTGGCCTTCTGGTGAATAGAATGAATGGAGCACTCAATATACTCAATTTCTTGTGTGTATTTGAAACTGGTGTAATATAATTGAACTGTTTATGTCCTGATTAGGCTAATGAATCATATGTGCAATATTAACTAGATCATAGAAAAATGTATTTGTACTTAAAGTTAAGCCATTAAGCCATTAAGTATCTGGTTTCTTGAATTCTTATTATATTTTGGCCCCTCCGTTGTTGCAATACTGTACTGTTGTGTTAAAGGTATAGTAAGTGATGTTAAACTAATACACTTTTTGTCAAATTCAGTGAATATCTCCTCACGGTCAACTAGCTCTCTATTTTCTGTGTGGATCTGGTGGGTTGGGGGGGTTGTATTTGTTTGGCAGTTGAGTTCAAATATCAACTATCATTGCGCAGCATCGCTTACTGCACCTATAACCTCAAGTCAGTAAAGAAGAGTTAACCGTATCTAGGAAACCGACACCCCAAGGTGAACGTCGCTATTATTCGACCAACACATACAACCCAGAGGAACAACACATCTGTGAATTGGAATAACAACCACTTTCTTCATGAGTGGTTCCTGATTAACTTTAACCAACCGCAAACTAGCAACCCCTCATTCATTATTAATTGCCTAATTAATTAGCTACCCTTTTGTGTCCACTAAAGTAAAGTGGTACTGAGTAGCAGTAGTAGTAGTAGTAGTAGTAGTAGTAGTAGTAGTAGTAGTAGTAGTAGTAGTAGTAGCATCATTACCTACTATCAGGGTTATTCAGGAACTACTCATTAACAATTCATTCACTATCAGGTCGTTCCTGATTCATTCTTCACTCGTTCCTCAGTAACCTCTTTCTTGGTACTTTATTGTGAAAGCAATTCCCTTACCATTCACCTTTTTTTTCCTCTTTAAAAAAAAGTAAAACAGTATGATTATGTGATTATGTCTATGCGCTGTCAGGCTTTTTTAAAGCGCTACTACCATGTTCACCGATCTTGGCAATTCGAGCTGCAGTAATCACTATTTTTATATTAGCAATGAGTCGACTAACTCCATGTAATGTGAACAATTTCACTTGTAGTGACAATCCCACAGTTATATATCACCTGACTCTGCCTTTCAGCTCTACGGAGCTATTAGCATTATTGTTAGCTCATTGTTTTGGTTTTACTGCTCACAACTGTAATGTTTTATCCACTCTGCCTGCTAAAACAGACTTAAAACAAGTATAAACTGGACTTTTGTCATGTGACCAGAAACACGACAATGTTAGACTGTGTCTGCTAGATGTGTGTCTGCTAGATGTGTGATTAGACTCTGCTGACCGGTTTGTCATAACCCCTTTTTAAAAGTGATAATATGTCAGTGTTGTGCTTGTTGCATATGGCAAAAAAACTAAAGAATAAATTCATTAAGGCAGGTCTAACTTGGTGGGAGTATGGGTATTGTTACAAGGTTGTGTGAAACAAAAACAACATACTTAAAGTGAAAATTCTCAAATTTTTAATCAGCAACGCATACCTCACTTTTTTCATCAAGAGCTCACCTTAAGGTAAACGGAAGGCCGAGTGTTTGTCCCTAACTGCTCCATAACCCTTCATCACAAATAGCAGTTGGTCGATGGACTTAAGTTTCAGTAAGGGATTACAAGCTACATTAGAAGTGTGCCCTATATTCCATACACTGTGTTCATCTATCACCTGATCACAGGCAGAGAGAACGCATCTGTTATGAAATGTTCAAACACTAACATGGACTACCAATCCCATCTCAGTGCTTTCTCTTTTCCTGTGCAAAGAGGTGCAAAGGGCATTGCACATTAATGACATACTTTTCATATTACCCTGCTCCACCTTATTTCAAAATGCAGCACCACATTAATCTTGGCAATTTTAACAGTATATATGTGTGTGTATATTTAAAATACAGGAGAGCCAGCACATAAGTCAGTATAGTTGAATAATACACCTGGCCATTAGTTTTTATGGAAATATAGCCTTGGGTTGTGGAATAAAAAATTTGTCTCACTCCTAATTTCTGTTATGATAAGTTCCATACCTGATTGCCTCCATAAGAGGCAGATCTGTCTTCATAAGGCCTTGTGAGGCTCCTGACAACTATTTAGCTCTGCTAATCCATTGGTTTGATTTATTTCTTACAGTATGTGGCTAATGTCTTTTAAAGATCTAGCGGCTACAGAGAGATGAAGGAAAACCAATTGCTGACAGATAGCATCAAATGTTGGAGCTTCTAATCATTCTTGCATATCTTCCTCTCCTCAGAATTCCTTTTGGTTAATAAATGAGATGCCTTGATGAGCACAAGAGATACGGATGCCATTCTGTGCCAGTCTCGGCAAGATAGTGATTTTGAGGGAGAGATAAGCATCATCTAAATAATGCAATGCACTGCTCAAAATAAATTGATGACATGAAACAAATCACACCACTCCAGCAGCTTAAACTCTGCTAGAGAGAGAGGAGGAACACACAGGAAACAAAGGCTGTTAAGAGCACGGGAGGAGGATTTAAACTTTGTTTTCTCACGCCAACACTCTTCTCTCTCTTCCTCTTCCACCTTTCCTACTCTGAGTAACAGTTCATGTCATTACTCTCTGACCTTTAACCCGTAGAGGCCAGCAGGGTGAGGCCAGCGTTAAGATGGTTTTGGGAGGGGGGGGGTCTCCAGCCCTGTCCAACCAAGAACATCTGTCACCATCACAGTGACCACAACCAGAGCTCAGTCTAGCATATGGAAGGTGGTGTTGGTGGTGGTGGGGGTGGAAGGGTTGAGGGCAGAAGGGAGAGATAAAGACTGATGGGTAAGGGGCTCCTACTCCTCTATCATCATTTCACAGGCCTGGGACTGTGAGACAGCGGTGGGAATCACCGCTGCTTTGAGAATGGATGGGAGATGGTAAAAGAAGAAAAGTAGGATGCTACAGAAAGGTGGAATGCAATCAGTTTGGTGGACTAGACTCTGCCACTTAAGGAAGTACTGACTAAAGCCAGTGAGTGAGTTGGCAGACTGATTGAAATTGTATACAACAGCATTTGAGAACCACTTGAATGGAAATGTATTTGGAACGCTAAGTTGCCAAGTGAGACGCCGAGCGGCTTTCCTCAATTTCTGTGCAAATACAACTCTGGGAGGGCATGCATACACATTGTGCACAATGTGAAGACTTATCCTCCACGAAACATAATGTAGGGCAAACACGTGCACGCATGCAAATGCATGTACACTCGAAGCCACACACAAATAAGTATTTACTCTCTTGTCAGTGAATACACATGTGGAGTGCACACGCAAAGCACACGCAAAACACACACACACACACACACACACACACACACACACACACACACACACACTCAGATTAGCCTACTGCTGGGACTGAGGAAAATGGCTTTAGGGGACCCATGGCAGCGGTTGTAGTTCCCTGTCTCTAGCTTAGACACAGCCAAGTCGATAACTAATCCTGACCTTTCCCCAGCCACCAAATTGAAAAATAAGAATAAGAAAAAATAAAATAGATGGCGGATGCTATCGAGATGGCCTCTGCTGCTTCCTGCGGGTGTAAGAAGCGCTCCATCTAATGGATCGAGAGGAGGGGGGAAAGGAATGGGAGAGGGCATGGGGATAGGTGTTCGCCCTATCTACTTTTCACAAGGTCCCTTCACATGGGCTGAGAGGGTAATTCTATCCTTGGTTTGCCACAGTGGCTCAATCCAAATTTGGAGAGTCAGTCATGATGGGGATTTCAGCCTGTCATGTCTTTTAAATCACAGATAATCAGACAGATAGGAAAAATTGACACATGTGCTTCAATTATATGCAATTGGTGACCTATACAAACCCAGATGTTGCCCCATGGTTTATTATATGAGGGGAATCTAACCTTTCCTTTGGTAATACACACTGACACACACATCCAGTCCTTGCTCTGTCATACCTGTTAGAGCTCTAAATTACCTTTGCCACAACGATGGCGAGTGTTGCCAAGCATCTCACTGTAACGAATACATTTGGTTGCATTAACCAACCACCCATAGTGTGGCAAGAAGGTGATGTGATCGCACTGGACTCCCAGATATTTAATTTCATCAAATATGTCGACCCCCTGTGAGGATAGATCCAGCTATGTGTGTCGGCCATCATAATAATTGACATATACACTTCTTTGCTATTTAAGTCCATTGCTATCCAAACACTGAATGTGGGAAGTCCAAAATATCATTTCACTAAAAAATGCAGATGGAATTCTCATTGCTCCAGGACAATCAGAAATTGCACAAAAGTGAAATATTGTGTGTGGAAATGTCTAAACCATTTTAGTGAACAATAATAAGAAAATGAAGCAGCAACAAAGCACTTAGAAATGGTGGGAAATGAAGAGAAAGCTCATTTGAAAAATGTAAATGAAAATACTTCAGTCACTTGCTCGTTTTCCTATTCTGCCCACACAAAAGGAGAAAATATAAGTGGCAGTACACACATCCTGAAGTGTGCAACACAGTAACATGCACATATGCACTCAGAAAGTAAAGACTTGCAGAGGTTAATGTACGGGAACAAAAGTTTGCACAAATACACACTTCCAACTCTTTATGTCTCTGTGGCACACATGTAGACATGCATTTGGCTGACTAAAGACTTCACTCCATGTTAGAAAGCATGTATGCACATAGGCACAAACATACATCCCAGTGGTGAAATAGACTGATGTTCCCACAAGATCCACTAGGGGGAGTGGTAGTTTTCAGTCTCAAAGAGCCTCTCATGATAGATAGATTTTTATTGATCCCAAAAATGGGAACTTACAGTGTTACATCAGCAAAATATCAGACACACAGCACACATACAGAATATACATGAAATAATAGGATACAATATACATGAAATAATAATAGGATAGAATACAAGGCCAAATATTTAAAATTATATGTATATACGCTCAATGTGAATCTTCTTTTTTACAGTGATAAAGCTGTGTTCGGGCCCCAATTCAGACCATTACAGCAAGTATGGGGTCAGTAGTTGATGAAAATATATATAGTAAGATGTAAAGATCCGGTGGTCATTAGTCAATCCTAAAATCCCCATGCTCTGTAAATGAGAGCATATGCAAACGTGAATAAATGCGTACACACAGATGCGAGCAGATGCCAGAAGCATGAGGCACCTCAAAATGTGCTGCTATGCTGTAAACATGCTACACCAAAGCAGGTAGATGATCAATATGCACACAATAGCATTCAGTGCAGGAAGAAAACTTTCTTCTATAAATGATGGTGCCACGCAGAACAAATACCACAATCCTTCTTTTCCTCATTCCATCCCTCCTCTCTATTGGCAGATCAACAGGCTCTACCTGTAACTTTCTCTCATTGCTAAGGTATTGGTGCGTCACTGAAATCTGTCCCTGTCTTTTGATGCAAATAATACACATTTGTAAGACTCATTAGTCACTCAGTGGGTAATGGTGCCAGACGGCGTCGGAAAAACCACAAGGGCATGTAAAAAGAATGGGAGAGAGTCTTAACTTTTAGCACACAAAACAAGTGGACGCACAAAACTATACTCAGCTGTGTGTGTTGCAGATGTTGCACATGCACCCTCAAAGTTAAAAGACAGCAGGCATGGAATGGAAATGTTGGAGATAACCAGCCAAACTGTGTTTGTGTTTTTATTCTACAAAATGCGTGTACTAGGTAAATAAGTTAAGTAGTCTCCATGTACAATACAATGTGCTCGGAATACATTTTCAACCATGAAACTTGGAGTAGCTATGAGGGAAATGAGCAATACATTTAGCTTTATGATGAGATCACATACTGTACTGTACTGCTACTGCATAATGTAGCATGTTTTAACTCACTTTATTGTAATACATTTCAGATTTTGACAACCAGATTTAACATTGCATTAATTCATTTTGGCCACTTTATCCACCTTATACAATTGATATGGCTTAGTAGTTGGCAAAACAGTTGCTTATTTATACATCTGGCAGACACAGAGCAACATTTACATTAATTTGTAGCAATGTTTCTGGTTAATGCAATTTTCTCTCTTCTTTAACTCTGTTTTTGGTCTCCACCAACTTCTGAGGGGAATGTCATGCTCTTTAACTGTTAAATAGTGGTGGTGGTGGCACATAATGTGTTTAAATTATGTGCACCAATTAAGGTTTAGGCAACAAAACTACTTGGTTAGGTTTAGGAAAAGATCATGATTTGGGTTAATTAATTTAACATTCACATTAATTTGTTACGTAACTTAAATTAAGTATGCATGTTAAAATAAGTCGACTTTTGGTTTCACACGGTATACAAACAGCGGTCTCCTGGGTGAAAGTCCTGTGTTTGTTTTACCTGTCCATCCACCCCGACCTCCTCCCTACGCAGACTTTGAGACAAGGGTGTGTTGAACCAAGGAATGTGTGTCCACCACCACCACAAAGGATCCTAATTGACTTTCCATTGGCATTGTTTCCGTAGTAACCGCATTTAATTTTAACACATTACGTGCCACCACCACATAACACGGTGTTAAGAGGTCGTGATCATTTAATGCATTTCTTTGCGATAAGACGGTTCACATTACACATCGTAATTTGATCCACAGTTCATATACAGTGCCTTGCGAAAGTATTCGGCCCCCTTGAACTTTTCGACCTTTTGCCACATTTCAGGCTTCAAACATAAAGATATAAAACTGTAATTTTTTGTGAAGAATCAACAACAAGTGGGACACAATCATGAAGTGGAACGAAATTTATTGGATATTTCAAACTGTTTTAACAGATAAAAAACTGAAAAATTGGGCGTGCAAAATTATTCAGCCCCTTTACTTTCAGTGCAGCAAACTCTCTCCAGAAGTTCAGTGAGGATCTCTGAATGATCCAACGTTGACCTAAATGACTAATGATGAAAAATAGAATCCACCTGTGTGTAATCAAGTCTCCGTATAAATGCACCTGCTCTGTGATAGTCTCAGAGGTCCGTTTAAAGAGCAGAGAGCATCATGAAGAACAAGGAACACACCAGGCAGGTCCGAAATACTGTTGTGGAGAAGTTTAAAGCCGGATTTGGATACAAACAGATTTCCCAAGCTTTAAACATCCCAAGGAGCACTGTGCAAGCGATAATATTGAAATGGAAGGAGTATCAGACCACTGCAAATCTACGAAGACCCGGCCGTCCCTCTAAACTTTCAGCTCATACAAGGAGAAGACTGATCAGAGATGCAGCCAAGAGGCCCATGATCACTCTGGATGAACTGCAGAGATCTACAGCTGAGGTGGGAGACTCTGTCCATAGGACAACAATCAGTCGTATACTGCACAAATCTGGCCTTTATGGAAGAGTGGCAAGAAGAAAGCCATTTCTTAAAGATATCCATAAAAAGTGTCGTTTAAAGTTTGCCACAAGCCACCTGGGAGACACACCAAACATGTGGAAGAAGGTGCTCTGGTCAGATGAAACCAAAATCGAACTTTTTGGCAACAATGCAAAATGTTATGTTTGGCGTAAAAGCAACACAGCTCATCACCCTGAACACACCATCCCCACTGTCAAACATGGTGGTGGCAGCATCATGGTTTGGGCCTGCTTTTCTTCAGCAGGGACAGGGAAGATGGTTCAAATTGATGGGAAGATGGATGGAGCCAAATACAGGACCATTCTGGAAGAAAACCTGATGGAGTCTGCAAAAGACCTGAGACTGGGACGGAGATTTGTCTTCCAACAAGACAATGATCCAAAACATAAAGCAAAATCTACAATGGAATGGTTCACAAATAAACATATCCAGGTGTTAGAATGGCCAAGTCAAAGTCCAGACCTGTTCACAAACGCTCTCCATCCAACCTCACTGAGCTCCAGCTGTTTTGCAAGGAGGAATGGGCAAAAATGTCAGTCTCTCGATGTGCAAAACTGATAGAGATATACCCCAAGAGACTTACAGCTGTAATCGCAGCAAAAGGTGGCGCTACAAAGTATTAACTTAAGGGGGCTGAATCATTTTGCACGCCCAATTCATTTTTTTTTTCTTCAGTTTTTTATCTGTTAAAACAGTTTGAAATATCCAATAAATTTTGTTCCACTTCATGATTGTGTCCCACTTGCTGTTGATTCTTCACAAACAATTACAGTTTTATATCTTTATGTTTGAAGCCTGAAATGTGGCAAAAGGTCGAAAAGTTCAAGGGGGCCGAATACTTTCGCAAGGCACTGTATGCACATTGTGTAAAGCAGAATTAAAATATCATCGAAGCACATCAAGCTTGAGCTACCACCTACGGAGCTAAGCATAGTAGTACAGTTAACGTTGATGCTAGCTGCTGGCATGCTACCCACTCAGGCAAAGCACTATTTTGGAGAATGCTACTTGCCGTCCTGTGGATGAAACCAAATCCCCAAAAATTACTACAGCTCTTGCGAAACAGGTGGCAACTAACTGCAGACCTGTCAGCATCGTAGAGGACTCGGGTCTTAAAGACGTACTACGGTTGGCATGTTCTGACCTGTCTCGTTGCCGTCGAGGGAGACAGTAGTTTTCAGGGATACACAGCCTGTACCACACGGAGAAAGCAACCCAACTGGAACAGCTGTAAAGTGCTGCAAACGCTGTCTCATTAACCGGTGATCACTGGACATCAGTGAGTAATCAAAATTATTTAGGAGTTACTAAACACTATATTGACTCTAGTAAGGATAGGGATTTTTAGTTTTTTTGTTAGGTACTTGGAGGAATTGTGCAATAATGACAGATTCCCACATTTTTCTTTTGTTTACAGTAAATAAATAATTACAAATCT
The DNA here is from genome assembly GCA_023566125.1 of Zingel zingel. Lineage (NCBI taxonomy): Eukaryota > Metazoa > Chordata > Actinopteri > Perciformes > Percidae > Zingel > Zingel zingel. Next base: position 11,449,416 of record CM042336.1, on the reverse strand, counting down.
TAAAATCATAGTGGTCAATTTCCCTGGTGGAAGTCGCTGAGGTAGTTAAACAACTCCACAGTGGCAAAGCCCCAGGGATTGATGAGATCCGTCCAGAAATGCTTAAAGCTCTGGATGTGGAGGGTTTGTCTTGGTTGACACGTCTCTTCAACATTGCGTGGAAGTCTGGGACGGTGCCTAAGGAGTGGCAGACCGGGGTGGTGGTTCCCCTGATCAAAAAGAGGGATCAGAGGGTGTGTGCCAATTACAGGGGTATCACACTTCTCAGCCTCCCCGGTAAAGTCTACTCCAAGGTGCTGGAAAGTAGGGTTCGGCCGATAGTCAAACCTCGGGTTGAAGAGAAACAATGCGGATTCCATTCTGGTCATGGAACAACGGATCAGATCATCACTCTCGCAAGGATCCTGGAGGGAGCCTGGGAGTATGCCCAACTGGTCTACATGTACTTTGTGGATCTGGAGCAGGCGTATGACCGGGTCCCCCGGGAGATATTATGGGAGATGCTGCGGGAGTATGGGGTGAGGGGGTCCCTTCTCAGGGCCATCCAATCTCTGTACAACCAAAGCGAGAGCTGTGTCCGGTTTTCGGCAGCAAGTCTGACTCATTTCAGGTGAGGCTTGGCCCCTGCCAGGGCTGTGCTTTGTCACCAATCCTGTTTGTAATATTTACGGACAGGATATCGATAGCGCTTCCCTAGAGAGGTGTTCCAGGCACGTCCAGCTAGGAGGAGGCCTCGGGGAAGACCCAGGACTAGGTGGAGGGATTATATCTCCAACCTGGCCTCGGAACGCCTCGGGATCCCGCAGTCGGAGCTGGTTAATGTGGCTCGGGAAAGGGAAGTTTGGGGTCTCCTGCTGGAGCTGCTACACCCGCGACCCGATACCGGATAAGCGGACGAAGATGGATGGATCTAAAAATTCATAAAGTAACTTTCTTTGCATTCATTTGATTCCCAATCAAGATACACTGGTAACAATTGCTTTCGATTGTTAATATGTACTTAAAAACTGTTCTGAAATGCAAAATAATAGAATTTTAATCATGTGATAAAATATGCGATTAATCGCGATTAAAAAAAATTAATCGTTTGACAGCCCTAATTTATTTATTTCCTGGTCATTTCTACAATGGTAACATAATATGTGCTTTATTTGTGCAGCTGTTGGTGTGCAGTAAGAGATGTGATAAACCTCGGGTCCACTGATCCATTCTAATCATACTGTTGAAATTAGCTCTATTCAGAAGTAGAAGAGGCAACAGGTCAAATGTAAGAGGATGTAAAGTACCCCCTGTCCAAACGCAGCTCCTCCTATGCATCATACACCTTCCCAGGCCTTGACAGAGAAGGTCACTGGAGTAGCACCCTCCAGTGGTGACATTACAGCTATTTTCTGCTGTGTTTTAGCTCTTTTTAATGGAATGTTTGCCTCCAGCTATCCAAAGCATGGCTAATTAATCGGAGTAATTATTTGCTTAGGCAGACAAAGTGAGCGTTTTGTCTGTGTTCGGCAGTTTTCAACAGGAGAACATTGTGTCCGGATGAGGGCACAGGGACTGGAGTGCGATAGCCAGGGGAGAAAAGTAGGGATGACGATTCATTGATGCAAGAGTATTTTTATTCTTCTGATTCTGTATGTGTGTGTGTGTGTGTGTGTGTGTGTGTGTGTGTGTGTGTGTGTGTGTGTGTGTGTGTGTGTGTGTGTGTGTGTGTGTGTGTGTGTGTGTGTGTGTGTGCGCGCACGCGCGCTGGAGCACTGTATCACTGTATCACCTTTGCTAGGATATTGGGTATTGGGAGCCAGGCAAGTCTTTGGGAAGACATAATTAACTCTATGTCTTGAGCTGCAGTCAGCCACAGTGAGACTGCAATGTGACTTCAGTGACCGGTTTACAGTGATCGTATCTTTAATACATCTACTTTCCTACTGCAGATTATGCAAAACATGACACAAAACCAAATTCAAACACATGTTCACAGTGAATTACTCAGTCAGTCGCACCTGCACCCACCCACCCACACCCCCCTCCACCCACAACACTTGTTTAAGCTCAGGAAAGGATTATAGTTACGGTAATAAAAGGGCAGATGTTACTTGGTATGTTCTGGTTTTTTGCATGAAAGTCAGATTCCGACCTCTACACCCTTACTTTCCGCCTCGCTCCATTTCCTGCAGTGACGCTGAAGATTGGCACTAGATGTAAATCATGAAGTGTGGAATCATCTAATTTGGATATCATTTCTAGGAATAATGGACTGGCTAATATGCAGATGAAGTTCTTGAATTCCTGGATAAGTTACTGTGTTGGAACAAAGCCATAAAAAGTCAAATGACAGGTAGTGAAAGCCAGGCATATATAAGAAATGCCAAGCATATATGAGAAAATAATGACTGGGTGTAGGTTCGGGCATCTTGGTTGTAATAATGGAGGTTATCCCCTACACATGCTTTATCAGCTTGGAAATGGCCTTGCCACTCGCAAGAACATTTCTTTTGGCTCAATCACAGCAGTAAAGGTGATAAAAACACCTGTATTTCCCTACCCATTTACACAACTTTATGCACCAATGAAGATAAATAAAAGCAGCATGAACTGTACATTTAGCAAATCTTAGCACTAACATAAACAAGCAGTCACACACACACACAAACACACTTACACTCCTGCCTATATTGAACAGGCTGGATCCTTCGAGCACTCTAAATCTGTTCATCTGTCAAAGTGTCAGAGTCTATGAATCATCCCTGAGTCTTAGGAGAGAGCGCACACACACACACACACACACACACACACACACACACACACACACACACACACACACACACACACACACACACACACACACACACACACACACACACACAGAGCATCTCTCAGAAGCAAAGCAGAAAGCTTTACCATATTTTAAATGAAGCAGGCTTGCAGAGATATCAGATTGCTCTCTCTCTTATGGGAGACGGTTGCTGCTCTTGTGTGCGTGGGAGTAACAAAACATAAACTACTTTCTGGGAGCCTGTGGAGCCTTACAACACTGCCTCTTAACACCAAACAGAAAATCAAAGGAATAAGACAGATTTGTGTTTCCAAAGTAGTCAATGTCATACTGATGATGATGCTGTGCAGGAAACATTTATTTACCTTGGTCATATGCTCACAACAAACCGAAGACTTGGCAAAGATATTATTCAGGTTTGTTTTGTTGTTGTTTTGAATCCTCACAAGCAAGGAAATGTGTCAAGGGAGCATGACATTGAAAGGTATAAAAATACATAGAAACACTTTATTAGGGCACAGCATAATGTTTCTGTCAAGGAACTTCAAGGAAATGTTCTGTTTATTACAACTTGGGTCTTATTCCTGTAGTTTTGGCCATCATTGCCATCGGTTATGACAACATTGCTCACCAACTATATGTGAGATGTTGGGACAGGCAGGAAAAAAGATTTGTCCCAAACAGTTTAGCACATTATCTAAACCGCTTTATTTGGAGTCACACCAAAAGTGAGTGCACAGGAAACTTTGTCAATAACCCCCTTATTACACAGGCAAAACATGTGTGCAACAACTACCAACATATATGTAAAACAATATGATACAATATTGCAGTGTTCCCTTGTTGCAAAGTCTCAGCAATTAAAGGAGAATTCCGGCCAATTTTTACGTCAATCTTGATCGCTATAGCTATGCGAGTACTTTCGATAGAAAAAAACCCGACCTGGATCGGTCCTAGCAAACTGGAATTGCTGCAGCTACGTGTATAAGCTTCCACTGAGCTAAAATGGCAGTTGTCGGGGCAAGTTTTAGAGTGCCTTTGTGCCTCTTAACAGACACAAAATGTAATTGATATGTCTGTGCCACATGAACAGGGCCCTAACGTGACAACAAGATGCGTTTTCAACTCAGACATTGTTTAAATTCACCTACCCTGTCTTGATCCTGCTGGTGGGTAGCTTGGCCCGTTAGCTGCTAGCTGTTAGCTTCTATCTGTTGTCCATGATAAGTGTGTTCAGCCAGGCTTTTGTGAAAATCATCACGCAGCAGTTCTGTGTGTATTTGTAGTGTGATCGATCTGGCGTTGGTGAATAGGAGGCTTGGCAGTGTCGATATGTGTGGTAGTTCCCTTAGCCAGGCAAGCAGACTTCATCCCTGCCTTCCTCAACTCCCGCAGCCGACAAAAATCCCCAGAGTGCCCGGTGGTCTGGTGGATGTCGTCCAGAGGACAGATCATGCCTTTGCGGCAACATTTTTAAGTTTATTTCCCCCTCGAAAATAGGTAATTGAGCACTATAGTGCTTATGACAATATCAGTGACTATGTAACTACATGGAAACGGGATAAACGATGTCTGTGTCTTGCACAGTAATAGCAATCAAGATTAATGTAAAAATTGGCCAGAATTCTCCTTTAACTTGGTGTGTACAATGTAAAGTGATAATAATGGTGAACAAAAGCTACAACCATAAGACCCTGCTTGTATAAAACTGGCATGGCCCTTTAAAAAAAACTACGTAGTTTGGTCACTTCATGGAGAGCAGAAATGTTCTAAGAGACTTTCTACATGCTGAATATAATAATGTCCTTATGTCATCGTTCTTAAAGTATCCCCACTTGTAAAGTACTTGAATTCTACAAAGAGATGCTCAGCCGCTACAATTGCGTATTCCTCAGAGGCCTGAATGTAAATTGGAACAGTACACGGTGTACCAATATGATTATGGTTCAGAAAAGGGCACCTAGCCTCCGTACAGGTAAGGGCAGTCATACTGTAGATGCAGCTATAAACAAAAACTGATGCTCATGCTAGTTAGAAGGAAAAGTCATTTGTAATATTACATTGTCAGTGGAATCGCAAAAGCACATACACCTTCTGTTCCTCCTATCGTCTTTGTCTCATTCACACACACACACACACACACACACACACATACACATACACACACACACACACACACACACACACACACACACACACACACACACACACACACACACACACACACACACGCACACACAGTTTCTGAAGGCCATAACTCAAAGGTCATGGACGCCCTGGAGCGTGTAGTATCTTACCACACCTCAGTGGTCCAACACAGCTCCCAGGTGAGAAGGGATGCTGTGGGCTCAGCATGCTGATGCAAGCACATCTCCTAAAAACAACAGAGCGGAGCAAAGTAATTTGTTTGTGTGTCATTGTCTTTGATTGCTTCAAAACTATAGTCTTTCCTACCTTTCCTACTCCAGGTGGGTTTATGGGCAGACAGTGTCATGGGGGACAAAAACGCAAAGCGCTGCAATCATTCTAATTGATCAAGTCGCCGTGCTTTCGCCAAATCACCTTTGGCGTTTTGACAGGCATCACCTTTCCCCACAAAAACATCAGCTATAACCTATAACCAGGGGTCCGTTACAAGAAGGAGGTTTAACAAACTCTGAGTCTAACCCTGATGTCTGAGTTGATTTACCCTGAGATGGGTTACTCAGTTCCAGATTTGAGTTGGTTCAATCAACTCAGAGTAGGTTCACTCAGAGCTAAGCATGTACACCACCACAATAAAAAGGCAGCATGAATGGAGCCATGATACTACGATTCACCATGGTAACAACCACAAACAAACTGATCGGCGGAAATACTCATACGCATATACAGCGAGTTTGAACATGTATTTCTTTAAAAAAAGCGGCTGCTGCAAAAGAGAGAAAATTGGTGTGGGAGAAAATTGCTGCTCGTGTCAATGCGTAAGCATTGATAGTGTATAAATTTCATATTTAATCACAGGTAACCTATAATATTACTGGTGAAAACTGGAATGGTATTACACCTATAATTTCATTTAGGTGCAATCCTGCTGGCGAAAAAGTAAGCTACTAATCCCATTCTGAGCCTGCAGCACCATGATCATTAACAGAAATATAATTAATAATCATTTAATTCTTTTTAATGGCTCTCACTGGTTTGTGTCCAGGGAATATTACAAAAACGAGTGACGGCTCTGCATAGCTTTACTAAAATGCTCCTCATCACCAATGTTGTAAAGACAACTAGGCCTACTGTTTGCAAAAAACGTAATGCGACACAAAGAATCTGCTGATGGTAAAAGCATGTCCACGATGGTAGATGTTAGTGATATGAGGACCGATAAGGTATATATCTGATTGACTGAAGAAAATACCTCTCAAATCGGTTAAGTGGAAATGAAAATACATCTAGTTGGGACTCAATATCATCTCTCGACGTAAACTCTCTGTGAAGTAATACAGCTTTTTCCATCAACGGGATTGTCGACAAAAGGACATGCAATGTTTGAGAAAAAAACGTTTTATAATCTGCCATAAACCAATACATTTTTTTATTCATGCAGATAACAAACTGCACTAAAGTGCGCCTGATACAGACTGAATGAATGAATGAGGAAATGGAAGAGCGCTGTGTCAGAGGGAGGAGACTGAGAGAAACTCGAGGTTTATTGAAGAAGACCTGCTCCCTACCAGGTTAGGTTCACAGACTCAGTTACCATGGTAACTGACTCTGAGGTTAAGTTACCTCTCTTTCTGAAACGGGCTGGCGTTACCCCTCTCTCTCAAGTTTGATTAACCTCCCTTTCAGAAACCGAAAACCCAGAGTTTCCCTCATCTCAGGGTTAACAAACTCAAAAGAGTTTTCACTAAACCTGCTTTCTGAAACAGACCCAAGGACTGTAGAATTCAGAGTTCTCCCACTGAGCATTTATCACCAAATGATTGATTTTAACAAGACGAAAATAGATTAAAATTGTAAACATGGATCAGCTCAGTCATGATCAAATAGTTCAGAACGCCGTCTCAGGAGCTCCAATTGTGTTCTAACCTTGGATCCAATCACCGACCCAAAGGTTTTGTTCCTGTGTCCCCTTGTCTGTTTTCTCTAATAGCTTTTCCTTTGTCTATTTTTGGTGAGTGAACGCCCCAAAATCTTTTTTGGGAACAAATTAAATTGTAGACAAGGATAAACAATTATGGGAAAAGCCATTAGGTAATTGACCGCTGGCTAAACCCTTCCCCTTAACAGCAATTCTCCAATCATAGCTTAGCATCTGTGACTAGGCACAGCAGGCCCGGTCAAGCTTTGGATCAACGTTAAAAATTAGCGACTCATTATCTGGGATGGCGTTATGTTCGCTAGACACACCCTTTAGTCCTGATCCAGTAAAAACTAGGGCTGTCAGCATTAACGCGTTAATCGCGATGCGATTAAGGGCCAACACGATGCGATACATTTTTTTTAATCGCATTAATCGCATGCCGGCATGGAGAAAGACAGCAGCAACACACTTCTGAATGGCGCTTTTCTTTTAACAAAACTCCCGGACGGCTCAGTAGACAAGTCGAAAGCCATATGCACTTTGTGTAAAGCCGAATTAAAATATCACCGAAGCACGTCAAGCTTGAGCTACCACCTACGGAGCTAAGCATATTAACGTGACGCAGTTTGATGCTAGCGGGCTCAGGCAAAGCAGTATTTTGAAGAGTGCTACTTGCCGACCTGTGGGTGAAACCAAATCCAAAAAATTACTACAACTCTTGCAAAATGGGTGGCAACTAACTGCAGACCTGTCAGCATCGTAGAAGATTCGGGTTTTAAAGAAGTGCTACGGTTGACATGTTCTGACCCGTCTCATACACTGCCATCGAGGGTGACAGTAGTTTCACGCATAAGCAGCCCGTATGACACGGAGAAAGCAGCTAAACTGGAACTGTTGCAAAGTGCAAACGCTGTCTCATTAACCGGGGATCACTGGACGTCAGTGAGTAATCAAAATTATTTAGGAGTTTCTGCACACTATATTGACTCTGGCTGGACTTTGCACTCGTTTGCCTTAACGGTTCGACATACAGAAGAACGACACTACGCTGAAACATGTGCCAAGCACTTCAGCGAAGTTGCAGAGGCATGGGGCATTGCCTTTTCTGTCCAGGAGAATTGTTACATTCCTTGTTATTAGAAAAATGTAAAGGTTAAATGTCCTGCTGTGGCATCTGGTTTTTGGACCATTTTGTTTGTACTGTATAAGCAAAGTGTTAGTGTTACATCTCGGTCAATTGCTGTGGTGTTTTAGTTAGGTACTTGGAGGAATTGTGCAATAATGATTCACACATTTGTTTTCAGTAAATAAATAATAGTCAAGTTCATAAAGTAACTTTCTTTGGATTCATTTGATTCCCAATCAAGATACACTGGTAAGAATTGCTTTCCATTATTATTATGTACTTAAAAACAGTTCTGAAATGCAAAATAATAGAATTTTAATTGTGATAAAACATGCGATTAATCGCGATTAACTATAGAACTTCAGCGATTAATCGCGATTACAATTTTTGAATCGTTTGACAGTCCTAGTAAAAACAAATTAAATCAAGTAAAACATGGTTTGAAAATATGAGCAATAAAGCATAAATCTAACGTTCTACCAAGTCCTATCCAAGCTAAGCAGCTAAAGGTTTTGTTAGAATGACAAAGCAGTCTGACTTTTGCAGCTTTAGCCTCCGTCTTTTAGCTCAACATCATGTATTTAGACATGAAGTGCAGATCCTTTTGCAAATACCATTTTACAGGGTTTTACAAGGAGCTTTAACATTGAAATAATAGCCAGACATGGCATTTTCTAACTAACTTATTAAGCTAACGTTTTCTTAATTATCTAGCCAGCTACACCTGATAAAATCTGTCAGCATAAGTTGTCATTTCAGCCTGACAAAATCAACAGTGCCCAGCTGGAAATGAGAATCCTGCTTTTGTCCACCACCGTTTCAAATTAAGGACACCTTGTTCTGAAGTTAAATCTGCATTAATAACTGTAGGCTATATTTGCTGTGTAAAAATGGAAAGCCAGGCAGAAGTAGCGACAGCAACAAAGGGGTGCAGGGTTTGAGTGGGCAATTGGGTGGTAATAGGCCATTGGAAAGATGTCCAAAAAGTTTTTCACAACTTCAACTTTTTCCTCCTCTTTCCCAGTCTGCCTTTTCTTGTTTGCATTCTCCTTTTTTTCTGCATCGCTGCCTGGTTTTCATACCTTATCCTTACACTGTTAACTCTCTCTTTGGATCTTGGTCACACATAGGCCTACTCACACACACAATCATAATCACACATTGTCCTCCACATATTTTCTCTCACTCCTTCCCTCTCCTCTTCACCACCACCTCCTCTCCCCTTGCGAGTAGTAAGATGAGAATGTGTGTTTGAAGGGGGAGGGGGTCTAATGTTGGCCCGGGCCATGATCCGCTCTGAGAGTTGATTTGCTGCGGCTCATTGCCCCAGAGGCCGATTAGCATTCCGCCGCTAACTCCCCAACTCCCTCATACTGTACGGCAACATAACCGTAAACGTCTGCCTCTGCCGTGCTCCCTTTTCTTTCTCACTTCCTCATTTTTACCTCCTACTTTTATTTTTCATTCCTGCCACCCCATGCCAATAATGAGCTCTACAAATATCACCGTTACACTCACTTGCAGCTATCCCAGAGCAGCCCTATTGGATTGAGCAAAGTGCCTTGCCAGTATGGAATAATTGTCAGCAGTGAGGTTTTCTTATTGTGAATATGTGGTGACTTTTGGCTCACCCCCGGGACAATAAGCTCAGACAGGGGCTGAACTTGTTAGTGTCCTAAAACACTTGCCAAGCTCATTGGCATTAAGGCCCTGTGTGTGGCTCCCGATGTTTGGTGCCTCTCTCAGTCAATGAGACAGTTTTAATGATAGGTGTGCCAAGACGGTGTCGCTACATCGATCGGGAAGAAATAACCAGATTAGTCCCTCAATGGTTCTGGGACTACGGAGAAGATACAGAACTGGGTGTCAAGATGAATTGGACCAGATATTGAAAGATCAATGACAGCTTAGAGATCTAGACTGAGTTTTGGCAGAAGTAACCATTGGATAAAAACTACTTTTTAAACCGTCAGTGGACAATAACTTTTGTCCACTGACACCTGGATAGGTGATTTGGGTTGTAGTCCATTTTTTCCTTCCAAAAAAACACAACCTAAATGGGTGCTTAATGGATATAATTTTGATGCCATTGTCTGCAACTTTACTGTAAAGCTCCTTCCAACTTGACTTCAATGCATTTATCTTCTAAGACATCATTGCTTGAGCATGTGGCAATTTACCATCAGTTATCCAATACATGTATCTCATGCGCCAATTGACAGGGAGTACTCCTTTATTGAACTAAAGCAGGAACAAACTTTAGCTTTATTGAACACACCCCAGGTGCTCAATAACCGTTAAACCCCATCAGACGAAAAAAGCTCTCTATTGAGCAACAGAGATTAAGTTTCTTGACTTAAGCTTCTCCAGCTGAGAACAAAGATGTATAACCGAATGAGGTTGAGGAGAGAGGTTAAATGAAAACTAAGATAAAGAAGAATGAAGTGAGAATATATATTGGCATCTTATTGGCATCTCAGAGCGCCTGGCCATTAATGTAGGCTTTGACATGGTGTATAGGATGCAGCAGCTCAGATAAATAATACAAATAAAGAATACAAATTTAGAAATGCCAGATACAAGCTAAAGCGCTCAATCATCTGCATCCTCCCCTTTCAGTTTCCTTGTGCAGTACGAGTGTCCCAGCATTGTGGGCAGGCATTAATTCACCTGAGCACTGTTGCTTTATTCTTTCATACATCAAAATAAGAAGAGTGTGTTTCTTTTTTGTCTGCAAGTGTATATTTACAAATGAGCGCTTTTAATTTAAAAAAATGACCCAATTCTTAGGCGGTGTCAAAGACATGATGACTAATGCTTTGCCTGGAGACTCGCTGCAAGTGATTGGTTTTCTATTGCATCAAAATCAGAGATTCATAGATCATGATAAAGTGGTGCGACCGGGACAATGCTTCATTAATGGCCAGAAAGGGACGCGGGCTAGGGAGTGTTTCTGAAGTAACACCCTTTTTCTCATCTGCAGCTCAATAAGGCTGTGAAATAAGGCCGCCTTCAACTTGGCAGAAATTTGAAGCAAACACAAGGTGAAGGGCAAATTCTCAACAGAAATGGCAAACTTTTACTTATATTGGGGAAATACACAACACATTTACAGAGGAACTGTTTTGCTAGGAAATATATAAAAGAGCTTACATGTAGCTGATTACTACAGGACAGTGTACTGCCTAGTCCTTGTCTTTTTGTGGACATTTTATCTTTCCCCCAACAGCAGCAAGGCTTGAAATCCATAAGGGCAACCCTCTTTGGCTTGATCTGTGCCCTTACTGTCTGTATGTGTCTTTAATAAAGACGCTGCCCCCACTTCCTGCCTACTCCCTTCTGATTCACAGCTCTATTTACAGTTCCTGCATGGCCCTGCCAAATCAGGGGCCCTCAAATTGGGTAGTTAAGGAGCTGCGGGTGGAGAAGCGCATTTTATCACCAGATATGCCCAGAAATCAATGCACCCTCTCAAATGGCTGTCTCTTTATGGACGGTCAGGGAAATATGAGTGGAAATGGAGAAGCAGGAAGGCAGTGATGTGATATAAGTGAAGGCCTTCATTCAGAGTCTTGCCTCCCAGTTCAAAACAGACATTAACACAAAGGGTCCCATTGGTCAAAACTCCCCTCTCTCAGAGTCCATTGTGTGCAGCCGTGCAAGATTCCGTACCCGATTACTGGACATAAAATCACAAAAAAGAAAGTTCACAAAGACGAGTTAAGCTAGAGTATAAATGGCATTTAGGACATTACAGTCAGGCTTATAATGGGATTATAACCAGAAAGAGTATTTCAGATCGCTGCAGCTTGTGTGAACACACCATATGAACAAACTTTAGAATGGTGCTTTCTCACAGAAGGGGGACATTAGAAGAAGGGCTCAGAGTGGCCGAGGCCACGGAGGAGGGAGAACAGAGACGTACTTATTTCCCAATGTAACTCAATCTTTTGACTATTTACAAACATAATAGGCATATTTCCAATATGTTCCAACAATCCAATTTTGCCAATATGGCAATATTTGCCAGTACAACACATTTTCTGTCCAATAAATGTTTATTTAGGACTGAAAATATTGCATTAGAATTTCAAGTGTGCAGATCTTTTCTCCCTTCAATGTCAACACCAAAACCTGGTTAACTAAGCCCACTTTGTTAGTAACGTAGAAAAAACCAGATTCAACTGGTAAAACTAAAGAAGAATACTCGCCAGTCTGTTGAATTAGTCATTAAATCCTCAAATTAATTACAAAATTGTTTGCCGCTGGCCACCAGAATGACACGTTCTGATTGAACAGCAGGATATCATTTGTCAGTGCCAAAACCATTACAAATCACCGTTTTGTGATGTTACAGCTATGGTTAACATTTGCCCTGGTTGGGGTTGGGAAAGGATACTGATAAAGTATTTTTCTTGGTAGTTGTACCATTTGTATGTACAGATAACAGTGTGCTACCACAACACCTTGGGGAGTTTTTAAAGTCAAAGCAGTTTAACTCACATCAATCATGCATGCCACCCCTCCACATGAACACCTGTAAAGTGTACATGTACTTGATCTGTGTGTTGCCACTGCTTAAACGCTGTTGCTTCAGGCCTGTGGAATAGGCGCGTCTACTCAGTGGCAACCTGCTCTTTATTTAGAGCCCTGTCTCCCTGCTTCAGACCCAAGGTCATTGCATCACACTCTGGACGCTGGCTGCCAACAAAGTAGCCTATCAGTCATCAGCCCTAATGAATAAGGTGCAGTGTAAAAATAGACACAAAGACACAGCGTCAGAATACAAGCTTTCACCGGCAATGGTGGCATTGGCACTTGGCAACATGCACCACCTATTATCAGTCCACATAGCTGTGCGTGCTCATGTCCCAAACAGTTATCTTTAGTTTGTTGGTTATTTTAGTAACCATTGTCACACCAGGCTAGGGAGGACATACGCAGTAAGGTTTGGGACTGTGTTCTAATCAAGACAGTTTATAGAGCACCTGAAATTAATGTAGACTTGGAGCTGCTTGGTGTTCAGTTCACTCACAAGTCATCAGGCATTGGTTTTATTTTTAGCTCACAGATTTTCTAAGCGGATAGCAGTTATTTGTGCAGTGACACGCAAGGCAGACTATCGGTCCAATCTGAAACAAAAACAACTTTTGAAAGTACACGTTTCTCCAAAACAACTTCCTTCCTGAGGCTATTTTGCAGAGGCTTCGTGCAGAGCTTAGCACCACCCATGACGATTGTGACTGATAATTTCGTCGGACTTGGGGGATAAAGGGGACTGAGTACCCAGGGCCCTCATGTGAGGAGGGCCCAAAAAGATGCTAGAATGAATAGCTGTGGATGCGGGGAGGGGCCCATAGAAAATGCCTTTCTACAGGACCCATAATTCTGTGCTACGCCCCTGACGCAAGGCAATACTATACGTCTTCCATTTTAGCCATTTGAGATCACAAATACTCATCTGACAAACACAGCATGAAGATACTTTATCACCATCTACTTATTTTCCAGTGCATGTATGAATATGTGTTTTTATTCTGTGCAACATGTGTGCACATGGTTTTATGCTTGTTTCTGGAAGACTAAACTATTGCCCATCAATAAAAAGTCTTAAATGAGAGAATGAACTGCTTAGTTTGATTTGACTTGGAGTAACATACCTGTGAAGCATTACCCTTTCTGGTTAAAGATTTCAAGTCCATTTCACCTCTAACCTGTAACCACACCGAACAATGATGTCACAGTGTACCAAGTTTATTTTAAGTAAGAAGTTAGTAAGTGTATTTGATTAGGACAATGCACATTAATCAACCTTTCTGTAAATGCACCAGTGTTAGCCAGTGAGCTAATTTTCAACTGTAGCCCTAGTTACCCAGCATGCATGTCTTTATGGTGGGAAGAAACCAGAGCACCCAGAGGAAACCCACGCAAACACGAGGAGAACATGCAAACTCCACACAGAAAGGCCCAGAACAACCTGGATTCAAACCCAGAACCTTCTTGCTGTGAGGCAGAAGTGCTAACCACTGAGCCACCATACTGCTATGGTACATAGTACACTTCTATGTCACTGGAGGAAAGCAAAAACAAGGGGACTGTTAAGTTGCTCTGTGGAAGGTTCCCTGTTGAGGGACTTGCAGTACTTTTGTGAGTATGTCGTAGATTTGTTTGTATCTCATGCACAAGCACACATGCATACACAAGTGTATGGCGACGCATTACACTTCCCGCTACCAATTTCAGGCTGTTGCACTGATCGACAGTTGGTGGCAGTAATGCAACAAAGCGCAGGTTTAAAAAAAACTTAAAATAAACTCCACCGGGTAGCTTTACTCAGAATCACTGATACTCCCACATTTTGTTTGCAATTAGCACTTTGACTGAAAAGACAAAATAATATAAAAATAATTCAAGTCTACAGTTACAAAGATGAAACTCAAAGAATGGAGATAGGCTTAAATTATGTTTAAGGTAAGGTATACAAGCAATGCAATTATCCCAGCCAAACCAGGAAGCCAAACTTCAAATATGAATGCAATTCTAAATTGTACATTATAGCCCACCTCAGTCTTACAGTTTAACTGCAGGAACATATGCATGTCTGAATGCAGGTGAATGCTAGCCCTCGGTAAATTTAACTTAATAGTAAGTAGCAAACTGCATGCTAGATTCAGAAAGTGATATTCCTTGTTGCCTGCATGAGCACTGAGCCTCCTAGGATCAGCCATGTACTGAAATAGTGTCCTTTGACAGTGTTGTCGCTTCCTTTACTAAACCTAAATTGGTCCTTAGGCTTTAGAGTTACAGGGCGGCAGATGGCCGGCCCCCTCGCAGAGTGGCTCCACCAGCTTGGACTAGCACACATGTTCCCTCAGTGCAATTAAGTCTAGCTGACCCCTCAGAGCCCCCTGCATCAGCGGGGTGTTTCCGTCGCGTTCCACCATGCAGATGCTAGCACCAGCGTGTTCTATGTGCAAACCTTCGCTACGCGTGTCACACTGTGCACATATGGCTGCTCCGTGTTCAGCATGTTTAATAATGCCGACATGTTTTAGGAAATAACATTAAGGCAGCAGGAGACCCAGACTAAATTGACCATCCGTATAACAAATAAAGCTGTTAGTTTTTGGTGTTAGGGCTTTGCAGTGTGCATGGCAACACAGGCATAATAAAGTAATATATTGCAAATAACATGACTCAGAAATGCATTTTTATTCTTCTGTTATTTTGTGGTTATGCATGGCAACAAGGTGCTTTGCTCACTTACTGCTCCTAAATTAAATTCTCCTTTTTGATTGAGAAAACAAATCACTCATCATTTGAAATCTGACTACTGGAACAGAATCTCACTCACTCTCTCTCCTTGTCCATATGTACAATAAATATATCTCTGTATTTGCATGCACAGACTGCACTGAGGCATGACAATAAAAGAAGCAGCTTAATATATCAAAACAAATCTGTCTGATTTATTGGCATCTGAAGTGTTTGCTAGCAACAAAAATCATTCCCATGCCAAATAGCCTTTGTAAGGCTTGACTGCTATTTACTGTCATGCGTCTCATTTTAGTGTTATGGGTGATTATGATGGGGAGGCCTGTGCAGTCATATATTAGCATGCGCTGAATGAGCTGTGGGACATGATGCCCCGTGACTGTGAGGTAAATGAAAGCTGCTTGCTTATGCAGATGCTTTTACAGCCTAACATGAACTGAAAATAGCCTCAACCATTATGCAGAGGTACATTGCTATGTAGATATCCATATATTTGGTGTATTTAGTATGATTTATCCATCAATCCTTTCCTCCATCCATATCGTGTGAAACACCCTTACTGATCACTCTGTGCAATGATCTTCCTGAAGTTCTTCAGCCAGTAAATCTTTATATCTGGTATCCATTTAATTTGGGGTATGCAGAAGAGCTGACCCGTTGTTGTCCCGAATCCAGCTGAGGAACCTGAACGCATCAGCGTGGCTGTCACTCTGTGGGTAAATTACTGTGGTTCCCACTGTCCTGCTGCAAGGCCCGGGTCAGACTGGACTGTATCTGCCCCTTTCATCCAATTAGGAAAATAGTTAAAACCATTCACTTGTGCTGGGACAGGCTGACACACACACACACACACACACACACACACACACGTACACACGTACACAGGTGCTGGCTGCAGCATCTGCCCCATCACCCACGCTATTTCTTAATTTAGATCTCAAGTAGGATAACCGGTCAAAAGACACATACAAACACATTGAGGGATAAATAGACCGTCTGTCTCCCCACTTCCCCCTCTGTCTGCCACATGGTGCTGACACACATCAATTGATTCGGGATGTCTCTTCCCGTCCCCCTCTCTTTCATACACACAAACAAGCATGAAGTCCCTCCCCTGGGGATGAAATAACTAACACACACACACACACACACACACACACACACACACACACACACACACACACGCTCATTGCTGGAGTGGACAGGCCTTTGTGAGATAACGGGCAAACGCAGCCTGACAGGCTCGGCTGGGCCATTATTGAATTGCAGTGAAGACTATATTACTTTAGAGTGAGATAAAAGACTACATACAAGACGGATGGGTGGGGGACATCAAACAAGACTGTGTCCGGATTGTGCCAGGAGTAATCCGGTTGAGGGTGGCGCTGAGTCCCCCAGGCCAGGTGCCATTTCTCCTTGAATAATTCTTATGAGGAATCCACCAGTAGCAACGGGGTTGTGTCATTATTTGTATCGTCTCCTCGATTCCCTCCATCATATCCTGTTTTTTTTGTTTGTTTTCATCCCAGTCTTGCCCATCCTTCCATCTTGTTTCTTGGATTGCTGTTGCAAAAAACTCTGATGTTATGATTGGAATTCTTCAAAATCGTTTAACTTCATGCGGTGCACCCTCGGCCCGGGGATGTTTCTGGACTATGAATGGAGAGGGAGGACCCTCAGGGGAAATACTTGTGATGGTGTTTGGGAGGTTTGGCCTAGAATGCAATATGGATCGCAGAAGAAGCCATCTGATGTTGAGGAAACATTTGGCACTTTGTGTCATCTGCTAAACCTGTTTGCAGTCAGAGGCGTCTTTGATCTCTCGACAAAAACAATGTAAACAGATGCTTTGTGTTTGCTCATTCTGAACATCTTAGGCTGCAAAAAGGCTGACAGGTATGATGATGATAATATTGTGAAGTAAAGTGTTCATTACTCACTTCAAAAGGGGAAATATACATAATATAACAACTATAAAAACAATGCAGAAATAACTACATGAAGCATGACTAACAGCTTTCCTCTTTTCCTCTCTTCTATTATCTGTTGCAAGGTGATAGCGCTCTTTTGTAGCTGGCAGTGCTGAATGGCATTGGACTTGACAGTGATGCTGGCATGTCATTAATCAAATATATATGCATGGAAATCATCTAGGCGCCCTGCCATAGGTTACGCTCAGGTGGCAAGGAATAAAATAACTGGGGTGAAAAGAGACTTTTTTTCATCAAGATCCAATACAATTCTCACAGAATTAAAAAAAGAAGGCTTGCTCCAACATAAATCCAGAGTCTAAATGAATAAAATATCAATGCTCAGTGGTATAGGGAAAATCAATGTATCTGAGTTGGTTCTCAGAATTACAATGCAGTCAATTTAAGAATATCCAAGTTGTGGACATGACATGTGTGTATGTTGTCTTCTGAAAGACACAATCATGTAGTGGTTAAGTTCCATGTGTCAGAATGCATGCAAGTGTTTGTTATCTTGCATCTGATGCCAAAATCATTCAGTGTATTCATGATACAGTGCTGAAACCAACAATAATGTTAATATTCAAGATAACAGCCACATACACAGTTCTGTTATAAACATGAGAGAGAAATACACCTTAAAACCACTCTCCGGCAACCTTTTAAGGGGCCTAACCTTATTGTTTGCACATTGTATGTGCATTGATCATTTGGTATAACTTTTAAGAGATGAATGAGTTTTGGGAAACGTTTACAGTTCAGTTTCACCAAGCACAACAATACACACGGCCATGAAAGTCTTACTACTGAACAACTTCCCAGGAGCCATTTGGAAATCAACTAAATGAAAACATTACGTTATTTATACACATTTTCAGGTTTAAAGAAGCAACGTTTAAATAATTGATTTTAGAGCCCAACCAATATATCGGCTGGCCGATATATAAAAAATAAAATCAAAACGGACAAAACACCCTTCAACCATGTTATGAGTGTTGGCGTTGTGTAGTTGGTCCACCAGAGGGCTCTACAACGTCCCTGTTGGCAACACTCGTGTTTAACCCTTTAAGTTTCATATCTTAAGTTTGTATTTTTATGCATTTTATTCATCAGAACTAATATATTTTGATTTTCCTCTGTTCTGTTGGGACAATAAAACAAACAAGTTTATTTTTAAACTGCATTATCATATTATTTTAGTGAGGACTCATAAATAACTACAAATAACTAATGTTAGGGAAATCTGTTTATGTTTTGTTACGCATTTATGGATTTAAAAAAAAAAAAAAAAAAAATATATATATATATATATATATATATATATATATATATATATATATATATATATATATGTCGATATATCGGAATATCGGATTTTTAAATCACCAATTATTTGTATTGATATCGGCCTTAAAATCCTTTAATCGGTCGGGCTCTAATTGACTTTTAGTCTATACACAACTAATTTGAGGACCTCAAAGCCTGTTGGCAGAGAATCAGTCATCACTGGCTAGAAAATGTTTTTATGAGGCCAAGTAATATCTGAAGTAGGGCATCTCTGTGATATATTTTGCACAGTAAAGTACAAAGAGTTTGTCATTTGCAGGTACCTGAAAGGTTGCAGTCCTAAACCCATTATATAACTTTTTTCCTGAGTCGTGTGACATTCAGAGAGTATTATATATATTGTGGTCTACTTTTCTACATTCTATGCTGGATTCATTCTGTTTGTGTCATGGCTTATGAGCCAAATATATTACAACCACTGTGCAAGGACAAGGTAAATATACTGTACATTGGTTGGGCTCCAATTAAATACTGGTCTGGATTGTGTTTACCCTCTTCCCCCAAATGCTCGTTCGTTTTTTTTTTTTTTTTTAAAGCAAGACAGCCCCATTGTCTTATTTATTTGCTGACATGATTCACAACACGATAATAATAATTAACTGAGGTTATTAATTTTTAATGAGAGACCTAAATGGTGCACCCCAAGGGCCTATAACCTCTGGTTTTAATTAATATGCGGTGGGTGCACATTAGGCTTTCAATTAGAGTGGGGGGAATGGCCAGGCAATCACCGAGCACTTTTAATCCATATGCTCATCAAGAGTCCAAGTCATGCCTTTTTAATCAAGCGCTCCAGACCTGAAAAGAATGAAAACATACATCTATCGTCATTCAGTGAGAACAGTGAGAGTGATTCTGGACTTCAAAAAAAGTTCTGTCTTTTAATGAGCTTGGCTTAAGACAGTAACGCGGCATGAAACAGCGAGGGGATTCAGAGAGACGGAAAAAGAAAGGTGAATTCTTTTAAGAGGAGATGGGAGGGGAGGTTGGATTAATGAGATGCAAATTAGTCACCATTTGTTCAAATGCTGACAGCTGAAGCGTCGCTTTGAAAGGGGACACCGTCAGTCCAGCAAGCCCAAATAAACACTTCTGTTTTTACCACCCAAACAAATGACTTCCCTGCAAGATGTGACACATTCTGCTGGCTTGCCGCAGGTGACTTGATGCCATTCATGGAAATGAGAATCCTGTGCCATGAGGGGACACTTCGTAAGCATGCATGTTGGACAAGTGTGTTTGTACATCTTGTAGAACAATACCCCCACTGCCATCTCATCCTAACACACAAACACACAGCTTGGCTGAATCATTAAATAACCCAGGTGTCCTGGAAAGATGCTGCGTCTGAGTGAGTTCAATTTTCTCAGGTGCTAGTGTGGAATCGCGGCTCTCAAGGTGGCCCTGACAGAGTAAGCCTCATTATTAATCAACATCACATCTATTTTCAAGAATAAATACATGAATGACTGTTTAGTGGTTTAATCACATTGAAAAACGAAGAAAAATGCATGCTATTAGCACAAAATGCATGTGTTTGCATCAGAAAAAAAGCATACAACCATGCATGGAACAACGTCAAAGTGTTTCACAACTAGAATCACTGTGTATGTCTGAGTTAGTCAAAGAAAAAGAAAGAAATTGAGGCAGAGTGGTGAAACAGAGAATGGAAAAAGCGAGACAGAGAGGAGGTCGATAGATACATAGACAGGTAGACAGAGAGATCGGGGGGCGTTGTGCAGCAGCTAATGCACACCAGCAATTATGGGCCATCATAATCACAGCATCCAGTGACAACATAATCATAGCACAATCAGGTGGCGAATCAGAGGCAATTTGCAGACTCTCTCTACAACTTGGAGGGTCTGGCAAAATTCCCCATTTGTGTGCAGCAGGCTGAGAAAGCTTAATTATCCTGATGAGGGGGTGGCAGAGAAGGGACCAGCGACCCCGGCATGCTTCAAGCCACCTATGAGACAAATGGCGGCTGGCGTGGAGGCCTCAAGACACTTGTAAGCTGGGTCTGTGAATTCCTTTGTGGTAACACGGTGCAACGAGCAGGTGTCAAATTGATCCTGATTGGAAGCGCAGATGCACTAGTTGTTGGTAATTTTTCCCCTCTTGTGAGCATTTGCAGGTTTTTGTGTCTGCGTGTGTCTACAGTCTGGGGTGCATTTATATCTATGCTAAATGTTCAATTTAAGAACTGTGATGATGAACTGCGAGATTATTTTTTCTTTCCACAGAGGCTGATTATTTTGACAGGTTCTGGCTGCTGGCCGAGATGAGAACATATTGATAATCTCGGAATGATAATTTATAATATATGCAAAGGGAATGCAACATTTTAAATCTACAAGGAGACAAAAAATAACAGAATGCAGGCTCACAAAATTCTCTGTGTTCGCTGAAAAAAGAAATACCTTTGGGTTATGTTATTAAACTTAGAAATGAACAACAAGGAAACTGAATTAATCTTCACCAAGAAGGGAAGCCAGATAATTCCAGTTGAGCAAATTGAATTGGAATGTAAATGTTAAAAATGATCCACATGCCGTCCCTGGGTTCCTATGGGCACAGGCTCAGAATTCAGTCTGCGCCTCTCCCTCTGTTGCTCAAATATGTGGATAACAACAAAATTAATTATACATATTAATGCTTGCTTGCCAATTTTTCATGCGCATCTCCCCGAAAACGGCTTTCTTCAAAAAGCACCCGTCCAGAATGCGAACTAACTAATCTCCAGTTGCCTGGGGAGAGAAAACAAGCGCTTTGAGGGAATAAGTTACATTCTGTTGCGGCGTTTACACGTGTGGCTGAGCACAGAACTTCAGAGCTGGCATTTCAATCAGGAGCCATCAGAGGCATCCTTGGCAGATAAGAGGTGCTGCACAAGCCCCTCTGCTCTAAACCCTTATAGTGTGTTTACGTAGGAGATACACTCTGCATACGGTCGAACAGATCTGGGGCTACACTGAGACCTGACATAGAAGCTCAGTTCTTACTAGCTATAGTCTAATCAAAGGAAAGCTTGTGTAATGTTAAATGTTCAAACAGTAAATAATTAGCACTTAATGTGCAGCCACCAACATGTACAAAAGTAGTGATATTTTAAATACTATGGTTTTTAAATACTAATATAAATAGTTTAACTGATAGAATTTCTTTTTTATTTGGCGAACATCAGTCGGATACAAGTAACAGTCATAAGGATTGGTGTCATAGATCAGTGGTTCCCAACCTAGGGGTCTGGACCCTCACATGGTCATGAGGTTAACCTACGGGGTTGCAAAAGGTTTACCAGGTTAGAAAATAAGCAAGTCTAAATTCTGATAATTATGTTTATTTATTATTGTATGATCCTTTGCTTCTTTCTTGTGAACCGCTTTACAGTTTTACCTTTTTAGAAAAAGGGATGTCACACAAGGCCATACATGGACATTGCTTTCTATTAAAGCAATAGTTCAACATTTTGGGAAATACACTTATTTGCTTTCTTGCTAAGAGTCATATGAGAGGATTGATATCACTAATGTTGGTAAATGAAGCTACTGCTAGCAGCTGGTTATCTTATCGTAGCACAAAGACTGGGAAACAGCTAGCTTGGCTCTGTCCAAAATGGTAACAAAAATACCTACATGAAACTCGCTAATTAACACCTTATATCTCTGAGTTTAGTATATACAAAATCTATCTGCAGTATAAGAGAGACACATTCTGGTTTTATGGGTGGTTGTGTGCCAGACTAGTTCTTTTTGTCATCACCATGACTCCAGGTGACGGAATAATATTCAACAATGATATATTCCAACCCTATTGAACTGATCATTGGTCATAAGCAAAATAGTTTAGGAGCCAATATCATATTTTCTCAAATACCTATTTCAAAGGTTTGAACGGTTTAATCTATGTAAATGAAATTGTCGCTGTGTTGCTCTTAACAGAATTTAGTTTGGGAGTTACACACGTTAGAAGCAGTTGTAATGATTGCAAAGAGCTGGTGCAGCTCTCACATGATCCAAACACAGAAGAGAAAGCCAAACCAAGGGAATAATGAGACTAAAATGACTGTCTGTATTATGCTGATATAATAATGTGCAATTTACAACTTGGTGGTGACGTGCCATATTATATTAACAGCTAAAGTGACTTATAAAGTGTATATAAAGTATGACTCAATAATTAATGCAAACAAAGCACTAAATAAAGTTGTCTTCAGTGTCGTCAAAGCCAGTTGCTTTTGCTCTTCAAAACTCCTTTGTTATGTCAGATATATTTCCTGGATGGCTCCCAATATCCTCAAGGCTTATTGGAGCGCTGCATCCACACAACTCGCAGAGGACACCCAAAGATAACAGGAAAAGTTGGACCTCTTCCTAAAGTCAGGTATTACTGAGGCTGCCAGTAATGTGTGTAGTGTTGTGCTCTGGGGATTCGTACCCACAGCATAACAGGCTTCTATCACCTGGTGTAAAGATTCATTGGCGTGATCATTGGAATTTACTTTTAAGTGACCTGCTTGCTATAAAAATGAGACTAATTACACTGGAACGGGAGAGTGTCACCTTTGTGAAAATATCTCATCTATTGATGCCTTAATTCTAATGACACGCATGGCCTTTGCGAGTCACACCCTTAGGCTAGACAAATACAGAAGAGAAATGCCTTGGCTCATTGCTGGGAGTTTAGGGATGTTACATTTGGAAACCTTTTTGCTGCCCAAGTAGACTTTTTTTTATGTATTTATTTGAATGGACAGCAGTCTACCTACATTCAAATTTCAGAAACTTAAGAGCTACTGAGTGTCCTGAATTATCAATAGCGGATTATGAAATACGACTTTGACAGTGATAAATGTGTTAAGAAAGCTTGGGAGCCACTCCACTAGTGATGCTTCTATACAGCATCATTTATGTTTATAGTTACAAGGCTAGCATCCCTCCAACACAGGATATAGTGTGTATTTTCATAAGCATGAGAGGCTTTTAATATGATGTGTGGTTTTCACCATAAAAACAAAGAGAAGGGATTTAGGGGACTGAATGTGTGGCTAAGGGCAATAGTATAAGTCTCTTGATTTAGTGGCGTTTCTTAAAACCACATTCTTCTTGACACAAGAGAGAAATCTGCAAATGGTGTTAAAACAACTGAATTTATCTCAATTGAAGTCGCGCCTCAACCTGTTTTAGTTACATACACAGGGTACATGCAGGGTGAAATTTGTACATTTATAAAAAAAAAAAAAAAATAAAAAAGATTATTGCTGAATATTTATATGAGTTGTTATTCTCCCTTGGTCTGACAGTAAGCCCAAGAGTTTTAGCCACTGACCCAATTGTAAAACCCATGGATTAAAAAAATTGTATTTGCAGAGATCATTATGAATATATACATACATTTGAACATATTCTAGTATTCTTTGTGTAACTTTGTTTATATATATATATATATATATATATATATATATATATATATATATATATATATAAATAAATAAAATTATTCTCTCCAGGTGGATAACATCACAATTATTAAAGGCCTTCCGATTAAGTTCAAATCAACAAAAACCATATGTACTGAAATATATGGCTGACATGTGCACATGCTGTACATTTCCATAGTACATATAATATGCATCACCTAAGTCTTATACAATATCTGCATAAATAATTATGCTTATACAGATGACAAGGCTATTCTCAATAAAATGTAACTTCCAACTACTACCAAAGTCTGCTTGAGAGTCAATTAGACATTATGCTTTTTCCAACAGAAGCCAAGTAGTTTAGCTGTGAATAGACCCTGAGAACAGTTTATCTAGCTTATATGGAGAAGCACATGGCTCCTTTATATTTGCAGCTTATTCAGAATGCTGCCACAAAAAACGGTGTTCCCTGCTAGAAGTAGAGAATGTATAACCATATGCACTCTAATTCTGGGTCATAGCAAATGCTGCAAAATGCATACAAAGCCTGTAGAAAGCACAAATGTTGGCAAACAGATTCAATGTATAGGCAACTCAAACTGAGACAAAGCTCAATGTGTACGTTTCAACATAAGGAAAAAATAGGGTTCAATGCGTTCAATTCATTATGCACAGAAAGGAAAGGGGTGTAAAAAGCGGAAGAAAATAAGAGAAACCACAGCAGTTCCTGTGAGTTTGGAGATCAGTGTGTCTGAGCTGTCCACATACAGTACACAGACACACTTTACACACAGTATGTGTGTTGATACAGTCTGTACCGCTAGTCGGGGGACTCGACAGCTGCCTGTTTTTGGATAAAAAACAGCGATATCTGGGAGCGAATGAGAATCCCAATGCTCTCACTTGTGCACAGGTATACCTCTGTATGAGCGCTGTAATGTGTGGAAAAACTCTAAATCTGAAAAATCTGCTTGGCAGATTTATTACAGTAATAATAACAGCAGTCAATGCAAGTTGTAAAACCAGTGGGAGATCAATGTTTGGGTGCATGAACATTATACAAAACCAACCCAGTCTCAAACCAGTTCGTGAAATGGTCACGTTATTTTGATTTATTGATTCGTGTACAGGTCACGATTTTCGAATGTGACCATTTCACAAACTGCCATGACACTGGGCTGCTCCGGGGGACGCAACAACGGGCAAATGAAATGCCACAACGGGGAAATTAAACGCCACACGCCGGCGACAATGGGACGGACCGCCACACGGGGGACGCAATCCCCGGGCGCAGGGACACGATCCGCGGTCTCTGTGGCACGCAACAACAGGGACATGAAACGCTACACGCCGGCCACAACAACGGGACGGTTGTGGTTAGGAAGAGAATAACGCGGAAAGGAACTGCAACACATGGGACATGATCCCCGGTCTCCAGGGTGAAAGTCCTGCGTTGTTTGACCCATCCATCAACCCGACCAACCTCCCTGTGCGGTTTTTCGCCTTATCAATACTACTCACTACCGTACTCGTTCTGTGATTACGAAATATGCTTCCCATTGAAATACGTTACTTTAAAATTCGTGCTCACCACACGAAAATAACGACATTAACGTGTTCAGTACACAAATCAATAGATTCAATAACGTGACCATTTCACGAACTGCCATGAGACTGGGCTGTGCAAAACACATTAGTGGTAGTCAGAAAAATACAGCTTACCTAAATGTGGTCTCATTTATATTGCTACATAGACCATTACAACAACTCAGACTCCTAATAAATCTACAAGCCCTCAGTTAGTGGCCACCATCATTTGAATGACACTTTTGTGTTCAGGCAGAAATCACAACTACCCCAACTAAATTGACGTGGACCAGTTTTCCATATCAGAGGTGCTCTCCAACAGTCAAGTACGTGTATATCTGTTTGTGTGTGTGTGTGTGTGTGTGTGTGTGTGTGTGTGTGTAAGTGTGTCTTTGTGTATACATGTGTGAGATCTCATTTCTGTATCGTTTCGGTGGTCTGATGCGTGCGTGGGACTCAAGCCCACAGCGGAGAGTCAATCTGAGACATCTATTATGCACTTCATCAATCTTTTTGGACTCTTGACATTTCACTAGCTGAACAAATTGTCAGTTATCAAAACTCAATTTCAGAAATGACATGTTGAAATTCACTCCCCTACCCTCATCCCAACCCCTCCTCCACTCTTGCTCACTCTTCCTTTTCCTTCTCTCTCCGCATTTACCTACATGCAGTCACAGAGAAGAACAACTGCATACACGTACACACCCATGAACAGAATCATGCATATGCATAAACTTGAGGACAAATGAAGTTCAGTCCTCGCCCCCTCTCCTCTGTCCCACATTTCCCTATCACTTAAATAGCTTAGCGATGGTAGTTTTGTATGCAAAGAGTTAATGGCTGTTGGAGTTAATCGCTCCTGGGCTAACCGCGTTCTTGTGAGCAGATAAGGCTGTTTATAAATTGATTTGGTTATGCTTCATTGATAATAAAAAGGAGCCAGGCTTTGTTTACCTAACACACACACACACACACACACACACACACACGCACACACACACACACACACACACACACACACACACACACACACACACACACACACACACACACACACACACACACACACACACACACACACACCTTTTTTGGATCCCTGTTAAATGTGTATGCTAGGTGTATGTGTGCCTGCATGCATCTGTGTAGGTGTAAGTGAGAGTTAAGGAAGTTGTGTGTTTGAGTGCGTGAATGAGAAAGAAATGAAAAGAAAAAAAGAACGAAAGTGCGAAGAGTAAACCATTGGAGTGACAGGGTCAACCTTGAGGAAAGGATGTAGGGAGAAAATCATTAGAGAAAAGTAAAGGTGAAAGCAGGCAACACTGAAGGGGGCCTAATCCTTGTTCACTCCCGTTAATGAAAGTCATCAGTCACATTCCTATGCATACTAATGACGTGTGCAAGTGCAATGACACATACACTGACTCTCACACGTGCACATGTGCACATGCATGCCCGTAATGTAAAACAGCAGGAGGACTTTTGTAACTCATTCAAACAAACTCTGGCTTGCTTGTGGCATGATTCCTTCCCCACATGACCAAGTGGGTGACTTTCTTGTTTGTTTTTCCACAGATTAACATTTCAGAAATGTCTAATCTCACAGACTGATCTGAAACCTGTGTCACCTGCTTCGTCTGATGATGTCATCTAGTGTGTGATAAGATCCCTTTTTCACTTTGTGAACACAACAAATACAGTATTATTGGCTCCGACAAGCCTCAGAGAGGATATGAATTTAAGTCTCGTACCTGCCTTCCTGTTTAAAGGAAATACGGGAAGAGAAAAAAGTCAAGGATGTGAGAAAGTTTAAGTACAGTACTGACTGTACAGCTGTGTATGGGTTTAACCTTTGACAGGAATTGGAAAACAGCCAAGCAGTAGTATGCTCACGTTATAGCACAAAACTAGGCTCTTGCCTTGTCTTCTCACAGCAGACATTTTGACTTGTCATAGTAGGAAAAGCACAGGTGCTTCCAATAACATTAACAATGGCTCTGTTCTGTCCATGTGTCCCAGTAAGTAAATGTCTTTCGTGAAAAGGGGCTATTCTCTGGTGAGTCTGTGGGAGCTAAACTCACTTATTGGCTAATAGTAATTTGCAAAACCATTAGTTCCTTACTATTTGCAAGTTCCATAATCTCTCCTAATCTGTCCTGATACCTGGTGAAATTACATTTACATATATCTACTGTATGGGGCTATTATTGTAGCTATTTGGATATGTGTGTGTAGAGTAGTTCAACTGTGTCTCAATTCATAATTGTGTAAAATAATCTCTAAATAGGTACTGAGATTTGTGAACGTGTACAAGAATCTGCAAATGTGTTTTCAGAATCTGTGTGTAATCAAGATTCGTAAATGTGTTAAAGAAAATCTGTATTTAGATTTGCAAGTGTATTGAGATTTGTATGTGTGTAGACAGATCTGTATGCAATTATAGATCTGTGAATGCAAAGACAAATCCGTGAATGCTCAAATAGATATTATTGGCTGAAGTATTTTGCTCCAGGAGCAGGAAATACAGACAAGTCTCAATTGCCTGGCTTTTTATGCATGACTTTTGCGAGACTCTTGCCGTGGCAGAGATCTGCAAATGCATGTGGAGATTTGTCTGTACTGCTCTGCTCGCACTCTGCCTCAGTAGCAATACAGCCTACTGGATAAAGAATTCACTGCCCATGTTTACAGTTGTTGGCGTGGCTGTAGACATATCTGGGGTCTCATTTATAAAACTATGTGTAGGATCATTACTATAAGTGTACGTACGCCCAAAAGCACAAAATGGCGTACGGCAAAAAAAAAGTCAGATTTATAAAACCATGTGTATGCACACCTGTAAGCAATGTTCCCTTTATAAATCAAAGATTACCTACAAGTGTGCGAACGTGGATCAGCCTCTTATCCCGCCCTGTACACGCCCATTTTTAACCATAAATAGTTAATGCAAAGCACCTCGTGAATGCTGATCAGTATATGAATAACACTGGTAGTTGTTACACCGAATCATGACGACTGGTGGAGAAAAAGCTAAAAGATTCTCAGACGTTCAGGAATTGCTGCAAATTGAATTATAATTTCGGCCTGTTCTTGCACAGTGTAGGGAAAGCTGATCTATAACTACATGTATTAATATGTCCAAAACGGCAGACATTACGGCACTCGGGGACAGCTTCGATATACCAGATGTATATAATAAGATTTAACAGAACTATATATTATATCCAAACAAGCCTTCCTGATAAAGTTGAAGATTATATATAATATTTTTAAAAAAAACACTTAGCCGTCTGACATTTCCCTTTGGAAACAGCCGGTGGCCCCCAGGGTGGCGAGGACCTGTATTTGGACCGGGATGGCACGGCGCGTTGCCCTCTCTACTGGACCTAATTCAGTACATAGATCCAAGAGCTCAGCTTTAGGGAATCTAAATCGGCATATTAGCCAGTCATCGTCATGGTCCCTGAAGTCTCTTTTTCTCCTGATTCTTCCATTAGCGTAGTCCTCCTGCAGGGCCAGCAGTGCCATCGTGCAGCATTACGCACGGGTTCACTGCAGCATTTATATGTTTATAACAATTTGTGATTGTTAACACCTTGCCAACACAGCATTAGCTAGTGGTGTCCCCCAGCCCGAGATACAATTTGAAGACGAAATAAAGTCCAATAGCCAAACACACTTTTCTTCATGCAGGTTTTGTCACAAACAGTATTAAAGTTCGGACTGATAACGAGGACATTAAGGGTAACGATTGCGCAAGAGCTTAACGGCTGTATTTTCAGACTTTGACATTTGATTATATATGCACAGTATTAAAGACAGATATTTAGTTATTTACACTGTGTTCAGCAGTTATCTAATGCTAGGGTATTTGATGCTATCCTGTATTCCATGCAGTCGGGGCATCTCCTCGTCCTGTGCTCAATGTGCGGACAATGTGACGGTGAGACAGCGCCGATTGAACATTAAGAACACATTTTTATTTAAGATTTGAGTTGGAGGTGTTTATGGAACAATTATCACTCAGTACAAGCGCAAATAACACTGCTGGATTTAATCTTCATGGTAAGGTGGATGATATGGAGTGAAAAAAATGTGCGTGATCGTTATTCCCATTTACTTTCTGCAGTCTGACTTCAGTTCACCACCTCACCATTTTTTGTCCTGAATTTTTTGTCTCCAAAATGTGCGTATGCATGGGTCAGAGTTTGCGTGGAGGACCGCACATTCTCCCATCAAGTTAGTTTTTTATAAATCACAACCTTTGCGTGGGAAGTGGCGTACACACATTTTCAGCCCCGTTTTGTGCGTACGCCATGTTTATAAATGAGACCCGTGGGGCCTTTCAGCTTTTTGAATTTATTCACTAAAAACTAACATCATATCCTATCAAATCTGTGCTGAATCAATACTAAATCACAGCTGAATTGACTCATATTAAACTGGCTTTAAATTGCAGCATCACATTGTATCATTATGTGGATCTCATTCGTATCGTCTTGAGAGCCAAGACACACACCCATACTATAAAAAAATTAAAAGGAAGATGGACCATTTTTATTTCAAATAGAGATGGATAATGTTTGATAAAGGGTGTAAGAGAGATGCAACGCATTTCTTGCAGGCATCAACTCAGATGATTACACCAGCTGCATGTGAGGTGTACTCTATTTAGTGCTTTTCAATCTTCCTTCAAGCAGCCACAGTGTGAAATTCAATTTAGCGTTGCATCTGTCCACGTAACCTTGACAAGTTTTTGGAATCATTTGATTAGTCCCCACCACTTAAAATTGGTCTACTGATTTAATGATATTAGCGTTCCTTTTTAAAAACCAGCCATCGCTACAGTATTGCCTGTGCGGTCGTGCAGGGATAGTTGCTTAAGAAAGGCCTGGTAGTTAAAGTTTATCCAACAAATTCCATTCAAATAAGGAGGAATTTCTAACCACAATCGTGTACAACTAGCCAGTAGCATTTCATCACAACCTGACAGCATTGTAAGGACACAGTGGTTTGTTATTTAGCGCTAGTCAACTTGATTCTGAATCAAAATATATTTCATTTCGTTTTGCCATTTTTGTGGCAGATTTGTTTCCACTGAAAATATCCTGACCTTTCTCTAACACTCCATAGAAGCACTCCCCCTTTTACACTAAAAACTGCTTGCATGGGAGGTACAGTAGATTACAAGATCAGTAGCTCTGCTCAGGGGACACTACCGGCTCAGGATTTATGATGATCAGGAAGCTCATCAGAGAAAGAAAATAGAAGGGAGAGAGAAGAAACAAAAAAGGAGAAGAAAACATTGACTGAGAGCAAAAGTTCCAATAATCATAAACATCCGGCTCACATTCCCAGAACAGTAAGTCCTGTGCAAAGCTCATTAGCATTCAGCGGACCCACCAGATTACTCGGGGCACTCTGTAATTTGCAATAAAAAATAAAGATGACGCCAAAACAAAAACAAATCTGAGCTGATACAAATTAGGAGGAGCGCGCTTGGTTAGTCTGTCAAAGCAGTAAATTTCCTGGCGCTGCGTGAAAAGCTCAGGTCGCTGGGCCCGAGCACAGGCGGGGGAAATTAATGAGCTGTCCGTTTGTGTGACTTTATTCCACTTGTATCTCCACCATTTTTTCTGGACAGTGTATCAATCTGCCTTTATGGTAATGATGCTTCGTTGCTGGAAATGATTGCATTTAAAGTGATTGGATTCATTTTGGTTGTGAAAGAGGAACGTTTTGCTGAATCCTCTTGAGGTAGGTGCCCCACCAGAAATATTCAATTCTTTCTGGAATAAATCATCTCGACTGTTTTGCAAAGAGCCCCCCCCCCCCCCCCCCCTTACTTTAAAGTTGTTATATGGGACATTTATCACATCTCCACAGTTGGCCTCAGCTGGTTTACCAGCCGAACCAGTGATGTCACCCAATCCTAGGATGTTTTAATGAAGCCAATCCTTTCCCATGATGCCAGTAAGGGTCTCTCTCAGCATGGAGGCTCCAGCTGCTGGCTGACACCCCGATAAGCCAGACCTCTCACTCCCAACACCTCACACTCCTCATGCTGACTCATCACTCGGCCTTTCAGATTAAGAGAAAGGTCTGTTGGGTGACACCGCATGGGGGCTAAACGCCACCTACCCCATCTCAAAACCTACCTCACCTCTGTTTACACTGATTGAAACATGCTGATATGGGAGATACCCAGCAGGAAGAAAAGAAAAAAGTTGGAATACAGACCAAAATAGGTTAGGGAATGAAACGCTTGCTGATGCTGCACTAACGTGGTAGATGGGAAATGAAATTGTCGGCTCTTTCCGCTGTGTCCCTCTATCCGTTCACCCATCCATCCATCTAGTGATCTATCCTCCAGCAGCAGCAGAAAAAGCAGGGGTGCAAATGTAAGCCACCTGAAGCTTTTAGGTCAGCTCTCATAGGACATCACCCTGTGTCCCCAAAGACTGTGACTCAGTTACAGAGTCCTAACCTGGCAGCCCAGCTGACCTCTCCTTGTCAGCATGCTGCGCACAGTGTAACACCGAGGGACTGTCATACGCTGGACACCCGTGTTTAGTCGCTCTGCTTGTGTATGCATTAAGCAACTTTGTGATACTTGTAACTGTGGGTTTGTCTCCCAGAGTTGCATGCTAACCTGCTAAGCTGTTGTTCTCATTTCTCTTCCTGTGTTTCACTTGAGGTCGTTTAAACCGACAACATGGGTCACTGTGGAGGTCACACAGACCGCTACTGTACAACATCTAGGCAAGCTGGCAAATGAGTCATACTGCCACTATTGTAATAAGATACAGTGCAAAACAAAAACAGTGAGTGACACCTTTAACATACACTCTAATTTGATCTAATATTAATCATATACTATATTAATAAGAAAATAAGATATTGATCAGAGGAGCTTTAATTAGTAATCTCTGCCAATGATGATAATGTAACACTGATTTAGTATAGGCTACAGTATTCAATTAGCATGTGACCAAATGTAATAGGTGTCTTGGTATTGTCACAACATGCATTCTTTTCAGAATTTGTATGTTATCCGTTTCGTTTATTTCCACACAGCTCTGATATGGAGCTGACTGAAACAGTCGGACAGCTAGTTCTGGCGTTGTCACCTTCAAATAAATCCCTGACCTGGCTGTCTGGAGATATTTACAGATAGAGAAGGCGACAGGGGACGGCAAAGTGCTGAGATAATCCTCCCCTCACCTCCACCCATCTTTATATCTGAATCCATAAATATAAACATATACATTCATATTTGCCAAATCGGTGTGGCGGCTGAGATGCATGACTGGCGACAGTAGGAGACGCAATAAGTAATCCATCATTCTCAGAATCTGAAATAGCAACCCGAAACCTCTGTGGACATCTAGGCTGTGTCTTCTGGCCAGAGAACAGGACTGCACAGATGCTTTTCTATAGGACCCTTGAGCTGCTCAAAGATTATGGGATGAGAAAAAACAAACAAAAAAAATACCCTCTTCGTCTTTTCTCCAAGCTTGGCTGATGTTCTTATTCCCAACTATGTATCCATTACTGCTTTCCTCTGGTGCCCCCACATCAATACAGCCCAGAGAAAATCTGGTGTCGCGGCACCTTCCATTGACAAAGCATGTCTGGGTGGGTCGATAGTGTATTAATATGGGACAATGGTGTTCGCCACGTGTGGCTCGCACCACTAGGCCATATCGGAGTCTGTAGCATGCCCAGTCCAGTAGCTGTGTGAATGGCCCTGAGCTCCACTGGGGCAGTGGATGCTTCTTGTGTGTGCATCTGTTTGTGTCTGAGCTAGGACGGTTTTCAACCCCAAAAGTCCCAATAACGGACTACCAGACCAAAGAGAGAGAAGGAACAAGGGACAGAAGCAAGGTCCATCGCTAACAATGGTATAGTTCAGGTGGGAGCTCTACAGAAAAGACATCCGACACAGAAAGTGCCTATTCAGGGTTTGTGGATGTAGAGACATTTTTTGCATGAAAACTAATGTGATCCTTAAGATTTGGAAATGCAAAAAGCAGTCAGTTTTATTTCTTCATTAGGCTTACATGATTTCTTCTCGACTCACAGAAAATGCTAAAAAATGACCAACAATGTAAGTAATCCACAAAATGTTATTTATGTTGATGTTAATTATGTTATATAATATTTATGGGCCTGTCGTACCCAGCTGAGAAACACCATGCAGCCATGTTGAGTAATCAACAAGAGCTTGCTTTGGCCTAAATAAGCTTTGTCAGTTCAATCCATTTTGTGTATCTACATCACTGCGTTGCTATTGGATGAAGACACGTTACTGTGTCACTTTTGTCCATGCTTAATTTGGTTAAAAGGAAGGGAGTAAATCATTTTATCACGAGGCCTGTGCAAATTCTGAAAAATATGCATGTGTGTGAAAATCTGAGTTTACATATGAAAATATAAACAGACATTGATCAGTTTTTCTAAGCTTTGGGTTTTCTTTTCCTTCAAGATAATAGGTGAATACAGCAAAAAT
Source organism: Zingel zingel (assembly GCA_023566125.1). Taxonomy (NCBI): domain Eukaryota; kingdom Metazoa; phylum Chordata; class Actinopteri; order Perciformes; family Percidae; genus Zingel; species Zingel zingel. The sequence continues at coordinate 11,415,335 of CM042336.1, read as the reverse complement.
TATGCAAACCAAGGCAGCGGACCATTGACACCCTAAACACACATGTTAAGTCACACAGTTAAATGTCCAACACACGCACACACGCACACACACACACGCACACACACACACACACACACACACACACACACACACGCACACACGCACACACACACGCACACACGCACACACACACACACATACACACACACACACACACACACACACACACACACACCGTTTGGTGATTTACTAGAACAGATGAGGCCCTGGGAGTACCTCTGCCACCATAGCACTCAAATCAAAGCTGTCAACAGGGACCCTGGAGAAAGGGAGGAATCAAAAAATATCTCCTTGCTTTTCCTCCTCACCATGACCTGTGTGTGGAGATGAGTTGGTGTGAGTGCATATCTATTTGTGGGTGTAGGTGTGAGAAATGTATAAAAAGATGGGCGAAATGTATCAGCTAGCTACGTGGGATATCGGCAAGCAGTACCCGATTCACATTCTCCCCCTCCGCCTGGCCATTATTCCTTGGAAAACATACGCCTTGTGGATGCATGGTGGCCAGAGGCTTGTTTACTTGCTAAACAACCTTGGTAGCTGAGTGGCATTTTCAGTGATGCGGCAAGGAAGATTGACTATCTGCTGGCGCTGGGTGGGAGTCCACTACTACTATCTCTGCCAGCTTGCTCGCCTCCCATTACATACCAGCTCACCTCACAGGCAGAAACACTCTGATGCCATTTGTGTACTCATCTGTACACACACACCCACACACACACACACACACACACACAAATTGGTTGTTCCACACGTGCATTATAGCTATCCCACCCCTGGATCCAATTTCCATGTTGATGAAACTGTGAATTTACAGTATAGATGCATCTAAACACACTGGTGTGCGAGTTGTCTATTATTATACAGCTGATGAGTGATTGCACAGGTTTCACCATGCCATTATCATTATAATCACTGTAATGATTTGACCCTCTTTTGGATATTTCAGTAAACGTGCAACCTTCATACCTGGCAGTATCTCTGTGTGAAGCGATGCAGGAATGACTCAGGGAACGGCGCAAATTGATTTAGGGAGGCAGGGGAGAAACGCCTGCCAGTTCGCTATCAAAGTTCATGCATTGTATTTACCCGAGCCCGATTACTTTAACAAGGCACATATATCACATAATTAATCCAGAAGATTACCATCAAAAATCCATAAACCAGTAACATGCTTCCTTGCGCTCTGCCATTAATTATATTTGTGGCGCTGAAAGGAAGAGATTGAAAACAGAGACAAAAAAAACAAAAAACAGAAAGAGGGATAGAGAGGCAGCCGAAGATCAAAAGGCATATGCCATTTTTAATAAAAAAAATAATGATTGCACTGTAATTCATCACATTATTAAGATAGCTTTGCCTTATTGACACATGTTTATGACCACTGTGATATTAACATATGAGCACTGGCATCATAATTATACCCCAACATAAACATGGAGACTTGTAAAATGCAGGTAACATGATGTATACATACAGCACATACTATACTCCTGATGCAAAAATAAAGGCTGACTATTACTGATATTTCTTTGCCAGAATGCTTAAAATTCCTTCTCTGCTGATTGAGGTTTCGAGGCGCCGGGGTCGATTTCTAAAGCCCATTATTTTCTGACTAACGGATATAGACGTTGTCAGCAAGACATTTAGGCCTCCAGGCATAGCTAGAGGATGGCGCTAGTACCCGCTGCCTGGCTTTCATTTCATTCTCTTCCTAGACATTTCTATTTTTTTTTTTGCCCATCGACCAACTTTTTGTCTCAAGGTAGGAGTACTTCAAAATAATCGTATGTCTTTCAGAAAGTGTCTGACAGTGTGTGTAACATCTTTATCACTCTTGGTGGTGGGCTAAGCTAGCCTTGCTGATGGCGTGTTTGACGAATGAGAGAGCACCCTGTCATAAGGTCAGCCCCGAGCGCAAACAAGGAGACAAAGCAAGACACAGAAGTCAAAATCTTCAACACTGGGTAGTGATTTTTTTTTTTTTTTTAGACCTTCACAAACCATCTCTTATTTTTAAGATGTTGGAACCTGAACCGGCAACAGCCTGAGATGACCATCTTAATACATATATCTTCTGATTTCCAGTTTTCTCCTGCCAAAAGTACATATCTTACCCTTTTCACCTGGTGTGCCAGTTTCATATACGCTCTGTCATCTCCTATATTCTTTTCTCCTTTTCTGCCATGATCTCTCCATTTGTTTCCCCACTCACAACATCTTTCTGTCTGATACCAACATCTGACTTTTTCGCCTTTGTGGATGTCGTACGTCTCTTTTCCTTTCTCTCATCTTTGCTCGTATGTCTACTTCCCTCCCTCTCTCTTCTTTCTGCATGATGGTGATGGATGGGGCCTATGGATGAGTGGGCTGTGATGAAGACTGGCCTTGGCGGGGAGAAAGTGAGGTGTGTGTGTGTGGAGGGGACAAGATGAAAGAAAGGGAAAAGTAGGGTATGCAGAAAAGGAGGACAGAGGAATTGAATAAAAGCAGTGGGAGGTGGAGGGGACAAAAAGAGGAAGAAGGGGAGAAAATTTGTGGAGGAGAAGTGGATGAAGATGATGGGTGTAAGCCTGAGGGCTTTGCTGTTAAAGTTAGGAGAGTGTACTGACCCTGCCCTGTGCCTGGGGCTGTGCATTGACAATGCACTAGATCAAGTCCGAGGGCGGATCCAACACCAGGTGATGAGGTGGAACAGAATTGGGAAGGCTGCATATCCTGCCGTATGCTTTCTACAAGTCTTTAGACAAGACGTTACAGAAGACACTTTTGGATCTAGACTGCATGTTAATGTAGGGGTGCGCAACCTACAGCAAAAGTTCTAAGATTTCATACATTTTATAGAACAACATCATCAAACCTGAGTCTATGTCAGCGGCCCGGGTTTAAATCCGACCCACGGCCCTTTGCTGCGTGTCATCCCCCCTCTCTCCCCCTGTCTTATCTGTCTACACTATGTAATAAAAAAAAATAATAAAAACTTAGCACATTAGCATGCTAGCTTGGGGACCCTTGCAGGATATAATGGTCCCTCAAGAGTCTCCACATTGGATACTGTTCATCTCTCATCTCATACTTGTCTCCAAGGCTCAGACTAGTCTTATCTTTAGTCTCATCTGTTAAGTTATTTTTGGCTGTGAAAAAATCAAACATGAGGCAAGGACTTTAACTAGAAGAAAAAACAAATCCTGGAGCAGGATAATCTTAAAATATTACATTTTAGAATATATATGTGGATTAAAATCACAAATGCACAAAAAGACACACACAAACACACACACACACACTGGCCGTTTACCTCTTCCTGTGTCAGACAGAGCTTCTATAACAACTAAAGATCCAACATAAATGATTTGTATCTGATTTGTATAATTCACAATAATGTAAAATAATGCTTTAATATTGAATGAGCAAATTTGTTTGACCCAGCCATATATCTTTACATTCCATTGCATCCTACACATAAATGCAGGGATCTTAAGAGGATTGCCGCAATGTAAAGGCCCGTGATTTTTTATTTGCATCATAAATACGCCACATCCAATCCAGTCAATGACGTAGGCCATCAATCCAACTTCCTACTTACATTCTATTACCAGGCAAGGAAATGAAGAATCCCTTGAGAGTCCCTAAATGGGATCCATTTAGAGAGGAGGGGAGTGGTGCACTGGGAGATTTTTGACCCCTTTCACCTGTCTTGAAGCCTGTGGGGACTGCAGGGACTCGCACAGCTCTGTCACTGACAGAGCCCTGGGGTTCTGACACCTGCACAGCTCTGCAATGTGACAACTAGAGACAGAGGAGGCCTGATGACAGACCTCTATAATATGCCCCGAGTCCCACAGCGCCGAAACAGGTGAAAAGGGTCAAAAAATAGGGTGGAATGGGAAGGAAATGCTGTTCAGAAATGGTTGGAATCATTCAAGAGTTGGTGGGACATGACCAGGATAAGTAGAGAGTGGGAAAGTCATTTATGAAACTTCCTGTACACACACTCAAGGAGAAAAATGTAGAAAATTAGATCTATTACTATTTTTAAAGGTCCCATATTGTACGAAGTGAGATTTTCACGTCTTTATTTACACTATAAAAGCAGGTCGAGGTGCTATTTAAATAATGTTAAAGTTTTAAAACTCTCAGTCAAAGAAATGCACACAGCCTGTATTTAGAGCCTTTTAATAAGGTGAATAATACCGGTATCTTCACACAGACAGTATGAGAAAAATAATGTGTTTTCTGAATATTAAAGCATGTAAAAATGTTCTAGTAGAAAACCAAAACACAAGGATAAACCTGAAAATGTACATAATGGACACTCAGAAATTAAATCAAAATCAAGCTGACCTAGCAACTTTGATGCAGGAGAAACAATAGTATCACGTGTAGGTGTATGACTTAAGTAAAACATAGAAATATATTCTTGGCAAAACTGATAAAATTAAATCCAAATTGCAGTCCATCTGCCTCTTTAAAGGTAATACACAAGTTGAGGTCAATTAAATAGTTTTATTTTTAACCCAATAGGCCAATTCGTCCGACACATCCGAGTGTGTTTGTGTGTCTGTGGCAAATTCCTTCAGCTCTGACTAAAGTCCAAGTAGCCTTAGCTCTGAACAAACATCTATCAGTGGTGACAGACCACTTCCCCTGAGCTTTCACCCCAGCACCCAAGCTGACCCTTCCAATCTTGTCTGGACCCCAAGAGCCCTGTTTGCCTTCATCTTGGGGTCCCCCCCAACTGCCCCCCTCATCCATCCTCCCCCCACCATCCGCTAACTGCCAACTTTAATCTATGGATAATCCCATCTAGCCCACACCAGCTGGGAGGAGTTTTATCGTTTGTGGAGTCTGAGAGGATACAGACTGATGGTATATGGTCACTTAAGTTCAAAAAGAGATAAGACACCCACCCTAATTCTTGAAACAGTAGCTCAATTTCCACCTACAGAGAATGGCTTAAGATAGATAGATGTTTGTGCTGTCGATGAGAAACATTGATAATTGTTGACATGAATGAGGAAATAATACAATAAACATATTTTAATAATATAATATGATTTAATGCTAAGCCGTTTCATAAATAGTTTTGAGTGAATCCATGGCTCAGTACCTCTAATACTTTGCTACCCAGCATATAAATTCTCCTCATGATCCATGTATTGACAGAAGACTGCAGTAGATACTGTATCAATTATGTGTGCAAGATGCAAACTCGATGTATGGTACAGGTTTTAGAAGAGGAAAAAAAAGAGGAAGAGAAGAGTTAATTAGCATTGTAAAGTGCATTGAGAGCTTGTTTGCGCATATCCTTGCAAAGGCATCGCATGTCTGTTGGCATGCTACACAAATGAAATCAACTAATTGAATATGCAAAGAACAGCAGTATATCAGTGGCAAACAAAAAGGAACAAAGATAGGACACATCGTGAGCTATTTATTAAAACCAAACGATAAATAATGTCCATCAGAGCTGCCAGTGGGAAGCATTGAGCCAATATATACCATAACAATCTATGAAGAGCAGTCTGTAAAATGACCACAATGACCACAATGAGGAAAGCTGGTAAGGAAAAAAGGATTTATTATATTACAAATCTTTCTGAAATAGAAAATCGGCCTTGGGCTAAGAGACAATTAAGGATTCATTTTATATATATATTTTTTGAAATATTTGTTGAAACTTAAAACCTTTCCTGGCAAGGTAAATATTTCCAACTAAGGGAATGAAAGCTACCCAATGTTTTTCCTGGTCAGCTCGCCAGAAATGGAATATAGCAGGTCATTATGGCTTGCCTGCTTCCTGGCTTTTCATAATATACTGCTAAATGAGATGAAAAGGTGGGGCGCTCAGTGACTCAGTGTTTGTGTGTGTGTGCAAGTGCGTTTGTCTGTCTGCTTGCTTGAGTGTCAGGTTAAAATGTGGACATATCCTTTAAAATGGAATGAGCTGAAATGGCAAAGTCGACCCATCCCTTCTCATGCTCCAACATGATCTAGCACAGGTAAGCCCATTAGCATGGGGAAAAGGTCACTTTGAGGAGTGGAAATCAAATACAGGGATTTGGGCAGGGCCATTAAGCCACCGGGGCCATTAGTATTCATGCGGTGCAGATTAATGGAAAATATGAGCCCTACAGAGAGACCATAGTATTAAACTCGATAAGAGCTGATTTGCCCGACCTCCGACATCCCTGTTTTCCCACACCCTATTTCTACTCTTTTCTGTATTAATATTAATGATCATATTTTTTTCATTTGACGGCACAATGCTGTCAGGTAGCAGGGTTTTGTGACTCACCCAGCTTCCACTGCCATGACTGGCAAAGATGTGATTAATTGTCATCCAGGGGACCCAACATTCCTAGTCAAGCAGAACACTGTCAGGGAAGCAAATGGTAATTACACAACTTAATATCCTTAAATGGTGATGATGCTTCATGATACAGTCTTACAAGTTTCTATTGCTAATCTACTCCATACCAAGTTGTTGGTATGTTGTAATAAAGTCCCATTAAAGGTGGATTTATAGTTAAGCGTTGAGGGGTTATGGCGTAGCTATGTATGGAGCCTATGCCTAAAACTACATTTTGGTGCTATACAACAGCTGCAGATACCTTGTGAGACCACATGAACTGTGATCGGTTAGCTTTGGCTGCTTGTGTTATCTACCAGAGCCAGTAGAGTTTGTTGTGAGTGAAGACAATATGAGAAAGTCAAAGAAAGGCTTAGCATTCTGTTCTTTTTCAGAAACACAAATCGAGCAAAGCCAGCCCCACGACAACTGTGTGGAATATAATAAAAGTACGATACAACCTGATCACGTACAATACCAATTGGTGCTATCAGCAGGTGGAATACGACGCTGTCAAAACCTACGTATTAGGTGTCAAACGTGGGACTTATGTTTATACTAATACTTTATATTCAAAAGGATAAGAACATTTCACTTAATTGATTGAGCACCAGTATCTTATTAGTAATGGCATGTCATGGCTGCTTCCCAACTAAGATGGCATATTTCAATAAGTACAAAATGACTATAAATTAGAACCTACATCATATGAACGATGTGAACTACTTATGTTAAGTATAAATCTAACTTAACACTTTTTCTGGATGATGCAGAGGCTTCTAACACAACATTTAGTTTCTTTCAGACTCTAACACATCTGTTTTTTTTTATATGCCAACTGTAAAAATGTTAGCAACATTTTAGCATTTTCCCCAATTTCATGCAATATAAAATGTCGAACAATAAACAGGCAGGACTCCAAAAATTTGAAAAAACTCTAAAGTTCAAGGTACTCTAAACTCTCAAATTCTGTTTGACACATACTAATTATGCAAGTCTAAATTAGTAATAAAAACCCCAAAACAATTCAAGTCACCTGCAAGTTACAATGAATCAGGAGCTCTTCACATGTTTTTCAATCAGTGGAAATGTATTTAGCTTTGTTTGTTGTCGATCTCTGAAAGACAGAACAGAACAGGTTTTTATTGGGTGTGACAAAGCTCAGGTCGCTCAGACTCTATGAAAAGCTTTGACGTGTCAGTTGCCACTCCTGGCAGATCCCCACCCAACAGTGCCCCTCCACTGTCTCCACCAACTCCCACCCTTCCAACCTACAGTCGCCCCTGTCCCCCCAGCACATCCCACCTTCCGCTCCATCTGTCGGGCCAATAACCTGCCATGCCGTTAGCGCATATCTACAGTGCCTTGCGAAAGTATTCGGCCCCCTTGAACTTTTCAACCTTTTGCCACATTTCACGCTTCAAACATAAAGATATAAAACTGTAATTTTTTGTGAAGAATCAACAACAAGTGGGACACAATCATGAAGTGGAACGAAATTTATTGGATATTTCAAACTGTTTTAACAGATAAAAAACTGAAAAATTGGGCGTGCAAAATTATTCAGCTCCTTTACTTTCAGTGCAGCAAACTCTCTCCAGAAGTTCAGTGAGGATCTCTGAATGATCCAATGTTGACCTAAATGACTAATGATGAAAAATAGAATCCACCTGTGTGTAATCAAGTCTCCGTATAAATGCACCTGCTCTGTGATAGTCTCAGAGGTCCGTTTAAAGAGCAGAGAGCATCATGAAGAACAAGGAACACACCAGGCAGGTCCGAGATACTGTTGTGGAGAAGTTTAAAGCCGGATTTGGATAAAAAAAGATTTCCCAAGCTTTAAACATCCCAAGGAGCACTGTGCAAGCGATAATATTGAAATGGAAGGAGTATCAGACCACTGCAAATCTACGAAGACCCGGCCGTCCCTCTAAACTTTCAGCTCATACAAGGAGAAGACTGATCAGAGATGCAGCCAAGAGGCCCATGATCACTCTGGATGAACTGCAGAGATCTACAGCTGAGGTGGGAGACTCTGTCCATAGGACAACAATCAGTCGTATACTGCACAAATCTGGCCTTTATGGAAGAGTGGCAAGAAGAAAGCCATTTCTTAAAGATATCCATAAAAAGTGTCGTTTAAAGTTTGCCACAAGACACCTGGGAGACACACCAAACATGTGGAAGAAGGTGCTCTGGTCAGATGAAACCAAAATCAAACTTTTTGGCAACAATGCAAAACGTTATGTTTGGCGTAAAAGCAACACAGCTCATCACCCTGAACACACCATCCCCACTGTCAAACATGGTGGTGGCAGCATCATGGTTTGGGCCTGCTTTTCTTCAGCAGGGACAGGGAAGATGGTTCAAATTGATGGGAAGATGGATGGAGCCAAATACAGGACCATTCTGGAAGAAAACCTGATGGAGTCTGCAAAAGACCTGAGACTGGGACGGAGATTTGTCTTCCAACAAGACAATGATCCAAAACATAAAGCAAAATCTACAATGGAATGGTTCACAAATAAACATATCCAGGTGTTAGAATGGCCAAGTCAAAGTCCAGACCTGACTCCAATCGAGAATCTGTGGAAAGAACTGAAAACTGCTGTTCACAAACTCTCTCCATCCAACCTCACTGAGCTCCAGCTGTTTTGCAAGGAGGAATGGGCAAAAATGTCAGTCTCTCGATGTGCAAAACTGATAGAGACATACCCCAAGCGACTTACAGCTGTAATCGCAGCAAAAGGTGGCGCTACAAAGTATTAACTTAAGGGGGCTGAATAATTTTGCACCCCCAATTTTTCAGTTTTTTATCTGTTAAAACAGTTTGAAATGTCCAATAAATTTTGTTCCACTTCATGATTGTGTCCCACTTGTTGTTGATTCTTCACAAAAAATTAGTTTTATATCTTTATGTTTGAAGCCTGAAATGTGGCAAAAGGTTGAAAAGTTCAAGGGGGCCGAATACTTTCGCAAGGCACTGTATAGATAAATAGATCTGTTCAACATACATCCTGAAGGGCAGGTCCAAGTTGTCAGCTGAGGACTTTGTCCTGTTACTTAGTCATCAATTTCCTGAAAACTCAGCAGTGAAAAGGTTGCAACTTGGACCTTGTTCCCTTTTTATGTTTTTCTCAGATAGACTTGCTTCCTGGGCTGTGACCACAGAGCACAATGGGACTGCCTAGGGCCACGGCCCTACTGTGCCATTACCTGACACGGCCCATGCTTCCATCCACACGGGACACACATGCCAAAGAAAGATAGCCATAACTTTCCTCATTCGCTATGAAATAATAGCGGTGGTCCACAGAGTCTTGCCCCCCCCCCCCTGCTCAACACAAGTTCCCCATTACCAACACCTTCCCCCTCCCCAGCATGTTGAAGCATCTCTCCTTTAGCCATCTGCTTACCAACTGACTGCAAAACACAAAAACAAGTCAGTAAAGAAGGCAGACAACTTTTGTAATAGCTTAACTTAATCACTTGACATCACTTGCAATCCCTAGTTTATTCAGTATGTTATGAGATCTGTTTGAAAGGTTTCCATAGGAAAACTGAGGATGTTTAATGATTGTCAAAAGTTTAATTGTTTGAGCCCTTTGATCCATCTGCATTCTATTCACATACTTTTACAGATTTACTCCGGTTAATGCATCCCAACTGGGTCTTGAATGGCATTCCTCCAAAACCAACTGCTTTAATCCTTCCATTCGGGCAGGAATATGCCAGTCAAACATCTGTCATGCAGTTCAAATGTTACTCAAGCATTTCAAATGACACATAGTATAAAATGATTCCACTCAACAGCTTGAAGTATTTGAATCATGGGAACATTTAGAGACTTAATCACCACAGACAAAATTATCCAAATCTATTTATACAAACACAACATGATCAAGCCCATTATAGTCGTACCTAGAATCAGTAGAAAATAATGTCTAATGTCTAATCAATTCCATTTTTCTTGTTATTTCATACAGGATTAGCTAAAAGTTTGTTATTTTTATAGTTAACAGTGCAGTTGGATGTGTTCAAGACAGGATGCCCCCTGAAAATACTAAGCACAATGAGTGGCATTTAACTCAATGGCAAGCTGATGCCACAGAAGCCAACTGTTGAATGACAGGCAACCTATTTTACTTTCTGAGCAAAATGTCAAGACTTGAGATCAGATGATGAACACGAATGTTGAGATCCAATTCAAATTAGGGCTCACTGTCAGGTACAAAGCACACCAAGCCAAAGCCTATTTGACGGTGAGGCAAATATTTCTACAATGAAAGTGGATCTGAGATAGACAATCCACAGAGCTAGAGAGAGAAAACAATGATTAGGTTCATTAGGAAGTGGCACCTTTGTGCTTTTGTCATCCTTTCACACTTTGTTAATATGAAGGAGAAAAAAGGCCACAATTAGTCAGCATTAGTTATAAATAAATAATTGATTCAGATTTGAAATTCTGATCAAGCCGCCAGCAAATTTCCTTGTGGAGGCCTTGGCACAACAAAAAGCCTGTCAGAGCAAAGATGTACAGTATGTCCAAGTAATAGTACAGGAAGCCCCAATACAACCCCAGTGGAGAGCGATAGTACCACACCATGTCAGTGCAGCAGCCAAACCCATGCACCTCTTGGCAGGCTGCATTTGTTTTCAAAAATTAAAGAGAGGACTGAGATCTTGTGTTTTGCCAAGGCATTCCTCTAACAGAGCCCAATGTAGTGCAGACATTCATCTTCGTACCAGCTCATTCAGTCAGGATTAGCCTTTGTAAAGAAATGGGAGCAGCCTCTAAAGGTGCTGCAGAAACCCTGTTCCTCATACACTTTCTTTCCACTGACAGTGAAGACAAAAACCCAAAGATCGAACTATCAGAAGACTGCAAAACTCAAGGTAACATTATACTGTACACCTTCCACGAAAACATTTGTACATAAACCCTGTCTCCCAGAACTTATTTTACTAATTTGCAGCAGAAAAATGAGTTTTGAAGGAACTACTTTGAATGAAATGTAATCAACATTGTTAACGTGTCAGCCATGTTACAAAATGTTGACATTGTATTTATTGTTTTACTGATTATTAAAGGTGCAGTAGGTAAATAAAACTAACTTTCTGTCATATTTGCTGAAACAGCCCCTATGTTCGAGTGGAACTACATGAAGCAGGACATTTAAAAAAATAAATAATCCGGCTCCTCTGGCACCACCTACAGCCTGTAGTGCGATTTGCAAAAACCCACAGCTCCCTGTACAGATGCACCTATCATGGCCAGGAGGGGTGTCTGTGTGTCAATCACTGCTCATGCACACGCATTCATTCTCCCTTGTGGGGGAGGGGCTTAGGAGACTATTTGGGGCTTTTACCTGAAAGGGGGGACTGAGAAGTTGTTGAAATGTTCAATCCTACATACAGCACCTTTATGAAACTATTTCATGGTTTAAGTTTTTAGGCAATCACAGCACTTGGTTAGGGTTAAAGAACGATTGTATACTTGCACGGAAAAGTTACCAATGCGTTGACTCTACTAATCAAACTATTCTCGTACGCGTAGAATCTGCCACGAGTGAGTCGCGCGAATGACAGCCGTCGAGTTGCGCCTCCATCTTTAAAATACATTAGCCAAAGAGGGACATACCTCCGCCTGGATGGAACTTTCGGAAGACTGGAAAACTTGTTTAGAAAGGTATTGTCATGGCCTTTAAATCACCCATGTAAACATTCCCATATTATAATATACAGTATATGAATATTGATGTCCGTATATTAAGTACTCTTTATACCTATGTAAACTGTAAGTATGGCATACTAGTGCTCAAATAAAAACAAGACAGCAGTGTGTGGGTTGTGCTTTTGTTTTTTTATATCCATACTGCATGTAGTATCCATAATGATAAGTATCATTTTCTATAGACCGTATGTCCTGTGTTATTTCAAGCTCTATTTAAATTCCAGATTCCTTGAGATTATAGCTCTCTAGAATCTAATTTGATCAAAGTCCCATTTCTATTTCTGACTTCCTGTTTAACTGGATGGATTTGTTTATGTAAATTTAAACTTTCCTTAAAAAATGTCCTCACATTTAAAATTTTTAATTTGCCTGCAGTTATTACTTTGAAAATGCCATGAGAGTGTGTTCCTGTTTGAAAAAAAATCTTCATTAAGGACACTTTTAACGGCAACGGTACGGCAGTTTTTCAAATTGCTGTGCATCTTCTTTAGTTGCTGGCGTCAATTTTGCCTGCAAAAGATGTCTTCTATTCAGGGACCAACTGTTCCCTGTGTTGCAAGATGACCTCTCGACAGAAGAGCAATCACAGTCGTCAGCATCCATAAGCCCAGTGCTCGGCTGAGCTTGCAGACGGAACCAGGAACTCAGTTTGATAAGACAGTAATACTGAGGAAATAACCTTGCCAGGTTACGGCTGTACACTATCATTGATCCTCCACAACAGCAAATAAGAGAAAATGGAGACAACGGGATAGAAACAGCACATTTTCCATCTCATGTCCCTTTAATGGAGAATCGGTACTTTTCCCTCTTTGCTGTCCTCAGCGCAATGCTTCTCTACTGCTTTTACAATTTAATAACTACCTCTGGTCCTTATCGAAAAGGACTTTTTTTAGGGGTTGCTTGTCAGATAAAAGGCCAGGGTTGTCAACCAAACTTCTGTTGCTGCAGCAAGACAAAGTCTGTTTACTTTTAGAGACACCTCTCTGCTCTGTCAGGGAAAGGAAATGCAAATGCCCCATATAGAAACCTCCTGGGTATTTACTTTGCTCATCTCTGTACCCCATTTGCTCTCTTATTCGCTTTCATCCACTTTGGGTAGTTAAGTGCTCATTGATATTCCGTTGGTCAACATGAGGACCAATAGACCTTGTTCCCATCAGAATTCGGGAGTGGCCCCTTGCAGATTGCTCCTGACACTGGTTGATGATAATTTAACAAAGCATGGCACTGATGAAAAGGCTTATGAGATGGGATGAGTTTCCCCCTCCTCTAACATCATGTCCAATGCTAATTGCTTTTGACATCTTGGTTGTTTATTGTGCAAGTGTCATGGCAGCTTGGTGTCATTTCAAACCCTCTTTGTCTCCCCTTTGCTTTTCGATTGACCATTGATCATAATGTAGCTTTAGAAAGAAACATGTATACAATCCTGTTAACAAGAAAAGCATCACACTCACTCACTCACACACACACACACACACACACACACACACACACACACACCCATAGTGCGTCTCACTATCTTTGTGGCATAATGCATTCCCTAGCCCCTTACCCTAACCTTAACCATCACAACTAAATGCCTAACCTTAACCCTTACCATAATCATAACCTAAGTCTAACCATAAAACCAAGTCTTAACCCTCAAACAGCCCTTTAACCTTGTGGGGTCCAGCATTTTGGCCCCACAAGGCTGTCCGGACCCCTCAAGTATACTGGACTCCCGGTTTTTGGACCCCACGAATAAAGTTAAACAAGAACACACACACACACACACATACACATACACACACACACACACATACACACACACACACACACACACACACACACACACACACACACACACACACACACACACACACACACACACACACACACACACACAGAAATGTAGGATCCACTGTTTTGGGGTCTTAGCTTACTTGAGACTAAAAGTCTGGATATCTCGGCCTCTGCTGTTTTGGTCTTTTAAGTCCGTTTCTTGTAAGTCTGACATGTTTTAGAAGATCAATATTAAATCCCTGGAACGGCCCTTTAAAATGACAATTAGAAATGAATTGTATGCTGTTAGTGCAACAGATTAAATGACTGGCAGCTTGCTCTGTGTTTATGTACGTATCTGATCAAATTCACTTTTTGCGGTTCCACTAGAACAGGTTTTCCAATCTGTTTCCACATCTGTACAGTCTTATTTTTCAGAGATGCAAGGAGCCTTGCGTTAGATGCTGCTGACCTGAATGTCAGCTGCAAATCTACTTTTGAAATAACAGCAACTGTGTAAGTTAAATAGTACACTTTGTCCCAGTTTGCAAAGTGCTGCTGAAGAACCCACATTTTTTTTAAATCCTGAAAAAAGAATATATATATATAATAATAATAATAATAATAATAATAATAATAATAATATATATATATATATATATATATATATATATATATATATATATATATATATATATATATATATATATATATATATAATGGCTGGGCAATCCTCAACCTCCTCACCTCCTCTGTCAATCAATAGTCTCTTTCATTGGCAAGGGTTGAGCTATCATTAATAATAGCTGACATGCTCCTATAGTGCTAATAAACTGGGGGAATCTGGTATGTAATGGTACAGTAATGGCACCTGGGCAGGGTGTTATGCACTCGACAGCTGCTGATGGATAAACCCTAGGTAAATGGATTTGGGCTCATCCAGGGGAGAGGAGCTGCTGCTTTTGGATTGACTCTGTTTTTTTGTGAGCTGTAGTGGATGAAAAGGGCCTGTACAATTCTGGAGAATGGAAGAGGGCACATGGAATTGAGCTTTTCAAATTGGACAGTGGGGCGTCAGTGGGTGCCGTGGATGGACATGTAGATTTCACTTCAACTCCATAGCAACGAGATGTGAGTGGGTCTAAGTGGGAATGAATGTGAATGGGAGTGCTAACTGGGGCATGTTAAGGCAATTGTCATTCCCCCCCTCCTCGTTGCCACTATGAAGAATGATTTGCTGGTTGGCGTGCCATTTCATCTTCTCAAAACATAGACAAATGTGGACCCGTAGTGTTAAAAAAAAAAACACACTTCTTCCATCATTTCAGAAGGCTGAAGAATATAGAATTATTTGATAGATTTTTTTAAAGATGATGAGTTGTCACTTTAGACAGTGGGAATAGGAGAAAAGAAAAAGTTGAGCCAAATCTGAGAGGTATTTTTACTCCTCTAACTGACAAGCTTGAAATATGGTCTATTCTGGTTAACCAAAAGGAACACATACATTTCTACATTAGAAAGAATTCCCATTATTTCTCTCTGAGCCATGGAAATCAATTCTAAAATGATTGCTTTCAGTGACGATGGGGAGAAGGGAGAAAAAAATAGTTGATGTGCCTTTGGTTGGTCCAATAGATAGAAATAGGTTGTTTTTCCTATTTTATTTTCTCAGGAGAAACGGTTGAAATGGGGAGTGTCTAACTATTTCAGTTGTTCTTTCTTCATTTTCTTGTCATCTTTCAATGCACCTCTTTGTTCATTTCTGAGCACACGGACCCAAATCTTAGAGCATTACATGATTTATCTGCAGTTCCAAATCCAGATGTTTTGTTTCCTTGGCTCAAACCTTTTATCACATTATGTTGTTTTTGTCACAAACAGAAACACATTCTCTCACTTCATTGGTAATGTTCATCAGTTTGTTTTGCATTGTGCAGTCTTTCCCATTTAATGAAGCATTTAGCAGCAGATTAAAAAAGAGCTCATCAACTGTCAGTTTAACAGATTAAGTAACTTAACCATTATATAAAATACAGAATTTGAACTATCAATTACTATATTGGCATCAACTTGCTACCCCAAGTTTCTTACAGTATTTCTCAGTTGCTATGGTACATTTCTCATATCACAATTGACACTCTCAAAAGTGCTTGTAAAGCACTACCAATGATCAACCAGATCAACCATGTAAAATAGCTTGGAGGTGCACCTAATGAACCAAAAATAAAAGCATAAATGTGAATCCTGTCCAATCTGTCTAATCTCATATAAAAGGAATGTGTGACTTTGTACTGTTGAAATATATGAAATCCATACAGACAACATGCAGCCTTGTGCATTTTCAATCATCGTCATCAAAACTGTAGCCATAGTGTACATCAGAAAATACCTAAAGAGTTCCATTTTATATTGACAACACGACTAAGCTTTTTGACAAAACTACGCATCTTCTTTGTGAACAATGACACAAGTACTTGGCATTCTGATGGCACTAACATGGTCATTAACATTTACTTTTGAGGAATGGACTAGATATTTTAGTTTCAGTTACAGGCTTTTGCAGGTCATCCATTGTGTGGTGCTGTTTGTAATAATTGTTTTGAGAAATCGACTTACTGGTTTGCAAATGTTGAGAATGATTCAAGAAATGTACCAAAGTGACTGAGAAAAACTGTAACATCTTGCCTCTTACCCTAAATCTAATGTTCTTAGTGTATTGAAGCAAACTCTGAATGCACCTTGTGTTCTTCGTCAATAAAACATAACAGATACTGTATGTGTAAGAGCCAATAACACCATTTATTTGCTAGATATTGCCCTTCCTGTGCAGCATCGTAAAAAAAACAGTCAATGATGTTGCATTGAAGCGTGCATGATCCAAGAGAGATGTGTTTTACCCTTCCCCCTGACAGTGCACCATGCCAAGTATTTTCTCTGAGGGTAGAATCACTAACCATTTTGAAAGGCCACTTTCAGGCAAAAGAGGCATGAGACTGTCAATTCACTTAACTTCTTATTTCATGAGTCTTCCACGTAAAATGACCGTGACTTGTGCTGTAGAGGCAAGCGGTGTCTAAAATAAGCAATGGAGGTATTGCGTTCAGAAAGCCCCAAGAGACCCGAGTCCCCCTGGTGATCTCTTCACAATGATACTTGTTCTACATGTAGAGAGGCTTTTTTACAAAAGGTTAGACAGAGTTTATTGGGGCAGAATTGACAAATTAACTTTCAGTGAAGCAGAAGACATCTTGTATCCAACAGTTAAACTTTTGAAACTGATAATATTTGCGTATTCATAGATTTTGAATTAGTTTAGATTTTTTACCAACATACTGTAATTGAATGTTCTTTTGTGGAAAAAAACACAGCCACAAATTATTTAAAGTAGTAGAGTAGATGTCTTGAGGGTATTTTTCACGATAGCCTTTTTCTACACATGCAGAGCAAAATTATCTGGACATTACCCGGCAGAGCTTATGTGAGAACACAAATGCCTGAATCAGTTGGATTAGACAACCTTGCCAGCTCCCTAGTACAAAATCTGTAATCTCTGATTGAGGGTGCATGCAAAACATTTCAGATCCAACCTGTACACATTTTAACAGAAATGTACGCTGTAACGATTTTTCATAAAGTCGCTGAAAGCTGCTGCTGTTTCAATCCTGTCGGCTCTCTGCAGCGGGCGGGGCTGCTGCTCCGTTCCACCCGCGACTGACGCGCACAAACAAACAAGCAAATGAGACATACAGGATGGCCTAAATTGAGGACAGCTATGCTCGTTATTGTAAGTGCAATGATAAGTTAAAGTCCAATAAGTACTTTATCAAACCGTATGAATGTGTGTTCCAGCCCAGGATAGGAAATTAATTAACAATGTAAAGATCAACAAGCCACTGATAGTGACAGATATGTTCGTATTTGATTAATTCAATAAATTATAATTTTTTGTCTTAAATCCACCAGCCATTTTCATATTATACCAACATTTGCAGCATCCTGAGCCTTTTTGGTAAGGTTCTGAGGAAATCTCAGCCCAGAGTAATTAATTAATAGTAATCATTATTATTCTCCCCCAAAACAAGTTTCCTTTTTATTTTTAAAGAACTATGCAAAAAAAATTAATAATCCTGCATAAGGGCCCGGTGTTGGCTTGTTACGCCACTGGATGCAAAAATCACCCTTTGGCATGTATGGAACGCACCAGGCATAGTAGTAGCTCGCTGTAAGATGACATAGTATGAAGAGCGACAACGGTATTGAGTAGAATGAAAGACTGAAAATCTGCGCAAGGAGGTTGGTGGGGATGGTGGATGGGTCAAACAACACAGGACTTTCACCCAGGAGACCGAGGTTTATGTCCCTTTGTTGTGCCATGTGTCACTGAAAAGTACATTTTGTAACCCCACCCACGATCTAACTGTCCTGTTCTTGTGTCGCATGTCAGTTAAACGTATGTCAAAAAGTGACGCCAAAAGTCCCAACCAAGCGCGTCTAAATATGACGCCAAAGGAGACTTTTTACATCAGCAACAAATGCCAAAGGCACCTGACCAAGTGCCGCTTTTTGACGCGCTGGGAGTGAGAATGTGTTGGATTTACATGTAGATGGCAACCTGAAGTGTCTAACTGGAGAGATGACGACATTCAGGAACTTCTGTCGGAAAGGGGTGACGCCTAAATTGTCCGACAAATTCAAGGATCGGCAGAACCAAAGAGAACGGAAGAGACTCAGTTGTTCATGACCAAATTACAAACAGGCTCTGTGACATGGTGCAATCTGCATCATGACCTGTCTGCTGCACCCTCTACGCAGGTGCCACCCCTCACTTAAACCAAGTATTTCCAGTAAGTAAGAATGCATCTGACAGACAATCTCCTGTTGTGTGCTCCATGTGTAATGGCAAACTCCGGACAATGGTGGGACCTGATCCCTTGTACATTGTTCAGAGTTCATACGTGAAAATGCCTTAAGTGTTTTTTATTGCATTATGGCTTAGGTGTTAAACTCAAGAACCTAATTTTCTGCCATCTCTCCACTATCGCTTTCAAATAACAAAATGCTTTCCTTAATCAAACGTTGGTATTGGATGTAAAGAAAACGTCAACATTGAGCATAATCCAGGGTTTTGCAGAGCTGTTCAATATCAATGTAGGCTTTTTGTATTGGTTTAGTATCTTTGATATAATAGGAATGTTTGTGTGTTTGCATGTGTATGTGAGAAGAGGGCGAGGAGGTGGTGGTGGTGAATTAAAAATGCTTAAGCCACATCTGTCGGAGTGGCCCTGGCCCCATGGCTCATTCCAGATCCTCTTATTTGTTAAAGATGTGGCAACTGACACCCTCAAGGAGCCATTGCTTCCTCACCAAGGGGGCAGAAAAAGGGCCTGCCAGAGGATAAAAAGAGAAAAACAGCCCAAAAAACCGCTGTATTTCTAAAAATATATACAACTGAGAAGACAGATCAACCCATAAAGCTGTTTACTCACACATGCATGCAAACACACTGTATGCATGCACACACTACTGTCTCTCTTTTCATGCTTTTTATGCTCAGTGACCTGCCTAAACTGACCCCACATCTCCAGTGTGACTCCTCATCCATGTGTGTATTAAACATAAATGAGATGGACTCAATATCTCACTCATGGTTTCTTTGACACTTAGTCCCTTCACCACCACAACCTTCCTTTCTGAGCCTCCTTATCCTATATCTACCCCACTCCAGTCCCCCCCCCCCCCCCCCCCCCCCCATTCATCTCAAAGATTATTCAAGGTTATTACTTTCTCCAAAAGGCCACTTAGGATGCGCACTGGAAATATGTTGACTCTCTTCGATTTTTGAAGGGGTTTAAGTGTATTTCTAATTCACTGGTGGCATGGTTCACTACATATGAAGCTGCAGTGTGGCTTTCAATGGACCTGAGGGGAACATATTTATAAACTGAATCCTGAACCAATGGAACTCGTAGGGAAGTATTTGTCTTCGAAAGCATTAAAGTGGAGGGATCCCCATTTGTGTTACTATATTATATATTAAAAATTGAGATAGGGTGACTTTGCTCTGCTGCTGACCTCTATCAATATTTGATGGCAGAGAATAGCAACTGATAAACAATATGGAGAGAAGGTGATTCAGGGGAAAGGTGAAGGGCAGGGCACATGCATGAAGCCCAAAGAACGGCACACTTGGAAAATGTTTGATGTAGAAACTCCACCGTATGCCTGTTAAGTATTAAACCTTCTCTACTGACTCATCTGTCCATTAGCCAGTCGATCAGACATGTCACTCTCTTTTTATCCTTTTGAGAAAAATCACAAAAAAGGTGTTTAACATGTAACATTGTGGTTTGCTCATTGCATGGCAGCTTTAAAACACACAGACAGCTCTCTAGAGGAGAGTAAAGTGCCTCAAGGCTGCTCTGACCCCATGAGCCAAGTATAATTGATGATCTCACATTTTTTTATGAGCAAATGCAAAAGCCATCCACATGTCAAAAAGATACATCATCACAGGCATGACTGTTAAGGGCAACACACACCGAAGGCGTATTACGTGCATCAAAGAATCCTATTGTTTCCAGTGTAAATTCAAGCACCGGTAGCATTAAAACGCACGTTGTTGTGGAGAGTCATGATGCAGGAAGCTGTGGTTCTTAGGGGGGGAAAAGAGAGAGAGAGAGAGAGAGAGAGAGATGCTAAATGAAACGCAACAACGATCCCCAGCCCGATAACGATCCCGATAACCAGGGGACATTTTGGTTCATGAACAATTATATTTATGCAATATTTTACTTTTGTAATGAACTCTTATCATATAAAAAGGCATCCACTAAATATACTAGATACCAGGACTCATATCTGTCTGTTAAATATAAAGCTAGAGCTAAAAGATGATTAGTTTAACATAAAAACTGGAGACATACAAAAATGAAGTGTAGAAATGACAAATGACGTGCTGGACCTACATCTTGGCCGGGTGCAGCAACTTCATAATCTTCTTGTCTACGTGAGGTTGCCAGGCAACAAGCCAAGCTAAGCCACAAGACCAACTTGTGTATAGGTGTGCACAGACCCTGCTGTAGCACACGTACAACAGGAATGCCAACACCAAAGTTTAACAACCAGTGTGGCTCTAGACAAAGCAATTATTGTGCTTGATACTACAGTATGTTTATGAAAACAAGCCAGCACGTAGACAAGGATCAACTGGTGTTTATAGTGTAGACTGTCTGGATCATCATCTCAAATGAAAAGGGTCCCAAGAATAGTTAGCCAGCTAAATAGACTGAGGCCAGTCTATGGTACATCAGGCTGTCACTCATGAAGTGACAAACATGCACTCGCTTCTAAAAGTATGATAACATTAGAGATAATCTTGGTGGTATGTGGTGAGGAAGAGACAGAGGAATGGGGGGACAAGTTAATCATCTCAGAGTAGCTTCTTCCATCAACTGGCAGCGACTTTAATCAAATTATGACCTTGTAAAGCATGCACTTGTCATTTGGGACCCTAATCTCTTCGCTAATGACTAATTAGCCCCATCACCTGTTCCTCTAAGCTTCCATTACACCCCCAACAAAGCTTTAAGATAATCGAATAAACAAAGGGGGGAAAAATACTTCCCTTGCCACACACAAAAATGTAGACCAGACAGACATCAATCAAAACCAGTGAGATTGATTAGAGACTGACAAAATAGCTTTTTGATTTTTTTTTTTTTTTTTTCACTCTCTGACAAGAGACCACTCTTCAGTGCTCTAGAGGACAATAAGGATACACAAATTCATTAGGAGTAATTAACCGAAAATAGCTACGGAACACAGGCAGGGAATAGGGAGAGAATTCAGCGCAGAGACGCTACCCCAGCGTGAGGTTACAGCACACTGAGGTTGTGGAAATAATCTAGTGGCCTCGTCTCATCAATAACTTCACCTTGTGTTGGGACAAAGCCCTTTGGACCGGAGATACAAATGAGTAAAGCCCCCTTGTTTGTTTTTGTGTTAGGTCTTGTTATGGATTAAGTCATTTGCCTCAATCTGAAGCTGCACACGTGCAACATCCTGGCTTTTGCAGTGGATTTGCAGCAGGGGACAGGGAGGCTTTTGTTTGTGCCATCCAGCGCCTGTGCAGCTGCACTACTTGGCGGCCGGCACACAAACAGGCGGCTCCCATTCATTAGGCCTTTTTATATCAGAGACACTCTCCTTCTAGGGGCCCGGAGCATCTGCCTCCACATCAGTAAGAGTGAGAGGCAGGGGAGCGTGTGTGTGTGTGTGTGTGTGTGTGTGTGTGTGTGTGTGTGTGTGTGTGTGTGTGTGTGTGTGTGTGTGTGGAGGACAGACAGAGACACATTGAGTGGAAGAAGATGGAGATAGAGTATGCAGAAAAACAGAAAAAAGAGAAAACGTGACAAATGTGGGAGGGAGATAAGAGGCAGAGTGGAGTTACAGAAACAGAAGAAGCTCACAGAGTGGCAAACTGCCCTGTAGAGTGAGTGAAACAGCAGTAGAAAGGAGCTACCCCGATGCAGCGAACCTTATTATTTGGTGGTCTCTCCTCTTCATCACTCCTTCCTCATCCTCCAATCAGAGGAACATCTGGCTCTAAAGAATAATGAAAGAGCTGTGGCTGGGCATTCATATATCTGACACACACACACACACACACACACACACACACACACACACACACACCTCAACAAGCTACGCAAAAGGGACCCATGGGAGTCTACGCACACAGCCGTTTGCAGCTGTAATGGAACAGTATTATTTTTACCTCACAGCCGTGTGTTTTTACTGATCCTGTATCAGTGATGGTGTTTTACATGAGCTCATGACACATTAAAAACCTCTTATTTTGTTCAGTACTGTTACTGGAAACACTGTGTAGAGTTTAGTTGAAATTGACTAAGATGCAGAACTTGAGTAATGCAACTAGTGCGACTGTATAAAACAAAACATTTTGAGTGTTTCGGCAGATACAGTGGCCTTTCTTTATCTTACAGTGATGAATGAGGCATGCCACATCCCAAATGAAGATATCCCACAGGCCACCACCACTGCTATAATGAAGCATTTCAAAATGATATGGCCAACCCCAATAGAGGTTGTGCTAAATTTCATCTCATTGAATTTCATTAAAGTATACGCCAGCAGGTGCAAGGACAGTGGCTGTCTTTTTCTCTCCTTTTTTTTGTTCAGTACGTATAAATCATGACACCCAGTACCTGCGGGTTGTCTCACAGGGCAGAAATAAATAAAACATCAGCTATAGCTTCATACAAATCAAATTTGATGAGAAGTAACAGGGGAATGTGTGGTAGAAACAGTTGAACCTGTCAGCTAAGATTGTGTTGGGTCCCTTCAGCTTTTGAAATGATGATATAGAGGGGCACAGTTGTAGATCTATGATTTGCGTAGGAGATGAATAAGAAATAAAGTAGATATTCAAAATGCATGATGCAAATCTGAGACATGTTAATGGACTATTTTTTTCTCTATCTCAGCACTGCCAGTTATTACAATAAACTGGGAAAAAGTAAATTTTTTTGTTCAACAGTATGCACATTTAGCATGGGGAATTCATCAGGCTGCCAAAATGCCTGCCAACCACTGTCAACACCGTTTTGAAAGATAGCGGGACATTATGGAACTTGGATGGCAAATCAGCTTCATTATAATCACAATCTGTGGAAATTAACATCCACAATTAACCTTTATTTATTGCAGACAATGCACCTCTGGCCAGGTCACACAACCCATTTCCATGACATTTAATATAAAGCATCCTTGAATGCAGAGCAGAGACCTGTTATACGTTAAAAATGCCGCCTCAAATCTAAATGGAAATCGTGCAGGCCAAAGACCCAAGAGGAGTAAAATAACCTTGCTTTGTTGAACCAGGGCCCAAAGAATACAGATACATGAAGGAGAAGGGAGGCTGTGGATACAGTAAACAAAATGATTACACATTTTAGAGCAATTTCTGGGTCCTGCGGTCATAATCATTTTGTCGATAGCCTTCCAGTGTGCAGGTGTGCTCGTACAGATGGTTTTATGAAGATCCATTAAAAATAATTTCGCTCATCGGCAGGCCCAGGAGGGGCCCAACCCAGCAACTGGGAGACAAGCCCAGATGCTTGCTTAGGCTACTGCTTTAACCCACCACGCACTCCTGATGCGGACCCCCCTGTTACCATTGGAACACAGTGTAATAATAAAACCTGTGGAAGTAAGAAGCAAGAATGTGTTTATGTACACATGCTCACACATAATGTGTAAACACATACATCTTACAGCAAGAGACTCCACCAGAGAAAGCAGAAAAGCAGTGATTTTTACCTTGTGCAGAAATGATGGCAGCTATAGTTTTATATATATATATATAAAAAAAGGTTTAAACACAACATTGCTGATTTAACTATCACTTTAGGCTGTTCAAAAAACAAACACATTCTCACACTATTCCTCGTATCGCAAAGACAAGCGCTGTAGTAAAGAAATGTTCTAAAACAAGGCCGCTGGTAAGCAAGGAATTTTTTTGACGTGGTTGTCCTTGGTGGCAAACATTTGATGTGTTTTGATTAAACTCCGGTGGGGGGGAGGGGGTGAGATTATCAAAGGCTAAGAGAAATCAATGTTCGTTTAATAAAGAGGACTTGGGTGGGAGGGAGACCGACAGTTCTGTTCATGACAGGGCCTGTCTCTGCCTTATCTCCCACTTCTAAGATCCCCTAGACAGGCAAATATTTTAACTGTAAACACCCGTGGCTCGACAGCCTGCGTGGGACTCCTGTCAGGTTTTTCACCTACTCTCTCGCATGACCAAAAACGTGTTTGCATGCATGAAAACCACACCTACAAAAGAATGGATAAGTACACCGGCACACACTGCTAATAAATAGTACAATACCTGGCCGCTACAATTATGCCACAAAGCGTTACGCGCACACAGTCTTAAATTCAGAATGGTGCTGCATATACTAAGTGATACCTGCATCCTCCAGCTGCCATCCAAATCCACTGTCATCCAGATTAGCCTGGACAGCACCAGATGCCTCAGAGCCGCCAGGAGAAGAGAGGCACGGTGCGGTGCAGTGAATTCCAGTAATTAATCCCAGTTTACATCTTGTGCCTCTCTATCAAGCGAGTTTGCTACCGTGTGCAGAAAGCCTCACTAGGTTGAGAGAAATAAGGAAAAACAAGGCCAATATGAGGACACATGAGTGTTTTCGGTTGCAAGGAAGTTTGCAAGTAATTTCATTGCAAGTAATGATTGGTTAAGAGATCCTACAATAATGAGGCTTTTCATCCAAACTAACAGGAAACTCTGTGGTAGCAAATGAGTGAACACTGAACTGAAAATACATGAACTTCACAAACTAATCACAAAGAGGCGGCGGGAGTTCCCTTAAATTATTGTAAAAGGGACACACTTACATTCTTTCTTTACAAGAGCTGAGTTCAATCTGCATCTAAATCAGACGGCGATTAGCCTATCTTAGCATAAAGACTAGAATAGGGGGTTAACAGCTAGCCTGGCTCTCTTTAAAGTTCTAAAAATCCCATAACAGTACATTTAAAGCTCACTTATTAAAACCATGTGTCTTCCATCCATATGTAACTGTTTATGCTATTCAGGGTCGCGCGGCGGCTAGAACCGATCCCAGCTGAAACTGGGTGAGATGCGGGGTACACCCTGGACAGGTCGCCAAGTATCACACCCTTCACACCTATGGGCAATTTAGAGTCAACAATTAACCTAACCTGCATGTTTTGACTGTGGGAGGAGGCCGGAGAACCCGCAGAAAATCCACAATAACACAGGAAGAATATGCAAACTCCACACAGAAGGATTTAAACCCAGAAGCCTCTAGCTGTGGAGCGACAGTGTTAACCACTGCGCCACCATGCCACCCCCATACTCAAAAACAGTAATGTTACAAAGACAATTACAATATGTGCTATAACCATTTCTGTAATCAGTACTGGGTGAACTTCGGAGGTGCTGGTAGGTGTATCTTTAGTCTTGCATTGCCAGACCTTCCTCCACAGCGCTGCGGAGGAGGTTCTGGCTAGTCCACACAGAATTCCGGGATGGGAGTAAAAGAATGCTCTGGTTTATTGGCATTTCTTTAAACCAATCACAAACATCATGGGCAGCCATAAGCGCCGGACAGAGCAAAATAGCCTCAGGAAGTAACTTGTTTTGGTGGAACATGTGTACGTTCAAAAGTTGTTTTTGTGCAAAAGAAAACTCAGATTGGACAGATAGTCTAGCTAGCTGTCTGGATTTGCCCTGCAGAGATCTGAGGAGCAGTTTGTGTTTAGAACGCCAACACAAAGGCGGAATTTCCGGCAGCACCGGAGCAATCCCGGAAGTGGAACGTCGTGGATATAGACTAGTGTATCTTTGAACTATGGCTATAGCGAAGCTTGTCGTTTGCCCTGCTTCCAATATTTGTGCTAAGCTAGGCTAGCCGCATCTCAGATCTAGCTCTGTATGTGCACACACGATTGATACTGATCTTCTCATCTCACTCTCAGTAAGAAATCAAATGAGGTGATTACCCAAAATATGAATAACTATTCTTATAAAATGAGGCATTATGCACATAACTGAATTAATTATGAGCACAAAATGATAAACTAGCATCCTGCTATATTATTTTAGATTTTACTTGTTAAACCCTCACACTGCCACAAGGAAAATGCACCAGTGATCATCAGAATCAGAATCTGAATCAGAAAGGGCTTTATTGCCAAGTACGTTGCACATACAAGGAAATTGTCATGGTGCTGTTGGTGCATGTCACACATTCAAATATAAGAAGGATAAAAAAGAATATAAACAATATAAATATAAACATATACACACAGAATGGTAATCAATGTGTATCAAATATCATGCAAATAACATGCAGCTCTGCTCTTCAGGATGGGACGCTAAGTGTTGTGGATCGACAGCAAAACAAAGATTTACATCTGCTGATAACCTGCACGTGGCACATATAAAGAAAATGTAGGGTCTCGGCTGCAAGGAGAGAGATAAAAGCATCCCTTCAACAGTACGCTGTATCCTCTGCATACTGAATAGCAGCCTCTTTATCCATCAACTGAGGTTTTTACTCTATCATCAATAAAACTTTGAGGCAATTTGCAGCCCCCTAAAAAAGTTCACGCCACATTTTCATAGTCTGCAAAGGTAGATTTGTTTGAAAAACTAATAGAGCTGGTGTGCTCTGGAAGGCTTATATTTTGTCTGACCTTTCCAGCTCAATCCTTTTCCGTGAGTATCGAATCTAAATTAAATAAATGAACTACATTATACATTAAAAGGCATTTCAATTAAAAATGGTGATCCCTTTGATGCTGAGGCTTGGGTGGTTGATGTGCTTGAGAAGCCACAACGCCCCCCCAAGAGGCCTTGAGAGCCTGTTTACTTCAGATTAGGCTCACAGTCATTTCTCACTGGGGAGGGAAAATAGAGTTGCTTTCTCTGTCAGTCTTGTAATAAACAGGAGTGTTTTGCAAACTTACTAGGAAAGACTCCATCGCACAAGAAATATATGTGGCCTATTAATTTTGTTGCTGGAGAAAATACCTGCATTTGTTGCATCACTCCCTCGCTCTACTGTTTTTCTGTCTCCGACATTTGATATGGAAAAGCATCACTAAGTCATCTGCAGAGCCCTATGTCCCCACCCTCCCCAAAGACAAGCCAAGAGCCCTTGAATGAACTCAATCATTTAGTCGTAACAAATTAATTAAAAGAATAATTAAATCATTAACACATTAAATACGGCAATTAGAAATCTTGTCCTACATGAGTGAATTTGAGTGAATTTAATGGGGGAAGCAAATGGAGCAATGGGGTGTGCCAAAACATAATTTTTATTTAATGCTTTTTTACAATAACATGCACTTTGGGATAACCCACCACTAAAGGAAATGGTTGACTAATGTTATCTCCTAAATTTATAGAAATATTAAAAAGGGAAGAATTTACATAATTACAACTTTAGGGTTTATCTGTGTTTTTTTGCCCCCAACAGCTCCTTTCAGGCAGCGCTGCCTGGAAGGCACTAGGATTAGGCACTGGTTATGGTTAGGGTCAGGGTTAAGGTTAGGGTTAGGTGCCTTGGAGGCAGCAGTTGCAGCGCTGCCTGGAAGGAGCCGTTGGGGGCAAAAAACACTATCGAGCAACTTTAGGAGTCTCAGTTTAGGAATAATGTACACCCGACTTTATGGATTTAAGCATATTGACATCATGTATGTAGCCTTAATAAAATGAATAGCATTAATAACTGGGCACAACACAACTCCAGCCCCTCCCTCTCTTGTTGCCTAGTAACTGCAGCATTATATTTAGGAGGTAGACTAGGGGAAGAAGGGGTTCAGTGGGGCATCAAGGAATTCTCTAGCCTTCTCTACCCAAACTGCCTGTTGGCTTATGGAGCTCCACAGGAAGGATGTCTCGACCAGAGCAATTCCCTCTAAAGCACGCTAAGTCATAAGCAATGTAGTGGAGCTGGTTAATTCCATGCTGTAATACCCTCCATATATCCCCTGTCAACAAACATGATCTTTAAGTTCCAAACCTGCTGATGAGAGCACATTTGAGTAACACAATGTGCAATGTACCGCTGGACAAATCCGGATAGAGGGACACGAGTGATGAAGGATGAAGATGAAGGAGATTATGGAGCTCTGTCCTCGGTTTCAGCAGACATGGAAGTTTTATAGTCACATGCTCCGTACACGATTAGGTCATCTCAAACAATTTGGTTCACATTCTATATGCAAACATGCTTCCTTGCTGCTGCACCACAGAAAAATGTGACTAGATCCACCTCCTCAGCCTCCTCC
This sequence comes from Zingel zingel, assembly GCA_023566125.1. Classification (NCBI taxonomy): domain Eukaryota; kingdom Metazoa; phylum Chordata; class Actinopteri; order Perciformes; family Percidae; genus Zingel; species Zingel zingel. Next base: position 11,386,572 of record CM042336.1, on the reverse strand, counting down.
TGCATCAGTATTTAGATTTATGTGAATTTAGAATGTTTATTTCCAGTATGTGCACATGACAATTCAAATGTTGGGTATCTCTGTTGGGAATGGTTTGTGAGATCAAGAAAGCCCTGTGTCAAGCTCGCTCAGATATAATCCAGAGCATCACATGAGCAGAGCAACGCTGCCAAACCAACCGCCGCATTAGTTGAAGTTCAGCAGATATTGGAATGGTAGGTTAGAGAATTAGCCGGCTTCATCTGTGTTCATAGAAATAATAATACATAATCTGCACTTTTTGGAACAGTTTTCACCAACAGGACTCACACAAACACTATATGTAACAGGCAGTACTTCTTGGTCATCATAGAACCCTGAAATAAAATATTGTGTCTGGTATACTGCATTGTTTTGCAGTTGTGATTGCCTTTATGCCAACAAAGTATTTGTCATAGGCTTGCATATGTGTTGCTGGTAGAAGATAAATATGCAAACAACTCATTCATGAAAACATTGGTCTATAACGCTACCAGCTGTCAGAAACTTTGCAGTTTACCTTTAATGACAATAAACATGCCAGTGCTTATGTCAATTAGCCACCCACTGCAGTGATAAGCTGACAGCAAGAGCTTCAACACTGGGTCAATGTGAATGTAATGTAAAGCAGGTGATTGGTTGTTGCTTACCCTTCTATCATGGTTTCCAGGATATGGCCACACTGAGCTGGAGTGAAATTTACAAATTATATTTGCCTGTTTATCTTTGTTGAAAAATGCATGGTAGCCAGTTCAGCACATGCATTCACAAAGACACTCTTCTTTTCATGGTTATTGAATGATAGAATAATGACTCCTTGGGGGATGCTGGTATGATAGTTGATATGTTACTCCTGTGGTAACTACACACTAATGTGTGTATGCATGACTGACACACACACACACACAGAGAGAGAGAGAGAGAGAGAGAGAGAGAGAGAGAGAGAGAGAGAGAGAGAGAGAGAGAGAGAGAGAGAGAGAAAGAAATAGCGGTAGAAAGACTAGGACTTGCCATTATCTTATTAAGTCCATTAAGCAACACTTAACTTTTCTCAATGGTTTGAGACAACAGATGCAGAACTGGGCAGATGATGTCGCTTGGCACTAGAAGGTCAGACTGATCTTATGAAGTGGAGTATGTATGACACGCCAATCGGTATGCCGTTATTGCCGTGTTATCAAGATGCACACTCGCTTTTCAGCGTGTTTATCAACGCCGTTTGTCTTCCATTGACTGCCGTCTGCTGTATACAGTGTAGATATACACGCGGATAGCTGAAAATGTGTACAGATAACACGCCACTTGGCTTTAGGAATGTGCCGTGTATGTTTACGCAAAGTCATGATGCCACATTGAGAAGGTATTCACAAAAATGTTTAAAAGTAACAGAGGCAAAAAAACTAAAATAACTATCTGAAGCAAAAAAATATATATTTACTGCAGAACTATTCTATCTATCCTCCTACATCTTAACAGTGCCCAGTCCCTCACTGCTAAGAGGATATAATGATGCCAAAGCTGTTTCTACCATCCCTGATTGAGCAGCTGATCTACACCAACATCACAGGCAGAACAGAAACCTCTTTCAACAGATCAAAACCCTGTGAAACAAACAAAATAAAACAGAAATGTAACCAGAGTGTGTTAATCATATAACCTGATTGAGAATTGATCAGATTAACTGGAACACTGGACTGAAATGTTAATGTTGGGGAAAAGAGCCCAGCGAAAAGAAAGAAAAGCAATCATTTCACAAAGTACAAGAGGAAATCAGGTCATATTGGGTGCTAGCAAGACACTACAGCTGACCCTTCCAGACTGCTTTCTCATCCCTATGTGCAGCAACAGTCAGATAGCGATCAAATGGCTTCATAAGAATGCAAACGACTTGGCAACAGCTGGGTTAGAAAGTTTGGCATGGCAGCGTAGATAGAAAAATACATCCTCTATTCAACGTTGCGGCAGAGAAAAATCTCCCAACATAATCACACCGCAACGTTAAGTGTCTCTGACAGGGCATGCGCCGCCTTTCACAGGCATTATTCTAAGCCTGAGGTTTTATATTCTGCGAGACAAGCTCAACCTTGTATTATGAGACATAAAAAGCTGGGTGTGCACAAGGGAAGGGGAGCCAGATTTAGTAGTAGTGGCTATACGCCCCGACTCTGGCAGCAGCATCACCTCGACAGCAGGGCAACATAACATGAAGCCCTAAGGGCACTCAATACCATCAATGGTCTATTTGTGTTTACATATGGGAGGAGAATGGGAATGATCTCTCACATTGATCCTTTCTACGCTAAATATTTTTAGAAAGCCATCGATTTAATCAGCTGGTATGTTCTGGGAAGCATTAACGGAGGAATGTGACGATGTCTGAGTGTTTATACATTAGTGGAAATATACAATAAAATGTCTGTGTGTCAGACTGCAGTGTGGGAATGAACAGTTACAACTGAATAACAGAGTTCTTGCAATGTGTTATAACCAATGCTAAATATATAGAGCAGCAGAGTGACCCTGTATTGATCTGCCTCATGTGATTGCATTTTCGCATTTTTGCATCGTTACGCGTCTCTTCGATTGGCATTGTAGTGGTGCTCAGTGATCTTCTGTGCTGTTCAATGGAGGCGGCCCATTGGTCCTACTGGTAGTGTCACAGCAGCACACCAAATCAAAAAGCCAGCACACCCAGTGTCCATATTTCTACACACCGCAAGGGCTGCCCAACACAATACACGCAGACAGTAGGTTTAAACAATCTTTCTAGCACTGTACACATGAAAGCATCCAGACAAATGTGAAAACAAATGTGAATGCACACAGCACCTCAACAACACAATTTTTCTAAATGCTGCAAGTTGATGCTAAGAAATTGATCTCTCTGTGTGGTTAATATATTGCTGCCTTTTTAATGAAACTATAGCAAATTAGCACTACCTAACATTAAAATGCAGAAGCAATGTATTCACTTCTACAATCTACCAAAGAGGCAAATGCACAGGTTCTAATTGCACAGACTTAACTGAAAGCACAGCGCTTGCTGTGTGTAATCTTTCTGGAAAACTGTGGGGTGCCGATTTAGCAGATATCCTGGGAGATATGCATTGCCACGGCTAATCATACTGCAGGCGAGTTTTGTACCTAAAATCAAAGTGGTTCATGTTCAATGGGTTTCAAAACATCAAAGTATTTACTTTTAAGAAAGAAAAAAAGGACAACTAGCTCTTTTTATTATTATTATTGTTATTATTATTACAGGGCTACTGGAACTCTTATATAAAAGGCTTATGTACCAAATGTTAATGCAAAAGAAAAAACACCATATTTTCAATTTGTGATACAGAATGCATATCACACAATTTTATGGACGTAGAAGTGTCATCGACAGCCACAGTTATGCACTTATAAGCTAAACACAGTAAACACCAGGCATATAATGCACTGCCGAACAATGGCTTTAACACATAAATATTACATTGTTTTGTCCTGGCTTTCAACCGTTTATTGTGGCATGCTACAATTCATTGTTTGATTATGCCTCAATGACCAGAAGCCATTTGTGTGACAAAATACTATATATATATATATATATATATATATATATATATATATATATATATATATATATATATATATATATATATATATATATATATGCTTATGATGGGCCAAAAGGGATCAACACATTTGAATAACACCCCCTAAAAATAATGTATTCAGCATCTTTGAAGTGCGCAAGCTATAGGGCTGGTTAGATAAGGAAGTCCAGCACAGAGTTTTTCTCATGCCTGCTTTGTGAGTCTACTTACATCAATATACCAAAGACATTGCTGTCCTTGCACTTCTGTCAACAAATTTTTTTTAGAGATTCAGACTAAATAAAATACCATCGACATGCAGACTATTTAGCCTTGTCTTGGTGTAACAAGCCCACGGCTTCAGCATTTCTGGAACAAGAACTGAAATAGAAAATGGTGACTGATGGGGATACACATGTTGCGATTGACTTTTTACAACATTTTACAATTTAAAATCAGTCACCCCAGACACTTTTAAAATGTTATGCCTATCATATAGTCTCTGGTCTTGTTAGGTACATTCACAAGCGGTTCTCACAGCTTAATTCATGAATTTACCAGCAAGCTTAGCTGGTTAGCCTAGCTTGCTCTGCTGAATGAGAGGCAACGCCATTACTGCTTTTTTCTTCATATCCATTTTGTCACTAACAAATCCAACCACAACCAATAGTAGCCACTGCAGGACCCAAAAGTAGTCACTCCGTCACAGCATGACACATGAATGAAATCTGCCGTGCCACTTTCTGGTGCAATCTGGCAAAAACACTTATTCCTTGGCAATTCACCACACAGAGCTTTCAATTTTAGATTCAATGATGATTTTATCCAAACATTAATATAAATTATCTGAATTAGACAAGTTGGATTTCAAGTTGATTCAATATACAAATAAACCCAACATTTTAAACTGCAAACCAGAGTAGGGATATAAAAAAATAAACAGCTGTAAAATCTGGAGTATGAGCATTATGAGATGCAAAACACGATACAGGCCAAGCAAATGTCAATAACTTTGAACTAGCTCCTACACTGGCGCCTGGTTATGGCTGCAAACCTCATCTCAGATCGGTGTCGGAGAAATCACTTCTCCACCTTTTCTCATGCACTTGCGTCAGTTCTCCCTTGTTGGTTTGCTGATTGACTGAATCCTCACCATGCACGCACATTTGTGCAGACACACCTACACGCACACCCACAACAAAACGTCATGCGATGCTCGGATGTGACACGATTAAGATGCACAGTCACATGAAACCTCACACACACAAACAAACTGCAAGACATCCTCTTAATGTGAACACAATTTTAGTGAGGGGTAATGATTTCACCATGCCATCGCAGCAGCTCATTGGAATGCCTGTCAGATCCCAATCGTTTTGCAGTGATGAACCCCAAAAGCATGCACGCACACACACACACACACACACACACACACACACACACACACACACACACACACACACACACACACACACGCACACCCTTTTCTCTATTTATCCAACATATTATTTGTGAGGAGTATCATGTGAGAGGAAGTCTGGCAGCCTAATTCATGGCCAGATATTCACGGGGATCGTTTTAGTAGACAGCTATTGGTCTGACCCTGCCCCCCCCCCCCCCCCTTCCAGCAAACCCACAAACATGCACACACCCAAGAGAAGCACAATGTACATCTCTGAGCAGTTGTAAAACTGTAGAGTCGTAATGTTCCCCAGCCTTGGGGGCTTATTAGGAGGCATAAAAGCTGCATGCTACCTTCATTCATATTCTCCATAAACACCCTGCCACATCTTTTTTTTTTTTGCCGCTTTCCGACTCTGGGCAGTTGGAAAATATAAGTGTCTGCGCCACTGTTTTGTGCTGCATGATTGATTTGCAAAATAGGGCTGTACTCGAAATATATCTGAATAAGGCTAGGATTTGCCTGTGTGGTAAGTGCAAATTGCAGTGTCAGATCTCCGCGTGGATGTTATTTGTCAGGCGTAAACTCAGCACGCCGGCAATTTTTATTCCTCTCTTTACACCGATGTCTGTATAATCTGCAAAAATAGGAGCTGTCGTTGATTTTCGTCGAGGAGAGACCAAGGACTGGGCAAATTGACATTTCCAAACTTTACAAAAAAAAGTCTGAGATAATTTTCAGTTATAAGAATAGAATTATTCATTCACCTACACCGTGCAAAAGTTCAGCACGGAACAAATCAATTGCAGCTCAAGTGCAGACAATCACAGAGGCCAGTGTGGCATTGTGGGAATCAGATTTTGAGAGGAGTATTATCAGGGTTTGAAAACATGGCCAGGACACTGAGATCACACCTCTTATCTGCATGCGGTGTTATTGAAAACGGCCTCTTTCCCGATTCAAATCAAACGGTTGGTTCAACTTAGAACTAGGTCGCTCACATTACATGACAGGCAGAGAGGAGGTAGAGGCAGTTTGTGTTTCTGGGTGCGTGTTGTGAGTTTATAATGTGAGAGATGCAGGGAAAGAAATAGAGGTAAAAATGGAGGCTATGAGAAATGGAGTTAAAAATAGGGAGTAGGGTTGGAGAGAAAGTGAGTCTATTGTGTAGGGAAATGAGCTACTCTAAAGCTACAAGTAATTTGCCCCTCCCCTTTGCCGCTGTCTCCCGTCTCCCTCCTGATCCTCGCAGCACAGGAACATCTGGCTTTAAAGCAGCCCAATAAAAGGGCCACTGGGAGGCGAGGAGGGAGCGAGAGAAAAGGTGTAAAAGAATGTGTGAAGGATAGATAAGATAGCGGAGAGATGCAGCGATACAGAGGCAGCGGAAAAGACAGTGAGACTGTAAGAGAGTGCTCGGGGGCTGTCATAACTGGGCCCCTTCAAATGACATCCTTTGCCAAATCATATTTCACACGTGGCGACAAAGGGCACACCACATTTAGAGCACTCCATCCCCTGCAGGGATGGCAATGGCACTCTGGGTTCTGATTCTTGTTCCCCTCCCCTCCCCCCCCCCCTAAAAAATGGCCACTCACCACGTGTCTACATTTACAGTGTGTAATAAAAGATCATGACAGAACCCACAAGCAAAAGTACTTGTAGCTTGACAATAATTCAAACGGAAGTGCATTTGCATGTTTATGAAAAGGTGACAGTAAAGGTTTTAAAGTCCGAACAGTCTATGTTATACAAACTGTGGGAAGAGACCCACTTCAAATTTAAGTTTTAACTACTTTTTCCTCTGCAGAACACAGTGTTCTTTATGTAAATTCATATAATCTATTACTAGTTAAACTGAACATAGCCATATAAGCATAGCAGCTTTAAATACTATCTATATACTAGAAACAGACCTCTATACTATATACTACAAATACTATGATAAAATATTATCACATTGATAGTTTTTGATCACAGTCTCTCCAGCACTACATAATGGCACTTGCCCATCAAAATGACATGGTTTTAAGAGAGAAATGGTCTCATCGCCTTCCTTTGCTGCAGTACAACTGTGTGCAAGACCAAAATGCCTTGTAAAAAACATGGAGTCGATGGTAGTGGCTAGGCTGCACGGCTGACAGAATGACAGGTATTTTTGACAGCTACCTGTCAAGCAGGTGGAGTGTCGCACTCAAGTCACACTGTGATCACTGTCATTTGCAATGACGAGCAGGTTTATGTAAGGTTTTGTAGGTAAACCAAGCAGACTGCTGTCAAGAATTTAAACTGATGTAAGGTCACTGATTCAATAATCTTTTAGAGAAAAACCACCACAGAAAATGTAGAATAATGAGTCTAGATAAGCTTAGAAAAAAATGACAGTATCCACGAAACTGCAGTAAGTATATGACATCTAGTTGTTTTTTTTTTCCCCAATTGCATCACGCTCCTTGAAATCCAACCGGCAGGAAGCAACAGATTCCATTTGCATTGGTGATCTGTGCCTCAGCAATCCCTGCTTCCAAAGTAGGTCAGCAAAAATCGGCGCCTCCAAAAATAATAACAAAAGGTGAGTCCCCTCGCTCTCTCAGGGGTAAACGCTCTGCTTTCGTGCGACTCAGATGCTTTCACTGAGAAATGTGCCGTATCAGCACTCTCCAAATCTGTAGGCATTATACTAGGGCATATAAGGAACAATATTGCAATCAGTATGCGAAGGCGCTCAGCAGCTATTGTAAAAATGTTAACAAGACAATAGTGTATACACACACACATTGTAAATATGCAGAGTTTTGTTAGAAGGCACTGGAGTTGAAATTGTAATGATGTCAGTGTGTGACGGGGGCTGCCGCGAAGACTGAGTGTGCCGCTATAGCCTCATCCTTTTTCATCAGTGTGTTTTCCCAACCTGAAAAGTGAGTTGGAAAACACAGTCTATTCCTTTGGGGGATTGGGGTCGTGGGGGAGGGTGTAGCTTTGAGCAAAGTGCACTTCATCTACAAGAGTAAGTCAGGGCACTGTATATCACCTCAGCCCAGAAATTACACACTAACACACACACAACAGTATGTCCTCTCTTCACATAGAAATATACCATTCTGTCTCACACTCTCACACACTCACTCACTCTCACATACACACACACACACACAGTGTTTGAACAGTACATGCTATGTCCAGAGACCGAGCTTCATGCACAGTTAATGTCTTTGCTGTCCAGATGATTAACGTTATCCGATACACATTCCCAAACGTTGCCCAAATTCCACTCTCCTCCCGCCTCACCTTCTGTGTTGAGCTCACTCCTGGGCTTCAGGTAAAAATAGCCGCTCCATCCTGTTCCTCTCTGCCGTCACACAACCTGCTGTGTCTCCGCTGGGATATCAGACCTGGGCAGAATTGATTTTATTGAGAGAAAGGCGTACAGCTACAAGGCTATTTGTTCTCTTTGATAACGCAAAATGGAGAAAAGAAGCGCATTGTGCTGAACAGATAATCATAACACCAAACCATCTGAGAAGTAATGTGAGGTAGCAGTTTAGATTCAACACCATGGAAACATTGCATGTTAAAGGTAAGGCTGTTTGTTAACTTGGTAAAATGCAACTTCCTCATAATGGCAAAAACTTTTTGCTAACATTAGCTTGTTGCTAGCTTGGCACAAATGAACAGAACGTTAATACGACAATGTAGTTTAGGATAACGAATACATGGGTTACGTTCAAATTAATTCTAACAAAAAACATGTTAGTTCCAATTACTTTTTTGAAAAAGTGACAACCCTGTTCCTCCTGGAGAACACTTGCTAACACAATTCTGATGTAGGCCTACAGAAGGGGATGAGGGACAAACATAATGTGAGGCTTCAGCAATCTGAGCTAGACTAGTGGGTGTGTTTCAAAGTTCTGGTCTTTGTACAATGAAATTCCCTCTTTGTGCTACTATTCCTAATCTGCAGCTCAGCAGAAAATAAGAGGGAAAAGAGGGTATATTATACTAAAAACACTGCAACTTAGTACTTCATATTTTTTCATAGAACAAGGACTGTAGATGTGATCTGTGATCTCTTACACTAAAATTACATCAGGTGGTGCAAGATATCAGCCGGTATGTAGGAGAAGAAAGACCAGTGCCTCTTTAAATGTACACATAGCATGTCAGTATTGGGTTACGAAAGACATATCCTTTACTGTAACACAGACATGATGTGCACAGTTTAAGACTCCCATCCTGAAATAACATCCACTAATTCTACAACAGGCCCTGGCTCTGGTTTGGAGTTGTTGGGATATGCAGACGGGTGGGTTGACAGATTCTCATTGGGATCCGCAGTACAAGCATGTGTAATGGATAACAGAGCTTTAATTTTGAATAAAAAAATGGAAATGTAATGAGAACATTTAAGCCATCTTCTTGTTAAAATGTTATCCCTAAGCCCCTAATAAGGTGATGTATATCAAAGCTTGTTTCTTTCAGTTTTTTAAGGAGTCTTTCTGCCCCAACTTCAAGAACTTACCTTTGACAAGTGATGCCACGCAGCTTTGGGAATGCTCCCAGATCCATGGTTGCCATGTCAGTGATAGGACAGGATGTGAAGTTGTTGCCCATGGCCAGAATGCACACATTAGGAGTGAGTGGAATCTCTCCAGCATGGCATATCTCTTTATGTAATGCAATAGCATCTGCTGAAGGCGTTGACATAATCCCAAAACTAAGCTATGCGGCTGGCATGCCAACAAGTCCACAGACAAGGGATCTAAAAAAAAAGTCTGCAACAAGCAGGCAAACGAGGAAAGAAAGAGAGAGAATAATTGTTGGTTAAAAGCTGTTGGTTCAGAAAGACGGTGCTTGTTGAAGATAGCTGCTTCAGTATACATGTATGCAAAACAACTAACTTTTATGCCACTTGATCCACATTGCTTCAAACTTTATCTCATTTATTTATAGTAACAATATAGAAATCTTGAATTGTGTTTACTAAACAGGGCTGTCTTGGTAAAACACTGCAACCCAAATGTTTGTCATTAACTGCTCAGCATTTACAGGCTGAGGGTATAATGATGCAAAACTTTTTTGAATTGAACCCCACAGTGAAAGCAGTAATTCAGGACCAAAAACTTCAATAAGTGATACATTTCCAATTAACCCTTGTGTTGCCTTCCCTTCAACCTTGACGTTTTTGTTTTATATCAGAAAATATGGGACGTAGAAATAAGCGCTGAAAATGTGTAGAAGAAAAATGTAAACATTTAAAACGTTGGAAAAAGCAAAACAAATTGTGAAAAAAGACGTCACAAATGTCAGAAAAAAAAAGTATTTTTTTCAAGGTTGAAACGAAGACAACACAAGGGTTAAAGGTCTTGTTCATGTCAGGGCTGTCTGCTCAGCTCTCAACCCATGTGTGAGATATGTCAAATCATGTTTTTGGATACTTGCAAGTTAAATATGAACTGATGAAGGGAAACATTGGTTACAGGTCTGGAAGAGCTACAACTTCTCCTGCACAGAAACGGATGGTGTGTCCTATCAGCTATGTTGTGTGCATGTGGGCATTTTGCCACTCTCCAATCAACGTTGATTGAATCCAGGTGCAAGTTTGTCCTTCCAAGTGTTACAGAGCTGAATCAATACCAATTCACCCACCAAATTTGTTCATGCTCGCAACAAAACTCTTGAATTACAGTATGTTGAGTTTTATACCCAAACGGTGTCAAAATTCACAGTGCAGACACAGTGCTGTGCTCACATATCTGTACAGGACACTGTGTGTCCTGCGTTGTCCTTAAGCAGTGAACGTTACATCCTGCTGTCCTTGTATCATGTGTCGGTATTCAATCCAGTGTGTGTGCCTGGCTGCACCAGTGTCACCCCAGAAAAAACAAGTGATTCTGATGGTCTGCTATGAAATTGTCCGCAAAGTAAATGTCAGCAAACCTCCGTCAGCCCCTATGAATAAAAAAACAAACTTTTAGGAACAAGCATGCAACCAGAAGCTATCGCGAAAAGCTTTCTGAGACAAATTACTCACAGCTATAACAATATTGCCTATGCCTAGCTGCTTTTCACAAACTGACATACATTATGACCATAGACAGCTCCTATAGTTCTTGGCAGTGTAATACAATTGTTTCTAATCTAACATAGTGAACCGGCTTGTAACGTTTAAAAATAAGCATTCAATAAATGTAAAGACTTCCCACAAACTTCCCATTGTCCTACAACTTATTGCCCTGTCTCTCTTTAACAAGAAGCAGGCGTGCTTGAATGGAAGAACGGTTCTGTCCTTCACACTGTCTGATTTGCTTAGGAAAGGCGCTCACGTCTAATACTAATCTGAACGACAGCAGTGGAAATCTTGGCTCAGTTTCAGAGGCTAGATTGGGCCTGGCCCAATGACCTTCTCTTCGAGAACATGGAAAGTTTGCCGGCTCAATATGTCACAGCCAGCATGAGCTTAGAAAGAGAACAAGAAAGAAGTGATTAAATGGGTTAGATCCGTGGTTGGCTTTGGTAGATGTCAGGAGGAGTGCAGCTCTGGTTGTACTATAAGATTATAGGAAATTGTATCAGGTTGAAACTCTCTCATCATGGATGCATCACACTTCACGGATCAGAGGAAAAAAAGAAGAGATTCTAATTCCAAACATATTGAGGTTTGATTTTAGAGTTGATTGAGCATTGTTTCCCATATTGAGCTCTGGAGCAGTTCATTTTGTAAGAGTGCAACAAGTCGGACACATCAGTTGAGATCAATAAAGCCAGCACATCATTATAATAAATGACAAAGCTATCATTCTGTTAGGAGCCAGACTTTAGAAATTCCCTTTCATGCATCCTGCTGTATAAGAGCAGATCCCAACCACTGAAAACCAGTGCTTCACTGACATAAACAACTGATAATTCAGAAATGGGACATTTCTTAAGGCATAATTATAGCAACTGAAGTAAGTTTAAAGCAAATTAGCCTCACAGGAAGTTGAAACAAAGTGTTAAAACAGGGTTAATTGAATTGTAAGCCTTGTCACAGAAGATTACCAAGTCCAAGAAACACCCCTTTAATTGCGTTATTACCATGTGGATTAAGGCATGGGGTATTTTTGCCCAGTAATTATAGCTTGACTGTCCGTGCATTTTAATGCACTTTAGTCAGGACGATTTGGGCTGAAATGTTTGACAGTCCAAACAGAGGAAAGTTCCATTACAAAATGATCTGTAATGCTTTGGGATAACACTGGCATTTCAGCTGAAACAGTGCCCACTAAATAAGGATTAAAAGGATGTATGGTGATAATGAGTAATTAATTTGACAGGACATCGCCTTAACTTGATGCTATTTATGTATCAGAGGAGAAAATCAGAGAAGCCAAAATCAAAGACAGTCAACACACTGTGGTCATTCTTTCCATTTCCAGGTTGTATGTCAGCCATGGAAACTCTGTAACATGTAGCTCTTGTTCTCCTTCAATACCACTTCCAAATGTATTTAAAAAAAAAAAAATCTTCATCCAGCCCTTAGCAGGCAAATGTTGGTTAGATCACAAAGTATGCGTAAATTATTATTAGCCATGCTAGTGGCATGGCTCTGTGGCTGGCAATGTTGGTCTGTCAGTCAGTTCACCACTTTGGTCCAGACTGAAATATCTGAAAAACTATTAGAGAGATTGTCATGAAATTTGCTATATATATATATATATATATATATATATATATATATATATATATATATATATATATATATATATATATATATATATATATATATCTCCATGGTTCCCAGATGATGAATTCTAATAACTTTAGTGATCCCCTGACTTTTCCTCTTGTGCCACCAGCGAGTCAAAATCTTCACTTATCTTGTGAAATATCTCTGGGACAAAAGTTGGTACGGACATTTATGGTTCCCAGATGACGAATCCTAAAGACCATCACTTGGACCAAACACCTGCAGAACTAATGACATGCCCATCAGCCTTATCTTAGTACTTCATGTTAAGTGCTAATTAGCAAACACACTGAAATAAGATGGTGAATATGGTAAACATTATACCTGATAAACATCAGCATAGTTGTACAGCCTCACAGAGCTGCTAGCGTGACCGCAGACTCTTGATAACTGACAGAAACACCTATTTGCTCTCTTTTCCATTGCTGTACAATTGAACTTCGTTTTGCTTCTGTTGGTACTGGTGAACACAGTCATTTTTCAGATGGACTGTTACTAGAGAAGCTGTGGAGTCATTGTCACTGAAGGTGCATGTGCGCTTTGAAATGATAAGGAACACTGACAGCATTAACCCTCTTTTTTTTTAATACTTTATTGATCTCCTGATGCTGTCCACCTTCTACACTCCATATGTTGGTCTGATCACAACAACAGCCTTTTTGGAGCTGCCAGGAATTCTGTCTGTTGCTCAAGGACACTACAGGGCAGATGCTTCCAGACACTGGAATTTGATCATGGCCCTCCAATTAAGCAGCGGTCTCCCTACTTTCTCCTACTTCTCACATTCATGATTTCAACAGCTAGGCAACCCAGGACGGTTACAGAATATCATTAGCCTAATGGACGGGAGCGCAGGATGGCAAGAATGAATGATTGCATTACGGTGCCATTTGCCGCAGTCTGTACATTGACATAAATAGTGCAAACAAACAATAACTGTCCACGTGCCCATTCTGTTGTATTGTGATGGCTTGTGTGTGATACATGGGTTCAAGCTGGGGTCTGAAAGAGAGAGAGAGAGTCTCTCTTCCACCCTTGTGTCGGAGTGAGTGGGTCGGGTGGGGGCTAAGTAGCTGGCAACTGGATTTAGACACAACTCCGCGATCTGCTAGGACCACTCTGCAAAAAATACAAGGAGCAGATAAGAGAGACAGTAAGAGAGAGAATACATAGAGAGGGAGAGAGAGCACTCAGCTTTTCTCTCTTTCAAAGCCATCTTGTCAAGAATGCTTGAATGGAGCCATTATGAAGCCTACATCCAACTAGTATGGGACAGTTTAAATAAAAAGAATACTAGATAGCTTGCTTTATACTTTCTAAAGCAATGGTTCCCAAACTGAGGGTTGGGACCCCCACGAGTGGCCGAGAGCTGAATTAAAGGGAGCATGAGATAATTTCTGGAGTTGGAAATAAGAAAAGCTACAATTCTGCAACACAAAACTGTGTTTATTTTTTGTTTATTTCTGTGAAATACTGTGTATAGTGTTAACTTCTTCAGTCCTCAAAAATGGTTCAAATAAATACGTGTAAAATAAAATACACTAAATAATAAATAAATGTCTGAGAAGAGGAAATAAATCTTTGATTAAACTGCTCACAACTCAAAACGATGACTGCTAATAAAAGATGGCATCGTTGAAGTATTTAAGAGGTGTTTACTTCTGTGTAAACTAAATTAAGTCATTTTGTAATTCAGGTCTTGTTACTTTTTATTTGCAGTACTTGATGTTCTTCATCCAGTCTGTAGCAGACTGTAAATGACCTATTTGTAGGAAGGAAATAAGCATCTTTGATTTGTCAGTATTTTGAATGAAGTCATTAAGTACTGAAGTTGTGGAAATTATGCTAATTGTTATTGATGCTACTCCATGATTGCCAAATTATAACCGATGATATGCTGCTCACATCATCCCATTTACATGTTGCTCTCCACACCGGCTCGTTAGCGACACCGCCGTGACGCCAGGCCAATCAGGATCCTCTCACACCACCTGCACACTCGGAGTCTTGCAGGGTGCCATCACAGCTTTGGCCCAAAGAACGTCGTTGCAGCCTTGTCACGTTGAGTCAGTCCCGCTCCGTCTCGTTCTTCTCTCTTCCTTTTTCGGTCAGGTGAAAAGCTTAGCCGTCTGCATCCGGAGACCTAACGCTCTCTGTCAGCTGGCTGTCCCTGCGGTCACAGTGGAGATTCATCTTTCTGCTGATGTCCCTTCTGTGTGGCAGAGAGTTGCCAGCCCCAGCATTCTTAAAGGCCTCCCATGGCCTCGAGGCACAGGAAGCAGGTAAACGTAAGCACGACAAGGCAACACTGATCTGCGAGTAAATGATCAAAAGGCCAAATTGCCAAATTATTGCCTTCTGGATCTGGACTTCTATGCTAATCCATCAACAAAATATATATGAACACACACACACACACACACACACCATTACAGATTCTAAAACACTGGAATCGTTTAGGTTTCCCTTTTTTGTTGTTCTAATTAATACGCCACGTCTTGGGCACACTTGAGGTAATTAACATTGTTTTTTGCCAGCAACACACAGCAGATGGTGATTGAAAATAGAGGGATGAGTCGCTCAATCAACCACCATTTGTCTGTAGCCATTAATTATCTAGCGAAGAATACATTCAGTCCCCAAAGTTGATAGTTTGGGGGGAAGAAGAATACTGTCCTTCTGTTCCTCATTACTCTTTAACAGCAGAAAGTGCTGAAACTAGAATGCCGGCTAGGGAGATTGCGATTTTAATAGCACTGTCATTATCTTGGCCCATAAGGTGGCATACGATAAAAGGCTTGTCGGGAAAAAAAATGGCGCTAACAAAGAAGCGTTTCAATAAATGGAAGCCAAGCAATATCTAGTGGTTCATTCTGTTCTGATTCATCAAAGACCACTTTCAGAGATGATGGGGACAAAATGCACAGTTTCATTCAGCATAATGGGTCCAGGCACTGCAGCAGGAAATGTTTATTTTTTTTTATCAGATGCCTATGGGTCCGGTAACCGATCATCCCCAGTTTGTATATGCAATCTGATTGGAATGGAAATGGAACAACGTCTTGCCTGCAGCTATGACAGACACAGTCATGATATCATGATGTTTGAAGATTTCATTTCTTCCTCCAGGTCTGGCAAAGTCTTGTTGGTTTTGCTTCACGTCAGCATCTCATTCTACCTGGCAACACATATATTACTCACTCAGCTTATATGAAATATAAAAAATAAAAGGCTACAGGAGGGACAGAGAGGAAGAAGGCAAGAGAGTGAAGAGTGTTAAGGAAAAACACAACTCATTTCACATTATGTAAAGAATGTTATAGGGGCAGGACCAAATAAGCTATTTGCTGCCCCTGCTCCTTCTCGAACTAATCCTTTTTTATTTTTTGGTTTTTGTTAAATTCTGATTGTTGTTTATTTTGTGGTATATATATATATATATATATATATATATATATATATATATATATATATATATATATATTTATTTTTTTTATTTTGCAACATTGTTAGAGATAAATAACAAAATGAAATGAAATGTCCAGGAGACTTTGATGAGTTACACAGGAGCATTTAATGAACACTCAACTGAGAAGAGAATTAAGCAGGCAGTACAGTTTAACCACGATGTGTTATTGTGTCATGCCATCCCAACTTCTAAAGTTCCTGTCTTCCTGAGGGTGTATTTATGATTTAAACTCATGCTGGAGGCGTTACATTTAGCTGAACCTTCAAAGTAAACAAAGATATTGCGGGCGCCCAAATATCTCAACACAGACAAAATGTGTTATGTGATTACTCACCCTATAGCCTTGGCAGGGTGAGCAGCACTGCCTTATCATACAGTCATCTATGGAGGCACAAAGTTGAACTACTCTGCCTGGAAAAGTTATGAGGTTATGTTGGACTCTGACCTGAAGGAGACCTGGGGTACCACTTTCTCAATTTAAATAGCATGAGTTTGTAAGCTAAATTCCACTACAAAGAGGAGTTTGGGGGATTGAGGAAAAGAAAAAGCTTGAAGGGACACTGGAGGCAAGAACTCAGCGACACAGCGTCACATGGCATCACTTCTTTGATGTTTTTTTGTCACCGGCAACACCTCCCTTATCCCCAGTCTAAAATCTTGTATTTATCTGCCAGCCTTGTAGTCAGAGATAATTAGTGTTACCTGACTTTAATTATTGTGATAGAACCGGAGACAAATGCTGTTGCTTTAATGTCAGTTGTTCTCTATCGATACAGAAGGGAAATGTGTACTCTTCTTGTGCTCGGCAGGGAATAAAAAAAAAAGTTCTTGATAGTAAATTACTGGTAGGATTGCTCATGTTCCACCCCACAGGCTTTAATTAACTAGTCTCAGGTAGTCTAATCTCATTATCGAAGAGTGCTTTTTCCACACCCTAACCTGCTTACATGATACTGAGACGGGCAGGAGAAGGATGGTATCCTCATATAAGAGCTGCCACAATTGTGCAGGGTTTTCATTTTTAAGTTGCTCTCTACTGCCATCAAAATACTAACCATTTACACATTGTCACATAGCTGAAAACAAACGCTGAATAGTTGGTGCCATTTTCAGGATTTCAACAGCATCAGACACAGCAGCCAGCTAGATGCCAAATAAAATACAGAGCTACACATCTCAGCGGCAACATCGCAGTGTTTGTCCCACAGAGAGCCCAGCCCCATCAAACCCCATTATCTGCAAGGCTACCACTTACTTCCAACTGGAGTAGAGATAGCTGCTTATCTAGTGGTTAATAATAAAAAAGACACATAACAGATAAAAAAAGCCATCCTATCGTGATGGAAAGAGAGAGAGGTGGAAGAGAAAAAGCCGACAGGGAGCAGAGAGATTTCCAGGGACAGTTTCATTCTGTGGAAAGGGCAAGCAGAAGGAGACCTCCCGCTGTAATGCGGCAGCCAAGCCGAAATGAAAGCCAGACGCTCTCTTCTCCGGGGCTAAACAGCGGCCTTAATAAAAAACACAATCAGACCCCCAACCTTAAAGTTTAATACACATTCTTCCCATATTTCTCTTTGCACCAGTAAAAAAAAGACATGGTGGAAGCTCCCGGTGTGATCCCAGCTCCCAGGCTAAGGTAGGTGTGTGTGTGTGTGTGTTAAAGAAAAGGGGGGTTGTTATAGTCTTAATGAAGCCCCATTGAATATCAAGCACACCATCAACTCAACTATAGCTCTCCATCGCATTAATGAAATTGTTCCCCCCAACTTTTTAATTAACTTGCAGATTCATGGTGTGGAGTCAAGTTGTGGACACAGACAAAGACTACAGTGCTCTTTCCCAGGTGATATGAATATCAAGGAGGGAAGTTGCTCTGAATTAAGCTGAGGTTCTTTATTAGGGGAGAAACTTCAGAGAAAGACAGATGTGCTGAGGACGGGGTTGTGTCATTTCTCCTGCGTCAGTCAGCTTTCATTCAAC